>OZ010661.1:43181339-44381339 GCA_963932335.1 Andrena marginata
ATAATCTGGAAAGGAATCGTTTCTGGGCACATAGATTTTCTTTGCGCTCAGATTGAGTAGAATAAGCTGCCACAGGTTGGCCACTTATTTCAGGTACACCCTGTACGTGGTGTATAATATATCTATATATTTCAAAGCGGGATGCTGTAGATAATCCGCACCGTCGGCAGAATCAGGCCAGAGAAATTACTGGCCGCCCGCGATTTCCCACGCAGCTCGCCTTGCCCGATCGCGAGGGAAGTGTTTTTAGAGAACACGAACTGGAAACAGGGTGGGGGGAGAGAGATTTCTGATCGAGATTAAAGACCAATCGCATCGGTGCTCGATACAATGCCGCTAACGTGTAAAGTATTTGTTGTTTCGGCCCCGATACGAATTACGTTCGATCTCTTTTTACCTTTCGACGTGTGTATCATTCTGGACGGGTTTCCTCGAGCGGAGAGGAAGATGTGGGAACGGCGACGATAGAGGCAGCATTTTTTTCAAACGGAGACTTAATTAAAATTAGAATGTTTATAAAATTAAAATTGAAGATGATAGACGATATTTTGTTTCTAATGCTGGTACATTGTGACTTAAGTTATGCTTTAAAGATTTTTATACGAATCTCTAAATCCTGTTTTTGATTCGCTTCTTTTTCTTAAACACTTGTCATTCGTATTTAATACACAAGATTCTGCACGACCTCTCTTTCTGTGTTTTCCTCTGTAGTACACCTTAATCGTGTGATTCGTGGATTCAATTCTACACTCTAAAATTTTCAAATTCAGCATTTGATAATCGTGCCAATTTTTTTCTTGTAATTTTAAGTGCAAGTCGCGCGCACAAATATACTAAGACAGCAGATAACCTTTTCCACCAACTGTAACGGCGTGCAATCACCCTAACTGCACCGAAGCATTTCCACGGTTTCCACAGGCGATGTCAGTCACAGATGCAGTTAGGGCACGACGTCTTTCACGGTGAATGCACAGACGCTCCTTTCACGTGATAATAACTCACAAGTGACAGCGTTACCTATCTGCTTAACAATCTCCAGGCCTGCCTGAAATTAATTTAATTTGCCGCGATAACGAAGCTGTAATTTCAAAATCTATAATACCTAAAGTTTGTCTATTTACACGCACATAAATCCATCGCCAAGTCAAGCATGCACGAAAGAAATAGATGTCACAACTTCGTTGACTAATTCATTCATTTTCTTTCGATGGAGATATCTAATGACAGGATGCAGAAATTCGTACTGCCTTTATCATTGGATCTGTCTGGATTTCCCTTTATAAGATATGAGGATTGTGGAATGCCCCTGTTGGGTATAATGGGACACTAAATAAAGCCTGAACTTTAATCGTTCTATCCTGAAAGGTGGCTCCATTGTGAATTCAGTACTTTTTCAATGGACGTGAACAGAATAAACTTGAAGGAGGAAGATACTCGTTTTACCATGGAAGTAACAGACATCTCTATCGAATAGAACACAGAGAATAGTGTGACAAAATCACTATCCTTCCCAATATTCTTATTATTTTTACCAAAGAATTCTAACCCATCAAAAATATTACAAATGCACCTTCCTTCCCACTATCTTCACAATCAAAACAAACTATAACTATTATAAAAATCAACTCCACAGTTACATCTCAACAAAACGTAGGAAACTTCCAAATACCAGGGAAGTAACTAGCTACCAAAAAATCACAACGAATCATCCCCTTCCTAAAAAGGCATCGCATAGACAGAGAGTGAAACAATAAAACCTGCCCTCCATCTTTTCATAGTCAATCTCGCATGGGACGGTAGTGCGCGGGGACAAGCGCCAGTTATCTATGCCCTACTCCGCTTTCTGAGAATCCAAAGACTTTCGTATTCTCGTCTTACTCGCCGCGTGTGCGCTCGAAACTGGCTGTCGACCACGAATCGAGTAGAACAATGACATCCCGCCGGCCGGAATAATGGAAGTCGATGCAATGCCGAGCCACCCTGACAGACGCCCATGGAATTCCCTTTCCCAGTGACCGTTTCTTTGCCCGTCAGATTCTGTGAATCGCTGGTAAGCAGGATGACTGTCCTCTCGGACCACAGGCGCTCCGGCGGTTCGAATTTCGCGAACGTGTGAACAGCGACGCCGCGTTTCTGCATTGTCTTTGGCGACGCGGAACGCAAAGAATATAACCCCCTCGTAACGAGAAGTCGTGCATGCAACATGTAGCGGACGCGAGGTACGGAGGCAGCTTCGTAGAACAGCGGGGATTTAATTACCGAGAATGAAGCGCAATTGAACGGGGAAAAATGTCTCGTGCGCGGCGTAATTTAATTCGGGCAATTGTGGCGGGGGGGGGGGGGGGGGGAGTGTGGAAAGAATTACAGGCGATGGAAGCTTCCTTTCGTAAAATCAGGGTACTTCGAAGCATGTTCGGCAGGATTGAGTAGCCTTTGCTACGAGGACCTAAAATACATATTAGAAGCCGGAAGACGAGTGTGTTAAAATATTTGAAAAATCACAATTTGATTCGCTTGCTCGTACAAAACTTGTTGATACTTTTAAATTTAACCGCCCCCAGTATTTCTTTCACGCCACTTCCCTCACTCTCAAATTTCAATCCCCAAACTTTGCACAAGAAACAGAATTTAAATTCTCTCCCATCGCCTACAGTAAACACTGAATAGTAAACACTGACTAGGACTCGTACACCAAAACCGTCCTCTATATCGGTCACGCGGTGAAACTTTTCGTGAACAATAAATACGAAGCTTCCACTCGGTTAGTTTCGTTCGCGCCGCCTCCGTGGTGGCCACGGCGGACACCACAATCGACTATTATTCGCGTCAGAGCAAAGGATATCTTCGCGGCTAATCTGCGCGTAAAACCAGTGACACAGGAGGGCAGGAACGGGGGGGAGGAGGTGAGAAGGTGGACAGGAGGTGTATTTTAATGTGGCAGAAACGGCAGTTTAATCTGCGCACCGCGTAGACCGCATACCAGTGATTCACCGTAAGCACGGTACACGCACTTATGCCGGTGTAAGCGGCCGTATACGGGGCAGGACGATTATCGCGATGCGGCGCGGCGCGGCGTCTTCGTCGGCGGTTTGTCCGAGTTAAGAAATAAATCAGGCCAACGGTTTGGCATTAATTGAGCTGCATTGTATAACAGCGTGCCGGTGAAATACGCCGCGCCATCGATTTACGATAGATAAAACGTACTTTATGGGGATGTTTCCGAGGGCGGCCAAGTTGTTTACAGCTCTCGTGGCGCGCTGCGATTCACGGTGGAGGAGATATAGGCGGAGGCACGGCGGCCAGATGGAGCGGAGGGCAAAAAGGAATAGGGCGAGCACGGGGTGGCGGGAAATCGGCGAGGTGTGGGAGAAAAGTATCGCGGGTGGTTTACGTCATTTACGTTAACGCACTGCACTCGAGTGTATCGTTGTCGGTCGTAGACTAAGTGAATCTTTAGTGGTATCGACGCGTCGTGGAAATAATTTGCGCGCCTCTAACCGCAGCATACGCGGGGGCGAAGGGAGCTGGATGCGGGACGGGGTGTCTGGTCGTAATCGATGTTGCGAAATGTGTCTTATGGTTGGAAGATGAATGCGGGGTCCTGGAGGGGTCTGCGACAGAATTCGATGGAGTTTGCAGATTTAAGTGATATGGTTATTCGTAGTTTGTTGGTGGATGAGGTAAAAGAAAAATTTTGTCAGAGCTTTTCTATGCGAAGCTTTGTCGGCAAATATCGAATTAAGAGTACAGTAAGAATGCATATTCTTGTCGAAACTTGTTCTTTAAAGCTTGCGATGTTAATAAACATTGTCTCAAAGACTAAGTCTCACCTTCGATTTATATCGTTGTAATTAATTGAAAAAGGAACGCTTCAGTTTCGAGCAAATTGTACACCAGTAAAATATCTACTGGTTTGATTTCTAAAATTCTGAAGATCTATTCGCAAGTATTATTTACTAGCAGAGGTTAAAAACAGGAACGACGAATCTCGGCGAAAACGTGGTGGTATTAACATCCTCTCAGGTGCTTGCACAAAAGCAGTAGCTCGTAAAATCCTCCATTGTTTATAAAAGTCTGAACCCGGTTTCCCACGAACGCACCCCTTGCGCTCTTCCATTTGCCGCGCACTTTGCACTTTATTCATTTGCGTAACGGTACCATCACTGCCCATGAATTTCCACCGTTTCAATTTCCTTCGTCGCGAACAAAAAGGGGGATAATTCGTTCCAGGCGCTACGTTGCGCAGAGATGCGAGTAGATACAGCGGAAGGAATGCATAGGTGCGGATAATGACTGGCACTCCAGACCTTCCTGTCCAGCATGTCAAAGTTATACATCATACGGTTAATTAACACCAGGCGTAATTACTGCCTACCGTAATGTGAGCGGGTCTCTGAATAGGGATGGACACCCTGTAACGTTCTGCGCCTACCTGCTTCGGTTTCTGTCTACGTTCGAGTTCTTAGAATAATGGACTATCCCACAGCAAGTAGTTAGCGTCTGCGAGATAATGCCCGCTGTAAGTAGATAATGATCGCCATAGTCAGACATCTCCCATCATCGAACTTCCAGCGAACTCGACGGCTAAGAGGAATTGGACTGTATCGAATATCGCTTTAGTCTCGCGTCTATATTCCTCAGACTTAAACGAATAGTAACGATTACAATGCGGAACAGTATTTCTTATACCCGCTCTTCAGGTGCCTTCCATGTTTGCGATTGATTAGCTCCTTAAGCTTGAAAGTAGTCGAACGGTTTCCTCGAATCACACGGTTTACTAACTTTTTAAGGGCACTTCCTTTTATCGAATTCGTATGAAAAGACCGGACTTTATCTCATCGCTATTTAGAACTGCCTCTGATAATTTCCCAGCCATCTCGGTGCCTCGTAAAGATGCGACTTACGACGTTAGTCCACCGTCGTTACGCCACTCTTATCCCTGTTTTATCTTTCCCTGCAACGAGTCTTCCTGCCACTAAAGATCCATTCTTATCCTGGCCCTTCTTCTCTGACGATCGAGAAACCGTCTTTGGATAACTCCCTTTCAGTATTCTTTCTTCACGGAGATGCGTTGTTTAGAGCCTTCTGCAGTGTTTCGATTTCACTCCGAGCTTCGAGCTCTCTTTTCCATGCTATGGAATTACGAAGTTAAAGATTCGTGAGTTACAGAGACTTCGCGTTGCGATACATGTTGCTTAAGAACACTTTTGTAGACTACTAATACGAAAATGTGAACTTCGAATCGTTCACTATGCCGCGAAGTGTTTGAACCAGAGACCTTTGTTTATGGCAGATTGTGAAAGCAAGCCCTTAGTTATGCACGTTTATTCCAGTTGGATTCCGAAGTGCATGGCTCACACTGGGATATAGTCCTTGTTAAGAGATAGCTCACACCTAGCACCTAATCCCAAGATCTAACTGTAAAACATACACAGAATCTACGAGCAAAGGCGCAGTCAGTGTTTGAGCAACAACCAAGCCGGGAATAAACTCGAATTTCAGAAGTACAGTCCTGGGCATATATCTCGAACCTTGTAGGCGTACTTGCGTAACAGTTCTACATTGTGGGAGATCGCAAATCTTCGGGAACAACCGCGCGTTTGTATAGAATTGGGCTTCGCGCAATAGTTTATGCAAATATTTCTTTTCGAATATCAAGAATGTGGATTACGATCGTGTTTATCAAACTTCAGGAACTATTTGATTTTAACCACTGGATTTTAAAAAGTTTAAAGGATATATAGAAGTGACACATGCACTATCGTCAAATTGAATAATATCTTTGTAATTTTCAGCTTACAATTTTCAATTTTAAAACATTCTGAGAAACGATTGGTTTGATCGTAACGACCCGCGGTTTTGATTGCAGCACACAGGCATCACAGAAAATCTTCCATTTCTACGACCAAATTGTACAAACAGAATTCCTATCGCGTTACCCCGTATATCTATTTCGAGAACCGTGTATTTCGCGCGAAACGGTGGGTTCCAAAACAATTTTGATTGTCCATTCAGTTGTTTTTCGAGCTCCCCGACAGAAAATCAGACAGAAAAGACTTTTTATTCCGTTTCGACCCAGTTCCGAGTCGAAACAGACACGCACGTGCAAGTCGCGGGCGCAGTTTAATGCCCCACGTCGGGACTCGTTTACGACGCCGTTGTTCGCTCTGTATTCTGGCGGGTATCAGTTTAAAAGCCGATTCACACTTTACCGCGGCGCTGGGCGGTTTATTGCGTCCATATATCCTTAGGTAACTGTTCATTCATGTTGTGTCGCGCATTGAAATACAGCGGCCCCTCTCATAACATGTGTTTCAATTGTACGCTCGAAACAATTTTTCAGACCGATCGTCATTCACTAAAACTCTGCATAAACGTTCATGAAAGATTGGCCTACGTAATTCAACCCCACTAACATGTCTCCAGGCATAGTATTTATAGGATAACCGAATTGCACATGACCAGTGTACGTCAATTAACTATAATATTAGATGTATTTTTATTGGAAATATCGATTGGCCAAAATGCTCGAACATTTTAGAAAGACTTGCGTTTCGCATTTGTGATTTAGATACTAACTGTGTAATGCAGAGAAATTCTTGGCTTTTGTAGAGGAATGCACATTGTAGCCACATCTCGTGATTCAGTCGAGGCTTTTCCATTTCCTGCGAATGCAACTGCAATCATGTGGTGTGATAAAATTAATACACTTACTTGTGATATTGTGGGCTATCTCGGTGTGATGCGTTGACCTTTCGCGAAGCATCGATAATGGAGTTGTTCCTTTTTTGCATGGCTCGATGATTACATGTACTGAAAATCGCTATCAATCGAGCGTTTATTCTGATCGCGTGACGAGTTAATGGTATTATTGCATTTTAACACGCCACGAAGCTGAAAGAAACACAGGATATTGGGTTTCGATAGGATCGTAAATGGAATGCAAAAGTTGAGTCAGTTTGGTATTAAAGGGTTTTTAACAAATAGAGGCTCCGTACGTCTTAATGGACCTTTTAATGCTGTCAAGCCCGAGACGCCAAGTTCTCTCGGATCACGAAACCGACTAACGTATTTACTTTTGCCACGCGACACGTTTCACAATCAAATTCGTAATTTGATTTATAACCCTTATCATTTTATGGGGCGGGCATACGGGGCTAGCTATTTTCGCTGTTAAAAACCGCGATACGGGGCTGCGCGACGTAGTGAGTTAGGAAAATACGAGCTGCTTATACGTAATGCAATTTTTACTCTCTCGCCCCCCACCCCTCCTTTTCACCTTTAAGCCGGTTTTACCAGTGATGCGACTATTTTCGCCACGTCTAAATACGTACCTATGCAGACACATATTAGTGAAAATTTCCTGAGACCACAAATAGAAATTCTTATCGAACCAGAGTCAAGTGATTCTCCATTGAAAAGAAATGGGTAACTGTGTTTTGAATTGACAATTCGAGATGCAAATAAAGGGAGGAATTCTTGGGAAAAGAGTATCGAGCATAGAAGTTAATAAATTTGATAATTTTCCGAGTGAAGTTTGAGGAGAAAGGTTGAAATTGCACAATCATTCGTGAAATATATTACTGACCTCGTCCAAGTGAAATGCATTAATTCATCAATGGATAGAGATAAGATAGTGAACTTCTGTTTCTTAACCTCTCCGACCCGATAGCCAGACTACGCTTCGCGTAGTAAAATCGTCATTGACTTTGAACCACAAAGTATTAGATAACAGATAACAGCATACGACGGTAGACTAAACGGGAAACAATTATCTTCTGTTAATGGAACCATACGTTAGACTATAATATTCCACAAACTTCTCTTCTGACAAATACCGAAACCCTTTCGATCCCAGTGAATTGAACCGATACTCAAAAAACTGAATTGATACTTATTCTCGAGTACGGTGCTGTTCATTGATCGTTCTGAAGAGAAGCACAATATCTTAATTACTTGCTTGAACGTTTATACCAGGAAGTTCTCGCCCCTAGGTGCGAACCACGCATGAACAGACTCCTCTCGTTGCTTATTCCGTTTCCCTCTTTCTCCGCCTATCTCGTCCCCTTCGTTCCCCATATACCCGCTCGCTTCCCCTCGCGCTGCTGGACAACTGTTGCTGGTAGTGCATCCATTATTACAGCATTACGATTTGCCGCTGCACCACGTGCACCGGTGCTTATGCATATATGCAGACCTCTCATACTCCCAGCCGTGTATGTACAACCCGTTTCGAGTGTACGTACATATGTTAAAAACTTAAATATAAACAGGGAAGCTTCCTTGTATAGCCGACGCTCACTCGCATAGAGAAACAGAGACGGCAGCGGTATCCTTTTAATAGCGGAGATGATAAAGGATAACCAATTCCGAAGGGGATTAAAAGGTATCGCGTTCCGAGTAATCACGCCCGGATTGTGCTCGAATATCTTGCGGCTATAAATTCAAACAGTTCTTCTGAATTCATGTATACATTTAGCCGCTACGTTTAGTTTCAATAAATACAGGGATATTTAATTCAGTTCAAGCTTCTAATTCTGAATAAATTTACCTTATAATAAATAATACTCCTAGTATAATACTACTAGCTTGTCTTTGGTTTTATGGAAATTATCGATTCCCCGCAGAACTTCGGCATCTTCCAAAAAAATCCTATCACACCCGGCGTTTCTATGTTCACTCTACTTCTCAAGTTCTTAACGCATGTTAACCCACGGTTAACGGGCTTTTACGCCATTTTGGATCGCTATGCGAGCCCCGTCCTTATCACGATGCACATGCCCAGATACGGGTCGCGGTTTTATCGCTGGTCGGCGTTATCGCCGTATTCCATCGTTTTATGAGGAGTATGCAAACACTTTATTCGCTCGCATGAGAGTGACAAATGCGCCCACGCCGTGGCATCGTCAGGTGGCTTTATTCGGGTGATTACAGTACGATCGGGGTAACACGCTTTATTATTATGTGCCGCGCACAGTTCGCGTGGGGCTTAATGTCTGTGAAACACGTAGCCGCTATCGCGAGGGAGCATCATTCGATATTTCAAGCCGACTTGCTTCGTACAAATTTCGGCCCCCATCAGTCAAGGAACTCCCCAAATTCTTGGCCCCACATAATCACGAAGATATCGACGTAGCTTTCGTATCCCAACAAACCACGAATAATCGCGGATAACAAATGTGCACCCCGAAGAAAGAGAGAAAGCTTATTAAACTGAACGAGACAGCTAGCTGACCCTTACTGGCACGAAATCGCACAGTCATTGCCCAGAACATTTCAATACACAGGTATTTCCGTGGGGCTTATGGCGAGAGTTTCACGGGGCGTCAAATCGCAGGCATCGCGATCAATTTTGTGTCTCTGCGGCAGGGAAACCGGTTCTGGGACTCTACCAGGCATTAACATCAGTGACAAGAGTGACTAAGAGGAACGAATAGGGAATCCTAATTATTCAATCAGCCCTGGCCATTTAGCTTGAGACGTTTCCGGAGGTCGCGTGCGCTCTGCCAATAACATTGCAGAACAAAGTGACTGCTTGTCAGAAAAACTCGCTCCGAAGCCGCGGACGAAATCTTCTATTCCCTGTGTTTAATAGGGTAAATCCGGGATTGTCGGTACGACATATCTCTATACGTAAAAACATGTCGCTGACGCTCAGAATCATTATAAAAGGCGTGTGCCGCGTGTCCGGGACATAGTTTGCTAAAATTTTGCGCAAGATGAGAGGTCTGCTCGGATCGATAGTCGTCGCGAAGTTCCTGGCCTCTTGTTCCGGGAGCTGTCAGCAGGGATTAAACGGGAAGCAGGATTGGTACGAGTGCGAGGGATTAAATGACTTGAACGTGAGTTAACTTTTGGTTTGCTGTTGGATTGTTCTGGGGACATAGTATAGTTTACTGTTGTTAGGCAGAGAAGGGATTAGCCATGGTTAGAATTCGGATAAGGCATATGACTAGTAAAACAGAGATTAGTTTAGACAGAGTACAGATTTCTTTGCGATTAGATACGAATATATAATATTAAAGATTGAAGATCTTGTGAATGTAAATATTAATCAATTCCTCTTTGACTCTTGAAGAATAATTTTGTATCTGAAGATAACTTTCTGTCCGCTATAATCAAGTGCTGTGATGCATCGATGCCAGGGCATGCGACCCGCTGCTGCCCCAACGAGTATGTCGATCCTAGTTCGAACAAGCAAGTTCGCCGATTGAAGGCCAACGTTTCCGAATTAGAAGGCGACGTAGCCATGTCGGAAAAATCGAGAATCCGACGACAACTTTTACCACCGAACTATATTCCTGGAAATTTTGGATAGGCTAGGATCTTGCAGCGCAATATACTATCCCGAGGATATGATATTTTATGTAGATATTTTTAAGGGAGATTCTGGACCAGTTATCAGTCTATGTACAACTTCGTCTTGAGATGAATATGTCTTACGTATTAAATAAACATCTTTGGCGCACGTAAAGAGTGTTTGTAGAAGTTCTGTGATCACATTTCATTCTAGATAGTCTTATATCGAAGTCACCACCCGAACCCACCACGATTTCCACTAAAAACACATCCAACATCTTCGCCTGCCTCTATCAATCTCATCGCTACTCCAAAATCCCTCCAACCTCTGAATCTTCCCTCATACCAGTATCATTAATTCCTTATCAGCTTCCCTTCCTAAAATCTCGATCACAGTGTCCCTATCGAGTTCCAATCCAAACCACGTCTATCCCAACGCGAAACCAACATCTCCGACGCAACTCCATACCGAACGAAAAACTGCACTCGATACCCATCCGTTTCACCGTCGACTGACCAAAGAAAACCTTCAAAATCAAGCTACACCAACGAAGCCTCGATAACGCTCTTCCATCGAGTACAGTTGCGTCCTGACGGACGCTGCTCGCGGTGCACTCTTTCCCCGTGCATCAGCTATTTCGCCGGTGGAAAATTCGCGCGGAAACAGCAGCCCTGTGGAGCCCCGCGGTATCAGCCCGCGAAAGCTGTTAATATCTAAGCACCTAAATCACAATGGCACGTCATACGCGCGAGCCCCCGTTAAATCACGATCCGTCCTGGCTAGCTCGTCCGCGGATCTCGACGGTTCCCTCTCTCAGAGGCAGCGCGGAGGGACAAGAACATTCCGAGCGCGGGTTAGCCGCCATTCATCACCGCGGGAGCGGGCACGGTTTAAAAAAAACGCGTATCGTACACGCGGACGGATCACGCTCGCGCACCGCTCGTGAGATCTTTGACGCGGTTTCCGCGGTCATTAATAATGCTGCACGGAGGCGGCGAGCCGCGGGCGCGAAAAAATAGGTGGAGCCTTGGGGGGCGGGAGGCAGCGGAACGGAGGATATATCAGGGGGAGTGGAGGAGGGGGGGGGGGGCAGGAACGAGACCGGGAGCAGACAGTTCCGACACGATATGTGTGGAACTGTCTGTTGCACGGCGTTCAACCGTTTACCCTGCACCGCCGACGTGCGCCGATAAGTGCGTTCGTGTGTATCGGATTCGGCTCGCTAACGAGAAACGCCACGCGAATCCTCGAATCTGCAGGGGGGAATCTCTGTCGCGGATTTCGTTTTGCTTTTTCCCCTTCCAGGCGATTCTTTTCCAAAGCCTCCCCAAGTGGACTGGAGCTGATGCATACGCTGCGTGGGTGACACGAGTGTGCCAGGGGTTTCGTTTCTTAAGTAAGCTCGTGCTGGAAAGAGGAAGGACGAAGCGGCAGGAAGAAGCTCTACGCGCTGTCCAATTATACATCCGCAAAGCTTCGAAAACACAGCGCGCGGTGTATCGCACACGACAATCCTGAAATGCCCTGAAATTTCTAGCCCCTTTATCGCATCACCCGGACCACCGAATCCCTGATACTTCGGTAAGATCCCATCCTCCTACCTACCGCCGGCTACGCTCCTGTAGCGATCAGAAGCGAGACGCGTCGCGCAATCTCCGATCGCTCACCCCCCCCCCCCCCCCCCGTTCTTTCCATTTGTATTTAATCAGGGTGCGCTGGCGCGTCGCGGATCCTTTAGGACGGCATTGTGGTACAGGCACCGCGTTGAATACGGTAGGCGCACGGTAGGCAAAGACCTTAGGAAAGGATATTGTTCCACCTCCTGCACGCGGGAGAGAAACGGCTCGGCGCCGTGATTTATAGAGAGGATCCAGCGCTGCCTCGTGCTGCGCCGCGTCGTCCGAGATCCTCCTCTTCGTCGTTGTCTTCGTCGTCTTTAGACGCGGTAGTCGCGGCGAACCATTCTCCCGTGTATGCAGAGTGTTCCAGTTCCCACGCAGCGGGGCTATGCACTCATGCACTCACCTAAGCGTTCGCCAATGGGGGGATGGGGGATTGGGGGGGGGGGGAGAGTCATACGGCGCAGTCTGTCAATGCGCCCGCTTATATGCTCGCAGCCCGCCACGCACTCGTCCTGTCGCGCACGGTGCATGCGCGCCTGAAGGAGAGACCGAAGCGGCGGGCGCATTAGCCAGCATCCTCGAATGCCTTTCGCGGAGCAGGAAGTAACGCGATACCCTATCTGCCCTACGAATCGTTCCTTTTGGGACAGAACCCAACGCTCGTATAATCCCCCCCCTTCCGGGCAATTCGCTGGCCCCGTGGCTCCCGGTGTCTTCATCCCGCGCGCCGCTGTCGTTATTTATTTTACATTGTGCCCACTTTGTGGTAAATCATGTTTAATAAGCTATAAGTTACGGTTCACCTGGCTGATATTTATGATACGACGATCCTTATCCGAATGATGTACATTAACGATCGGGCCGAGAAATCTGTGTACACGGGATCGGCGGTGCCTGGTATCTATCTACGGGTATCTAGGAGCCAGGCAGCGGGTAATCGCTTATCTGGCAGGTACGTGTCGAATGCAAATGTCTCGCGGTTAACGTTGAAGCGGGATGGGAGGAGTTATCGACGAAAGAAATTGCGGGTCCCTTTCCGCGGCGCTTAATTGTAACGGATGCATCAGATCTACCGTACTTCCTCGTGAATAGTAGATATCTGTTAATTTATAGTCGCATTAACATCAGTTTATCAGTACCGTACCGTTCCTGATTACCCACTTAAACTTGCACCCAAGCTCCGAAACGGTTGCCATTAAATCCTCCGGGAAGCCATTCGCACGGAGCAACAATATTCGCGAGTGCCTCCGAATTTTCGTTACATCCTCGGCGTATCCTAAGGCCTCCGTAGACCATCCGTCTCCTAGGGCAGCGTTCGGCGAGCTAACGTTCGTTCTCCCGGCATCGAGGCTTTTCAGCCGGCGGTCCCACAATGCGCGGGGACGGAACCGTCGAATCAGCGTGTACGCGGGAGGCAAAAAAAATGTGGGAATCAAGAGAACAGAACCCGTACGTCATCGATACTCCGCTCACCTGGCTGCTGTCGGGGAGTAACGGTGTCCCTTTTGTTCGACGTATAAAAAACGGAGAGGAAGCAGGGAGAGAAAAAACGACTATGCCTAAGATGAAAAGTACGAAGTGAGCCTCGCGGCCGGCTGGAGGCCCGCCAAATAATATACTGGCACCCTGTCCACCCCGCCCCCCCCCCCCCCTCCCACTCCCATCGTATCCGTTCTTCCCTGACAAGGCAACAGTCGCGTTACTATCAGCTATCCGAGCAGTCCCCCCGAACCGGGGGAGGGTACTTTTATATTTATTACGAAGGCACGAGCGGAGATTACGGGTGAAAGAAAAAAACGTGGGGCGGGAGGGGGTTGTCTACCGCGGGCATCAACGTTCGGATGATCCAACCCATATTTCGCCTTTTGTCGCGGTGTATAGGGACACGCTGTCGCTGCCTCCTCATATGCCTGGCGAATACCGGAAATAGTTGAGAGCTGCAGGCCCGAGAGCCCCTGGATACATTCATCGGGACGTCTCGCTATTTTCCTTTGTGGCCCACCCACCCTCGCCACTTGCTTCGGTGACGAGCGCTCGGTTATTTTTACTGCGCAATCTTTGTCGAGGCTCGTTTAATTGGCTGTGCTTCGCGGGGGTTGGCCGGATCCTCGGGGGTTCCTTGGGTGGGAATAGTGAGGTAGGGACGTGGGATATGGGGGTTGGTTTCGTAGCGATGCGATGGAGGATATCTTTGCCTCCCGTTGCAGATTTCTCTGTGTCGAGTTTGATGCGTGGTAGGGTGAATATAGTTTCTGATAAATTCGAGTGTCTGGTTGTTCCACGCAAAAGATTTGCAAGAATTTGCCCAAAGAACAGGCGAAGAAAACGTTGCTTGCACATCCAGTCCAAGTTTCAGCATCTATATCACAGATTCTACTGTTTAATTCGTTTACGCTACTCTATTTTTACCTATCTGCATATATAACTTCTGCGTTTAGTGGCCGCAAGTGTTGCATTTTAACGCGAGGCCCGTGTCGATCCTCTTCGCGCTTGAACCTCCTCCCCTTTCTCTCACGCGCGCTGCCTGCCTCCCCCCCCTTTTTTTTCTTTCATTTTAACGTAACCAAGTGTAAAAAAGAAAGTAGATCGGACGGTGCACGAGCTTGGCTCTTTTGCGTGTAGCCGAGTTAAACCGACGCGGTAGTGATTGATGATCTTTCGGCGTAACGATCGCCTCTATATCCGTGAACGTGGCGCTGAGTTAGGGCCTGGAAGCCGACAAAAGGAGAGAAAGAAAAGCGGCCAGGGCGAGAAAGAGAGACCCGCCGACGTGGAAACGAACGGAGCCGCTCGTTATCCCTGATTTTACAGGAATTAAAGAGCTGATTACGCGGCTACGCCACACCCACGATTAAGATGGGCGCGGATTAAAATTGTGCTACCGGTGCCTCGCTACCGGCCACGCTGCAGATTAGATTTATTATCGTAGATGATACTCCTGGGTTGGAACTGTACGGTGGCTTTGCACGTAAACGCCGGCTGAATGCTGGCTAATAACGGTGGCGACCGTTTAAAGGTATTCCATAATGTCTTGATGCACAGGATATGATAAAAAGCACTCTACGAGCTGCATAAGCGAACGAGCATGAGGCGGATAGGAAAGTATATTAAAGTTTGCGCAGTGATGAAGAGAAATACCCCAAGGGTGCGTCCTCTAAAATGTCCATAAAAAATCAGTCACGATTTTAAAAAAAGCTGAGGGTTAAGTCTTCCCCAATCCTCTAACAAAACCCTCAACCTCCAAGTCCCCATTTTACTATCGATCCCTCGACCGTAAAATATATACCCGGGAAAATATCAAGACCCCGCAACGAACCTTTAAAATCATGGCTCCCGATATAGCGCACGTTATGAATCGAATGGGGCGGTAAAAATTTCCAACCCCACCGTGGAACTATTCAAACGGGCGATCACTGGTTCGCGCTATTAACCTGCTGGTGGTAATGAGAAACGTCTGGAGACAGTCTGGCAAGGCAAGAGAATGACGCCTTCGGTAGGACACGACCAGGTCGGCAGTAACTAAAGCCATTAATCGCCCGCCATATTGCCTACCTCGTCTAGTCATCCCTTCCTGGAGTCTTGCACCGTCGGTCTCGCCGCCTCACCGTTCCGTGCCCACCCTTTCCTCTCTGCCACCCACCCGAAACCCCCTGTTGCCACCTTCTTTAACGTTCCTCTTTCCGCATCGAGTAGCACGAGCATGGGCCTCGAGCTCGTCAAGTCGCCAACTTGGAAATTGCTTTCCTCATTTATAACCGGGCCAGTGTCTGACCGTCGTTCGTGCCACCCGCTTTCTGCGATCTCACCCTCGCACTCATCCTCCGATTTCCTTCTTCCAACTTCTTTCCTCCGCGCCCCCAGCTGCCCGCTCTCGCCCGTCTCCCTCGCTCCTGATCCTTACCAGACGGCTATCGACCCCGCCGATCTATATAGGCCTCCCCCACCCCCCCCCCCCCTCGACCGTGACTCGGCCGATTTTTCGTGACGTATCCACGTTAAACCCTCGCTGACGAAGGAGGGATCGGCAAACGGTGAAATATTGCCATACTTTGATGCAGCGAAATTAGCTGCCGGTTAATATGCTTCCCCGGCACGTCAGGCTTCTGTCCGCTGGTTCGCGAAGTCCGGGGATTTTTGTACTTCGTTTGATTTGCAGTTTCAAGGGTCCTTTGAAGATCGCGCTTATGCTGCTCGCCGATCCGAATTGATATTTCCGACTGGTCCGCGTTTATTACGGTTTTAAAAGCGAATAGGTCGGGACTTTGTCGTTGGGAAAGATTAGTTTGCTTCGAGCGTGTTCCGCGTGCATCCGCGATTATCTAAAGCCGCCTGTCTAGGTAATGGACTTAGGTTAACTTGGTAAACAGGATTAAGATTTCAAGTGGCTCGATATGATCTTTCCTTAAGAACTCAATTACACCGACCTCTTCTTAAGGTCGCACAGAAACGAGTGAGGGCTCGCACGAGACACGGGGATCCTAATTACACGCGATATCGTATGGAAATCGTGTGGCTCGTGCACGGGTGGCATAATTCACCAGTTGTCCTTCTTATCCTCTAATCATTTTCCTTATTTTATTCGAGACCCTCATATTATTCTGCAAGCTTCCTAATATTTCTAACGCTGTACCATAACGTCCCCTCAAATGTCTTTGAAAGTTAGAACGTCGCCGATGCTCAGAGCTTGGAGGTTCGTCACAAGATTACCTCGCTCTTCAAACCACGCGTCGTCTCGATGTACTTAAATTTTCTTCGCATACACATTTCCCAAATTTCCACGATTACTATTGAACGTGGAATACGAAGAGCCACAAAAACCCAAAGCCCCATACCTGTCGTTACACATTCATCGCACCACACTACTCACGTTCGCCAAAACGCCCGTTTTACGACTCAATTCCCGTGCCGCCACAAGCAGAGATCGGACTCGGCCAAGGGACGCGTTGCGCAGGGGAGAGATGGGGGTGCAAACGTATAATGAAACGGAAAAGGCGGAACAACTTCGGCATGGTCAAATTCCGAGCCGTTTCTATGCGGATCGCAGCGCAGATTAGTTGGATTTGCAGAGAAGCTAATTATCCTGGCGGTGGTATACGAGCTCGCACTCGCGGGACTTAATTTAGATTTACATGGATTAACTTCCGACTTTTGACCCCCTGGCCCCGCGCCCTCCCCTCGCCCCTCTGCCTTACGAGCATGAATTCCTTTTGCAGAGCACGCCAGCCCTCCTACTCTATTCGCTTTTTCAAGGAGATGATAATTCCGCGGCATTAATGCACGGCCGACGCGGGGCGATATTAGCGCGACATGCATTTCGGAGATTTGCAGCGGGCAATCCGTGTCGCTAGCGAGACTCCGCATTAATCGCGGCGGCTCCGCTTCATTCAGGCCCAGCTGCGACTATCAAAAATCTGTCTGCGCGTCCCGGAAACCTGCCACGATGCAGAAGCGTGGACGTAAGAGTTATTCGTTAATTTCGGTTCAAGATCAAGCTGGTTTCGTATGGAAATACTAATTACTTTGTCAGATGAAGTGGAAGTTTTAAGAGGAATTTCAAGAGTTCCGATGCCCCGTTTTTTTGCATTGCATTTATTTAATTCAGGAATCGAAATTAGAAAAAAGAACGGTTTATTAAATTATTGCTTTGATTTAATATTGGAAAGAGAACACTAATAGAAAAATATATATTTTCACATAATAAGTTGTAGTTATCGGTTTGATAAGTGTTTATTTCTATTCTTTTACGAATTTTTCAAATCTCGAGCTGCCCTGACTTGCAACACGGGAATGGATGCAGGTTTGAAATTTGCAATAAATCGCTCATTTGTTATCGGATTCGCATCAAACGCGCACCAAACGATGTAGATTTTTTTTATATATATATTACCCGCCATAACTCAAAAACTGTCAAAAATGAAACTGCACCCCTCTTGCTGCATGGCCCTCAATTTTTCACGAGTTCTGTGGCATAGATATATCAACGAATCGCAAAGATAGTTCCCTAAACTTTACGTACATTAAATAATACCAAAGTTGAAATTCGAATTCGATTTTCTCGCAATATTCTGAGTAACGTGCCTGAAATTCTCCACGCATTATCGTACACCATGTGCACTGACTATATAAATTTTAGCCAAACAGTGACCCGAGCATTACGCGATCTCTCATCAAAGTGCTAACTCCAAAACAATTCCTGCACTGCCTCCTTCATCTATCGCAACGAATCCCCCGCGAACTGAACTGCTATCGATCCCTAAGGGATGCATAAAAATCGCCAGCGATCCGAATCGTGAGAACGGTTACGCGAAACGAGGACGTGGTCGCGCGAAAGCAGATGGCAACGATACGCTCAGCAAGAAAGGAAGAGCCAAAGTTATCCTGCGTGAACAGCGTTCCATTGCGACACGTGTTACGTCCACATGCGCGCGGCAGAGGGAGATGGCGAGCGATCGCAGGGTACGATGGAATAGAGGCAGAAGAGGCTAGACACGGCGGAATAGAAGTGGAAGAGGCGATGGAAGATGGAGGAGAGCGGGCAATTATGCGCGCGCCCGAGTATTCGCAATTACGCGGATGTTGCAGCGGGCAGAAATCGGTGATTTGAGCTTGCTCGCTCGATTAAGCGTACCACGAGGAAGAAGAGGGGAACATGTGAGACGCAGCGGGAAGATAGATGGCGAAAGCCTCGCTTTTAATTGCAGAGCCAAGAGATTGGAGCAAAAGAAGGTACCGGAAGCGAGAGCATTACCCGCCATCCTGCGCATACGTTTGTTCGGCGAGTCGCCTGGCCCGTAGCTATCCCTCGTCTTTTTCTCCACATCCTCAATAATATTCGACGGCGGTTCTTCGTGTTGCGAATGAAAATAGCGGGCTTCGTAGCCGAGAGACTGGTCACTGGTCGAGGTTAGATAAGGAATATTCATTTAGTCGATTTCTGATTCGAGAAGCTTGATCAAAACATTCACCGCGGCTTCTATATTTTTAGAAAATATTATCCGTGCTTTCTCCGATATTAGCTGGTCAACCCTCTGTAATAATTTCCCCGGCGATGAATAAGGAACGGAATTGCGGGGAAGAAGAGGGTAAATTAATAGAATTGCGTTTTAGCGGCGCTCGAAGGAAAGAGGGGAGGAAAAATCGAGGAGCTCAAGGGGCTCGGTATTTAACCACTTCGGGGATCGACGGTCCGAAGCCCGACGGTCTGATTAAACGCAGGGGGGTAGCGACGAAAGGGAGGCACGAATCGGCGAAGAACGACGAATCCGCGGGACTCGCCGGTGTAATTGCGAGGAAGCTGCGAGTAAGGGAAAAAGTCGTCCCGAACCGCGCGAAAGCTGGCCGATAATTGAAACGCCGCGGCTGATGCGTGAAACCGATGGGAATAACGGTAGTGGAGGCACGAGCGTGGCCCGTTTGGCGGGTACCGGGTGAACCGTGGCCTGGGCAAGAAACCAGAGAATCCGGAATCCATTCGGTGTAAAACGGTGAAATTATTCTTCGAAAGAATTCGCGCAAGAAGCCGGCCGTCGAAAAAGACAAGGGGAACCGCAAGCGCCCGAGGAACGCAATATCCAACGGGGAGGGTGAAGAAGAAAACGAGCGGTCGGAACGGTGGAGCGCGGCGCGGCGTACAGAAGAAAGTGAAGAGCGATACGCACTCCCCGCGAACGATCGAGGAGATTTCAGAATCGATCGGCCGCTTAAGGGGTATAGAAAGAGCGGCGGTAGGCGAGGAGCAAAACGAATAGTGGAAACGCAACAAAAGCGGAAGATGGATCGGGCGGGATGCGTGCGCAGTAAGAGCGACCATCGTCGCGGGCACGGACAGAAGTGGAAGCGGACGGAGGCGTAATCGACGGAGAACGAGGAAAGACGCGGAACGGGGAGAGATTGTGTTACTCGCTATCCAGGAGGATACGTAGATATTGCAGCGAGCGCCTCGGAGGCATAGATTGCTGCTTACGAAGAAAGGGGCGGGAGGAGGAGGTGGAGGGGCGAGGAAAGGGCGAAGGGAAGAGCACGAAAAGGAGACCGATCGGTGAGGAAGGAGAGAAAGAAAGAGATTCCCAGCTCGATAGTACACGCCACGCCGAAGGATCTCTTCTCTTCTCGTACGGTGTACGTTCCCCCGGAATGAACCAGATTATTGGCTGAACCCTGACCGTAGAATTACGTATTCGGTAAAAAATCCCCCTCCTCGCTCGTGAGGAAGAGCCGAGGAAGCTTTTTTACGGAGGATGCGTGCGGCGTGCACGCCACCACCGCTCTCCGCCTCCGCGACCGGGGCCCCGCGATCCTCCGTGTATTCCTACGTAGGTGTGCCCCGTGGAAGATCCTGGCCCGTGGATGTGTAAGAGCCGTCCGTACGTTCCCGGCTGGCGCGTCGATGTGGGTGAGTGTCCTGAGTTAAGGTGAAACCCGTAGCCGGGGTTGGTGAGGTAGGGAGGATCCGGGTCACAGATCAGCGGTCCCGCGTGAGCCGAAGAACCCGCGGCGAGGAGGCCCTGGGTCCCATCGAGAGCGCGTATCGCGAGCAAAACGGGGTACCTGCTTGCCTGCCTGCCTTCTTCCTCGCCAGCGCTCAGATAGTTTGCCTCGACTATGCCTCGTCCTCCTCTTCCCTTCCTTCCTTCGCCCTTACGACGCTCATCTTGGTCTAGCGATCCCGCTCTCCGCCCCCCCCCCCACACCGATTCCTCGCACCCATTCTCTTCTCTTTCGTTGGCTTCTGCTGTGCCCATTCTCGGTTTCCTGTCGCCTCTTTTCTTAAACGCGTGACGAGCTTCTACTTACGTGCAGCAGCGTTGGCAAGATTGGGTGCAAATGTGTGGAATGAGAATCTCGATTGGGTAATGCTTGCGCGATACAGAGAGGTATTTTTTTGATAAAGTAGATTAGGGGCACGCGGGGTAGGGGTGAAGAAGCAACCCAGTGTTAAAACGCCATTAGGAGCCACAGATCTCTTCCTATGTTCGGACGTTTCCTTCTCACGCGCCTTCCCTTTTCAACTTCTCAGCCTATTTTGCACTCGGTACTTACCCGATGCAGGATATCTGGTATACGTTCCACCATTACCAACGCACTGACGCCACCCTGAGGCCAACCGCGTTAGTTCCCCTTGGTTCGTGTCCGTTGGTTCCTTCTCCTCGGCCCTCTTCCCCGTCATCTATTCGTTCCTCTTTCTCCCATCCTCGGCTCGCAGGGACGCTCGCTGGACCGAGACGCGCCGTGAACTCACGCACTCCGATTCCTCGACCCCTTCTTCTTCGTCCTCCTCGTCGTGCAGCCGCTGTCGTAGCCTCGTTACGCGATTCCTCCCCTTTGAACCCTCGGGCCCGCTCTTTCGGCTCCAGCCTGCGAACGTGCACGGTGCTTTGTTCCGGTGGCGTGTAATCCTGATCCCTCAATTTCTTCGAGATAATATCGACCCTCTGGCTCACGCAGCGGTTTCACGGCGCTAATTTTGCCTGTCGATAAATTGCTCGCTAGTACGCTCCGCGATGACGTGCGAACGTTCCTGAACAGTTTTTGTTTCCCGTTGAAAGGTCAGGCGAGGGAATTAAACGATCTGGAATTATGGTGCGAAGGAATACGGTCAAGAGACAATCAGAATATTCCTCTTAACTTAAAATCTGGATTTTTGGTTCCCCCCCCCCCCCCTAGTAATTATACTTGCGAGTGCTTCATTTATCCTAGAAACACCTGGCTTCCCTCCGTCTCTCGTAAAGAAGATTGAAATAAACAGAAGCGATGCCCGTAATTCATTTTTCTTTCAAACTGTAACACGGACAGGCAGATACCGATTTTTCCTCGTTCGGGGATAACGAGGCCGATATCGCAAACGACGGAAAGGGGTCCGGAGCGCGCGTAATGAATCTCGGGGCCCGCTTATAAATCAGATGTCACGATTCAGAGGCCCCGGCCGTCTAAAATCTGATACGCGCCAACTGTGCCGCGCCGTCGATACGTCTTTATCGCGGAATAATTGCATTCCCGCGTTCTGTTCTGGCCGCGGAATCCTCCCGTGACGGAGGCAAAAGAAGGACGACCGGTTAAAATATCCTGCGCGCGGAAACGGGGTCTGGGGAAAAAAGAACGCCGACGATTCGAGCGCGAATGCAAACCGCTCGCCGACGATCCGCGACAGATACGCCGATGAAACATTTTGTTTAACCATCGCGCACCGGACGTGGCCGTCGAGCAGACAGAATCGGCCGCGGATTCGTAATGGGAGAGACGGCGAGCAGATCCGCGAACGTTAATACCGCGGCGAAAGCAACGCGTGGCGTCCCGTTGCCGGGCTCCGACTCCGTTCTGAAACGCGAGCGAACCCCCTGACCTTTCTCCGTGTGCCCCGTTATACCGAGCCTCCATTACGCATCGCGCTCCTTTTTATTGGCCGATCGGCGAACGGTAGTAACGTAAATACACCGCGGCGGAAATATAGGAGCGTTGCGTACAACCGACGTCCTCTTTTAAACGCCGCTTCTATCCCGTGAAACCGGCGTCTCAGATTCCATCCGAGCTCCGGCGAGTGCAACCGATAACGGGAAGCCTCCTGCGTGCCTGTGCCCCGGCTATCCCGCGCCCAGCATCCTCCGCCATTTAAACAGCCGAACGATCAGAAGATCTCAATTAATGACGCGCTTCCTCGAGCGCTGATAATGTATACCGTCATTGTTCGAGGAATCTCTGTACATCCGAGGGGTATGAGTCACGTGGATACCTGGCCGATGCACGCCGAGCGAGATGTATCGACGGCTACAGAGTCCGGCGGTGTTTCTTGCCCATCTGGATCCGGCCGAGATCTAATTACGTGGAAAGTACGCGGGACGATCGGTATTCCAGGCGGCAACAAAGATATCGGTATCCCTCTCCCCGAAGCAAACACGCGTAAATAAATATTTAAATGGAAGCACGGGGAGAGTGGCTTCCGCCGGGCAGCTGCATTCCCGCTGAATTACGTCGCGTACCGATTCCAGCTGCAAATATGTTATAATTGTTAGAGTAAGCCACGCCCGAGCGATATACCGGGGCCGCGGTGCAGCGGGCCGGAAAATATGTCGGATTATTCCACTGTGGCGAGAAACGTTGACCGAATATTTCGGTATTTTATTGACAGAAAGTGGAGGCTTATCAATATTTCAATATCGACAGCGAAAACAATTTTATTCAATAAAATGGAAATCGAGAGGGGCGGGCCGCGGCTCTTGAATATTTGCAGCGGTTAAACAGTTACAACGACGGCTCATTTACATCCCTGTATCTTTCTGAAAACCAGCGAAGAAGATCGATGCAACGTGCGTCGATTATTCGGGATCGATCGGGCGCCCGATTCGCCGGCTACTGGAGCTAGACTGCGCCGCGATGTTGCTAAATGTCGCAGCCGAAGATCATGGATGGATACGAATCAAACCAGTTGCGCTTAATTTTTCTTATGCCCAGACGATGTTCGATTATTTTGGATTTCGATACAAATTTTCAGTTCTATTAACTAAATTTTATTGAATTTAATTCAAATGTCACTGATTCTTTGGATTTTGTTACAAAATTTAAGTTCTAAGAACTGAATTTTATGTAATATAATTGAAACTATCTTCGATTAATGATCTTCATTTTTAATCTGAAAATTAATTTCTTAATTTTTGTTTACTGTTATATGTCTTGCTCCTTTTGTAACTATGCTACTGTATTATTTATCGTATAAACTGGGCTTCTCCCGTAATAAATAATAATAATACTATAATAATAAATAATTTCATTGTCACAATAGAGAAATAGAAATTCCTATATTTGAAAAGTGGCACTAGCTATTCTACAGCTACTCGCTGCCAACCCTTCTCGCCTCGACTCTTGAGTCAAGCACATCAGACACATGAGAACTTCCCGTCAAGTATTCACATTCCTTGCCAATTCCAAGATTACTTTAAGCGTGCCTGGAAAGCAACGATCCCAGGTTCGTTAAGGCTGCGGGGTACGGCGGCCGGGGTCTCCTCGACCCCCGCGCTGTTTAGAACCCGTGGTCGTGCATAGCCTGGGCACAATTACCGTCTAACAGAAGCGATACGCTGTTAACGCGCGTACATAATATTCATGCACGCAGCCGGCATTCCGGCACAATGTGCATCGACGTGGAGGAGTCGATGGTTATAGGCGTACAAGATCATCGCGCGGAGATCTCGACACGCCCGGAGTTCACGCTCCAGCCAGCGGGGTCATTGGGCAGCCTGCTCGACAACAAATCATGGCTAATGATCTGCCCGTACCTTTGCAGTTACCGTACCTTATACCGACCTAAGGCTTCCACCGCGAGGTTCCTGCCATCATTCCCTCCCCCCCCATCCCTCTGTTAGTCATCGCTAGCCCTGCCTATGACAAAGCAAAAGTCGTCCACTCCCACGGAGGGCCGTTTCTCGTTACTTATAATTACAACGCGGCGCGGCCGCGTTGCTTTTAAGCTACTCTCTCGCGTTAGCGATTAACTAGATACGTTAGGTGTACACGGAGACCGAATGGTGCGCGTGGGGCGAGATTGTGCCGGTGGTATTAATGGATTCTTCGAGGGGGGAACTTTGACCGCGAATTTGTTTCAGGATGATTGATTCGACTTGAGTTTTTTGTCTTTTGGCACGGGTGATCTGTAGTTGGTCGTGGTTTGAATGGCTATGGTGGATGTATTTCGTGATGTTAGGATGTTACTGATATTTCTGGTTAACCTATCGGCAATTGAATTGGTGGAAGGCTGTGGCTTTCTCTTTTGAAAATTGGAAATGGTATAAAAACGGGGGGGTCAAGTTCTGTGGTTCGAAACAGATTTATTTGATTTGCGAACGCTGTGGCGGGGATATAAAAAATGATTACAGTACAAGGCACTTATTCACTTATAATTCATACATAAAACGTAAATATAGACGATTTTAGACGCCTTTCATTTCTACCCCAATGAATATTGATTACAATTCACCATTTGGAAGTAATTTGCTTGGAACGAAGAATCTCTGGCCACCCAGAAGTTGCAAGTATCCCTTCTTTCAGGCATCACTCTCCACAAGCCCAGTACTCGAAACCTGCGGGGTTGAATCGCAAGCGAAATATAAAAGCAACAGAATGGGGATCTCCCCGACGAGCCCCGTCGACTGAAGAACAAATCCCACCGTGAAATCGGGTCGGAAGGGGCCGCTAAATCTTCGATCCCTCATCTGAATACAATTCCACATACGTCGGGGCCCGGCGAGGTTGTGACGCGACGGGCCGCGGTCTCCTGCAATCGACAGTAAATTTTCGCGGGACACCTAATTAAGCACGATGGGATAAGGGGGCGAGCGACAACGCGGGGGCGGGGTACGGGCAATAATTATGAACGTAGGACGACCTCGTCCAGTTCACTCCGAGAAGTGCATCCCGGCGTCCTGGGGGCAGCAAACAAGCGCACACATCGCCGCTACCATCCACCACCACCACCACCGCCACAAAGAAGACAGGCAGGAGGACCGCTGAAGGAAGAAGAGAAGGAAGACAACAACAACGACGACGAGGAGCGTCGTGCCGTGTAAATACGTACGTTCGAGTACACACTGTACTGCGGGCGTCCTCGGGGGTCAACAGAGGTCAAAGAGAGGAACTACACGGCCGTTGTATAAAGGTTTGCGTTGCTCCAGCTCCGCTGGGAGACGCCGATGTTCTCAGGAAAACAGATCACGGGGGAATCGATGCTGTTCGATTGATGGCAACGAGTCGAGCTCCTCGAGTTGCCGGCACTGGACAAGAAAACACCTTCGTACGAGCTCGGTGGGTCGCAGGGGGTGGATGGCGGTGAATCGGGTGGAGGGGGTGGCAGAGGGGGGCGGGCAGCAGGGGACCGTCGGTGGAACCACTTAATCGGGGATTTCGCATCGAGCGTCGATCCAAGATATCGGATCGGCAGCTCCGCGGCCCCTGGAGAGGTTACGACAGGTCATGGCGACGTTCGAAGCGATTCCCTCCCACGCGGCTTCCACCTTCCCAGAGAGGCGAACGGAATCGAAAAATCCCCGCGTGCACCGTTAATCGCGCGCCCGCGAGATGCTCGCCCGCGCGCGCCTGGTCACGCGTGTACGCGTGCACGCGTGGGTGATGGAAATGTATGACTGGTGGATAAGTAATGTCCTTTGTTCGGCCTGGCGATAACCGTCCTCTTCCATCCCGTCGGCCACAGGCCTGCGCGGAGCGAGGGCTTGCTTTAGAGCGATTCCTGTCGTTCATTAGGCCTACAGTGTCTAGATGCGAGGCATCGCGACTGGCTAGTTTCGTGGAACACGCGGGGTTCGCAGTTTTTGTCTCTTCTAATGGGATGTAAATGGGTGTCGATGCTGGCCGCTGCTTAATGTCGGCTGGCTGGATTTTGGCGCGAAGATTGGCAGAGGAAGTGGAAGGGTTATTCGTATCACAGCGATGTAGTATCGGAGTGTAGTTTTGCTGCTTATTTAGTAAAAATATGATGTGAATTTTTATGTGACTTGTGGCGGGTGAAGGGGCTTTCCTGTTTATGGTTTCGTATTCGTGGGATGCTTGATTTTCTACGTTCTATTAAGCAAATCTTCTTTGTTTAAGCAAGTTCTCTCTTTAAGCAAAGCTTTTATTTCTCTTTTCTTTTCTATTTGTACGTGGTATCTTAGAAAAGCTCACACGAGGTCTCTTAGGCACTCAGCCGAACACGAATGGTTAAATGTATTTTATCGAACTTTCAAGATTCGTAGCGTGCAACACGTTACGTTCTCCGCTCCAAGTCTCCCGCTCATAATAAATTCTGTATTTATTCGAGTGGGAAACCATGCGAGAAGACGATACAGCGGAAGCAATTCCGAGGAAAGATGACAAACTGTGTGCCATTCTTATGCTACTTCACGCACGTGCGTACACACGTAAGAAGGCGTATATTGTAATGCTAGGAGAAAGGAAGCGTGGGATGTATTCGATGATTTGATACATGCCTCGCTGTTCTACGGTTTTTAGATATCTCAGATAATTCGCGCGATGATGAAGCTTTCTGCTTGGTTTCTTTATAATATCTCCATTCCGCATCGAAAATTAACCCTCACAGTCTTCTTCGACTGCATTTGACTGGAAGCAATCTTCATCTAATTACAGACAAGAAGACCGAGAATTTTGCAGTCAACTTCTGTAAACGAAAATGAAGATACAAAATTTGGACGTCATTATAAAGAATCGTCACAGTTATTTTCGACACAGTAATAACTATTAGTTACTTTAAAAAGAATTACCTGACTTATTAAAAACTTTAAAGCATAGGAATTTCTACAATGCTAACAGAAGCTGCGAATAAATAATCCGAACGTAAAATTTTACACTAAATCCTACTTCTTAAACAGTTTCCCACCCTCAGCATCGTCACTGCTCCACAACTACACTCAGCATAAAAACTCCATCATGTCCCAGTTATTATAAACGGAATCTACTTTCTCCGCGCCGTCTCCCACACGTGAGTTCGAAAAACAGCCGCGTATCCGCGTCACTTTACAAGAGTTTAGGCGCCGACGCGGGGGTGCTAATCCGACCGAACGATTACGTTACAGCGAGCGTACGCGCGTGCTATCGCGCTGTCAGGATCGAAAGCAAAAAATCTGTGTGCGATGACGAGGGACCCAGGGAAAGAGAGAAAAGGGGCGAGGACGCAGTGGGCGGTTCGGCGTGCGTGCGTGATCGTGATCAGGATCATGAAGCGAGATAGCGAGGTCGCCATCGCAAGCCTCCCGAGTGCTGTACGGGTTGCTCCAAGTATCATGGACCAATTCAGAATCGTTCTCCCAGAAAGAGTTGCTCCAAGTTTCCCCAACATATCCTACAAATCAACTGTGAAAATCCTTGGCCTCCGATCTTTGTGCTCCTGAATTCAAACAAGAATACAACCCCACGAAAGCCACCGAAATACAAGAAACGAATCCTCGATCTATCAAGCCAACAAATCCATCAACATCCCGAATGATTCACTCGGTGAAACGAACCTCCCAGCAAACGGGACACTCGCGATAAAACATCCATAGCCACCAAACGATTCTTTCCCCGCCGAAGGCATCGGTCACGTACCTAGTTACTCGGTGGATCGACGGTAAACAGGAATAATACGAATCCCCCGCGACGACTTACGAGCGTTTGCCCCGCGAAGAAGGGCACGCCGTAGCCAGTCCGAAGAGTCTGCCGTGGTCCACTCCTTTGTTTACGCGTGCATGAATTACGGGCAGGCGCATGAATCGTCGTATAATGCCTGACAAATCCACGGCCGATAAATAACGGACTGCTTAGGAAGTAAGCCACCGGTAGGCTCAACCGGAATTCGTTGGACTCCGCCAGCCGCGGGCCGGTCGATAGCGCTGGGACGCGTGCACGTTTACGCGCCCATTTGTCCGCCGATTTACAGCTGGCCGGCAGAAGAAATTGGTCGCGGCGCGTTAACAGGGCCCGGTTATCCTTGGTCCTGCCACGGCGAATGCCTTCGGAGATGGAGGCCCGGGGAGCAAAAGGGATCGCCGTGCCGCGGAGCCAGGTCGAGCGGTAGGCAACGGAGGAAGGAAGAGAAGGCGGACGAGGTTAAGAGAAGAGGCGGCCAGGACGTTGGTGGCGGACGGGGCTCGAGGAGGGAGACGGCGAAGGAGGGCGAAGAGGAAGAAGAAGAAGCGGTAGAAGACGAGGGTATTGTTAGGAAGGCGGGCGGAGGGCGGGTGGGCTCTGTCACGTTTCGCATTGCACGCACCAGAACTTTCTGCGGAGGTTGCCGCGGATCCTCTCGTTCGACTCCCTCGCGAACTGATCACAAGCGCGATCTCGCCGTCCCTGGACGCCGCGGAAGATCACGACTTCGACGTGATCCGTCGTGACGACTATATCCCCCTCTCCTCTCGATATTATTATTATATCCTCCCCGAGAGCCACGTACAGAACGAACATTCCTCGGAACGTATCTGATGCCGCTCTTCTTCTCCTCCTTCTTTTCTCCCCCTTTTCTTTTTTCTTTCGCTTTATTTCACCAGGGCATCGCGTTCCATCCGTGGTGAACCGAGGAAAGCGGTCCCTCGTCCTCTCGAACCCCGAGATCCGATTGCGAATGATTTACACGGCGCGGGCAGGAGACGCGGGCATGTCAATGTCGATTTGAATCTCACATTGCGGGGGAGCCGCTGGAGACTGAATTTCTGTGATTTTCTAGGCGGCTCTAATGGGAAAGTGAGGGAAATACGCGGGGAGTTCTGGTGAGCTGGGTGAAAAGATCAGGTGGAGGGATTTTGATAGTGATTCTTGTGGAAGTAGGAGTAGGTAGGTACTTATTGAGCTGTATTACCTTGTGGAATAATTTTGATTGAAGGGCATTGAATTAATTTAGACCTTCGTTTACTAGGACGTAAATGGATTCTACCTCCTTATGTCTAATATCTTAAATGGCAGTCTTCTATGAATCTATCAGAAGCTTGGCATTACTCTACAATACCACTCCAGTATCATGAATACCCAAAGTGCCAGTCGCGAGCTAACTAAAAGCAAAAAGTGTTTGTGTGTTTGCCTGTCGCCTATAAACTTTCGGACGGTAAACTCTGGGGTCACGAAATCTGTCCCAGCTTGTTATGCCTAGCTACTCCAGATGAATGTGACTATTTTCAGAAAAAAAATTCTTTTCTATAAAATCAGAATGTAAATTTCGGGCGAAGCCGAGTAGTAAAGCTAGTGAAATATAATAAACAACCTATAGCCCTTTACACTGATTAGGCATTAAACTTAAAATTAAAAGGCAAAATACTCATTCCCCTAAATTAATGCAACGATCGTCCTTCGGCTCTCCAGATTTCATACAATTCTCTGCTGACTCGCCGCGATCACCGCGATTGCACGGCTCCCCCCCAATGGTTTTTGTGCGGGCACGCAAGAAGTTTGAAACGGCTGCACGCCGACCAAATAGAAATTGTTTCGCGGCAGGATAAAGTTTGTCCACCGTGGGGCAAAGTTGGCGCGTCCTCGCCACGCGTGGAGTCGAGGAGCTGGGGCGAGAAAGGGGTGGAGCTCGTTTTACACCCATAATTCACGCTCCTCTCTGTTATTCAGCCTCGATCGGGTTGTTATTAAGAGGACACCAATAACGTTACCGATACAGCTTTATTACCACACTCGCTTAATGGGCCCCCGTAAGTCCAACTATCGATTTATACCGCTGATTTATGGGGATTCAGTCATTTGCAAGCGGCTGGGCCCCACCGTGGCCGGGCCCACAATGCGTGTCCGTGCGCGCGCGCGCGCGCGGGAACTTCCCAAGAATCGTTCTCGTTCTTGAGCGTAAAGGGGTTAATCAAGGTCAGCCGTTATGCGCGTTTAAGGTCGACCGTGGCGGATGAAGACGTGACGCGAAACGATCATTCGATCCGCTCTGATAATGGATGTGTATTTGCCCCGTGTTCCTCCATTATACGGGCATAGATCAACGAGCTGTCCGTCGAGGGCTCTGCCCGCAGACTGGGTCGCGGGGTGCTCACCTGCCCTCGAATTATTTCAAGGTTGCCAAGGTGTAATGGCTCCTGCCCTCCGAGGGAGGCTACCAGTCAAGATGGGGCGCGTTATGGAGACGTGAATGCTGTAACAGATTCGGGGAAGCAGTGTGCTAATTTTGTTATACCCAAAGCGATATTCTATTCGGGGAATACAAGTGATTTAGTAATTTTCCTGTAGCAGCAGAATCTCTGGAGATAATTCTTGCCTATTTTAATTCCGAAGCAGTTGTAAAATGCAAGTCGATGATGCTGGTATGTACTTTATTTCGCCCCTTCCGTATCGATCGCCCCAGCAACATCCACGTCCAACTCTGATCACCCATTACTCAAAAACAAAGCACGCGCGCGCGCCAAAGAAACACTACAATCTCCGTCAACGAGGGCCAAAAGTGCTTTCCCACGAGCAGCCAGAGCGGCTACCCCCCGTACACACACACACACAAATCACGGCCACGAAGTCGTGCGCCGCTAGAACAGTTGAAGCGCGGCCGACGTTCCCGCGGATCGATTCGAAATTAAATTTTGCGCCCGGGCAAAAAGTGCCATTAGATATCGTGCATCGCGCGGTAAGCGTAGCCGAGGCGGCCCCGATAAGGAATTTATAATATCGTCCCGCTGATATTATCGGCTCGGCTGTTGCCGATCGGTAAATATCCGTTTAAATATCGTCGTGTAGAGATGAGCACGGGGCGGCGTGCGGTTCCGCGAGCGGGAATGTGAGAGCGGAGTTGGAAACGGGGCGCTGCGGTGTTTGCGCGCCGGCGAATAAAAAATCCCCGGCGGGGTTTGGGAGGGGGGCGGCGCGCCAGGGCTACAGAAATGAATTGCCGTCGAGCGGGGCAACGTGCACGAAGCTTATCCACGTGGTACATGCAATAGCGCGAGTATTTAAAAGTCGGCTAATTTAAAATCGAGCGGGGATCTTGCGCGGGCGCTCGCGCTCGCGCTCCGGCGCCTGTGTGCGATCTGGGGCCCGCGGAACCGCGAGCACGGGACTCTCTGTGCTCTAGCTGACTCACGATCTCTCGGGCCCCCATTGGCGTGGGTAGCGACCGGTTATCCACGACGCGATCGTTCCCTGGAATCCGACGAATCCCGACTTTCCATCGGCACGGCGGAGGGAGGACGAGAGAGAGAGAGAGAGAGGGAGATCGATTCGGTCGCCGGCACGGTTCGAAGAAACGTGTGTACGTACTCGTGTGAAACACGTACAGATCGATGCGATATAAATCGTGCACGCTCGATACTCGTCGTAAAAGAGTAACGAGCCCCCGCTGCTGGGGCCACGAAGAAATTACTTACTAGGGAAGGTCGCGACCTGGACCGGCGCCAAATTGTGGGAGTCGACGGGTGCAACGGGGACTGTACCGCTGACGGGACGCGGATGGTTACTATTTTTTGGGGGGGGGGGAGGGGGCGTAGAATTGAAACGGGTAGCTGGTAGGGTTATTAAGTAGGGTGGTGAATATTTACAAGGTTTTAACGTGGTTTGAAGTAATTTGTTTTGGTTGTGACGATGGTATGTTTAGATTGTGTGGCCGAGGGGTAGCGGGGTGTTGCCACTGGGTTGTTCGCGTGCAGCTGGACTGCTACTTTGTAGGAACAAGGGGTTTGAGAAGTAGTATTTGTATCAGAGTAAATCACAGTAAATTAACCGTTGCGATGGATTCGAAATGAAGTGGGCAGGAAGTTGTATGAGGATCTTAAGGGTGTTTAAGGAGGATTAACGGTGGCGGGACGTTTAAGCGTTGGGAAATTGCTTGGCTGTGGGTGAAGCAGATTTAGTTTTAAATTGGGGTGGGTCATCGTTGAGAAAATGCGCGATTACCAAAGGTTAGTAGATTTTATTAGGGGTCGGGGGATCACCATGCATCCTACGAAACATAGTGTTACAAAGTACGTGAAAAATTACACTTTTACATGTCTCACATTTCATTCTTGAATGTGTTAATTAAAGGCTGAAAATTTCTGATTATACAGCCTCGTGTAAAAAGTTTTACAGCAGAGCTGTTTAACATAGTATACATTTCGTTCTTTGTTACAGATCTGCTTGCCGATTAATCCTGATAAAACGATCAAATTGCTACTGGCAAGTGGTGCTAGCTAACGATGCCAACGAGGTAACAATTTCTTTCACGACTACTGCAAAATTGCATGTTTCTGTCTCGTATATCAATAACGCGCACGTGTGCATTATGTTCTATCACGTGTTGGTTCTCTTACGCGAGTTCTAGTGTTTTTACTACTATTTTCTGGCGATGCCTTTACACAGCGATCATCGTGCAGTTCTCAATGAAAGCTTCCTAGTACGTTTTACTTAAATGCTTCATAGCTTCCCAACTTTACTCGTAAACTTACAGTATTCATTAACAACTTTCAGAAAATGTCTAACACTTTGTAGCAATTAGAATTTTCAATAAACTCACTGTTACTAGGAATGATTCTAATAAAACTTACTCTGTCTTGTTCTGTATTCTACGTAGTTTAAATTTCACTGCACTGAGCCAGAAATGTAATTCATTCGTATGATATAAAATTCAATAATTATCAGGACTCTGTCGCACATAATTTTACAGATACTAATCCGTGTAATACACTTAACTTTGCATACCATAAATTATGTTTATCTGGAGCACTGTGAACAGGCATAATTATTTTCAAGCTTGCACTGAACATCGATAACATAGAGGCTTCGCGTGAATCTCGAGCCCTTTCCATGATATTTTTTCATCCCATACGGAAATTAATCTGAATCGTCATACTGAAATAGGACATTAACAGATGGCAACTTTTTGAACATAAAAATCGCGTACAGCAAGAGTTAGAAAATTTCAGAGGACATGAACACTTGTAAGTAATCTGATTTTATTTAAGAATTAGTCACTCCATGGTGATCTTTAAAAAATCATTTCAAGACAAAGATAAATTCGAAGGTTGTCGAATAAACGATGGTGCAACTAGTATCAGATAAAACTTACATTCCCAACGAAAATTTCAGAGGACATGAACACTTGTAAGTAATCTGATTTTATTTAAGAATTAGTCACTCCATGGTGATCTTTAAAAAATCATTTCAAGACAAAGATAAATTCGAAGGTTGTCGAATAAACGATGGTGCAACTAGTATCAGATAAAACTTACATTCCCAACGAACTTCATCAATAGAGAGTCTTAGAAATCGCCTAGAAAGTACGGTAGTTCCGCTGGCTCGAAGATGTCGATGAGAAATTAACATTGCTGCAACGTGACGCATCGTGCATACATAATAAACAGGTTCGTGTAATGAAAATCTTTATGAGAGTTGTGGAGCAATCGTTCAAGCGTGCAATCTCTCCTGTATTCTACCTTGCTCTTCGCTTCTTCGCCTTTTCCCATCCGTTTTCCCTCCCCTCGTTCCGTTCTTTCACTCGTAACGCTTCGCCCCTCTCGCGATGAATACAAATTTCATTTTAAGTGAACGACCGTCGGCAAATAGAGAAAATCATTCGGAATGCCAGCCATCGACTTTCACGTAGGCTTCTGCATAGAACACACCGTCTCGTTACACCAGATTTCCTGTATCAATTAGCATCGGAGTATCGGTGCTGAATTAGCCATTCGCCATTGTCATCGTTCTGGCATTCGCGATCTCACTCGCGAGTAACCTTCGCGGTTCGAACGTTTCTAGCACAACGAACCTTCGGCAATCGAACGAATCGGTCGATGATACGCATTATCTGTGCTAGCTATCGTGCTCGATACGCGCGCACACTCTGACTTATGCTCGCTCTTTCACGCACACCCTCTCCACGTTGTCTTCTCTCGCCGCGTGGAAATTCAACTGATTGAAAAATCTCGGGTTGCAGCTCGCTCAATTAACACAGACGCCGCACGTTTCCACCTACCAATTGTGTACTGGAAGTGCACGCAGGGTTTCCTTAAAATTCTCATGCGTACCTTCAGCTTGATTGAGTTTCATCGCGCGGCAGAACCTGCGGCGGAAAGTTCTATCGCGTACACGAATCTTTCTCTTCGAACTAACAGCGAGTAATATTTTATTGCTTCATTTGCCTGCGAACAATAAAGCTTTGTGTTTCAATTCGGGGTGCATTAACGTGTTAAACACCCCGTTGTTGCTACAGCTTTTGCTAACTCGCGTTGCGACGTGGACAAGGCACGCAGTGCCTTGAATCAACAGAAACCTGTTAATTTATTTTTCATATAAAAAGAAATTGAAGACTCGACTTAAATCGTATTCAGAGTTGCTAACTTCTTTCTAAACCCCTCGAATTTCAATATTATGTTCCTTTATCAAAACAGCCTCCGCCAGAATGGCTGTTATTTCTTAATGTTTTTCTATAACAAAATTGCTGATTTTTGCTACATACATGGACTGTCAAAATAAGCAAATATTTTTAAACAATATACAGTAGATATTCCACAAAAAATTCCCGAAGATCGCGTTCTTTTTCGCCAGCTGACTAGGCACAACCCCTTAATCCAGCATTCCCAAAATTCGAGTCACCCGGCAATACCATTCCCATCCCACCGAAACGCCACTGTCGTTCACGCGCTGACGCTTGAGAAGGCCCCGAGGAACAGCGCTCGAGCCGATGGCGGTCGAAGCTGCCCAGCGAGGAAGCGGAAGGTGCGTCGTTTCCGTCTACCAAAACGGGCCATAAATAATCGTCGTGGTTAATTCAGGTGTGATAGGGCCGCCGGCAGATATAGATACGACGACAATTTACGGTTTTGAATTACGCTCGCCGGCGGAGCGTATCAGAAGGTGGTAGGCTACGGGGACGACACCCACGTATAAATAGTGGAAGGGAGCGTGTGGTCCTTTCGAGCTAGCAGAACCGTTGACCTATGACACGCACGCTATAAACAATCCTCCGAAGCAGTAAATGGATATGTGCTGTTATACGGCGTCGAGTTGAAAACTGACCCTGGCTGGCCTGGCCTCCGCTGCCTACCTCTCCGCCTGGTCCCTTGCGAAACGGTTATTGGATGCACGCCATGCTCCCGTGCCAACCCCGGGGCTGTTGGTAAATATTTTTTCTACTGACGAATAGATTTTCCGCGACATCGCGCGGCAGCCGAGCCGACCGCGGCCGTAACATAGAAATTGATTCCGTCCCCTCCCCCTCCCCTCTGCCGTTCACCGATGGCCCCGCTGGGACGTTTCGATAAATCTTTTCGATAAAACTCCGGAGCGTGTGTCGCGACCCTGCGACGGTTAATTAACTCTAATCGACTGAGCTATGAGTTGAGATTTTCGCTGGCTATTCTGGTATCGCGGAGCGGACGAGGTTGTACAATATAATGACTGCGCAGTGTGCATGCAAGGGGAGCCACGTGACGCGATGTCCATTTTCTTTTCGTCACCACTGGGTCACGCTGGTAACAACTGGAGCGATCGAATTGAATTCGTCTCGAGGTGAATGTCGATGGCTTGTTTCACTTACTAAAGGGTGGGCAGGTCGGGCTTGAACACGGATGTCGCTGCAAAGTGCGCGCCGGGTAATTTAAGCGCGCGAAGCAGGAAATTTATCGTGTCCGCGGTCGAAGATACTATTTTACGACGATTCCGTTTGCAACGCGGCGCGGTTTGCATTATGCGTGCGTTATCGTTTCACGTTTCTGAAACGCGAACTGCTTAGTTAACTCGCGGTGTATATGGCCGAGTGAGTTACGGCGAGACCCGTGGCTTCGTTTCCTAATACACGCGATCGCAGTCGTCCTTACTATCCGCCGAGATCCACCGCACTCTTAATAACAAAAGTTTCGCCCGTGCGCGCACCCTCGCCCCCCCCCCTCCTCGCCGCGCGATCCTCGTCCCGGCCTCATCAGCGGGAAGTATCATCTTACAGTTTACAAAGATCGCGCCTGTAAGTCGCTCCTGTAAAACAACCGCCGCCCCCGACCAATGCAGTTGTATTTGACTGGGGTCCCTTTCAAGTCGCGACTTTCTTCCCACTTCCTCGAAGACCAACATCGTTTGATCAAACTTGCCTGCCTCGGAGGAGATTGGCTCGATATCGGTCGCCATGGCGGTAAAAAATGGTAATATCGTGGAACCTGAGCGTTCGACTCTCGAGTTTGTTTATACAGAGGAGGCAATTTAGAGAAACTTTTTAACATTAATTTCGTTCACGCTCGAAAAGAGGGAACTCGCGATCGATGTGCGAATCGCGGCGTTTAATTCTCTCTTTTTCCTCGTTCGTTCGAGTGTTTATCACCCGCGTTGGCGCGAAGATAATTTCGCGCAGGCGACGCAGTAACGAGAACGTTCGTGCACGAAACAATGCGGCTCTATTCATGCTGGGTTATTTCCCCTCGAAACTCATGCAAGAGGCACAGGCGTCACGAACTTGTGCGGTCTATTTCGTCGTCGTTCCCTCGCCTAATTAGAAAATTGCCCTCGAAGACGGAGCAGCGCCGGTGGGGCGAGAAGAATCGTTTCGCAACGATCCGCCGGGCGAGGACCGCGGCGTTATCGACGCGGCGATTTCGCCCGCGACAAAACCCGTCGGCCGCGTCTGAGCCCGCGGGAAGATTAAGCGGCAGGTGGCCGCGGAAATCGGCGAGACCGAAAGGAAATTAATAGTTCGTCCCGGATGTTGGTCGTTCCTACCGCAGAGCGTACCGCAAACGTTAAGCTGCAGCCTCTCGCCTTCCCGCCGAGAGAATTGAAATGCAACGGCGCCCCTCTGACGTGCAGCAGCATGTGTGCGTTTATTTTCAAACTTCGTTACACCGGGGATTACGTACGCTTTGAATGGGGGGAGGTGTAATGAATGGCTGTTCCACGCAGATGATAACGTTTTAGATAAACGCTTAGGAGCACTATTATCTGTTTTCGAATTTGGAATTCGGGAGTAGTTGGGCTTCACTTCGAGCTGATTTAATATTAAAGAGGTTTGAGAGTCGTAACTGTCTCGGTTTGGAAATTGTATACAGTTTTTCAAAGTAGGAAGGAAGATGATAAAAGTAGCTCTAATGTTCCATTGAAATTCGTCGCGTGTAGCAGAATAAAGTATCCAAACCTGCGTGCAATCGGATTCTCGCATGGAAGAGGTAGCCACGCATCAGGAACCAAAAGTTCCCGTCGACCCAGCCGAAAATCAACCGCGGCGAACGCAGCTCGTACCGAATTCCCCTCGGCACCGTGGTCCGACGTGCACATACATGCGTGCGTGCGTGCGTGCGTGCGACGGAGGATTCGGTCGGGATGAGTTCCTAGAAATGGCGTGCGGTATCATCCCGCTCCATCCTGCACGCGGTCGGTTGCGTAGGTGATACAGACACGCACGCCGTTACGCATCCACATCACGGATCCCCGTTCACGCGTGTTGGTGGGTGTACCGCGGCAGAGGAGAGAAAGCACCCACGAAAGTGCAAATAAAAAAGCAGCGGAGCCGCGAGGAGGAGAGGGTGCGGGAAGGTAGGCTGACGGGGGAGGGAGGGGAGCGAGGAACATCGACGACAGAGTTGGCAACACAGGTAAAAGAGCCCACCAGGTAGGTTTCTGCCGTCAGTGGCGATGCAGGCGATGCGAACGAGAGGAAGGACTCTGGGAACGACGTAGCGAAGGTGGATGAGGAGGTCGGAGGAGGCCGAAGGAGAACACTGGCTGAGGAGGTGGCGGCGGAGGAGGAAGGCGAGCAGCCTGCCAGGGAGGCTCGGGAGGGAGGGGCGAGTAGAAGGGCAGCAATCTCGCGGTAATCTAATTTCAGCGTGCGGAGGGTTCTAGGAACGCGGCGTGACATTAGCGAACCACCTTCAGCATCGTCCGTTCGTACGAGCGTCCTCTTCCATCCCGCCTCGTCCCCGATCCTCTCATCCTCCTCCGTCCAACATCGGCAACCTCTGTCCTCTCTTATTCCACCTACCGCACTGCCATCCACCCCCCCCCTCCCGCCCTCCTTCACCCGTTTCTCCTCTAACTCCTGTGCTCTTACGCCGAGGGAGGCTATCTCCTCGTCTAGTTACCGACGCCGAATAAAGTGGTTCGACGTTTACGTCGACCCGGGCTAACGGGTAATCCCCTGCCCGCCACCGTCGTCTCTCGTCCCGCCGCTCCTCGGCTTCCTCCATCGGCGACGATTTTCCGTCGCGCGTATCCGCGAGACGAGAGCCCTGATGCAACGTGGCCGCGGCTCCCCGGCGGAATTCACACCGTCGTCGAACAGGTGCGCGCATTGGCGCCTGTTTCAGCATCTAGGAACACCAAGGTTGCGTCAGATGCCAGGGGGATTAGGGACTGGCTGGTAAACTGCTTCCTGAGTAGGGTATTTTCGGTCGACAGTGCCGAGTTTCGGATGAAAGATCGCTGGGTTCTTCGGTGAGGATGGAAATTGAGAATCGTGCTTTTAAACTAAATCGAATTAATCGAACTCAAAAAAAAAAAAAAAACAAAAACCATCTCAATCGAACGAGGATCAACGAATTCAACGGTCCAAGTCCATTTTAGGAACCTGGCACGGGAACCTATTCCGCACTCGAAACTTCTTCGGACCTCATCGGCCACTACCCTTGGACGTCAACCTAGCCAAAATGGCGACCACTGCTTGCCCTGAAACCAGACCAGCGTGATTCTTCTTCGATATTTCAGCCACTTAATGCCTCCGACGTATCCAGACCCAATCACACATGAACGCACGTCGATCCAGCGATACCTGAATGTAATGAAAACCCTCGTAACTTCAATTCCGAGTAAAAATCACCGAGCTCGCCCTCGGAGAGTGGTCCGAATGTCCGGTGCGCAAGCGAGCATGGGCAAATCGTTTCCCCGGAATCATTAATTCGTCGCAATCGAGCAGAAGAGATTAGTTCTGGGAACACGGTGGACGTCGTGGCGCGCAAGCTTCGCCAGGCTCCTAGCAGCCGGCCGAGTTGCGTAACCCGGATAAACGTCTGGCCAAAAAGAAGGAGCGGAGCGAGGACGGGAGAGAGAGGGAAGACGGACGGTGGGCAAAAGCGCAGAGAAAGAAAGGGGGAGGCTTGACGGAGGGAAGCAAAGGATGGCTCGTCTCTGAGGATTATTAATGCAGAGTTAAAGGGGTTGAGGGGAGGGGAGGGGGAGGAGGAGGAGGAGGGGCAGGAGTACGCGACTTATCGTTAGGAGCCGCGTGTCTCTTCGATGCCTCGGCCGTTTCTGCCGTGCCGGAGGTTCACGATTCTCGCGTGACCCGTGAACTCTCGCACGTAACGAGATCTCTACCCTGGCGACCAACACCAGCGTTCACCAACGGGGGCGTTCATACACGCGAGATCGTACTACGGTGCCTTGCAGTGCCGTACCGAGGCGCCCTCGGTGCCCACTACACACGGACTCGTTCCATGGAAGCACGCCTCCGGCCCTAATAAATTACCCCTCTTACGTATATACCTCCCTCGTCCTCTTTCTTTCTCTCTCTCTCTCTCTCTCTCTCTCTCTCGCCTCCTCCTTGGACCTCAGCCCGACCATTTGAACTCCTGCGCCACGGCGTACCCGCGAGAGGCCCTCCGCCTTCGTCTGCCTACCTAACGTGCACCGACATGTATGTATGCAACCGACGCCGCCGATTGAATTGCTGCGACGATGCGTGTGCGTTCTGTCTCTCTGCTCTTCTTCAGCATTGTCCGTCTTGGTTTTATTCGCGGCCTCTTGTTATCCGCTCTGCACCACCCCTCGGGGGTGAAAAGTGCTTGGGGGGGCTTTTCGTTGGGGGTCCTTGTTGATCGGAGCATCCGTTTAATAATTTGTATTAGGTTTTACAGCGATGGATGTAGCGGGCTTTCTGTGATGTTGCGTTATAGTTCGATGGGAGAGAGGGGGATACTTTGTTTATTGGGTGGTAGAAGGAGCGCTCTGTCAAAGATTAGAAGAAGGAGGGAACACGACTGGGGAGAGGGGTGACAGATGTAACTCGAAAGGGAACTTCAGAATAGTGGCCATGTAGAATTGCGTTCCCGTTTAAATGACGTTTTTACGGTTGTCCCAAATTGAGGGCAATTTCTTTTGAAGGATACCACTTGATTCCATTTCTCTTCTTCTCTTCAGCTACCTCGTTCTTCCTCGTTTTACGGTGTTACCTATCCAGCAAGTGGTTTCCCAGCTGTTTATTTCGCTTCTAGCCCCCGTGTATCCAGCACACAGCAAGTGCGTCTCCCTTAAGACGTATGCACTCCATGCATTCTCATCCCTCCCCCCCCCCCCCTCGCCCGCTTTCGCTTCATAGTTTTTCTATCTCTCATATTTCTGCCGTTGCTCCGTTTCATTTTCCCTCCGTCGCGTCCCCGTTTCTTTCCTTTATCTACGCGTCTGGGTATCGCGGAGCCAAGTGTATTTTCTTCTGGCAAACGTTGCTGATATTTTTGAAACAAGCGCCTTGCCAAAAATCGTTAAACGCGGGAGCCCAGCCGAATTGAATGTCGTCGCGATGGTATTTCATGTATGAATAAGTTCGCGGGGAAAGCTGACATTCGCGAATTAATAAAAATTTAAATGAACGAGAATTCAGGAAACACAAAACTTATAATACCGAAGTGTTTTTCGCTATCGAATGAGTCTTGACAAATTCTTTAGCAGCCGTGCTTGAAATTTCACGATATTACGAACGTAAGTTTGATACAGCATTTAATAATAATAGATCGAGACTGAATGCCGAGGGGAAATAGAATTACGTTAACGATGCAGGGTGAATAGCGAGCAGACGGCGGCTACGCAAATTTAAGGATGTTCTTACTTTGACGGCGATCGAGTTATTTAAGAAAAAAAGCAAGTCAGGCCTTTATTAAATTCGAAACGAGAGAGTTCATCGAATCGATGCTCAGGCTCGTTAACCATCGCGAATGGCAACCGGTAGTTCCTTGCGGGGCCGAGTTTACTCAAGTGTCCCTTGTCCTAGAAACGTTCTTAGCAGGGGATTCAAACTTTTCAGTCGCGGCCTTCTTCGGTTGACTTATAATAAGCTGATCGCACGTTCCAGTTTTCCGAGTGCAACGAACACATTTTTCCTCTTCTCGTTTCAAAGCAACTTCGCTGTCCCAAGTACGAATCAATACGTGCTCCCCTAACTTCGATTGTCTTATCAGCTCCGCTCGTTAAAGTTCTTCTTGCGAATTCCACGGCACATTTTCGAATAGTTACGAGAACATTACATTTCACTAGGTTTGATAACACTATAAACAGTATTCCTTTATACTTTCTCGAGTTCTACTATACTTCCTTTGCTATTTTACTGACTACAACAGTAGAATCTAGATAGAAGTTGCTTTTCGTTGCAAAAGTGTGTAAGAGATTTCTACTTAACCCTGTCAAATTTAGAACCAATTTTCAGTGATGACGGTGCAAGCGGGTATCTTTAGTGTAAACGTATGATTGCCTTATAATATTCTTAACTTGACGCGTATGTGACGTGACTCAAGTGTCTTCTTTCACTTCTCACATCTACTTTACATTTCAGTGCCACAGAACCGGAGTTGAGCAAAATGTAATCTAATTACAACTGACAAATTACGATTAAAATGTAATTGTGCAGTTGATTACACATTATTTTCTGTAATCGTTAATTTATGTAGTTGACCACAATTTTGTCAACTACTGAAATAAACGATTACAGAAAATACTGTGTAATCAACTAGGCAATTACATTTTAATCGTAATTTCTAATTTGTAATTAGATTACATTTTGCCAAATTCTGCAAAGAACCCTGTACTTCTTTAAAAATGCCACGTCTGTCCCCAACAGTCACTTTCCACTTGCTTCAGCAGTTCCTCCTAATATCACCGAATTATAACTCTATGAAAAGCATGAGCTACAATAAAAATTAAGTGCAACATAGGCACTTTATAATATCACAACACTATTTCAATTGTCAAAGAAGCAAACTAGCCCGGAACGTCATCGGAACCAAAAATCCCTAATTCTAAAAAAATTACCTTTCCTACTTACACTAACAAAGTATTCCCATTCATTCTACGTTCATCAATTCCACTATCCCCGCTTTCCTCGTCTACATTAAATCAATCCATGCCCTTCCCAATGCTCTCCACCTAATTGACACGTCTCTGACGAGCTCGGCACCCAATTTGACAAACTGCTGCGTAATGCAACGTTCCATAAGTGAACTGAACACGTTCGAAACGAGCCCGGGCCCGTTTTTGCGGCCAGCAACACTTCCCTGACGCGTCTTTGACCAAAAAAGACGTTCGAACGAAACAATTCGAACTGTTCGGTATCAGCGGCGCGTTAAATCATGGATGACCCGGCCCACGCTGAATTGATTTCCATTCTCGGGATTTTATCGGGCGCAGGGTTCGAGGAAGATCCTCCAGCCCGTGGTGCGCGAACGTTGTGCACCGCGGTACGCTGCATCGAGGAATACGTGTATATAAATGAGACATGTATATCGACGCCATTGTTCTAAAGTCGTGACAGCGTCGGGTCAGGAACGCGTGTTGGCTCTGGCTGTTCGAGGGCCCAGAAGGCTCCTCTTTCGCATTAGCATACCCCCGTCGGCGTCCTACCTCCATGACTCTCCTTTCTCTCTATCGGCAACTTAATCTCCCGCGATAAGATTCGGATACCTAACAATAAGAACGCCTGCCCCCTCGTGGAAATCGAATTTTCACTGCCCCCCATTTCCTTTTCGAGCCCATCTTCCAAACCCGCTTTAGAATTTGGCATTCCTCTGCGACTTGCAGATTAATTTCACCACATCATTCAGTTCATTACGCGTACATTTATACTAAAATCATATTATACTTTTGTCAGCAGTGTCTTCCGGTAACTAGGTCTCCTAGAAACACCACAATAGAGCTGCGTTTCAATGATTTTAATTTTCTACTACTCCTGATAGGCGTGGGCACTCTTTGAAACCTCTGTTTCTCTTTGAAAAATAGGGTAAGAATTGTTGAATTCTTTTCCAGGAAACAGGAAGAGACAGGAGAGACCTAGGAGAACCAGGAAGGACAGGGAGGTCGGGAGAGGCAGAAAAAGGTAGGAAAAAAGAAAAAGAATTACAGTGAGGCAGGGAGAGTGCTAGAGAGGAGGGGGGAGCTAAGAAAGGGTCACGGGGTTGGGAGAGACGAGAACAGAGGAAGAGCTGGGGCCACAAAGAGGCAAGGAGAGATGAAAGAAACAAGCAGGGACAGGGGAAGCTAGGGTGGTTGAGAAAGATAGGGTGAGGCAGGGAGATATGAGGACAGCCACCGGGGAGACAGAAAATTCTTCGCATCGTGTATTAAAAATACTACGTGTAGTTGGTAATAATGATACAAACATCGTGCTCCTATTATCTTTGCCGATTGCATGATATTATTGAAATATTATGTGAGCCACTCCTTCTCCCTTTCAATGAATCGTTCAAGAATTAGCGGGGTAGCGCGAAAATTGTTGTAGCTACTTATAAAAATCAGTTAAGTTACTCAGCGTAAAGTACCAGGCGGATTCATAGGGTAAACGAGGAAATTGGATTACCAGCGGGGCTAGTGTTCAATTTATTTCATCGTCGTTTACCCTCCGAAAAGTGGAAAAGTGGCTCGCCGACAGTTTCGAACTTTGTAGATAAAGAAAATTCGCTTCCCTCGTAAACTCGCGGCTGTTCGCAGCAGTATTCCCGGCAACTGTTTCTCGAGTGGGCAAACACGCTTGCATTTTTGACGTTATAAAGAAAAAATAAATTTTCCCCTTGAATGCCTACTGGGACATCCATTTCATGCTCAGACGATCGGCTAGGAGCAATCAAAAGTCGATCAATGATATTTACGTGGATGGACCACTGGTTTCGCATTCCAAAATATAAATATTGAGCGATTCAAAGTATTTTGTCCATAATCAGCATTTTGACTCCATATTATTAAACATTTCATAAAACAGATTATTTTTTCTTCTATAAAGAAAACTGGAAATACTTATTAAATGATTTTCAATAGACTTCTCTTACAAAAATTTTAGAATTATATTCAGAATTGTAGAATCTAAGACTTTTACCTTCAATGCAAGTAGTATTGAAACTCTGAAAACTCTTTGATAAAGTACCAAAATTTCGACAGCGAATAGAACAATGAAAAGTGGTATTTTATCGAAGAGAGTAGCCTTCGTTTCAATCCAAAGTGTGCATTATTTGATAATGTTGAAAGTTAGTAGAAGAAGAAACTGTCAATTATTCACTGTACGTTTTGAAGTTGGGCTACAACGCTGCCATTTCTAAAATGGCGTTTACGGGGGTAACGCGAGAGGGGTGGTTTCTGCGTTGCACCATGCCACATCGGAACTCCGGCTGAAACTCGGTGGAAACGAAAGGGAAGCCATAGACCGCGCGGGAACACTATACTCCGCCTTCCCCTATCGATAATGCGCGCAACACATCGCCAACCGCATGCAACTTTTACTTTTGCATGCTGTTCTTTCTGCAGGTGCATCAGTTCGTGGCTTCGTTCTCTCCTCTCTTCACGGAGACCCTGCTGCTACATTGTAAACTTTTCCTTGCATCATCGACAGCGATTCTCAATTGAATTATTTAGGATCGCACTTCAAGTCCCCGTCGATCTACTTTTCTTGGCGATCGGTTCTTCCAAACATGAATTCTTTTCGATAACAACGGACGGAAACGAGCATAGAATGTTATAGTTTCTACGAAATCATTGAGAAGCGTGAATTTAGGAGGCTTGCAAAGATCACTGATTGTGAGTGTATTATAAAAAAAAAGGCTTCAATGTTGAATTATTTTGCAAGATACTATGGGACTGATTGTCGAGGTACGAGTCCTTAAAATTAAACAGAAGTTAGCGTCAAATAGTTTCAAAGGACTCTTTAGGGAGAATAGATATAAACAACCCTTAAACCTTTTCGCTGCGTATTTAAATTTTCGGACGATTCTTGAAAAGTGTCAATTTTACATCAATAAAAATAGTTTTTAATTTTCAACTTTTTTTAGAATATAAAAAAAAATTTTTTTAAGAGACTACATTTTGTTAATGGACTATAGTCGATGCAGCAGCGAAAGGGTTAAAGAGTGACGAGGTTGATAGTATTCAGTTGATTCAGCCAGTATTTGTAAAGTACTTCGTTTGATTGAGTATCGTCATTATTAAACCCCATGTTTAATACTTAATACACATTTATCATAGAAACCACCCTCTCCCCTCACCACCCTGATCCAAATACGTCCGCATAGAGTCTATTAAAAAAATCTACACCACAAATCAGCCAACTTTATTTCACTTCTCTGACACAGAAAATAATCCAGGGCTCTGAATTTATATCGAAAGAAGACGCCACTAAAATTTCTCGTAATCCCCTGCAACACCCTCCGAACGAAGCCGCGCAGATCGAGCGTGATTTATCACTGGAAGTTGGCGAAAACTTTCTAATTTGTCCTTGATCGTCGCGGGGGCGGCCGAGATTCGCGTAGCCGCGTTCCCGTTCACGATCCATCTTCGTCGTGTTAGTCGATGCGGGCAAAGGGGTGCGGAGGTGCTGGGCGAGATAATGCCCGAATTTCGTGCAGCCGAGCCGAGAGCGGGGCGAACGGCGGCCCACGAGGCATCGGTGTCGTAGATAAGCGGAATCTCGGCAGGTTGTATTATCGAGGAGACGATACGGTGAAACAGAAGAGAAAGGGTGGCGGCGGAAGGGCGAAAAAGAGGGTAGGTCGGCGGGGATGGGACCGAGGTGGAAGTGCAATTTTGCAGCGTAAACCTTGGCGCGCCGCCAGGATCGTGTATCACTCTGCATCGGAATTCGTTGTTCCGCGTCTCGTTACCAGTCAGAGTTTTCTGCCCGCCGCGCCAAAGTTTTATCCCTCGTCGTCGGCAATTTAGCTGTAAAAGGTCGGGAAAGACGTCCCGAAAAATATTTTTCCCCCTTCCCCCGTCGTTCCCTTCACCGCGCCGTTCCCGCGAGTCGCGAGCCGGCTGGTTCGATATCGCGTTTCCCCCGGCGTTCTTGAAATACCGCTGGAAAGAAACAGGGTCGTCCGAGCCGGGGCGCCGTTCCATCGATTCAAGCTCGCGCGATTTTTGCTTCGACGAAGTTCTGCCCGCTCGGCGTTAAAGTGGAACGCGGGGGTAGGGTAGGAGGAGCACCGCGAACACGTGACGGAAAGATTTTTCGTTTCGCGTTCTTCGGGACGGTGGTGGGGGAGAACGCATTGATCTGTGGACGAACTTGTGCTCGAGTCATTTCCCCGCGTACACTGTTCCTAGCCACAGTCAACCAGCGGTGTTTGCAGCCCCCGCGATACAAAATCTACTAAAGTTCTATCTTACCACTTTGCGCAGCCATCGTTCTAATATGCAGCTCTTTATGTCGCGGCAAGATTCTATTGTCCCATATCCGCGGAAGCAGAAAGCAGCACAAAGGGACTCTTCACACTCATTACACCTGTAAATTACATCTTTTCTACATTTTCTGGCGCGGCACGGTCAGCGAGCTCCACCGTTTCATTTCTGAACGTATGCGAGAGATATGAATTAGGAGCCATTGCAAATAACTTCTACAAAGGCCTTCCATGTCCCTTTCGAACTCGCTTGAACAATGCCCCGGCTTTATCTAACAGACCCGGAGAAACACTTAAGGATCTTCCCGTGGTAACCTTCCTAAACTCCGTGCTTCTTGAAACGCATGAAAAATGGTTACGGCAGCCGGCAGCCATGGCCAACGGGAGTTCCACGCGGTATCCCCCATCCCCCCCCCCCGCCTCCCCCCGTGCGATATAATAATGGGGCCAACGTGACCTACCCCAATGGAACACGCGGTGTCTGCTAAGAGGGTAAATACGATGGGGGTAGAACGTAGACGCGGCGGGCGGGAGGGGCGAAGGGACGAAGGGGGATCCCCATCCAAGGCAACGAGTCGAGAGGGTCGTAAAACCCCCTACACATCGACTGACTCGTCCTACCGCCCTACCAGACAACCCTAACCTGCCTCACGTCTGACTGACGTTGGGCGGTTTGAAAGGGGGGACCACGTGGAGGGCGACGGGGTAGGGGATCGAGGCAGCAACAAAACGTCACCCCTCGTGCCACAGAGACACACTTTTACCGCGGCCCAACCCCTGATTCCCGCTTCGTAACCCCTTCGGTCCCACCGCCTTTAACAAGCAGCCACGTTACTTGCTCATTGTTAAGAGTCAACGGCCAACTCCGTGCTCCTCGACCTTTGTGCGTCCACCCCTCCCGCAAACCCTCTCCCCACCCGCCGTTCTCCTTTCCTCCTCGCCGTTTCTTTACGCCTTTCTGATTCCGTGTGCGTGCCTTTTCGCTAAGGTGGCCGCACGTCTGTCGCCATTAATGGAAACGGCACGAACGCCAACTGACAAGCGCTGACCTTTCGCCGCGAACCACCGCGCCGCTATTCGCGGAAATCGCCTGATGGCTTCGTCGCCGATCGCCGAAATGGTAATCGGCTCGTTACGTCTGTTTCTTCGTTGCGTCTCGCTCACCCTCGAACGGGATTTAATAGACCGCTGGTGGTTTTCATGGGTCGACGGTGGCTGCGTTGGAATTCCCGTGCCCCCGAAGAAACTGGTGACGGGAAATCCCGAGGTTTCTTATTGGTCTCATCGTCGTGGAAGACAATTATGGTAAATGACGATTCTCAGATCCACAGGAGGAATTAAATCTGGGTCTTTGGCGGCTGTTGGGTTGCTAGAGTAGACTGGGATTGCTCGTAGTGATGGGATCTGAAGCGCTTTCAGGCGCCAGTTGCTTGATCGTGCCTTCTGCGATTTTTTTATTTCATCGCTATCGCTCCTGTTAGAAAACTTGTGCGAACTTTCAATTGCATGCGATTCCCAAGAATTCTTCAGCCTTTCGTAACTCAACTAATTGCGGTTTCTTTGCGCCGCGACACTTTCCCCAATCTCGAAGAGAAACTACTAGCTATCGTTCTATGAATCAAATACTAATCGCTTCTATCCACAAAGGAAGCAGTCACGACTTCGCCGTGGAATCCCATCGGTTCCAACTCATTTCACACGGCTAACTCCCTAGAAATCAGATACCGCGGCAACATATTCTACAAAACACATTTACCTCGACAGCGGTCAACACGCAGAGAGCATAGACCATTCGCCCACCGCGTTATCACACTCTTAACAAACGCTCCCACTGACAGACCTGCGAGAATCATCCTCACCGTCAGCCCAGTAACTCGAATCGGAGTCGCGCAAGTTCTCAGGCCCGAATGCACCGGTACGTTACTCTCGTTCGAGGGGATCCGCGCGTCTCTACGTAACATCCCCGCTGGTACACCGAGGCGTGCTATCATCACTCTGAAAGCCGTCACTCGTGTTCGAAATCAGCTTCCTCGGACGCCGGGCGAAGTTTCTCCCGCGAAGTAGAAACTCGCGCAAGTTCGTCGAACGAACGGGCGAGCGAGCGAGCGAGCGAGCGAGCGAGCCGGCGGAAAGGAGGTCACGACAGCGCTTTAACCCTTTCGAAGCCATCCTAGGCGATAGGAGCGTCTTGACCCGTCCTATCTCCACTTTGCCGTGCCCTATCCTCCGCGGCGCAGCGTGACGTAATTCCAGCACGAACCTAGAGGTTCGACCTATGAGACCTACGAGACGGATGCACGCGCTGGCTCGCTCCCGTGTACGTGCCCGTACGTGTGCCTTCTATACGACCACCTCTCCTCCTCCCCGTGCCTGTCTCCTACGTGTGTCTCTGGGATATCGTGCACCCACGTGTCACGTACACATCCATGGACCACGCATCCAACGTTCCAAGAGGCTCGAGTACACACTCGGCCGATCAGCAGAGAGGGGCACCGGGGGGGGGGGGAGGGGTTAGGGGGTAGGGGAGAGCGAGATAGAGGGAGGAAGGAGGTTAAGGGAGAGGACAGCCGCTTGGCGTGAGCTGGATCGTCGCTCTAGCCGTCAATACACTTTGCCGAAGGTAGAGGAGCGTTCCATCGAGTTGGTTCCTGGCTCCTGCGGAGGATCCTGCGGCCAAGAGAGTCTCATATCCTACGGGCCTCTGGGCATTCAGCACACCCAGAACCCCCCCCCCCTCCCCCTCCCAGAACCCTCGCCGCTCCTTGCCGTGCTTGCTCATCCAGTAACGTCACTAACGACGACGGACATATTGGTATCGCTTCTAGGTACCCTTAAGGAGAGCCGCATTTCACGCTGCCACACGAATTCGAGGGATCCCTACCCCTACCCTCTCCGCCATAAAGCACCTCGCCTCTCTTCGTCCACGGATTCAAAGGTACGATCACGGGGGACGCGGGGCAACGCTGGCCGCCTCCACCACGTCTCAGTGCGTTTAATGGCTGTTTAGGATCTGAATATATTAAATCTCTCCGTGTCGCTATGATGTTGTATCATTAGCTTTGCGAAGGGGACTTTTTGGTACGCGTGTCCTTGGTGCTGGTTGTGGTTGGAATTGGAGGTTGTATTTGGAAATTGTTTTAAAGTGGCGGTTGAATTTAACGAGTGTGAAGGTGGTGGATGATTGTAAAATAGTTAATTTAAAATGTTGAGTGGGACTTGAGAATCTATGGTTTTGGTTTTTGGGATTCGAAGAATATATGTTTCGTTTTTATATTGTAGAATTCTTATTTGTATTTCCTTTGAAATACAGCTCAGGATTAAATATAAAAGTTGTTGTAGGTAAAAGCGAAGGGAAATCCTCGTACCAAAGCATCGAAATTCTCGTCTCGATTATCGATCAACTTTCCTCCCCAATTTTGATCAAAAGTTTTTCGCGACAAATGGAATTTTGCAAAGGATTGATTTCCGATAAAACGACGTGCGTCAAGAGCGATGATACCCTCGTCAAAGTTATCCATTTAATATCTCTTTTACGGATATTCGATTGAAACTTTCCCCGACTACGTACACTCGCGGTGCACCCCCTTGTCGCGCCCCTCTTCACCCCCCCCCGCGCCCACTGTATCGGCCGTGGCAGTTACCGGTACACTTGCACCTCAAGAAAGTTTCTTCGGTGTTCTGCATAAACATTACGAGCAAAAGTGAAAGTAGCAACGTCACTAAAGGAAAGTTTCGCCCGTGAGGTAGGACAGTAGTACTTGCACCCTCGGTATCGTTTCAAATTCACCGCACAAAGTGTTTCCTTTCGCCTATTAACTACACTCTACACGGTAATTGCGATTATCATTGAAATACTACCTGTAATTTCATTTTATTTCCTACCTTCGCATCTCGATTAAAATTTATATAAACTCCGCGGCAGCTTCCGAGCAACGTTAACGTTGAAAATATTCGGTAGAATTACAAAACTGCCCCGTTGAATCGAAGCTCGAGTACTATTTTAACTCGTTAGCCAATCGACTCGTCAGAGTTTAAAAAGCACGCGATGGTGTCCACTGTTCAGAGTACGAGCGCGGCCAAATCGTGCGTCGAGATCAACTCGGGAGTTCCACTTATTTCCAACTGCCCCCCACGGAATGCCCGGCGTCGCCCAGTTCGTGGCATTTACCCGAGGAAAGATCTCCAACGTTTTTCACCCCGCTCATCTTCCTAATCTTCTCGGAGAAGGTCGGTCGGTCCCAGGGAACCGTCGATACCCGTGGCCCGCCGATGGAATCTGCAATCCGGCATCGGCGAGCCGGAGCGGGGGTGGTTCGAGTAGCACGGGGGGGCGGAAGGAGGGGTGGCGTTCGCAACGGGAGCTGACTGCAGTTTTTCCACGGTGAGAAATAGGGTCTTGGGGTGTGTAAACCCGGTTACTTATGGAGGCCATTCCGGTCTGTGGGCTCGCCGGCCTCCGGCTGAGGGGTTTTAAGGACTTAGCCCGACATTAGCGTCCCTGGTGGGTGAGCTAGGAGGTGGTGGAGGTGGACGTGGATGCGAAGGTGGCCGAAGAGGAAGGTGAAGTTAGTTTGTGCGGCGTGAAAGAGAGACAGAGGGGGGGGGGGAGAAGGATGTACAGAGAGGGGGATAGAGAGAGAGAGAGTGAGAGGGAGAAGGAAGAGTATAAAGGAAGGTAGAGCATGTGTAGGAGATATAGAAAAGAGGAAGACAGGGAAGGGAGCAGGAAAAGAGGAAGACAGAGAGACAGAGAGGGCTGCAGGGAGGTAAGCTCTGGATAGGGTTGCTAGGACTGAGAGTAAGGGTGGATAGTCGGTGGCCAGGGAATCCTCGGGGGTGGAAGAGAATCGCCGGGGCAGGGGATGGGTCGTAGGCAGGAGGTGGGGGTTGGATGTGCGGCGATTTGGTTTCCAATCATGGGACGACGGGACGCGCCTCTATCGAGCGAGCAGAGGCCCGGCCATCCTACCCCATCCTCTCCTTCAGCTTGGAGCCATGTCGGTGCTGGTGGTGCTAGTGCAAACCAACCCAACCCAACCGAACGGACTCTCTCTCCTTCGCCTGCACCTCCGCGTCTCAACCAACCGCCCTTCTCCCTCCTCCTCCACCTCCACCTTCTCCTCCTTCTCCGGTTCCTCCTCCACCTCTTCCTGCTTCTCATCCTCTGGCTCCTTTGCCACCCTCGGCTTACCACCCACTGCTACCTACCGCCGTACTCTCTTCCTCCTCCACCCACTGCTTCTCGTCCTCATGCCTCCGTCCTTCGCCCCCTCCCTCCCCCCCCAACCGCCCAACCCCCCTGCTACAACCTTCTCAACCAGTGCAGACACACTTACACGCACTCAGAACTTCGTTGTCTGTCGCCCAGTCCTCCTCCTCCTCCTCCTCCTCCTCTTCCTTCTCGGTGTCCCTCACGATTCCCGCGGCGCATCTCGATCTAGGCCAATTCCGAAAAATCTTAATGTCTCGCGACCGTTTACCACCGCGACCCCTATACCTCTGAACGCTCCGCGGATTTTCGTGCTGCTTGGGGATTCCGCGCTCCCGAATCTCGGGCCCCCTTGATTGCCTCGAATTAGGTTTCGCGTATCCGCTTGGCATTATCGCGATTCGACCAATTATTTATCGGCTTCTCCGGATTAGCGCTCTTCAAATTTCTTCACATTGTAGGGATTATTCAGAGCCAATTGTAGTAAATTAACCCTGTAGGAGTAACTTCTTTTCGTGTCCTCCTCTCGGCGCCTTGGAAAGAGATATTTAGAGATACCTGATAAACCGTAAATTGCAAACTTAATTGTTAAGTATTCCCTGTGTATAGAATTCATACGAATATCTGAGTTCTAGTAGCAATCCTTCGCATTTATCAGGAGCTGTATGAAATCGAATTATTTTTAACACACGCGTATAAATAGAGTAGTAAATGGTAATGGCAGTTACGTAGTTCAGCTTGGACAGCGGGAGTGCAATAAACTTCCAACCCCGGAACTGCACATTGTTGAATAAGAACGGAGCATTTCCATTTCTGGCGTTAGGCACATGCTGTTCCGGGGGATAAGGCTCGCGCAATTATACACTCCACGTTTTCTAAAATTATTAACCGCGACACCCGAGACGGCAAGCATTTTGCCCGTAAACATATCGCTCCTAATACCATAACCTTGTTTGCGCTGGGTGACAATGCGATTAGAACGAGAATGGGAAGGGAGAGATGCGCGATACCGTGGCAGAGTAGCCTCGGGTCGTCTAGACGTGTTGCGTAGGTGTGACGTATAATGACGTGAAACGTGATTAGTAACTTCTAAAACGTCGTAGACATTGTTTGCTAACTTCCGTTTACGAGCAACTTTTAAGGCAGTCGCATAGGAGCCGATTACTACGGTCTGTGTCTTAACGTCTGATACTACTTCTCGCTCAAAGGCGTCGTATGAACAACTGTCTGAGAATCTTTACAGCCATTCACTACTATTAGTTTGGTCAAAATATAAAATTTCGGATCACGGTTCGGATAAAAGATTCTTCGTTAATGGCGGGGATACAATGACAATTTCTAACACTGTTTTACGAACCGAGAAATGTCACTGATAGAAAAAATAAATTAGATAAAATAGTTAAAAAGCAGAAAATGTTTTCGTTCAAACTTTTCCCCGCGAAACGCTAATTTGTACTAACCTAATACATTACTGTGTCCATTAGTGTGACAGTTAACATTTGTATTTACTACATTGATTATTGAAATTAATTAAAAGAATCTGAAACTCTCAAGTTCAAGAATTCTAGAATTGGAGAACTCGAAGATCTTCTTGTTTAAATAGTTAAAAATTCACACAATCAAATGTTCAAAGTGCAAAAGTCAATTCAAGTAATTTTGTATGATATTATTTCTTTGATTAATCAAAATAATCCATATATTACTAGACAGATCAGTCAGTGTAGAATTATTATAAAAATAATTCGATACAGAATTTAAAGCATTTTCACGCATAGACTCGCTCGTTCACTGTTTAATTTTGTCAGCCCACAAACGAGCGCAAGGCGAAACATCGATTTCTTTCCAAGTGTATCCTGTGCACTCTGTTGCGGTCTTAAAACTCCGTTGTTTCCAGGGGTAGTCAAGTGGTAGTGGGCCCCAAAGTGGCTTACATCCATCTTTCGCGGTTTAACGCGGAACACCCGACTTTCAACCCCCCGTCTTGCCTCGTCAGGAATGTTTAATTAACGCACTTCGAACCCCTTTTTCTAGACCCCCATTGCTGACATTTTTCTGCCGCGAACACCGCGGATCTTGCCATCAGAGACCATCCAACTTCCTTAATCGCTTGCTGGGTGACTGGCTTCTCGAGCTGTTATCAGCATGCGCGAAGTACAAAGTTTCGCGGTGGAAGTTGCTGCTAAAAAAAGAACCTCGCTCTGCTTCAGAATACACTTTTCATCCCCTGCATATTACATGTGTGGGTGAAAATTTATAGTAGCTCGCATTCACACATTCGTCATGTTTTTAAATGGGCTCGCGTAAAACGTTTCTTTGACCACATAAACAAGGTAGATACGATTAAATTTACACGGCCCCGTTTTTATTTATATCCAACATATCGAGAAATACGGCGGGGAATGTGATAATTTACACGAAAAGTATGATGGTGAACGGATGCAGTTGAACATGCTGCACGAGTAACATTAATCACGTTACATTCGTGGAATTATTTGTGTTATTGGAAACCATTGAAAAGAGTTATCGATCATTGTTTTCCCTGCAACGTTTCAACCCTTAGTCCATCGTCGATCTAATGTATTCTTGTGCCGTCGTTATTAACGATGACCTAAGGAGAAAGCGTGCGCGCATCGTTGCTTCTGGACAAGATGCTCCTAGAGAGCTCTCATCCCCTATTGACATCCCGGTACAACCACCCTGCATTATCGGCAATTCCACTGACCTAAGGAGGAGTCCTTTCCCGAGAGCAAGATGCTCTGAGAACGCGTAGGGGTTGAGCAGCTGCTCGAATCACCAATATTGATACTGTCCTTACGATGTCACGGAAGAAGACACCCTGTGACGTTAAATTCCCCTGTAAAAATGCATTCTCCTTTAATGATACCTGCCTTCCCCTAACCAAAGAGTACGTGGAAATAAAAAGGCAGGCTTTCAGTTCGTAAACGAAGCGTCCCTTGGTTTGTAGAAATTAGTGCGAGTAAATAACGAGTGTGTTGAAATACAAAATATGCTTAGGGGTAAGTGTTCCCTATATTCTTTCATTATTTCTGTGCTCGTGCATTTAAATTCGTGATATCCTTATTTTAGTAGCGATTAAAACTGCACAGCCTGCGATGCTGTGCTTATCGTCTGAATTATTGCGACAATTTAAGTTTTAAATTTCCATGTACGTAGTCAGTGTGTGGAGAACCATTTAGGGATTAAGTAATATAATATTCCATTACTTTTACCGAGGACAGTGATGCATTTGTAGAATAATTCGTAGCAGAAGAGAGTGCCGCGATTGCTATGCGCAAACCGACAGCTTTCGTCATGAAGAATCGAATGGTATCATGTTTATTTTATAAAGTAGCCAGAATTAATCTTCATGAGTGGCTTCGAAGTTCGTAATTTCGAGCTACCTCTTAAAAGAAACGATCGCAAAGTCGTCTCTGGGCTGAAGCTCAGATACTTGTGGTCTAAGAAAACTAGTTTCACGTAACTTTTAATACACCCTCCAAACCGCTTTCTAAGAGTCACAAAATGACAAAGTATAACACAATAAAGAATTCAAAGTATTTATCTAATCATGCGTCGCAAACAAGTCCGATGCATTCGTCCCACGATCAATTTCTGCAGAAAGATTATAAACGACTGCATCGTTCGAGCAAACTGGCTCCTAATGTCCGAATTCTTAACGGTATCCTTAACCACTCGATGAGTCAATTGTCATAGAATACTGTATAACTGGAACTTTTTTTCCTGAAAATTAGTGCAAAACCTCAGACTCATTCTCAGACCGAAGTCCTCGTCAAACACGTGCAAACTAAGGAACGCAGCAATACCTGGCCTGAAAAACGTCGTTGCTCGTTTGGAGCGCGGCACGAACCCAGCCGCGTGCCCTTAACAACAGTCCTGGAAGCGGAAGCACCGAGGAGGAAGAAGCACGTCGCGGTTGATAGGCAAGACGCCTCCAGAGTGCGTAGGGGTTGAGCACCCGTTTGATGCCCTACATAGCGGAGAGTCTCGGCGACCGGAGAGGGTGGCGGTCGGGATGGTCTGGGCAGGGACGAAAGTGGCGCGAGGGTGGTAGAAGGTGGGCTCCGAGGAAGGAGGAAGACGAGGATCGAGGGTGGCGGAGACGGAGGCAGGTAGAAAGAGGTGGAGGACGGTGGGGCTCTTTGGGTCTCTGAAAATGCAGCGTAATTTGTCTTTGTCTGGCGGGGGCGAGCGCGCAGTAACGGTGAGAAGGGCGGCCTGAGGAGGAGGAGGAGGAGGAGGATGGCGAGGAGGGTGGTGGCGGTGGGCGAAGGGCGGCAGGGGAGAAGGTGGTTGGGGTGGTTGGGTGACGGAGTTTGGTGGCGGGAAGAGCGGAAAAGGGGTTGAGGTAGAGAGTGATGGTGAGGGCTCAGAAGGGGCAAGAGAAAGAGAAAGAGAAAGAGGGAAAGGTAGAGAGAAGTAGCGGAATAGAAAGAGAGAGAAGGAAACAGATTCCGTGCTTGACCCGCCTGGGATCGATGCGTTCGTCTGCCAGAACGCCGAGACGCCCGCGTCCTTCCTTCCTTCCTTCCTTCTCTCTACTCTTCTCTTCTCTTCGGCTACTCCCTTCCTACCTATCTTACCCGTTCCACCGTCTCTCTTTCTGGCCAGCTTCGTCCTCCGTGCTTTCATTCGTGCTGCTGACGCTGATGCTGATGCTTCTGCTAGCTACCGTCGTCGGAGCTGCTAACCCCTACCTCCTCCGCCACCCACTCGTCCCCGCCCGCCCACCCCTCGCCGCTCCACCTCCTCTTTCGCCTCTTCCCTTTTCGAAAAGCAGCGTCGTTGGCCGTCGGCGCAACGCACACGCCGTTAACCGCACTGCACAACGCGTGCAATCCGCCTCATCACCCACCAACCCCGCCGCCCGCTCTCGGCGTCCTCTCGCCTCTGACTCACGTATCTGCCTTTTGCCCTCTCTGTCCCACCCCGTCGCCTCTTCGACCCTCTTCCACCAGTCACGACACACACGTACACACCGGTTGCCCAAACACGTGCTCGTGCCCGCGGACATGGCACGCGCACACGCTCGCCAAAGCACGCACGTAGTTGCACTTGTGCGCACAGAGTCGCTACACACACACACACGCGCGCGCGCGCGTGCGTTCTCTCTTTCCTCCTCCACCTTCACCTCCTCCAACGTCGTCCCTTTTCCGCTTCCACTCGCGCTCCCTTGCTCCCTTCGCTCACGCAAACCCAGGACCTACGGACCTAGGAACCGCACCCCGAATATCGAGCCGCTCTCTCTCTCCAACGTCGCCAAATGCTTTTCGGGAATGCGGCCCGTCCGATATCTCTCTGCCTCGTCGCGGCCCGGCCACGCTCCCCTGCTTGCGAGGCCGCATTTTCAGAAGCCGCCTCGTACCCCCGAGTGCAGATTCGTGGCTTTCCACCCACGCGAAACACACCAATGCCAAATTGACCTGGCTTCGATTAATTTCCCTACCTCTTTCGACCTGTCTTTCCGCTGGGTGTCTTCGTTTTTCGACCACCAACCCCCCTCCCGTGGAGAGATGGTGCGCGGATACGCGTGGGCGGTGGGGGTGAAATTGATAGTTTCGTTGGGAGAACGAACGAAGATACGCTCCCCACCGAAATTGATGATTTAACGTCGAAGACGCTTCGGTCGCGATTCCTGAAAACGCTCGATGATTTAATGGAGCCGATTGAGGCAATTGATTGGGGGGCGCGTTCTATTTCGATGGAGAGGGCAATGGAGCGTTGCCACAGGCTGGAGGGTAGTAACGAAAATAGGATGTGCTGGGGGTGACTTTTAATTGTTCGAAATTAAGGAGTTTTGGATGAGGAAGTAGAAAAGGTGGTCTTGGGTTTCTTATATTACATAAATAGATGTCTTCCGAATTTTACATTTCATACAACTACCCCTTATGACATTAATTCGTCTCAGTGACACGCAAAGAAATTTCAGCAATACCGAAATTGCCATAATTTAACAAGATTGGCTCGCGTCTCTCTCTTCATACAATTTCTGAAAATTGAATTCAGTAAACAGTTCTTAGGGTTGCAAGCTAACCGTGCTTAGGTTCCAACCTTCTCTCTCGCACCCCACCTTATCTAAAGCCCACCACCCATGCATTTCCTCCCCCAAGAAAAATAGAGCTAATCGTGGCCAAGTGTCGCGATCTCGGGCTGCTAAGCGTTTATAATAAATCATCGGAATAAAAACCCCCCGGCTCAGCGGTTCCTACCCGTCGAGTTTCCAAAGTGGAGCGCTGAAAGATTCATTGGAATAAACAGAGCGCGCACTCGTTTGGAAAAGAGCGAGCGGGCGGCGTGGGACGGGAGGATGGAACGTCAGCGTCGTCGTTGACGTAACTTGGCGAAATACGTAATTAAATAGCGAGTCGATCCGCTCCATCGTCGAGTATCCCGCGGGGTACATTCCGATTTCTGCATTCTCCGCGTCCGCGCCACCCCCGCCCCACCTCCGGCCCCCCTCCTCCTCCTACTCCTCCTCCTCCATTACCCCCGGGCTCGCGTTGCATATTTCAGCCATCCGATTTCCAGCCCTGTCACCGTTTCGCCCCGTTTTATCTCGCCGATAATTGTATTTCCGTTCAGCACCGGTGATCAGACCACCGGCGCGCGGTCAACGTGTGGACCGATATATTTATAATCGAACGCTCCGGGGGTAAACGTAATGTAAAATAATCCGCGGCGGGAGAGACCGTATCTCCTCTTTTTTTTTTTTTTTTTGCTGTCGATAGTCGCTGGTCGTTGGCGGTTATTTTCGACGGTACGGAAGAGCTGTTTCTCCTGCGCCGGGGGTGGAGTGTGCCGCCAGCGAAATTTTTCTTTTATTCAAACGAACGTATATTTGGAGGGCATCGAAATGTGTTAGACACAGATTTTTCGTATTTATCGATTTGTGATTTGAGGGGGAGAGGGGATTGTTTGAAGTTTGTTGATCGAGGTGACTTGGCTGGGATTAATCGCGAAGTAGTTAATAGATCGAAGAGTATTTTAAACTAGAAGAAGTAGAATAATTCTTGCAGTGAAACACTCGGGATTTAATCTTGGGGGAGCCGAGTTAAACGGGTGAAAATATTTTTAATGCAAAGTCAATAAAATTCTTTAGGTGATTATAAAAATTGATTTAAAGAATAAAATACAGTTATCCTTTCTTTTTACAAACCCCTTCTTTGGGGGTGCGGGTGCCGAGGCCCCTTGCCTCCCCCCTCTGAGTGCGCCACTGAATTCTTCCATTCATTTCTTATACATTTCCTTTTATATTTTTTCTTATACACATTCAGCCCAGGATCAGGGTATATAAATATGACAGTTCGTTTGAATGAAATTTTACTGACATCAAAATATTTGATTATACGGAAGCGTGTTCTTAATTGAATCCAGAGAAACGATTTACCGTTGCATGTTAATTCGAATGCTTTTTTGAAGAATTAACAAACAGTTTAAACAGTATGCAGCTGAGCTTAAATTAAACGCAAAGTGACGTGTCGCGGGTCAGCCGAATCAGTTTCCAATACCCATGCATGTCTAAGCGATTTAGCTTTTTCTCCCATGACGGACGCCAGCCGCGCGCGTCAAATAGACACGCTTAACAACGGCGTTAATTTTTTCGATTGTTTAATACGACCGAACGTACAAGGAAGACTTGATCCAAGACCGATATCCTAGCGAATAGAATTCCGACACGAATTCCGCTCCCGCACTGGACCTTCATCTTTCCTAATTAACCCAGCTTCCAAGCTTTAATATAATCAATACTAATGAAACTACCCGTCGCAACGTCTACTTCTCATTTTCTTCGAAACGAAGCTCTGCTTAAAAACCCGATCTTCTAATAAAACTGCAGCCAACAGTAGCACGCCCACGTTCAAACATCAGATAAGAGAAATGGCCGAGTAGATCCACTTACGAATCACCTCCCCTCCACTTTCCATTCCACTTCTGCTTCTTAACGTTCAGCGAATTTCCAGCGATTAATCGGCCTTCGATAATTTTCCAATTTCGAGTCACCGCGACAGAGCGGCGCGGTGCAGCTTTTTCCCCGCTCGCCGGGCTAGCAGGAAGAGGATCGCGAGGGGCACCGTATCACCGACACTCGAATCGCGGATATACGAGGTCGATAACTCTTTTTTCCTTTTTTACCCCCGCGATCGAGAGAACCGCCCGGCGGAAACGCAATCGAGCCGCCTTTCGATTCACTTAACGGACGGCATTAACTCACGTAACGTATTATGTCGGGATGTAAATATACAGTAAAGTATCTTTACGAGCATTCTCTACAAGTTCTCTCTTATCCGGGCGATAAAATTTACAGCGTCTGGCAGCGGTTCACCGGCACACAGGCCTGCACGCCGCCCCGTGCACGCGTCTGCACACAATTCCGCCCATCGCAGAGCCCCGCGACTTCGCCCTACCCGTTGTTTTTAAACCTTTTCGCGCGGATGACACGCGTCAGCCGACGACGCGCGCGCAACGTCACCGTGTCACCGCGATCTCCGCGTCCCTTTTCATTTTCAGACCTATTCGTTCCACGGGCTTGATGTTCGGTTACCACTAAAGTGCGTCTGCGAGGGGAAATTGCAGAAGCCGCGGCTAGGATCGTCTTTGAACGTGATATCCCACGGTGACGTTGCGTTTCGGGGGCGTGAGGGCGGAGAAATTATTTTGGGTGCCTCTCGTAAGTGCATTTCAACGGTGTTATTTATTAAAAATACTCCTGGTGGAATCCAGTTAGCTATGCATGTAAGATGAAAACGGTTAAACTTCTGCATTTAAATGTTATCTTAATTCAACGTCGAGGTCGCAATCATCTTTATAAATATGGTCTCTCAAAAGATATTACGCTGTTATTCCTAAGGTAATTTAATCTAGCAATTTTGAATCAACTATCTTTTAAATAAAAAATAAATGGATATATTTTTTAAAGTTTAATAAATTTATGCTGGGTAACCATCATTCTATGATGGTTGAGAAATAGGGGAGGAGGGTGGAAGATTTATGACACAACAAAGATCGAAATTTTATTGAATTTCCTGTTTCTATGGTCACTCTCCAATTGTGTAGAATGGACTGTGCTGATGATAATTTAGAGAACAAGTTCAGAAATAACGGTATTTAATAAGGCAGTTTTCTGAGATTCTTTCGTCGTTATTTTATTATACATGTTGTACATAAGTGAGTAAAACATTGCGCTAGACATTTGAGTATCCCGCGTTTCTTAACTGCGTACCTACTCTACATTTGTTAGGTATTCCGAATGTCGAAGCAAACACCATTACCCCTCTTGGCTCGAATACGACTGCGAGCAGTCAGTATCGCGTTGACGGTGATAGTGAGAAGGAGTCTCGATGAAAATTTCTTGCGTCACGTTCACGCTACACCAAGGTAAATATTACACTTTGAATATCTTAATATTCCACTCGTATTCGTGGGTCGAAGCAAATGTGTAGTTGTGATTTTAAGTAGCCCAAATCGAAAATCGAATTTCTAAACCTCAGATATCCTTTACAGCATCCTGTCTCCTTTTTATAATTCAAACATACTCGTCAATCTTGCAATTCACACGATCAAACGTTTTTAGATTAAATTCCGATTAATTGTGTCGTTCGGGATTAAGGCGAAGTAGCGTTTAGGAGAAAGGAAATTCGGGAAATCGTGCATCACCGTTGCAAGTAAGAGGAATTGTCGACTAAAGGGAACAGGGTGGACGTTGTCGAGGCAGGGGAGGCGAGCAGAGGGGCAGGCATCGCGTTATTAGATACCAGATCTCTCTTCGAGCGTGCTCCCAAGCAAAACGCGCCGCCAGCAGAACGGAGCGGGCTAAGTTCCGGGAAGAAGCGCGAGTTCCGGCTACGCACGCTGTGTTCAGCACGGTATAACGTGTACAGATACGGGGGGGCCGCGCAGTACCTGGGGATAGGCTCAGGTTGGACCGCTGACGACAAATGTAAAGCTGCGTCCCAGCAGCCGGATTTGCGCCCAGGAATGCTGCAACAGCTTCAACGTCTACTCCGTCGACTTCCCCGCGCTTAGTCGCACAAAGAGACTTCTGGGCACTGTCTGCTAATGTCGCGAACTTCATAAATACAACGGGAAGGTATACAGCTGGGCTCGCGTCCTTGCACGTGCAATTACGCGAGAAGGTTAATTTCCACGGAAGTGTTTAGCTCCCTACAGAATCGTTTCAATTTTAATTCTATAAAACAGCTTTCATCTTGCGCTTCTAAAGAACAACACAACTCGATTCACCCTTCAGCTTGAAGTAGCCTTACCACAATCTTCCCCGTTCGTGGGAATCCCTTTTCTTCTTTCCCCTCTATATTTTATATTAAAAATTCAGTAGAAATGGGTCACGCGGATAAAGTAGAAGCTCTTGCACCCATAGCGCCGTTATCATCCGAATTTCTTGAAGCACGCTAGACCTCCAGGTGATCACTTATCCCACTAAATACATATCCCCGACCGTCGAACATATAAAACGCGCGAAAACGACATTGCTCGTGGTAGGAGCTGATACTTTCGCGCCATTATTTTCGACCCCGTTCCTCCCCTCAGCAATAGAGGCGGGTGACGCTGCAGATTATCTCGGTCCCACGGAGCGCAGCCGCATTTTCGTAAGATCCCCCTCCCCCCCCCTCTCTTGCGTTATCTATCTGTTCCATCTATCCTTTCCTTTTTTCCTGCTAAAGCAAACGGACGCCGTTGGAACGGCACGTTCCCAGACTGCCGTCTCGACTACGCAGAGACGCAACGGCGCCACGGCGGAGACGCACTCCTTCGATCGGATTCCTCGTCTCCACTTACGTTGCAGGAATTCCAGCTCCTCGTTCCAGCGTCACCAGCTCTGGCCGTGCTTGCTTTCGGGGAAGGCGAGGCTGAAATTCACTGGTCGAGCGGCCCAGAAAATGCATCGCTGGCTTAATTGCCGTTTCAGAGCGAATTCATCCGACGTTCCTTCGGGGTACCTAATCGGGGAAAGATTTCTCCCCCTACCCCACCCCACCCCTCTACTTCCCTTGCTTTTTTCCTCTCTCGTCGCTTTTTACGCTACTCGAGGGCGAACTTACTAAATCAAGGGGAATAGTTGGACGGGAATTCGCGTACGTTCTTCTGTTTTCTTCTTTGCTGCAGTTACGCTTCTTTTCGGGTGAGCTTTGGAAGGTTTGAAGAAGGATACGGAGGTATCTACTATTTGTCGATGTGTAGAATTTGGTAGATTTGTCTCTGGTTCCTTTTTCTTTTCAGGGGAGATTGCCTACTTGTATACAAATTACTATACTGTACCAAGGGCTAGTCACATTTAAATAAATAAATAAATAAATTTGAAATGATGGAGTGTTCCAGAGAATACTACTTAGCCCCCAGTTCTGCTGTTTAAAAAGAAGTTCCATGACGTAATGCAATCGCTAAAATCTTTTACATTCCAACGACACACGTTCAAATTGCTGGCAACGTTACACCCCGCGATGGTATTCGCTGCGCCGTGTAAAAATCCCCGCCTACCGCCGAAATTCGCCAGTAAATCCCCCGCAAAATTCTGCTACCTACTCCCGGAAGGTCGCAATCCCGAAATGAATGCAGCGAGCGCGCAGACGCTGGTCCCGAATCGGCAGCCGGGCTCGTAAATCGTGGCCGAGCCCCGACAGGCCGCCGTGAGCGGGAAAATCGGGGCTAGGCTCGTTCTTAGGATTCTGCGATCGAGATAATATCGAGCATTCAGGACGCGGATTTCCCAGAGGAAGGAGCGCGTTGAGCGCTAAAAGGTACGCGCCGATCGGTCCATAGATTCGACGTCTCCTCCCCGGAGTATTCGGGAAATCTGGCCAGCCGAACGGAAGTGGGGCTCGGAGCGGCCGGAGGAGAAAGCCGGCGAACCACGGGGAGAAAGGAGGGACGGAAAGGAGCGGAAAAGAACGGCGGGAACAATGAACAGTGACGGAATGGAAGGGCAGAGACGGAGTCAAGAGAAAAGATGCTCGCGGAAACAAAGGATCAGGGGTTAGGTTCGGGAACGGAGAACACGCGGGTGGGGCGGGAAGGAGCGGGAGTGGAAGAAGGCAGGAAAGCGAAGCGAGAGACCGACGGGAAAGAAACGAGGCGAGGACGAAGGGGAGATCGGTACCGAGAGTCCGAAAGGAATTAGATTTGCTCGGTGCTAGCCAAGCGCGACGAACAGAATGCAACGCGATCCGCTGGTAATTCGAAACGCGTTCCTCGGAAACACGGAGAATTATTCCTTTGCCGCTGTTCCTGCTATTGCCACCGATGCTCCCGTTGCTCTTTCTGGCTCCTGCCCGGTCTCTCCCCCGACGGTGCTTCTCTGCGTTGTTCTATCGCGAGGATGCACCGGGGGAACGATAGACCGACTCGTTTATCGATTATACGTCGATGCTGGCCATTTTTCTGAGTCATGCTTCAGAGGATGGACACTTCGCTGGTGCACCTATTAGCGACTGGTTCGATGATCATTTAAGATGCTGGTCCTTTTCATGGTTCTTTTATCTGGGGGATGCATGTTCGAATGGATATTTAGCAAAAGGATATTACAGAGGTCTGGGAACTCGTCTACAACGATCGCAGCTTTGGTCTTACCAAGGATTCCACAAAATGACTTTTGCTTCTACCATAGCTGCGAGCCGCAGATTTTGTCCCCGGCAGAACGAAATTCCCCTCCCGACTAATAGGATCGCCACGTTCTTGCAACACGTCGCCGTTTATCGTCCCGATTGTGTTATTTTCCGCGGCGATCGCGGTGCACTCCTCAAACAACGTAATTCATTTCACGCATCAATTACACGTACAACAAACAGATTCCTTGATAGATGGTAATTGCAATATCGATTTACAATCCCGCGAATATCGGAAGGTCGTGGAATAAATACTCGTCGACGAATCGCTGACGTCACTAATAATCCTACCTTCGCGATTCATAACTCTCCATCGCGAAAATCTAATGGGTGTAATTGCATTCAAATAACTCTACTTAGTAAGCTATTAAATTCATTGCGCCATCTACTATCGGCGCCTGTAATAGGTATTCAATTTAGGATTGAATCTTTCGCATCATCCTACTATCGAATCACTTTAGAATTCAGATAATGGCAAAGTTTCGCGATTGTTTATCGAACCGTAGTAGGTATTCTAAATTTCAATAAAGAGCAAAAGGATGGCTTATCGCTGCGATTGGAGGTATTGTAATTAGTGGCCATTAACACCGTTCTCATGAGTAAATGCTTATGCTGTTACAGATCACCAAGGCGACAGGAAATGGACTTTGAACGCGATAAACGTCCTGTGTGCAGGCCCCTGATTTGCAAGCCATTCGGGCTGCATCGACGCCTTTGTACCGCAGTTCCACGTGCATTGGCTCAGGATCTACGCACATAAGTGGGCTCGATAATGTCTAATTAGTCGATAAAATTAAGCCTGTCCGTTCGATCGTAAATAAAATGGCTGAAGCGTGAGACCTGCTGTCCGCCTCTATCGTCAAGCCTGAACGGATTCATCGCTTTGGTAAACTGTCCGCTCCCTTTTATCACTTTAGCAGTTTTAATTAATTCTGCTGCGACAATCGAGTCTGTTCTTCATCCTTCCGTGGCTTTTAACTGTGAAAGGCCACTATACTTCATTTATCCCATCGTTTTTCTAATACATTGCGCAGACCATTTTGACTTCCTGGTGTGAATGATGCAGATGCTAAAGATTTCACCGAGTGAGCTTAGTTAACTACCCTTAGTTAAAAATACGCATTATTGGCACGTACAAGGTATTCTAAAAGAAATTTGATGAATTTAGAAACCCACGGGTAAAATAATCTCTGCATATAATAAATTCTACAATATAAAAAATAAATATAATTCCGTTTAAGAAGAAAACACGATAGCACAGAAATAAAACTTTACCCAAAAAGGAGCAACAGCTTCTTAAGAGTAGCTTTCTAAACCATTCAGGGACAAATCCCCCTCTTGACGAAATTCCCTCACCCTTAGAAAAGTGAGAAAGGTGTTGCTCTGCTGAAGTTGAACACGTCCACGGAACAATGGAAACCGTTTCCAGGTAGCGCGATACCAAAATTACGCGCTTACGTAAACGCGAAGTTCCGCGAAGCCAGTAAGAACGCGGACTTAATTAGCGCGAGGAGTAACTTCGCGTCGGACTTTATTACCGGCGTGAACTTGAGAAATACGTAACGGGACGCGATTCGAACGATAGCAGGGACTCGTTCGCGGCGAAACAGGTTTGACTCCGTTCGAAAGACCGTAGCCCTCCTCCCCCCCCCCGCGCGGCCGATTAAGTAATTACCACAAATTGGCCCCCGACATTTAGCCGGGCCTAATATTAATCGCTAATTAGCAGTCCACCGCGGCTTAATATTAATCGGCAATTAATCGATCGTCCCCGCATTCGCTCTGTTAATATCTTCCCATTTATCTTAACGATTCCGATCTCTGGCACCGCCGGCAGCAGCTCGCTTTTGCCCCATGCGCCGATTAAAATCTCGCTGCTGAAGAATCCCGCGACTGATCCTCTATACGAACGCTGTTACACACGACCGCGTCTGTCATCGACGAGTGGTAACTTGATCGGTAAATTTGTTCCTCGTGCTAAGTGCTCTCGGCTAATTCCATCCTGTTTCATTCCCCTTATTCGTCATCCCCCTTTTTAAACGGAACTTGCGAATAACGTACGAGCAAGCCCAACAAGTTTCTACGTTAATTGGGCCACTCGAAGCTGCAGGTCAGGTTGAAGCTTGAGTTTCTCTCAGCGGAATAACGATTTTATAATACGGTTTTTAAATGCGCACATAATATTCTGGACTGCGTTTCAGGAGCAGATACGAATTCTGTATCTCGATTAGTCTGACGCTGAATGATCATCAGAGTGCCGGTAACACAGACCGAACGGAAATTATTCAATTTCTATGGCACTACTCGCGAACGTAATCGCTCGATCATCGAAAGAGCTCGATTTCATCAGCCCATGTAACCGAGGTAGCGCCGCGGAAACGCGTGTAGCCAATCAATCAACGGCGCAGCGGACTATCTCCAAGCAATCGTCAACTTTCCGTACCGAAAATGGTGGGGGGGCAGGGACAACGAGCGAACGTCACCAATGCAGCATTCCCACACGCGTGCGAGTTAAATGGAACAGCGCGTGGTATCTCGTGATCTAGCCGGTGCACCCACATTTTGTGTATTTTTACGTAGCGTAGCCGCGTGTCGGGCCGCCCTCTGTCTCTTCGGCGGGGCCGTCTCGCCCTGGCACCCTCTCTCGCTCTTTCCTTCCCTCTGTCTCTCCCCCAGCCGCTGCCCAATGTGTGTCAGGTAATTGGGTGTGAAATGAAATCTAACGAAAACCCTTTTAGGCGTGTGCACAGTCGCTCGCTTGTGGACAGAGTAGCCCGGCCCATCCTCCTACGCCTTTCAACCCCCCCGTCAACCCTGCCTCGCCCCCCCCCCCCTCTCTGTTCAGCTTGGAAACGGGCACTCCGCTTTTTCGCCTCCATCCTTCTCGCGTGTCACTAGTCTGTATGTGTGTGTGTCTGTATCGGTATCAGAGGCCAGGCGCGCGTATCGTATCGTATCGTGTGAGAGGTGGTTCACGATCAAATAGTTTCCATTTTTTGTCAGCGCCATCAGCCGTCCTTTCTCGTCTGCATGCCACAGCGACACGGGGATATTACGGGACGATGGTTAAACTCCTCGTTCACGCTCCCCACCCACACACCCTCTGCTCTTTTGTTCTTTGTTGCCTTCCTTTCGCTGCGCCTAGCCGGGCTTTCCCTATTCGCGTGATAGAAACCATTTTCACCGACGGTCGATTTCGGGGCCCCCCCTCCTCTTCTGGGATCGGCTAGCTTGTTTGCTTTATCAAGAAAGGAGCTGGTTACTCTTGTCGCCGCTGCTTCTTCTCTCCGGTTTAACTTGTTTCCCTCTGTGTTTCCCGCGGAACGAACAATTATGACGGGGTTGAAGTATTATTGATTGCGGAAGAGGCGAAGGCGGTCTGATCCGCGACGAGGACGTTCTACTTCGGCCAGAGCGCGATGTGGCAATTGCTCTTCGGTGCTCCACCGTCGGTCTTCTTTATTTTTCGGGTTCCCTGCTATTGTTGGCTGCTGTTGCCCAGTTGTAAATGCTGGGTGGGTTTGTTGTGTGCCCTGGTGTAAGGGGATTGAGTGACTGTAAGGGAGTGTTGGAGTTCTAGAGAATTCTCGATTTGGAAAACGATTTGTATTTATTGTGAAACATATTTCGGTAATGTATTATTGAATGATTTATAGTAGGGAAGTTTCTCTAAAGTCAGTAGAAAGAAATAATATTAAATCAATCTCTTTAGCTGTTCACGCGCGACACAAAGCAAAAGAAACTTCTTTGAAAAGTCCGTTTACTGATACATCTGTAGCATCCAGTATAATGCATATTTTTCTTTCTTTAAAGCTTATGATGCTAATAAATTATGTGTCAAAGAACAGGTCCCAGCTTTAATTTTCTTCTTTGTAATTAATTGAAAAAGAATCCTTTATTTTAGACAGCAACGACTGCCTAGTACCTATAAGGGAACTCTCCCTATAAATAGTACACTCATATCCCTTCGATAAGACAACATGCACTAGCCTATTTATATAAAACAAAATATATCTCCTTCCCTGTTCTGATTTCGAACCCAGTAAACAATGGATTGTAATTATCATTTAAGTATCTCTCTTACAATCGCTGTACATCTGCATGCGAAACGAATGCCTGAATAATATAATCGTTTCATGGCACCATTATATTCTTCAGCTGTAGTTTTTATCTGGGTGAAGTAGTGAGACAATAACAACGTTTCTTTCAGTGATAAAACCGAGAGTTTGATATCGAATACTATATACAATTAGTACTTCTTATTCCAGCATACACAAACGCTAAATCCGAGGCACTTTTCTTGATAAATTAAAATATCTTTATCGGTATTAAACAATACATATCTGGAACAATTTTTCCCCCAAATATCGCGTAACAATGTTGATTATTATAGTCACAGTAGTCGATAAAGTTAGAGTTATCCGTACGTCCAGCTTGAAAAACATTGTTTCGAGAAAAACGCGTTTAAAGTTTTAGAATCAGCTCCGATTACCTGCGAATGGCAGATTTCGAGCGTTCTACTACCTGCACTAAACCATGTATAACTCCGCCATTTATTCGAATTTTACTTTAATACACTAAGAAAATACACACAACATAATATCGATTTTATCAAACCGTTAAGGTTTCCCTTAAGCAAGAATCCCTCGGATCCACGCTACAAATTTCCAAAACAGTAGCAACAAATCATTCTCCTTTAAACATAGTCCAAGACAATCTCCCCAAAAAATCGAACGAGATTAAATGTTTGAATTGAATTATCCGTCATCGTTCACGCCCCCGCGGGCGCATCTCGCCAGTGATACCGAAACGACGAGCCGAGAAATTTCAGAAACGATTACGCCCGAAGCTTTTAGCATCATTGTTCGAAAGGCGCCCGCTGATGTTTATACGTGTCCTGTTTTACGCATCCGCGGGGGAGAAGCTCGTAAAAGTTTTCTAGGAGATGCACCGTCAATATGCTTAACCATTTTTCGGGGAATCTCCGCTAAGCTCCTTAGTATACCGTGATACACGTGGACCGCGTAAAATGCAAAAAGCTCGGCTCAGCCGAGCCCGTTATTATTATTACGTTAACCGACCGAGGCTAGATTGCATTTTCCGCTCGTGCATCGTGCGGCTACATACTCGAGGCACCGCGATAATTTTTCGGCCGCACATCGTTGAGCCAGCTGCAAAAAGCTTGGTCTTCGGTATTCAAATTCACTCGGCTTTTTTTTCTGACACACACTGATTCTGACGCATTATGAAACAATCTGGTACTTTCTCTTCCGAGCTTAACCAACTCCAGAGATTGAAGGAAACCTCACAATGCAACATTTATCAAATAAAAGACGAGGTATTACTCCAGACAAATCTGAACAGAACGGGGAACAAAGTACTTTCCCGCGCACGATACATAAAAATGTGGCGGAAAAAAGCAACGCTGCCACCGCCGACAGATAGAAGAGATACGTGTAATCAAAGACGTTTACGATTCGAACGCGCGCGCTGGCAAGCGATGCGTGTTAATTAGCACGATTTTATCATCCCGAGACGACATAATAACTGAAAATCCCCAAGGGGCGAGGGGGAGAGGGCACGGAGTAATTAGAAGCTCGTTAAACACCGCGAGGTATGGTCTCCTTTTGTTTTTGCAAAGCTGCATTATGCGATCGTGAGCGCATATACGTGGAAAAATTGAAAATCATTAAGCGGATTTACGAGCGCCCCTACGCCGTCAGCCGTGACGACAATCAAAAAACTTTTTCGAGCCTGTGCTGTTACGAGGAGCGCGTCTGATCTCGGACACTGGTTAAGTGGTCTACTGCTGTAATTGCGGGCGATAAAAAACTGTGGTGATTTCTGCTGCAAATAGAGGACGAGCACGCTTTATGAGTGGGATAGCCTGGGATTTCTGTCGAGGGTGCCCAAATGATCTGCATTCTGCTTCTATTACCATCGAAACACTGTAAAGTTAGACGGTTTGTGTGCGCGAAAGTGAAAAACGTAGCAGCTGATTCTAACGAATCATTTGCGTCAATCATACGCGCGTAGTTATTCTTCAATTTATGTTGAAGGGTGCGATAAGGTTGTTTCGTTCGAAGAAACAAGTAGGAAATTGCTGTTGAATGTTTTGCGAGATTGTTATATACGAAGGTTTGTAAATTAATTTTACTTTGCGAGTGGAATTATATATATTTGCAATGCAACCATCTCGCTGGGTGCTGGAAACACACAATTAAGAAAGTGTATAAAGTGTGCCTGTCGTCGATCACTTATCGGATCGGTTCTGGCGAGTTGAGATTGAATTGGATGCAAGGGGCCAATAATGATCGTGCGATAAGTCCGTCAAGTTTAATGTAAGATCCAAGATCGAGAGAGATTCGAAGGAAATCTGGCGTGACCGGGCCATTTTTTCGATGAATGCAGGTGGTTTCACGCGCTGGTCATCGTGTAAAAGCGAGAAGGCCGCGATCGAGATCTTTGTTCGGTGTTAATGTATCGGTATGCGATGAAGCGTGTAAGAACAATTCAATTTCACAGAGGTATGCAATTAGAATCGAAGTCGATTACGGGAGGATTGAAAACATTCAAACGTTAAAGCCTGAATCTCGATAATAACGATGGCTTTTAACACGTTTACATTGTCCGTTGGTATTTGATCCTGCACATCAGAATACTCCCAACATTCCATAAATAATTTTATTTTCACCGCCCTTTGGCATTGGATCCTGCTTATTAAAATACTACCTACGTACCATAAATAATTTTCCACTGAGTGGTACGCGTTGCTTTCCTCTCCGCTTCAAACTACACAGGTACTTATTCCTACGACGATTCTCCGTAAATGTTCCTCCGTCCTGCCACGTTCTAACAAAAATATTCACGCTTCAGCATAGATGCACCGGACCACCCTGCTCGTTATCCATCCACCAACCGTATCACCGTCTCAATTACGCCAATTATAAATCGCATCGTTCATTTTTCCCCCTTATTCATCAAAATCTCTTCCGTTCGCTCTTCAATTAAGAGTCAAGCATGTGCGCCAATCCGACGTTTCACTCGACGGGCACAGACCCCGGGCAGCTTTAAAATCCGAGGAAAAAAATTGCCGTCGCGGCGGGATTGGCCGTCGCAATTCCGCGTTTTCGAGGAATAAGACGGTGTCCTTTGTCGCCGGGCGTCGTCGTCATCTTATTGGCATCGTCGCTAATAAACTCGAAACCTGGATCGATGGACAGAAACCTTTCTCTCCCTCGTCCCATCCCCCCCACCCCTGTTTCTCTTTCCCTGGACAACTTTCCCGGCGGACAATCCGTCTGCCGCCTCGCTTCCTCTTCTTGCACCTGTTCCACGGAGAAATCACCGCCGCCCCTGATTGTGCCCGTCGTAATAACGATGGTAAAAATGAGCCACCGTGCGCGATCGGACGATAATGATACGCGACGAACGGCTGATAATATCCACTCTCGATTCAATCTTCCTACGCGAGAGATTATTTTTAAGGGACGGCGGCGGGATTAACGGCGAGATGATGCAATCAGTGGTAGATGATCGATGCTTTCTCCAAAGTTTACAGAGGGGATGAAGGCCGTTTGACTGGGAGGGATGAAAGCTGGTTTTCATGGCAGGAAAGGTGTTTCTTATGGCAGATTTCTTCTTAATTTTATTTCTAGCGAAATAAGGATATATTTTTTAAGAGATATGTATTTTTATTGATGTACAAGGGAAATTTACAATAAAACATGAATTTTCACAAAGTAAAATTACGATTACAGTCGTCATATGTACTTCTATATCCTTCTCGTAATTTCTACGTCACTATGCATCTTCTTTATCTTCACAGTAGAGGATATCTCACGTGGAATGCGAATAATAGTAGTTTTCTAACATAACAGGATGCTATAAAAGGAACACGTTTTAAATGGTACAAATCATATTGCCACATTCTCCCGCACCAAAAAGCCACCATCCTCCCCACCTTAAACTCTCCGGTACACGTTCATCCAAGCCACCAAGGATCCCTCGACATCACCCCATCCCCACTTGAAACTGAACACACGAACGAACCCTCCACACTCGCGATCCGCGCGTCGCGCCACCGCGAGGCGTCCGCGAGTCGTTATCAGCCGGCAGCCAGGGGGGGCCGACGAGCGTCGGGTTTATTTAAAACGCATCAAGTCGAACGAGATTCGTTGATTGCCCCGACTTGGCGTAAGTACGTACGTCGTAAACGACGCCTATGCGCCGCGCCGTCGACGAGGACGATAAGGGTGAAAGTGGATGGGAACGGCGATATCTGTCAGAGCCGTTCCTCCTGCCCGACGTCGACGTTTGACGAAGCTGATACGAAACGACCACCCCGCGGGTTTCACGCGTATCGCCGACTCGGTCGCAAAAACTCCGCTGCATTCCGAACATGCAATAAGGGGGGTATGTATCTTTACGAGCCACCGGGACCAAGGGGGAGGGCGCGGCATTCTATCAGCAGAGGGGCGCGGGGGGAGTGCAAAAATTGCGAGCGCTGCCGTTTAATTTATTAAATTAGATATCGGCGTAATTATAACGCGGCGATAGCCGGCCCGCCTTAATGGTTTAATTTGTAAGGAACGGCGCCACGGAGCACAGAGTTTCGCGGCGCTGCACGCTGACGTAATAAACGTCCTGGCAGCCGAGTTATTGGAAAATAAAGAAACACGCGTGGACTTGTAAAGTGGCTTTTTGCTGTGCCTCGAAACGTTTCCGTGAAATTCGCGGCAGCGTTTTACGCGCCCCGATAACGGGGGAACGGTGGAAATTGATAAACACCGCTCCGCGGCGAATTAGTGGTTCGCGGGCGCGATAGCAGCCCCATCCGGGGGCAGCCCTACTCGTGTTTTTTAATTCATCAGCTGGCCAATTAGGGACACCTGGTCGAGCCGCTCGGTCGGTCGAGATAAATCAGAGCTTTACAATGTTTCGCGTGTGCGCCTCGTCAAGATCTGGATCCGGTCGGTTGCTCTCGCGGTGCGTTGGATTTCGAGACGAGAAGGTTGCGAGGTTCTTTGTGTGAAGATTCTAGGAAGGGTTCGTTAATCCTTTGTCCATTGAACGATTGGTGTAATTCGTTCGTTATTGACTACTTTGATTATGTCAATTTAGCTTCTCTTTAAGGCTGATATCTAAATGGTTGCCAAACGGTGTGCCAAATCGATTTCGATTAATTTAAATCAAAGCCAGTTGCAATTTCCCTGGCGCAGATCTGCCTTTAATTCGGAGACATCGTTCGAGTTCAATTAATAGATTGATGATTAAAGGAAGGGGTAGATTGTCACTGATAGGGGGAGCTGGTACATTGTTCTGCCTATCGTTCTCTCAAATTTTACTAGCTTTAATCCGTTTGCATATTTCGTCGAGAACATTCAGACTTTCTGCGCATAAAGTACTGGGAATGGACTTCTAGTCATTAATGCAGTAAAAATTAGAGGATAAGGAGCACAGAGACTGAAGAAGATTTGGTACACTAAGACCCCTTAGGGAGGGACCATTATGGACCATCAAAGACGCATCACTAGAGATCACCTTCTGTTTTTGAACAACGTGAAAACTGGAGTATAAAAGGTATGTGGACTAAAGAATGTAAGAGGCACTAGGAACCCTCAGGGGAAGACCACTAGGAAGCATCTTCTAGTCTCCAACGACGTTAAAACTGGAGCATAAAGGATATATGGGCTGAAGAAGATAAGAGAGACTAGGAACCCTTAGGGAAGGACCACTAGGAACCATTAAAGACAAGACACTAGATACCATCCCCTAGTCCCCAAGGAAGTAAAAACTTGAGGATAAATAATAGAACCAAAGAACTTGTAATACCCTAAAAAAGAAATCACCAAGTACTATCGAGGAGAAATAAGAACCACCCAGCACTTGAAATTATCACCTAGTCACCTATAGTACAAACAGTATAAAGACAGAAATGGGTAAAGGTGCACTAGAAGTCCTCAAGTAGAGACACTATGAAACCACTAAAAATATCAAGAAGAGATCGTTATAAATCCTGTATAAATGAACACTCGAAATTATCACCTAGGCACCACCGAAGTAAGGCTTATAGTACAAAGAGGATGAGGAAAAAACTAAATAATTTTGTATTAGGAAGTCTCAGGGAGAGGCACTAGGAACCCTCTAGAAACCGCTAAGAACTATCGAGAACCATACCACTATAAACCATCTAGAAGAGGACACAGCGAATCACCTGCTAGTCATCGTCGAAGTAGAGCCTGCAATGTAAAGGGAATAAAGATTGAAGATGCTAAGGGGCAGTTTTCGAGGGAACGCGACGAGGCGACGGAGGCGCGAACGGGTGGGCACACGTGCTCGATGGCGGCATATGTGGCCCACTCGAGGCCACGGGATCGTAACGTCGTAACGTAATGCCGTGAACGTCTGTCTTGTAGCAACAGATGCTGCGAGCATGCATAAGCGTGAGCCACCTCGCATACCTCCCTATCGCCGCGGCGGCGTGTATACGCCGTGTTGTATCGCAACGGGGAACGGGCTTCGTACGATGGGCGTGTACGCTCGGCTACCGGTCTTGTCCGCAGGGACGGACAACCGTCTATTACCCAGGAATACAGGTGTGAGTCCACCGATCCACGATTACGTTTAATCGACCTGGCCGTTTATCATCCACGTTAAATATTCCCTCCATGGCCACTGCTCACCGATTGACAAACGCTGCGCTGCCGAGATTCGCGACGCTTTTTTACCCCCGCTGAGATCCACTTATCTAACGTAATAGTTGGGGGATGATTTCGTGCTTCGCTTCGTTCTCTTTGGTTGGAGGGATCGGGGGATGTGGCGTGGCACTTGGCGACACGTGATTATCGAGACGACGAGGGAACTGGAATTAGTACACACGTGATATGGTGGATGGTTTTACTTATTTTGCGATGCGGCTTTGCTTTTTTGCTGTGCTTTAGAAGAATTTAGAACCGTCCATTTGAGAGGATGGATCTGTATTGAGATGATGGAAATGTTGCGTGTGGGTAATTAGTGTGATGCGTGATTAATAGGGTGATAAAGAATTTAATTTATTGTTCAAGGGAAACAATACGCGATACAAGGAATTATAATCGATCAGGCGAGAGGGAAACTGTATTTAGGAGAATAAGGAATTTCGGATCGTCTGTAGTCAGACACATTGCAGAGCCAATATGCCCGACTCACGTAAGTATTATTTCAACAATTCTTTCGGGAAAAAGTTATTCCCATTGTCAAGAGCTTTACAAAAATATGCTTTCAGCAAAAAAATCTTATCTTGGGGGCACTATTTCGTTTCAGCAAACCGCGATTGCTCGTTGTAACCGACACACTTTGCAGCTTACCGTGGTTGAAACAGAATTCTCATTGTATTCGGTGTTCTCCCATTTAGAAGCAAGCAAAGATCTTGTACGTGTCGGGATCAAGATTTCGCTTGCAACCGCGTTGAGAGATTGCTTAAGAGGTTGAGCTGTAACGGCTAACCGAATAAGAATGGGTGGTAGCGGAATTTGTTCTCTTTGGGATTTCATTTCGCGAACAATAAAAGCTTTCCTGGAGGAGCAACGGGATTTCTCATTTTCTCCCTTTTATTATTTGTCGCCTCACTCGTGGATATCGATCTTGCTATTCATCGGTGCGCCGCTTATATGCATAACAATGATGAAAGCTTCGTTCAAACTGATCGTCGAGCGTGAGAAATATAGTTTTCCATTCGCTACAACGTGAATTATTTGAGGAAAAAATTAGGGATTGTAGATGACGTCTTCGCGTAGCTATTTACTACAGGTAGTTCAAAATTGATTTTTATGGAAAACTGAGAAACACGTATATTAGATTACCTTCGGATATTATTTTCCAGTCGACAATTATTTAAAATTGCTATGGCCTCATTAATGTTAATTAGTAGCAATTGCAATAATGCCAAAGAATATAATATAATCGAAAAGGTGTCGAGATTTTTTAATACTTCTAAAATTCTAAAGTTCCAATTCTAAGTGGGAAAATTTGAAGAGAAAATTTTGCTACGAGCATGCTTTGAAACGTTACTTCACATCGACTGGCATTGACCTCTCGCGGAACCAAAACAGTCTGCCTTGGAAACTAGTTTCAGTTTTCCGTACGCCTTCCAGGCGTGAGGTATGCTCGTGTTTACAATTTGCTACGTGAATGGGCTACGGCCATTTAATAATAACGCCCCTTTTTCTAAATGTTCGTGCCGTAGAGAGTAGAGTAGTGGTTCCCAAATTTGACCTGCGGCAAAATTTCTCAGTTAGTTGTTCGCAATGGTGAGTTTTGTGTTAAAAAGCTCTATATTTTTAACACTCGACGTTGATATTTAGTGGTGGTATAGCATTTAATATTCATTCATCAATATTAATCAGTATAGCACCCAATGTTCATTCCTTTAGTTTTATTCAGAACTTATAGAAGTTGTTAATTTTACGGAACTCGTATAAATTTAACGAAAATATTCCATCATATTTGCAATATTAATCGCAATTTATTATAGATTACTCTACACCGTCAAAAGCTAATCAACAGTCGTACATAATTAAACATTTTGTATAACCGGCGATGGAAATTATGGAACCAGTTTGCTTCTTTAGTTCCCAAACTAACTGCACAGTGATTTCTAAATATGAAGTGAATTTTCAAAACAAAATTAACATCTCAAAGATACTTAGACTTCAATTTTACATTAGACCACGTTCCCATGTGCCACGTACACTCTGCAGGACACATTCCTAAACTTTCTGCGCAAACAACTTCTTCCTCCCTGCGCGATTCTCGAAGCAATAATCAATTTGGAGATTCCTCACAGCAGAAACAATCTCTAAATCCTAATAGAAACTTCTAAACACTAATAGAAACTTTACCCACGTCCTTCGGTGCGCGCTGTTCCCGAAAAGACCCCCTAATCAAGTACCTCGTGTATTTTCCTCCGCGAGTCGCACAATTTCGCAATTTCGCAATTTCACTGCAACGTTTCGGTAAATACAAGGAACTGGGCGCGCACGAGAATAAAAGATCGAGCATCACAATTCCAGCGAACCACATATTTCTGAAATCACTGTGCCTACGTAATGAGTAGGCAGAGGCGAGTAAAACGGGTACAGGCGGTGTGCTGTGAAGTTAATATAGTAGCATTCTTCTCTTTCTCCCTCTGTCGCGGCTGCTCGTTGCTCTCCTCTTCTCCCTCTCTCACCTGGCTCACAATAAGGAAGCAGTGGCGCGGGTCGACCTTCAAAGATTGCCGGCGCTGGCCAGCTCATGATAATTATTATCGTGCGCGCGTGAACGCAGTGATCCACGCGTGTACACCAATGCACGTGCTCTTGCCATCCGCGTACCTTCGTTTTTGATTCTTTTGACAGTGCATCGGAGGATCGACGATGAGAGTCCTGTCGCGCGGGACACTGCCTGGTGACTGGCGTTTCAGAAATATTCGCACGTTTCTTAGTTCTTTTTCTATAGTTTTTAAACTAAGCCCATTTTTCCTAAGTGAATGTATTTGAAATTTGCAGTTATCAGTTAACGAAGACTGTATTAAATTTGTATGCTTTAGTTTCAATTCATGATTTCTTTGAAAGATAGTCACGAGTTGGCAGAAGGTTGCTTTGCTACTATCTTGCAACTTTTCGCACCTTTTCTTGCAACATTCCGCTTTGTTAGAGACACCTGGTGTGGCATTCTTCTTCTCTTCATAATTGGTTACCCGTTTAATTGCCAAGTAACATTTGCAACTGTCTCTGTGATCTTACTAATAATATTCAATTCAAAGCCCCGAATCTTCACAGTCCTCGTGTAGGACTTCCGAAATTAATCACGTCACGTTCTTCCCTTCTCCCTTAATTTTTTTAACCTCATTGTTCGCCAAAAAGGCGATTGAAATCGAAGGGATGGAAGTGTATGCCCGCGAACTATGTAAATGTTAACCGAACACAAAGTACGCGCGGATTTTTTGCGTATAAAGGCGGCCCTGTGCACCGAGCCCGGACGAGGAAAGACGGTTACGGTTCGGGACGCATCCGTCCTCGTGTGCAGATGCACGCACGCGTGCATTTGTGGGCGAGATGCAACGGTAGGCAGCGTTTGCATCATACTTTTATCGCCTAGGTTCCGTCTTCCTCCAATTTAATAAAAATAACCGGAAGTTGTATCACACTGGTGAACTCGCTGCGAAACGCCATCGCTAACGCCAACATCCGCGGCTATTCCTGTTTATCTTCGGCCATGAAAATACAGAATAAAAACTACACCGACCATATTTATCGAGTCCTGCGTCACTGAACAATTTCTACGCACTGTAAAACGCTGCTCGTTTCTCAGAGCTTTGGTTTTGAATATTCGAATGGTTCTGGATGAAGACATTTAAACATTGATCGACCTCGCAAATTCAAAGATTGGATAGCATACACAGGGACGGGTGGGAAGGAAGCTTGAAATTGATATCTTAATAACTTTATGCTCATCACGTTGATACGAGTAGTTTTCTGAGGAATCCCCTCATTTCCTGCAACACAAATAGGAACACACTCCATTCGCCTCAGTTTATATTACCCTCATCATACCCCTTTAAATTTTCTTCTAATCACCATTACACTTCCCTAACGTCGAAACTTACAATAATCCTCTTTCTTCCAGAATTTTAACCTAAAATATCTGGGTAACCCTCGAATCTCCAATTCCTTACCCATTTCCCGACAACCCCGCTCATCTAACATCGCAGAAAATATTACAAGATCCTCCAGCTTCGCTCCACAATCGTCCCCACTAAAAATTATCCGAACCCACGTTGGCTCGCCTGATGTTATCGCGACGGCGATCAAGGTCTATTCCGAAATCCTAGAGAAAGTCGGATCGAAGCGCAGAGTTTGAAAGCAGGGTAGCTCGCGCGGTTTCAAGAAGCTCGAGTCCACCGTTGGCAATTTCGTGCAGGATTTACAGACCTGGGGCCGGTATTACTTTTCGCGGAGGAAATTCCAGAGGCTAACGCCGCTCCTAACGCGCATACCATAATGATCGGCTGGCTTTTTGCTCCCCGGAGAATCTGAGTTTGTCGATGGAATACGACAACTACTGAAAGCAGGGGCCCTCTTTTCCCTGGCCGTTGCCTGTTGCTCGACCACGCTGCCGATCCTTTGGCCAACCGTTAAATCGTTTACAACCTGGTAGCTTGTAAACGAACGCTGCCGACCGAGCGCTCCTCCGAGTCCCTCCGTTCCTCGCTAATCACAGCCACCGATGCACCTTCGCGCGATTTACGAACCGGAGATCGAAATCCTGACACTCGTGCGAAACGCTGCCTCATTGTTGCTGATAGCCGTGCTCCGCGGCAAGAAAGTTTCGAGACGCTTGATCGCGCCCGTTCGACGTATTCTTCACCTTGGATTCAGCAGCTTCAGCGTTCAACTTCTGATAGCTTGAGCACGTATTTGATTTAACGAGAATGGGCACAAGTTACCGTTTGGATTTTTCGGCTCTTTTTCGGGGTATTTGAGGGCTTGGGTGTTAAGAAAAGGTCTTTCAGTTTGACTGGTTCAATGAAGATACAGTACTGGAAATATTTATTGTAGGTCTTGTAGGTAGACATAATTTGCGTAGGGATATGATTGATAAAATTGTTAGCATTCAATTTATTTTGGCCAAGATAGTGAGTTACACATTTTTGCAATAGATAAATTTTCTAATAATATTTTCCTAGCATTAATAATCAGAAAAGTATGAGTAAGTGATAATGTTTTCATTCTAGTGATGCAATAAATATTTCCAAAACTGTTTTTCAAGTTAAGAAATTAGTGGTGCGAGATATAATGCGAATATGAACCATCGTCCTATATTATCATTCTCAACACAATATTCAGAAATTTACATTGCAAAATTCGATCTTCATCAAGCCGTGAATCTTCATACGCGTTCATAGTCCCCAAAGCTCAAGCTCGGGGCATGAATTCTCGTCGATTTCAAAACATCTCAAAATTTTCGTTTCCCTTTAATTACACGAAAGAATTCGAACTCCATCAAAAGCTTGATGCATCGAGCATCCTCTCGTAAATTCTACGAACAATCAAATGTACTTCTCCGAATTAATAATCCCGGCGCAATCACCTCCAATCATACGTAATAAAACCCACACATCGGATGGAATATCTTGGAAATAACAGTGGACTCGTTTGGCCGATTTAATTTCGAAAAGCACAGGCACGTACATATCCTATCAGTGACTTGCGTGAAATTTAAAAGTACTATTAATTCCATTAATAAAAGGCCTCTGCTGCTCAAGTTCTATTCTCGGGGCTACCAAATGGACGAGCATTTTACCGTCTTCCTCCTCCTGTTTCTTCTTCTGCGAAAGGGAATACGTCCGCGAGTTTTTACTAACGGTTAAGTCATTTACAGGCTCGTATTCTGTAAACTGAAACGCGTTTTAAAGCCACGAGCCGTTTTCCTCGGCCTTAATGACGGGGAATGACGGCCCGTGTAATCTGTGCCCATTAAGGGGGGTCGACGGATGAAAATTGTCGTACATACGATTCAGTTATTTCACTAATTAGATAATCAGCCGGGCGGTGAATGATAAATACGAGGATTTCAGCGTAGCTGCTTCGTGGAACGAGGTGCAATCTGTTAGGGCGTTCGCAGTTTACTTCCCTCGCGTCTGATGATTTTCTCCAACGATCAGGAAAAGGGGACGTCCGATTTTTTAATTTAGATTCGGTTCGCAATTTCCCCGCGCACTTGCTATGTTCAACCGTGGAACCGAGTATACGGGAATTGAATTTTGAAATTTGCACGTGGACGGTATTATTACTCTGGGAATTACACAGGGGTGAGAGAATTAACGAGATAAAGATGACCACGGTGTTCTAAGGTACTAAGATTAGTAAAAGTAACTCCTACGATCCAGACGTTCTTAAACATATTAGAAGATTTATTAGAATATGTATCCATTTTTAATTCCCTCTTTGTAAATTGACAACTTCTTTCATCATTCGCCTGAACGCCCACTAATTTCCATCCCCAAGTCCTCTTTAAAATTTCGTATTCTTCACATTCAATGGACCACCTTTCCAACGGTCGAAATTTGACTTATCGGTAAACCCGACACCGCTATCTTCCGAAGTCACGGCTTGGCGTGATATAACTTATAACTTATAACCAAGATTTCTGAGGAGGAAGCGAAAATCTCCTTGCCCCGGAGGGAAACGCGCCACAGCGCGCTGCGCGCCAGCTTGTTAATAACGAAACGCGGCGCGTAAAATCAAGCATGCGGTTGTTGAACGTGCCCGAATGCCTGAAACTACGTTTAAGCGGCGCGGCGCGATGGATAATTACTTGCTCGGCTAATAGACGTTCAAATAATCGAGACTATTATAATATCCCGGGTCGGTTTGCCGGCGCGGAAGACGCGTCGCAACCGTGACTCTCTTCCACCTCGTGCACGCTCGGCGCGGATGGCATTAAAACGGAAAAGCGCGGAGTCGGGTGATAATTAAGAAAGGATACCGTTCGACAGCGCGCGAGGCTAATTAAACATGTTTCCGATCAGAGGGACGCGCTCTGAAAACGTGTAATCTTTCCTAACGAGAGACCAAAGCGTGCACGTGGCTACGTGCAGGTTTACGTACAAGGTAATTGCACGCGAGCAACGGTGCAACATTGTGTACACACGGCTGTTTCATTAATGCCCGTTCGCCTGTTGCATCGAGGAATAAATTTTTCGATTCTTCGAATCGACTTCCTCCCACCCGTGAACAACGGCCGGGCTGGCTCACGTACACCGCAGTGCGTGAGCAGCCAACTTTCCTGGAAACTACAAGATGAATGAAGAAGATACGCATCGTTCGCGAAGTACAGGAAGAGCGTAATTCCTCGGACCTAGCAACCGAGTCCTGCCATCTTCGGCTAATTCCACGCGATAAGCGAGCATCTCGGCCCGACTTCCGCCGTTATGATCGGAGATAGACGTTTCATCGATCCCTCCCGGCGTTCACCTGTTTTATAGCTCTCAAGATTTTCAGCAGATTCTTTTAGTTATCTACTAGATCTCTGAAAAGGAAGAATCACTCTTCTTCCTCTTTAATGAACCGATTTGTGCCGCTGCGCTTACACTTTGAGCTGAATTACTTAAAAAAAAAAAATGATAAGGTTTCGAATTAGATGCACAGCGAATCCTGAAGAATATTTTGAGCACGAGAGGCGAGACGAAGCGTAGTGAGAGCCTACCTTTCCTCAAAATATTCTCGAGGAAGAATCCGGGGCTCGGAGTCGCGCCGAGGCGAGGCGCAGTGTGAGTCAAATTGTCGAAATACATAAGAAAAGCAAAGAAAGATTGAAATAAGCCGAGGCGAGGCGTAGCGAGCTCCTACCTTAAGTCGCTAAGAAGCCTCGACGAGCTCGAAGAGGTTGAACACACGTGCCGAAAGGCGGATCGCTAGCGTAATCGATTCCTCGGGACTCGGCTCGACGACAGGGGCGGGAATTCGATGCAGAGAAAGAAGAAATAATTATTCCATGACCGAGTACGCGTATCGAACGGGCTGGTGAGGTCACCGAGGCTGTTATCAGGCCACAGGTCCAATCAATTACAAAGTTGTGCATGTAGCCTGGCTGGCTGCGTCCTTGCACATCAGCGCAACTCCATCGGAAATCAATGGAATCCGCCAAAAACTACTCCGTTATTGATACGCGGCGGTTTAAATAGCACAGCCGCCCGATCCCTCGATCGCGGTTACCTTCGCGACCACCAGCAACACACCGGCAGAACTGCGAACCTAACGAAATCCTCCGCTGTCGGAGTCGTCACGAAGGGGACAGCGAGATAAGGGATTGAAAATAGGTTTGTCCAACTGACGGTGCGACGTAGAGGCGAACAGATATCCCGTGTCTGCTTTCGCTAATTGCGTATCGATTAACTTTCCATTCGCGGATTTGCGTCAGAATACCTATGCAGTTTGGTGTATCTTTAGTCGCCCGGCGAGAGAATCCAAGAGACTGTCAAGGTAAAAGGGTCCTTGAGATACTTTGTAACGTTAGGAAGATCCCTCGAGTCGATTAGAGTAACACTTAGTTACTCGTGTCACATTAATGAAATGCTGAGTGGAACTTCTGTGATATTAAGTGCTGGTTTATTCTTCGGACTAAGGAATTCCAGAGGAAGATCAGTGGAACAAAAGAGTCTTGAAAGGTAGAAAGGTGGACGTTAGCAGATCATGCGAGCAAGCGGATATTCCTAAAAGTCTTTTATTTAAACCGTAACCACCGCACCGCGAGTTGCGTGCGTTGTAGCGTTCCTTGACTCGCGAGCTTTTAGAAGCGAGTAAAAGGGACAGGGGTGGGAGGAGAAAGGGGAGAAAAATAGATATTGCCAAGCGAATTTGTACCGCGCAATCGTTTCGCCGTGGAGCGATCAAAAGCGCGAAACGTCGCGCCGTTGAAAAGATCGCGGAGGTAAAAACAGGGTGTTTCATCCGCGACAAAAGACACTTTTCCATCCTCTGCGGCGTTTACGCGCCGGGCTTTTCGGCGCGGGAACAACGTTACCGGCGTTCCCATTGGACCGGGCGATGCCTAATGCCTGGAACGCGGCTCCTTTTTTCCTGCACATAATCTAGGAAACGCGGCACGGTCCCGCGGCCCGATGGAAAAGATACACCCACGCCCGCACACATAGGCGACCGTCGTTTTCGTTTTTCTTTTTTTCTCTTCACGGCGGCGAGGCGCAACAAAAATTGCCCGGTTACACGCTCTAATACGTTTTTTCGTCGTGCTCATTGGCGAACCGCCCCCTGTCTCGCAGCAAAATTTACCAGAAAGCCATGCACCGGTCCGTGCGAATTCCTATTTCTTTTTCTTCTCCTCCTCTCCTTTTTTCTTGCCTTCCCCCGTTTTTTTTTTTCGCCCAGAAAAAGGGTGCGCGCACGCTCTGCCCCCTCCCCCCTCACCCTCCACGCGCTCGCTGAAAATAATCCAAAATAAGTCGCTGGTATCGATCGGTCCGCGCAAAAAGAAGGGAAAAAGTTAGTCGGCTGCCACGCGGCTGGCGTGTGTGCTGCGGGCGGGCACGCTACCGCCTTGTGACGGTAGCGCCGGTAGCGTACAGAACCCCTCCTCCCCTCCCTGCTTCACCCCCCTCCCGCCCCTCCCCGCCGGCCTGTGTTGGATACACACGAATGTTCGCCTGAAAACCCCTTCAGCCAGCCAACCCCCAAACCTCTACCCTTCCTCCACAGCCATCGGCCACCTCCGTGCTTTTATGTTTCGTTTATCAGGCTTAACATGCGACTTTTCCTACCTATTCGAGCGGTGTGCGCGCCGCTGCTGTTCCGCGGACCGCGATTATCGCGATCACGGGAATAGACGCCGCGGTCGATCGCGCATCCGGAAAATCGTGTCGCTGCCCGGCGATATCCGGCCACTGTAATTAGGGCCGCCACTTACGGCGATATTTTGCAGATTTAGCGAGCTAGGCGGAGGGGCTGCGCCAGGCCGCTGGACGTAGGCCATTCGGACGAGATTAGGCGTGTGGGAGGGGGGTTCGAATCGATTTCTTGGAAAGGCTAAGGTGGTTGTTGAATCTGTCTTGATGTGGATCTAGAATGTCGTGGAAGGGGAGTATCGTGAGTCGTAAGTGGTGAGATGGGGTCAGTGATGGTTTGAATTGCTTTGAGCACGTGGAGATTTGAAGCATTCTTGAAACTGTGTGTTCTTTGTGTTGGCCGGCTGAATGGGGAGCAAAAGCTCGAAAAGGTGGTCGTCGTATTTTAAACCCGGGTTTATTTGAGAAAAATTCAAGAAAGGAGAGGACGCAAATATTTCTACTGATAAGTTAGGACAGATGGTCTGTGTTAAAGTAAAAAAGAAGCATCTAAGAAATGAGAGAGTAAAGTTTACTTCGTCTTCCATTTCTGTTTACCTCGGCAACTTAATGAATGAGCGATACGGATCGGCAGTAACACTGGCAGAGTAACCACTATTCCAATTAGAGTACCAAAGCGTGACGTCATATATATTATACAGCAGCAATTTGAGGGGAATACCATAAGTATTCGATAATTATGAAGAGTGGCGTGCTTTGAGGCCGAGGAAGATTGCTTCATCTTCGAAGTATTCGTGGATACTCTACTCCATTTTCTTTGGTTCAGTTAATTAATGACAGGGTAGCGCTCGATGATACATCGTCAATTATAATGTATAAGTTGGCCGAGTGCGCGATGCAACGGGTTCGCATAGTCCAGCACGAGCGCTCCTCTGATTATTTTCTTTTTTCCACCTCCTCTTTTTTACGTGTTTCGAGTGCGCGGTTAGTTTTTAATTCTTTGAAGCATTATGGTCTCAAGGTGTAACCGCCGCTTTAGCTCATGAGTTCATTCTGCATGCACCGTGGTTTTACGATTCAGCCGCTTACTCGCGATCAGCGGTTAGCGTACCTTTATGGCCGCGCTTTTTTGCATATAATTTCAATTCTGCGTTTCGAGGGAAAACGGGGAACGCTTCTGATATTCGTTGGAGTTACAGGAACGACGGTAAAATTCTAATCGCCTCGCTGAAAACACGAGAAATCCGTGGAATTCAATCTGTGCATAATTACGCCACTTAATGGCCTCAAACGCAGTTATTAATTACAGTAGCTCCTTCACTTGGAGTCTTTTAGCAAAATATTATCTAACAGTGCAGTTCTACTCGAAAATTCTTTATTCAAACGCAACTACTTTGCAATGATTTAATCTTGTAATATAAATGATGTTCTAACATCTGCGATCTGACAAACACGATGGCTTTAATAAACTTAATTGCCTAAACAATAATTACGAGACATGAATTTATTCTACGCCTCAAGTTAATAATTATTTCACACACTTTGGAAGCAAAGGGTTACACAGATAATTAATATTACACGGAAAAACAGATATTTCTTGGATGCGAATTCTATTCACTCTTATTTACCAACACGGCGAACTTCATTAATCTCCATCCATTATTTTCTCCCTTAATTCCTCCATAATTTATGCGCCGCCGTGTAAAACTTTCCCTTCGGTAAATACTCAATTAATGTAATGAGAGGAGGAAATTGCTTTTCATAGCATCATAGGCCTCCCCGTTATCCATTATTGCGAAGGATTGCGTTAATGGTCAATTACGCAATCATTATAAACGTTTCCAGCATTACATTGTTCGAGTGGCAGGTTCCATTGAAAATTGATACCGGACTTTGATGAAACGCGGGAGGCGAAGGGCGGTGCGTGCACGCAGCCCTGTTGCAGTTTCGCTTTTGCCGGCTTAAAAGAAGCGATGCTCATTAGTATTCTTAATAATACGGTTCTAATGGTTATCGCGATGGTAAAAACTGCTGGGGGCTTGGTTTCCAAAGCAAGCGTAAAGGTTTTACAGCTCGTAGATCCGCTTCTGCCGCGAGGATTCATTATATTTACTTTCTACTGTAAGCGCCGCGCGCAGCCCGATACCGCTACATCGAGAAAACGGTTCGTTTGCGACATGTACCTCCTTTCGCAGGCTTTTACCTTGTTGTGCAGGTGGGTATTATAGGGCGCAGTGAAAATCAACTACTTATTCAGATGAAACGTAATAAAATAACGGAATTCTATTAAGCTCTAAGGAACAGGGCATTTAAACTTCAAACAAAGTACAGCACATAAAGCGTTCAGCTAATTCCTCGCGTTCTCGACGAATTTTCAAAAATCCAAGCTACGCAGAAATAAAAGCAAATGAATTTAATCTCCAATTGCAAGGTCAAGATAAATTCTGCGCCAGATTTCTTTAACGAATCTCCCGTCGATTTATCCGCAAAAGCCGTGGCCATTACTTTTTCTCCACCCCGCGCGTCTCTCTGTGTGTGTATATCGCGCGTGTACACGTGGTGTGTGCTGATGCCAGCTCTGCCAGTAGGGTGGTAAAGCAAGGGGGATGGGGAGACGCAGTGGGCGGATCGATATTAAAATAGTGACCGAATTCCAGCGTGTGCCGCAACCTACCCTAACACCCTTGGCTCACCCCTTAAGCTTGTCTTCTTTCCCTCGACGCATTCTCGTTTCACGCTCACCCCCTTGCAGCCCCTTCCTCGGGCGCGCTCCTTCCGCGCGGAAGGTCCGTTGGAAAAGTTTCCTCGTAGAGGAAAGGAAGGAAAACAGCTCCATAAAGTGGCAGCCGAAATTCAGTCCGCCGACAGGGGGATGAGATAGAGGGAGAAAGAGAGGAGCGTCTCCCACAGACTCAGCTGAAAAATAACAGCCAGTCCGCTGGCCGAGCAACGTACCACCAGACCTTAAGGGCTGCTGTTCGTGCGCCGTATTTACGAACTGCTCCCTGAATGGTGAATCTTAAACGCCGTCGCTCCGGGGGGGATAGAGTTTAGCGCAGGGGTGCCTTGGTAAGAAGACGGGCTGAATTTTCGTGACCCATTTAGGGTCACGGGGGGTTCAGGAGTTTGAAGGAACTTTGATTCGTGGCGAAAATTTGTACTTTGATGCAGCTCGGTTCGGAGGAATTCGATTTTACCTTAAAATGGGGGATGAAAAGTTATTTGTCTGAAGATCTTGCGCTGCCTCTGTGTGATCTATTTGCGGGGGGTTCGCGAATCTTGGAAGAAATTTTAATTTAATTCGTAAGTTTTTTTGACATTTTAAACTGGTTTCTGAGGAGATTCTCCTGTAACAATGTTGCAACCCCTTTTTTCGTGGGAAGGAAAATGTTTGGTGGAATTAGTAAGCTTCCAGAATTATTGGCTCCTTTACTTGTAAGCTCAGAGTTTCTATTGTAATAGTTAAAATAATGGAGAATTCTTGCGAGCTCCTACACAGCTCCCTTAAACCCACGTCAATCACGTGCACATTGCAGCGTATCGAACACCACGCAATCGAAATGCTTGTAACACCTGCCAACATTAATTGCGTCCACTCTGCTAACAGAACGCTATAATTGTTGCAGTTCCGTGGCGGAGGCAGCCCGCGATCAGGTGGACGTGGCGGTGACGGCGAGCTGGCAAAATACTCAAAACGCGTATTAGACGCGAGTTGCAAATTACGTGGCAGTTTCAGGGCAGCATTGTTCTTCAAGGTATGTTGGAGCCGACGTCCGTTTCAGTTACACGGAGTTACACCGGCGACAGTTAGGTATTTCAGTCTTGGGATCGGCGGTAACTTTGCGTCAAAGTTTGAGTCAACTTAACCGTGGGACGCGTAAAACGTGAGCCACATTCCGTATCGCGAATCACGATGGCGTCAACGATAAACCCTTCGGAAACCTGTAACTTCCCTGTGGTAAGTTTCGCCCGGCGGAATACTCTTTCCACGAATTAACAAACGGTAATAATGAACTGTGGTCAGAGCGGTGAAACGAATGGAAATTAAAAAGATCAGTGAATATTCGTTGTACAAATATCGCGCAACCATGAAACATTCCACGCTGAGTATTCAATGTCCACGCGGATGAAACTTCTGTTTTTGATCGAACTTCCCGAATGCCGAGCCCTGCGTGGATAAAAAAAAAACATTCACGTTTTTCCACCAATGTGCGGACGAGAAAAATATTTGGTATTGATCGTTCTGCATAGTCAGGTGCTCGTTAGATTTCATTCTTCGCTGTTTTTCATTCCACAACCAATATTTCTGTTGAAAAAGTCCAATTATACCTGCGCGATTTTTGAAAATAAATCCAGGCTTTCCACTAGAATCAATTATACAGAATACTTTATGGTTTCTGTATTAATTCAGAAGGTGACGTGACGGTGGTAGAAAAATTTTCAAATTCGATCGAGTACGTATCAAAATGATTTAGCCTACAGGAACGGTTACGTAGGTACGCGCTTGCCCACGGATATCCCCGTGCATTGGTGTGTTTATCGCACGCAAGAGCATTCGAACGAAACGAGAAAACGCCAGGGTTCGGATAAGTATCGGCTTCTTGCAGCATATTTCCCACGTCATTAGTATACCGCCGGTATGAACTTTCGAGCGAATCGACGGGAGAGCCTCGTGATTGCCGCTGGTGCGCCATGTATCGTACGCATCGCGGTTTCTAACTCGACCGTTTCAAAAATTCCCGCTCCTTGCCCATTACTCGAGCGTTTTCCTTTGCAACAATATCGATGGCGCAACGGTCATTCGTCCACTAATAATTGGGCGTAGTAAAAACAATAGTATTTCTCATTTACGAAGGATGTAGCAAATGATTGGAGGGTTAGAATTAATCACAGAGGGGTGCGAAGTAGTCATGACTTTCCACTTTTCGTACATCACTTCATTTTAAAAGAAAACCTCTTGACGAAAAACTAAGATGATACACTTAATGAGGTACCTGAAATGACGAAGTCTCATAAACGTAGATATTTTTTCCAAGGATTAAACAGTGGATAGGTAGCTTAATGAAGCTCAATGTCAAAAAATTTTATTCCTCTTTCCCGACTTATTTACTTGTTATAAGTCGAAAAGAAACAGTAAGTGATTTTTAAAGAAATCAGCCTTGAAATTCTTGATTGACGTTGCGTCCAGTTGCGTATAGTAAAACCTACCTTAAAATACTCAAAATTAAATCAGGTGGCACTGAAAACTTTAGTTAAACACAGCCTCTCCCTTGAAAGCTAAGCTTCATAAACCCCTCCACTAGATCTCAGCGTATTTAAAACAGTAACAAAGAAATTCTACTTCCCCTTGCGTTATCGATAATTCATTAACGCGCAGTCGACTTCCCTGTCGTGAAATCGGAGAACACGAATCCTCGTTCCCGTCGCCAGTCCCGTCTGCCATTTTCGGCGACGAGGGTATCCGATTCCCAGCCACGTTCCCGCCAAAAGGGCGTTCGTCCTGTCGTCGATCAGCGAGAGCGAGCGGACGATATCTCGCGGATCGATCGAGCGAACGGACACGACTGTTCGATAACGACAGCGTTTGACGCGCTTTTTCCACGGCTATAGAAAGGTCTCGGCGGCTGCGGCTGCCGCCAGCGTGCGTTAAAGAGGCCGTTTAACCTTTCAGGAGGTATAAGCGGGTCGCATGCTGAGGAGTTCCCACGCGACGACGGATGTCCCGGCACGCCGCGAGGGCCGAAGGGCGCTCAAAATATCATTTATCTATACAATATTATCGGCGATACTCCGATAATCATCTGGCGATGTATCCACGCGAGCTCGCGGCGATTCCCTAGAAACAAGACCTATCGTTTCGCGAGTCTGGCCATTGCCATGTTCAATGGATTTTGAATAAACACTGTATTGATGCGGCGAAGCTCAATACAGATGTTAAACCTATGCGACCTAGGATTGTCTTTTTAGGAGAAACCGATTTCGGCGTTGATGAATCTATAACTGAAGGGTAAGGAGGAAAATAGGGAATGCTACAAAACAGCGTTATCAAGAAAATTGTTTTAATACTTTAGTTGAATAAATTTAATTTTTTTATATAATTTTTTCCTTCAATAATTTATTGTTTTACTTAGGCAAAGAGAGGGGGCATTCCGTATTTTGTTCCAGTGCAGATTGGACGTTTTCTGCTTTTAACTAGTATACCAAATCTTTACTGTTATCTCACGGGAGCAGTTGAACCTTATAAACCTTTGTAATTCGACAGATCCTTAGTCCCAGTTGCCACCAACAAAATATCCTATAAATCGGAAAATCACGAAAAATAGACATTTCCAGGTTTTCCTCCTTACTCTTCAACCGATCTTTGGATGCTTCTAGCTTCGAGTTCTTTGATCTGGGTTCCTATTTCGTTCCACGCTATTTTGAGGTAGCGGTTGAACTTTGTACGTGACAGGTTAATGAGCTTTCAAGTCTTTGAATTTTAATAACGTTTCTTGGTGGATGAGGGAGGCATTGAATGCGTATCGATTATGTCTTCTTTTGAATTCGCCAGGCAACGTCACTAATTAAGGGAACTGTAAAAGTGGACTAGGCACAGAACGTTTGGCGGCGGGTGTAGAGGCAGAGATCGACTTGTCGAGCGACTTGTAGCGCCGTTCTGTTGCTCCTGCCCTCGCATGAAATTAATCAAAGTCGAAGTAGGTGTTGGTCCGGTTTAACGAGAGACCTCCGTGGATCCGTTTCTTCGGAAATTCCTCGCGATCCTGCCCGCTTCGTTCCGCTCGCCCTTCGCCTTTTGTAGCTCTATCCGGTTACACGTGTATGTAAATGAGGCCAGAATGAGTTTGCTACCAGTGAATTGATTAAATTTCAAGGTGTGATAACGGGGAAGCATGTAATAGTGCAGCAGAGCATGCAACACTGTTATAATGCGGCATTATATTTTTAATTGCATGCGTCAGATCGATGGAAACGTGGCTGGCGAAATTCGCTGAGAAATTGCACATAAGAAAGCTATCATTGCGAACAATGCAAACTCGAAATCGACAGTATTGAGCAGCGAAGAAGGCATCAGAATTTAAACGCATAAGTGAACATCACAGTTACGTTTTAAAATATAAAATGAGAGATACAGCGGCGACAATTATAGTCACCAGGTAGATAAGAATTTATTAACCAACTGTCTTCTATTCGTGGCCGCTGAGGAATCACTTTTCAATCAATATTGTTTCCGTTATTGAACGTAGGCATCGGAATGTGAATTTTATAGAATGAAGCCCGATGTCGAAGATACTTTCGAGGCTATGTAATATCAGCAGCCTCGAACGATCATTATTCTGGATGACTCAGTTCTCTTCGAGGCAAGTGTATCTCCCTTACGAATCCAGGAAACAAGTACGGAAACTGAAATAACAGTAAAAAGAGTGGAAGGAACGTGTAGAAGGCGGTGAAAGCACGCAATCAATGGTTTCCAGAGCGTGTTAAAGTGATGCATTCAGTTCGAAGTCAAAGTACCTTCTTTGTATCTCGGAGTGCTCAGTCTTTCGCTGTGATAAACTGATAAGTGTCGAGTCAACGATCGGAAGACACAGGTAGCTGACTAAAGCCGACCTGGAAAATGGATTAGTAAGCGCCAGCTGCATCAGGCTCCGAGTTCAGCCATCCGCTCAACTTAGAAACACTGACTTCGTACACATAGTTCGTCATATATTACACCGCGCCGCTGTGATAATAGAACTAATGCGACGCACTTTTTAACGCTTTCCTGCCATTTTCATTCTGGCAGATTTGAAAAGGATTCGTTCGCTGGATGCTGTCTTGGCCGAAAGTCTTTCGCGCCATCGACCATCTCACCCAACCCTGCAGCTCTCTTTGAGAAATCAAATTCCAAACGGTGTGCGCGTGATTAAAGACGTGACTATTCCCGCGCGCATGCTTCCACGCGCGTTTGAAATCTCAGATAAAAGGGAGGACACGGCCCAGCAGTTTACATGAAGCTTGAAAGCAACTCTTCCTCGATCGCGTCTCGTAAATTCGCGAACGAGCTTGCCACGCCACCCCATTGCCCGAAGTAAACCACGCAAGATAACCACGTGTGCGCGTTGCATTGACATGACTAACAACAAACCGCGAATAACCGAGAACTCCCGTAAAGTTCGCGTTAAGAGTTTCCACGGTGCACTCGGTTAAGTCACGGGCCTCGGCTTTCCCAAGTTTCCTTTCCTTTTTTTGTTAAAGACCGCTGGGATCGGTGTGAGATCGAGCACACGGGGTCAGATTATAAAGACGTTGAAAACGATTTACGATTGATTAACACGGCACACCTGAGAGGTACCGCGCGATTACTCAACGACGATCTATGGGGCTTCGAAGCTGTCTCCCTTGTAAGTTAACTCCGACTGGATGCTGTAATTACTCTTATCGAATTAGACGTTCAGTGGAATAACATTGAAAATTGCTTGGAGTAGTGAACAGTGCAGCTTAAGGGGGGAATCCTATTTTATGGGCTAGAAATATAGCAAACTTTAGAATTTTTTTTTAAGAAACTAGCATTTCGATTCATCTGAAATTTGGACCAAGTTTTTATGCATCCTTGAAGAAGTTGCGTCTTTTTTCTTAGCCATTTTTAGTAATAAATATAGGAGTTATGCATCACATCGCGCGAAACTCATCGTCCGCTGGTGTGCATGATATTTACCTTGCCTAGTGCTTGTGGCTGTAAGAATAATGAATAATACGTGGAGTAATTGTAACTATTGCGATTTAAGTTTGGAGGAAGGGAATTTTGATATATCTTTAAATTTAATGGGCAGTGCAGGCCTCTTTCTACAATAGATTAAGATTCAAACGCTGAGTTGGAAATGGAGTCATTCATTTTTTCCATCCTCCCCTTTAGCGACTAAATTACCATTACCCGTCCCTTAAATAATTGAGGGAAGCTGAAACACCGAGGCTAGTAAAAGAGTAGTTAAGAGCACAGCAGTTATGAATCATAGGTTCATTTTTAATTATATTCCTACTTGGCCTTCAGCTTAAAAGTGGTGCCCTTCAACAGCTTCCTCATATTCTACAATTTGCCAGCATAACAATCGTAGTACATCCTTCGGTCCAAGCCATTCCCTTCGCTTATCAGATACACAGCTCCCCCGAACACCCTCGTCACATCCATCAAGCACCAACCCCTTCGGTACACTAAACTGCAACTACTAATCATTTCCAACTATCGTACCAAAACCAGCCGAAACAGATCTATCTACTACTCACCCAGCTCCATCATCAAATCAGTCAGTCAGCCCTCCGAAAATCACAAGATTCTCGAAGACAAAACTACCTACCAACTGTACCAACGACCGCCACATTCTCGCGAGGAGCCAAAGGGTACAAGAAAAGCAGTGGAAAACATCGCCCACCGCTACCAAACAGACTCCAGAAACTCTATCGAAGATCCATCGAGTCCGCGTCTAAAATGGCTGACGAGCTGACGTGGTTGCTGGAAATTTCATAATTACTCCCCGTGGCCGAGGGTAAAACCGTCCGGGGATCGTCCGCAAAACAAGTAAAGGGTCATCGGTGCAATTTACGATCCGGGGAGGAGGGGGGGGGGGGGGGCGCGCGGTGGCCCGGTGAAATGCATTACCATAAAAACCGCTCTAATCACGGGTACACGGGAGGCAGCGGTGCGGGAGAAACGGCCGCGGTGCCGCTCGCCTCTCGGCCACCGCCGCGCGATATTATATTTTAAAGAGCGACGCGGGGGCCCGCGCCGGTACGCGCGTGCACTCCACTTTATCCGTGCCGTACCGTGTAATAACCTCCGACTTCCTGTTCGTGTAAAGAGCCGCGGGTAGGCTATACACACGCTCTCATTCACTATGGATAAAAGTGAATCGATAATGATACGCACTCGACAAAAATGGCGCCGCCATCAGACACCGCCGCACTTCCAAGCGGCGTGCCCCCGAGCCCCCCCCCCCCTCTCGCGCCCCTCGCGCGCCCAGCTGCCACCCACACACCGCCCTTCGAACCGACTCCTCCTCGCCCAGCCACCCTCCTCCGGCCACCCTTCCTCCCCCGTGGGAATAGAGGCGAAACGCGTCGAACGTTCCGGCTGATAACCGTATTACAATTTAACGAGAAACCGGTGTCAGTTTTGTCGGCGCATAATGGCCGACGATTCGGGCCCCGGCCGTTCCCTCGCACCGACGAAAACGCCGCGAGGAACGATCCTGTACCGGCTACAACTGCCAGAAACTTGCCTGCTGTTTGCCCCCGCTCCCCCTCTTCCGCCCCCCCCCTTACCCTTTTCCACCGTCCTCGGCACGGGGGAGGGGAACGAGGAGTCTCGCGATTTAACGCGTGGCCCTCATCCCCCCCCCCCCAACCAACCCCCTCGCGCTTTCTCTCTATCCCTCTTCGCTGTCGTCCTTTCGGTTTCCGTTTTGGCAACGGTGACGCTGTGTCTGTGTCCCCTCTTACTCCCCCGCGTTCTCGCGTCGCTCCCCCGCGCCTTCCTACCCGCGGGATGCGGGCTGAATTTTTGTCCTCGCTCTTTGGGGCTGCAGCTTGCCCCCCAGCGTCGCCCGGCGCCGCTGAATGCTGCGGCGCGCCTGGATCTTTCGGCGGTAATGAGCTCGAAAGGGCTCGAATCGGTCGCAACGCGTATAATAGTTTCGAGTGTTATTGAGAGGCCGAAGTCTTTTAAAGTCGACTGGATTTTGAATCGCATTGTGGAATTTCGGGGCTTGGGCAGAGGGTGGGCGGGGAAGTGAGCTGGAGAACAGCCGAGGTGAAATACGAGAGAAATTGTGATTTTTAGCAGAAAAATTTGGTTACAATGATGTCTGCAGCTAAAAATATTTTCAAGCTTTCGTAAAATCTGTATGCGCTTCTTTGGATTAACATAGAGAGAAGATTCTCTCAAGATTTCAAACCAATCGGATGAATAGTCTCTGAGATCCGGGGAGTACCGATTGGCGAGTCGATTGTAAAGAAGGCAGCCTCTCACCTGTCATCAAAGAAAAAAAATTGATAAACGAAACCTGTGATTTCCATTCCATCAAGGTGGCACCTCATCAACCTGTGTCAGCCATTTAGGCGAGCGATCTAAGAGGATTAACTCTACCTGGGAACACGATCGTTCCCATCGCCCAACATCCCTTTCGTGTCCACAGACGACAATGCACCACGAAATGGACTTTTATCCTGGTTTCTCTCGGTATCTGCGGGGGTGCTGACGAATCGCAGAGAACCGCGGTGCTCGTGTGTTCGTCGTAGGCGTAAAAACTGGCGCACGGCCGGAAACAAATTGCAGTTTATATATCGCCGGTTGGGGGAGAGAAATTTCCTCGCTCCGTCACCGCGTAGAAGGTGGCGCGGGCCACACGCCACCTTGAAGCCATTCGCTTCGAGTATTTATTGTATTTTATCAGCCCCACGTAGCGACACTTGTACACCCTGTACGCGGCCTCTCCATTCTTCCCCGCATTTGGGTCGCGCGGAGCAGGGGTTTCACCCTTCGCGCCCCGAAAGCTCCTTATCGTGTGCCCCGCTTTGTGCCGTTCTCCTCGCCTTGTTACGATAATGAAACCGGCGTTATTTTAAATAGGGATCGATGCCCGGCAGTTGTCATAGACTTGGAAGAAAAGAAGTGGCCAGGCGAGAGCCACGGCTCGAAAGGTAGCCTTATAATTTACGGCGCGCGTAACGGCGGCCTGTTAAAAATCTTAATTCCACATTTCGCCGGCGCTGCCGGTGGAACTGTTACACGTGTAATACACGCTCTCGAACTGGCCCCGTAATTTCCCTTCCCGCACGCTTCTTACAGGCACGATGAAAAGCGTGATTGCGAACGCATTTTAGCGAAATGTAACGCAATTATTGCTGCGTCTGGCACGCAACCGCGGGAGATCGTATCGTCGCGGGGGAGGGAAAGAAACCGTCGAGTTACAGCAACTTTTATCAGCAATTATAAATTTGCGTTGCTTCCCGGTAGACGCGGCGGCAGGCTCGCCGCGCTGAACTCGCTCTGCTAGATTTTTTTCGTCGCTGCTCGCTTACACCGGCCAGAAGAAGTTCGAAGTAATATTTTGCCAGCGGTAATTGCGTCGATAAGTTGGCAGGAAAAACGATCGGCGATCCGATAGCGGCGTATAATGCTCGCGGCGCTTGTATCGTGCGAAATATTTATATCGAGCTTTGCATTTTGTTTTGCAACGCGATTACGTAAAATCGTGAATGTTACTCTTTTAAATGCAACTTTTAGCAGCCAGGTTTCACGGCTGGGGTAACACTCATCAATTCCGTGCGAACAGAAAGATAACGTTCGGTTGTTGAATCTAATACAATCTGACGTCTAACATCCTTATATCCTGGAGCCGATTCTTATCAATCAAACGAAGACCAACGAATACCTGTAAACCCAACGATTTCATACTGAAATTTTCTAAAATAATACTACTTAATAGTCGAGGCGCGGGGTGCTCCCTCGTGACTCGTGACTGTTCAATAATCGTTGGAAGGTGGAGGAGGGAATACGAGCAGGAATAAGTGGTCGGTGCACGATTCGACGCGGGGCACGGTGCACACGCGTCACGATGCCGAGGAGCGAGATCGTGTGTACGCAAGAACGCAGCGCGCCGATCTTGCAACAAATCTATTTCCACGGCGTGTAAAAACAGAAGACACGCCGCGACGGGTAATGAACTAATCTAGCAAGCGCTGCCATGGGGGAGAGCGAAGACGAGTGGTGGCCAGGAAGCTAGCTGAAGAAAGGACGAAGGACGAGGGGCTTCTGCCGCGGCTTAATAACACGAGTTTTTCCCAGCTGGCTTGGGTAAACGCCAGCGAAAGGGATAGGGACGCTGCTGTCGTTGAAAGGGCAAGGGACCGCGGGACTTCTTCGAGTCTGGTGCACGTTGAAACTTTAAGTGGCGCAAGGTTTTCAGAGATGCACTTCCAAGTCGTTCAGACTTTCCCGAGCGATCGCTTTTGTCGGGGAAGGCTTCGCTTGACTTGCCTCGAGCAAACATTCGAGGACATTCGGATAATACTTTCGACGCTTTCCAGAAAATATCAACCCGTAAACACGGGAAATCGGTGCGAGTCCCTCGGCGTGAAAACACGCCCGGGACATTCAAACTGTTCGGCCAATGCTAATTATTTATTTGCCATGCCTTGTGCGAGATTGAGGCAGGATTTCAATTAATTGTTACAATTAACAGGGATGCTTGTTGGATATCACTGAGTTATTTACGAGGGTAGATTGAGTTTAGTGTTTTGTATTCGTTTGGTATCTTTGAAGAGATGATGTGTTTTATTTCTACTTATTACTTGAAAGAGTAGTTGCATGGGTTCGTTATGATCACGCGTTGTACTCATGGAATTTAATAGGGTTTACGTGGAGAATTTTTAGGTACAAGATAGAGGAAGGTACGTGGTGGAATGTCTAAGAAATACAGCATTCAATGAGACGAATCAGCCTGTAAGGTTTAATGATCCTGTGGTGAATAAAAGTAAATTACTTAGATTAATACCGCCTAGATAGAAGATTTTTATTAACAAGTTCAATGGCTGAAACTATTTAGACCACTATCTGCACTCTTTAAAATATGAAACTATATGTAACATTTCACATACAATCTTAACTCTACTAAGAATCTTTTTCATTCGTAATATATAATAGCTTCATCGAAATTATCGTAAAATTTCAATGCACACACGTATTTGCAACATTGTTGAATATGTTGGTTTGGAATGCACGAGCAGAAGTTACGTTGTCGATGTAGTTCCACTTTGAATCCTTCCTTCAGAGATTCCACACATTAACAAGGCTATTAGTCGGTGCAGTGTTCGACAAAAAGTCGATCGGTCGACGCAAGCTTCTCCTCATTAATAATTCAGATCGAGGCGATTTCGGGGCTTGATTCATTACGGTTTTGATCCATTGATATCGACGGAAGCCCTCCCGATCGTATCAAATCCCATTGCAGTTTCATCATGCTTAATGACTCCTCTGGGCATAACGAATAATAATATGCAAATAAGGCTTGATCTCTCGATCTTTATGGATACGATGAAGTTTAATGGCACAGGCGGGATTCAAACAGTGCAACGCCTGGCAATTAATCAAACGGGTTACGAAAGATTACGTGAACATTTTATTGAAACGTTAATGCGGTATAATACACGATGCGCATTAATTTCGACAATTAATATCAATGAAATTGTGATGTCGAATTGGCAACAGCTGGAATTATAACGCAAGTGCAGGATGATATTATCAGTTCTTATCTTTTTACGAATTTACGATTTTTAAGTGAAAAAAAGGCATGCAAATATAATTCAAACTTTGCAAGTTTTATTTCGATGACTCAATATTATTGATATTGGATATACAAATACATAAATGGAATAGTGAAATTATCTTGCACACACAGCTTCAACTGTACCGCGTTATTTATGTCTCGCAGATAATTCCAATGTTGATACTTTATTTATTTATATTCAAAGTTACTTCTACCATAAATTAAAGGATAAAACCGCGAAGTTTGAATCTTGTTAGATAAAACGATTAAATTCTTAATTGTCATTAAGAAGAAGAGAACTTAAAACTCTTATATAAAGCAAATGAAATCCCTTTCTTTGTTTCAAAAGCAGCTTCCAATGGGGTAGACTAATATCTTGGTAATAATTTATCGTGCATTACGAAGGAACAAAGATTTCCTCATTTTCTCTCGAAGCCCCTGACGAAAACAAAGATCACGCGTCGATCTTATTAAATTTCTTCGTCCCCTTTCGCCAGGGCGGAACATTCAAAGTATATTAATAAAGAATTAATTAAATCGACGCCGCATCATCGCATTACGCCCCGAAAATACCCCTCGAACGAAACAGTGGTCCACGTTCCATTTCCACAATCGCCGGGCAGAAACACGCGAATAAGAAAATGATTCGTCCACTCTCTGCCTCCACGAGAATCGCCACGCTTGCCGTGGACTAAGTTTAATAACAACAGAGCCGTGCTTCTCGGTCACCGGAGGTTTCCGCAGTCGGACTGTCATTATCTCCAGGACAGAATTCACCCCCTCATAATTTCTCCCTCCCTCTCTTCCCTCTCCCCGCCTCTTTCCCTCGGATTCTTGCTCTTTCTGCGCCTCTTCTCGCCAAACAGCCAGCTTCTCCTTCTTTGTTTCCTTCCTTTGCTAATATCCACCTTCCTCACCGTCGACTCGCCTGTTGCAAAGAGTTGGAGGGTAAATTGTACTTGGCAACGTAATAATCTAATCACGTTTCTAGTATAAACGTTACTTATCGAGTTCGGAAATGACATCAGGCTGAAATAAATCTAATAACAAGAACCAAGTCGGACAACCACTAGAAATCTGCATGGTTGAATCAGACCGCCATTGCCCATCAGCAAAGAACTCTCCTCTGGATGAATTTCATATCTATTTTTCCTTTGTCAGACCCCCACTCCTCAATTCTACTTACCACCAATCTCCTCCACGAGCAATGTCTCTATATCCCAGAGATAGACTCATCTGTCCCCCAGTTTCCCAGATAATTGCTCCACGCGAAGTATCACGCAACCGAAGAGAGTTCAATGACAAACACCTAGACTGTTCAGTCACCAGGAGGGTCCGCAATCAGACCGTCATTACCACCGAGCGAGAAGCTCCCCATAAGTTCTCTTTCTTCTCCGCCGTCTCCTTTCTCCGTGTCCCCTTTCGCACTGTCTTGCTCCAAGTCAATCCTCCTCTTCTTCGCTGTACCGTCAGGATTTTTCTCCGTCTTTCCCCGCGTCTGGTCGGGTCTCAACCGTCCTCCGTCTTTCTCCCGCTTCGCTCCTCTTGATCTCCTCGCCTCTGTACCGTTCTTCTCCATTTCTGGAGCGCTCCCCTCCGACTCGGGGAATTCCTCTGTTAGCAGCGGGATAATGACAGTCGCGAGGGTGGTCAGAAGGCGGCCGTAACGCGTGACTTCCTTGGTGATTGCGCGGCCAGCGTTGCGCGCGCTGAAAAATCTGGCGGACGTAAACACCGCGGTGAATCTGTCTTTCGCCAAGCTGACAGCCGTGAACAGATGGGCCTGATTGACTGTAATCGTGTGGGAGATCAGCGCGGCGACGATCAGTTTCGTAACACCTGTTGTCTGCTGATCATTGTCAGCGCGAGCCAACGCGGTGTATCTACTCACTTTCTTGGGGCCTCCTTCGCTGGGGGCAGTGAATTCATTTTCGTACGAGCACTCGGTTTTTCATCATTTTCACGCGAATGTTGTGTAAGGGGAGGGAAGGGAGTAGATACTCTATGCACTGTACAATAGTTAATGTAAGGAATACATGTACCTGGGAGAAGTTTCAAGAGTAGTGTTGAATTTTGTCAGTAAAGATTTGAGGGAATTAATTTCGTTTTTTTGAGTCTACGCTCTCTCTGTATCTGCCATGTTTTTTTTTCACTGTCACCAAAAAATTCAGGACAATAGTTCAAGATACAATAGAACAGCCTGATAAATCTCAAATTAATTTGTCGAACCGTTTTTGTACAAAAAATTCACAAAGAATTACCTATGTCTCGGCCCAACAAGGCGCAATTCTGAGAATACGGTGGAAGAATTCCTCGATCAAGAAATTAATAGTGTTATTTTCGATGCACCCCTCCACAAACAACGCACAGATTGTCAAGCTGTCTGCTTATTGTGAGTCACTGCTAGCACTTTTTCACCTCCGTCATCGTTCCAAGATCAGAAGAATGCTCTCGACTATCTCACCCCTTCACAAGGCACAGGACGATCGCGCAAATAGTTTATTAAACGGCACGCGGGTTTCTTTGCTTTTTAACGACCTCCAGAGTAATCTCGCTAAGTAATGCAAACTATTAACATATGTTTGATTGTTTCCCTGCCCGTGAAAGCCCCTTTGATGTTAATTAGCAGTGTGTTCGCGCCAGCTACTTGAATATTACGAACAGCATGGCCTATAAATCACGCGTATCTCGCGTACCTCCTTGCCGCGACGGGTTCACTCGTCCTTCTGCATTCCTGTCCTCAATCTCTCCCTTTTCGAGTATTTTTTCCAGTTTTTTAGCCGCCCCCCACTGTACCGTTTAGCAGCAGTTGCACAATCACTTAATCCAGGCATGAGACTTTCTTGCAGTGCCTCATTCCACTTTGTAGCGTTCCCATTCGCGCACAACTCCTCTGTCCACTTTTCCCTTTGGCTTATAAGCTGCTACACTTTTCATCGTCGATTATTATGCTGTAATAGCTTTTAATATTTACCATTTTCTGTGACTTATAATGCTTGTACTATCTGTGGAGTTTGATAGGGCTTTATTAATGGCTCCTCTAATGTGATTAAGCTTGAACTACGAACGTATCAGCGAACGAGCCGATAAAGGCTTAGTCACGTTCGTTTTTATGGGAATACAAATTTATATATATATCTTCCGTTGACATTTATGGGGCTTTATGGTTTTCATTTGGTAGATTACGAGGGAATGTATCCCGAGATTTATAAAACCATTATGTAATATGAAATAAAGATTCGGTTATTTTAATCCACCCACTTGAGTTTCGCGGAAATTATTAATGTGTTAATTTGTACACGGTATTCTTTTTGAGTAATACACTAAATCAAAACTCATTGCATTGATAGTTAAACGCACATGTAGATACCCCGCGAGGGTACAAAATTCTTCATTCGTAAATCATTTCATTCGTGGTGCTCTAGAGCGCTAATTCTTTGAGCATAGGATATCCGAATTCTGCGATCGGTTTTCAATGAAATAACTCACTGTATTAGAAGTACAGTCGTCTAAGTGGGTTGGGGCACTGATTCGTCGGCGTTTGCTTGGGAAATCTGGATGCAATATAAAATAACCCCGTGTAGATCGATGTCGCAAAACTCTGATTTCTTTGATACGTTGAAAGAGAAGGGAATGCGGGTGATCGAGAGCACGTACACAACGAAACCCGCGCCTACTTGCAACTGCAGACGCGGTATACATACGAATGTATGAAATTTTCATTTAAAAACACTTTAAGACACGCGTGGGGGTGGAATGCTTAAAACAAAGCCACTAAAAGCCACTTTCATTTCAACGTGTAAGGCGTTAGACAGCATTTGTACGCCTGAATAAAGAATTCAATTTAAAAACAACCATAATGTAGATTCAAAATCGATAAATTTCGAAGTTATCAATATTTCACTTTTTGTATAAATTCTTCCCACTTAAAATGATTAAATACTTTCCCTCAAATCTAGAATTTACAATTTTTCAAGAAATGTTGATATATCTGAATTTTTAACCCGTCTTTAACCTTTTAAGTGAAGTTGGAAAACCATACGTGCTTCGTAGAAATCTAGAAACAGTCTATTTTATTTATCGTTTTACAAAGACGACACAAAGAAATTGTAAAACTTGAATTATCTCGGATGTTTCGAAGTACTAGATAGGACATTTTTAAGGAGTGTATTGCTAAGGGTTGAAAGTGAAAAAAGTTCTAACAAGGCTTCGAAAATATTCATTCTCTTTCTACTTTTCAACGCCACTAATTACCTCCCACTTACGTCTGCCATAAATTGCGACTCATCTCCACTATCCACATCCATCTCTAGTTTACTCTAACAGTCCACTGGAAGCTTCTTATGCACTTACGACGCATCTCAACCAGATATTATTTACATCTATTTAACGATCGCGGTAACGTGATTTGTTCGTCCTCTTAACGCAAGAAGCCCGTTCAGTGGTCGTGGCAGAAGGATATCCTTTCTTGCCCCATATCTACACTCCCAGCTCTCATCGTGCACGCAGAACCAACACCATTTTATAGACGATTCCGCGTGGCTTTTGCGTGCGCCTGGCGAGTAGAAGTAACACGGAAAAATATCGATCCAGGATGCACGCAGTCGTAAAATCTTGATTCCCTCGAGTAGATCCGAATGCGTCGTGCAGCGTCTAACTGTCGGAGCGTTCATACGTGTGCAAGTGGAGGTGCAACGTATACCCGTATGGATTTCTATGAGAACGAGGAGACCTCGCGCAAGTGGCTCAACTGTGGCGCAAATATACCTAGAATGGACAAAGTTTTTCACTTGAAAATCTCGAGTACATTTCGAAAATCGTTTCTTAGAATTCCCGCACCTTTCCCCGCCATTTTCACGTCTCCTTTCAAGCTAAAGGACTCAAAAGGAATTCGTGCTTCAAATTTTCTACTTAGAACTTTAAAAGGGCAGTTCTCAGTCCGTAATATGTTTCAATATTGTTGAATGGGAAAGGCGATATTGTGAAAATGGGAAAAGACACTTAAATAGCTTTAGACAACTGTTCGTATGATAATACCCTTAAAGATCTTAATCGGTGGTACGCGTTTACTTAGCATATCTTGATATACCGTGTTTTCTACAGAGAAATACCGTTTGCGTATCTGTTATCCAAGGTTGAAAATGAATGGACAATTGTCACTGGCGGTGCGTGCAACGAAAACGTGCCTTTGCTCGTAACAATGTAAAGAATGACGTTACAGGCGCTACTATATATTTGTACTGAATTGTTCAAAGCTAGTGATCGCTGTGCTTGGAGATAATTAAGATTAAAGGCAATCTGAGGAAAGCATTGTGTTTGAATCATAACCTGAACGTCTTACATGGCTGAGTTGGATTATCGTTCCATTCACTTAAACGCGATCAATTAGAGAAGAATCTGTACAATGAGAAATATTGTATTTACGATGGGCATTCATCTTTGAACGCCTTTCACGGTTTTTATTCGCGAAACCCTTTGGCATCGTTCGTTTCAGTGTTGAATGAAAGACCAACGGATGGCCATGGAGCAGCTAATTCGTTTCGAAATAAGTCGATGAAGTGGTTTACTTGAATTACGGGCCGATCATATCTGTAGGTCTGTTAGAACGGAAATCGATCGGCCGGTGAACATTTATATCGAGCCGTCTCCGTTGGCGAATACAAAAACTATTTAGCGGCCGACGATTCGTTAATTATTCCGGTCGTTTCCGCGTGGGTAAAGTAATTTCCGCGCGGAGCTCACGATCGAGTAAGACGGATGTGTACTAATTAATTGGTACGTCGTTGGAAAGGTCTGTGGCGAGGCGAATGGCGCTGTATTAAATTCTATACGCCGCGAACACAATTAATATGTCGATGAAAATATTAAGAGGAATTTATCGGAGTCTGATATAAAAGGGGAGGGAAACGGAGCGCGGAGTACGCGGAGCGCTCGCGATTGTTTATTTTCGTGTCTGTTTATTTGCCAAATTAAATGTCACGCCGCGTAACACGCGGATCCGTATAATTAATTAATGGAGAAGTCGGTTATTTCGGTAATTGACACAGAAGGGGATATTTTTATATGGAACAATTTAATATAAGGTAAGTAATTAAATAATTCGTGGCCGTACTCCAGAGCAATTAATTTGCGATAACAGATGCAGCCCGCCGATTATTTATTGATGTAAAGGCTGTAACGCGTTTCAAGTGGAGTGCTGAAAAGTTGCAGGAAAATTTGATCTCCGGTTCATTGACTTCCATTTAGAAATAGAACAGAGGTCTGTATAACGCTTCTATTCTTCCTCCGCGAAGCTTATTCATTGCCTTAATATTTAACAATTTTCATTACTATACGTCCTGTCTTGCCATCTCTTCCAATTAACCACGACATAATTCGGGGGAATGCTTCTGCTCGGTGTCTTCTTGAAATATAAAATTATTCTCATACATCCGCCACACCGATGGATCACTGGATCCCGAAAGGATATTCAAAGAATCTCTTTATTTCTTACAATACCTTCAACTTCTGCAATCGCGAAACAAGATCCCTTCGATGCATGCAAACCTTTGAAAGCTGCTTCGATTCAAGTATCTCGACTAGATTTTTACACCAGCCAATGCACATTCGAAAAATGTGATTTAAGAGTCTTCTTCGCGTATGAAACTACCAACGAAACATTGAAAAGTCGATTTAATCGAATTTCTTTCCTCACAATTCACTCGATTACCCACGAAAAATCCTGAATCAACCGTGCAGCAATGATCGCTCCGATTTCTTCGATCACTGAATCCGCGGGCGCGTAACCAGTTTCGACTCGCGTGAATGCTGGAATTAACGCAGCTGGCTGAAAGTAATAAATCAAAATAAGCAGATGGGGAATCCTGCAATGTGTCATCGTGTTGTAAACGTTGTCCATTCGGTGTTACGTTTCTAGTTTATTGCCGGGGCGCATCGCCGTCCAGCCGAGTAATAAAATATGGCGGCGACTGGCGCGAGAAAATATCCCCCTGGATATTGGCGGAAAATATTAAACGTTACAATGGAACTTGTTAAGAGGCGGCCGAGGGGCCGGGGGTGTGCTCGATTAAGTCTGATCCGATTTCGACCACTCCTGCGGACCGATTATGCGCGCCGATGGAACCATTACACACGAACCTAACGTCCTCTTCAAACTCGACGCAGCGTAGGAATCGTTGATCTGCAGCTTCTAATCGGCTTTCAGCTTTTCGTTGGTCCTTTTCCCTATTTTTCTTGCTTCCTGTTACACGCGATGCGAGCTGATTTTCATTCACAAAGTTGCCAAGGTCCTGAGAAGCTGTATTCTACTGTCGAGGATAATTTCACGATCGTTATTTGGGGTAAGAATAGGGAAGTAGAGAAAGCAAAAGGTAATTGACATCCAGAACTACGTGTACATGATATTAATTGAAAAAAAGAGCTTCGTGTACGAATTCATTTCTGGAGACTGTTTTGCAAACCCTGATGGTCTGTAATTTTTAAATGAACTTGAAACTAGCGAAATGATGACTTAAAACACCCCTAATTTCGCGTGAACTACGTTATATTTCAATTTCGTTGAAATCCCTGAATACTCCGTGCACTTCTCGTTTATTCGAATGTTGTAATTGAAAATAGGGTTTACAATTATTGAATGAGATTTAATATAAAATGGTGAATATTCTACGATCGAAGCAATTTGGAATATATTCCTTATGGTATGTTTCGAAACTCGTGGAAATTCAGAGTATTTTCTGTGAGATACTTCGGCGAATCGAGGCAACTTGAAATATTCCGCTGCAGTGTTTTCGACGATCCACGGGCGGAAGGATCAAACGATCCTTCATATTGCAGAGGAAAGGCTGGAACGCCAGCTCGCCGTGGTAACGATTCGTGCGTGCACGCGTGAGTGCGTGAGTGCGTGAGTCAGACCGCTGTCACGCAGGTTGCCGAAGAAGCGAGGAAGAGAGCTGGAGAAGATCCTATCTGCTCGAACTGGCCTCGCCATTAGTGTCACGAGAATAGAAAGGACTTATGTCCGCGGCGAAGCTACAGCGTACTCCAAATGTGCTAAGCTGTGAGTCTGACGAGCGAAACTCCAATTGAATTACTCCGGATGAAATAATTTTGAGGGACTTAAGGAAATAATGGTATCAGCGATGGAAGCAATCGAGAATGCTTTAATGGCAAGGGTCTGCGAGACAGAAAATCGAATGTATCTTTATGAAATTCCATATAGAGCTACATGACTTCAAGCTAGAAGAGTTCTATAAACCAGAACGAAATGTAAGCTCAGTCATGCACGTCACTTATTCTTTCAATTTCCTTCTTCTGTACTGTTATAGACGTTTACCCTTTGTCCATTTTTAGAATCGCAATCTCGTTCACAGTTGCAGGAAGCGCTGGAGCTGTGATTTCTTCTTAAAATCTCGTGATTCGATATTTGTTTAATTTCTGAAGGAGAGGAATCTGACAGCTTGACATCAAGCGTGTGAGGAGTGGTTTAACGAAAATGAACAGAAATTCTAAGAAATTGTTAAGAGGAAAGGATTCTGAATGTGTGGGAAATTCTAAATTATCAAGAGATCCCAAAAATTAACCACTTTTGAATATAGGTATTATCAGATTTGTTTTTCAATCTAAGTATTTTAATCTTCCAAAAATATTCTACTGCTATATCGCTATCTTTTTGATCCCACGAATCAATTAGAACCTCGATTGCTCGTTTCGTAATGACCCATGTATCGATCTGTGCATATCCCTTTCTGGAAACGGTACAGTGTCCGCCAGAAACTCGTACGATTCTTACTCAGACATTAGCCCATAAAAGTTGCAAACTCGTCCCTGTTTGCCGACTACAGAGCGCGTAATTAGCTTCGACTGCGAGGACACGGGCTCGGCGACAGTGTTCCTAAAAATCACAGATCATTCCTTAGTAAAACCTACGTGTACCGTCAGCGTTCCAACTTCACCAGTCCCTCGAAGCTCTATTCATTCTTACTCCAACTTACTCGAATCTGCTCCAATCACGCTTAAACTTTTACCTATTCACGTCACGTACTATTACTCTCCTCTGATATCAAATATCAGATAAGGAATATTCACTCAATTTAAAACCGAAAATCGTATCACTTTCCGTCCCTTAATATTGTCTCAAATTCACTCATCCCCAATCACCAGAAACCTAAATATCCTAAATCACAAGAACCCAAAGCTAAAATCGCGGTACCAGGACTGATGAATATTTTCAAACAAATTACAGTCAACTTTCCCTTGTCTCTAAAGAAGAGAAAGTGGACATTTTCAAAATGGACGTTTCTCATCTCGTTATAACCTTTGCTTAGAACTACTTACTCATGCGTTTTGTCCTGAATTTTCTTTTGATCGATGCCGTGCCATTCTGAAATGAATAACTGCACACGCCGTTCTCTTTTATCGATTCATCCCACCGTCTTCTAGAATACTGTATCGTTCGTGGAAGGACTTAATACTACCTGTCGAAGAGCGTAATTAGCTTCGTCCGTGCTGTATAGCTCCCGTCGGCGACGCGCATCGTAGACGGCCGTCAGGGTGGATACCGTCTAGTGAGATATTCGAAAACTGTCCGATTAACGATCCGAAAGTGCCTCGGGCCAAGATTCAAAATACCTTGACGGACGTTATATTCCCCCGTACATTCCTACAGCGTCCCGTGTTCTGGGCTTGGCCCAGGAGCAGCTCCGTCAGCTTCTCACGGCTCCCGTGGAAAACTCCAGGGGCCATTGAGGCAGCCAGAATTTGCATCGCCTATCGAAAATGGTAATTAGGGGCTGACCGTAAACCTTAATTAAAATCACAATCCTAAACTCGTCGGGGACCGTCTACGGCACCCTAAACTGTCGGCCATTGCTACTGGTGCGTGGCTACCCCTGAAACTTCGATTCTAACGGCTTGAGACTTTTCATAACCCTTCTGGGACGTCGCCACTTCTATTTAGAGGGGCAACTGGGATATTATTGACGCAATAAATTTGATTTAGAAACTTTGGAGAATCAGTAGTGTTTTAGTTATATCTTATTGCATCGAATTCGATGCTCGTGATTTTTTGAGGGTTGGTTCGTCAGAGGAGAATTTTCAGGGGAACGGGATCTTCCCCTGAAAAATCTTGTTTGACGCTTTCATTGGGGAACCCAGCTTTGAAATCACTTATTATATTTTTGTTTATTTAAATCGATGATGGTGATTTACGCGTGCAGGTCCACGAGAAGTGAATTTTGACAGGCAGCTGAGCTGGAAATATCGTGACGGGGGAAAAGAACGTAAATAGTGGCCGCTAATTGCCGATTCGACTGAGTATTCCTGAAGAATTATCCTGCGCCCGGGTTTTCTTCGCCCCTCAATCCGAGTCCATTAAACGCAAAGTCAGCCGGGTAAATTCAATAAGCGAATCGCTTTCGCGCCGCGGAAATTAATCGTTTCGCCCATTAAACATCGCTATTGAGAGTGATTCAACGGCGTTTCTTTTCTTCGCGTGCCATTGCCCCGTCGAAAACTGAGGAGAAGGACTTTCGAAAATTTGCGACGGTGATTGAATAACATGCCCGTACTATTTCGGAGTAAATATGCCAATAAAATATTATCAACTCCCGTAGAAACTTCCCAAAAAAAAATTGAATAAACTATATTTGTTTATGGATCGAAATGTTCAACAATGCAATATCGAAATGCAACAACGTGCATTTACCGAAATCCTTTACATTTTACTAAATTACTTTTCTAGACTTTCTATTCAATGATTCAGCATTTATATTCCAAAATTTTCGAGACGTGGCAGTGGGTATTATGATTACAGCAACATGAGTGCACACTTGGCGCTTTGGTTTCGTCTAGCGTCCACTTTAACGGTATTTCTTTCCCGCGAACAGGCATCTAGGAACGATGCAAGTTAAGGGAGAAAAATTTCTCTGAAATTACGCATCGTTGGCGAGTACGAATTTTCCGCCCTCGCTTGTTGAACGGACGTATCAGATCAGGGATTTCGCTGTGCAGCTCCGGGATTCTTACGAGATACATATACAAGCATGGTGTCCCGATTTGCCGGTAACGGAACCTCGAACGCGATGTCTGCAATCAGATTGTATATTCAAGGCAATCGATGACTGAGAACAACGCGAATACGTCTCCTTCCGCGTAATAATAGAGATGGATACTCTCGAGCCGGATAATCAGGACCGATCGATTTCGCCGTGCACCGTGTATCGCTCGGCGAGGTTATGCGAACTTATTTTTACCGCTTAAAGTATTTATCATGGCTCTTGATTCTTCTGCTTCGCCTTCGAGAACGGCTTTATATAGACATTATTATAGAACGGCTGAAAGTTCGATGAATCACAGATATTTTAGAACGGTTTCACGTAGATATTAATACGATGATTATTAATAGAAAATAGCGACAGTGGCGCAGTGACGACTATTTCTTAGCAACGAACAATCGCTGAAAAAATCGACTGATTCCCAGCCAATTGTGACAATTACCAACAGAAAAAGGGGGCCACGTGTGCGATGGAGTAAAAAGGGTTCCATTAACCCTCGATTGTCAGCCCTATATTTTCCAACGTACTTGTCGCACTGTGTCCATTCGACCCAAGCCAATTATCAATCAGCGGCTGTTTAAAAACTACCTGTTAAATCAAGTGGCGAAAATTCTGAGATAAAGTGCACATCGTAGAATATATCTTCGTCGTTGAAAATTAACATTTAAAGTATCATCATATTTAAACAGGTGTACCATTTTCAACGATTCCTTAAAAATATTTTACCTGTAAGTCAAATCGCGGGTCATTTTGTCCCCGAAAATAATGGTAACTAAGTAGATAACCATTCTATGAATTATAACATACTCTTTTATATTAAAATTCAGAATCTCAATGACTTCTTCAACTCTAAATGATTCAAAACCGTATCACAGTTCCCCAAAACTCTGCAAGCTCAATCGAACTTTGAAAAATCACCTGACAATAATCCAACAGAAACTCTACAACCCCTTCCACTGATACCCCGGAGCTGAACGCAAAATAGTAACAGGGGGTGGCGAAAGGCCGCTCCTTTTATTGGGACTTAATTCGCGAGCGATATTGCTCACAGGTTGCCCAATGCAACTGTGGCTAGTGCACAGTGTGCAGGGCACACACGAGAGCGATGCATGGCAGCCACGTAAGGCCTTCTCGTTCCGTGACGAGGCCGACGTCGACGATGTCGCGTTTCCGACAAGCACGGGCAACATGCGTGCCTACGCAAGATTAGCGAAATGAGCCTGCACACACGCCGAGGCTACAATGCCCGACGAGCCGGCTTCACGTGGTGCCAGCGACTTCCCGAAGAATCGCCGGGGCCCCGCGTCCAAAGTAATTATTGTCTGCTGGCAGGCAGCGCGGAACGGGAAGAAAAATAATTGTAGGTGCGATCGAAGCGAACGGGCCCGACGCGGGGAACCCGCTCGTTTCTGCTCGCCTCGACGTAGCGCGATCAGAGACGCCTGGAACCAGCGTGGATCCTGTTAGAAGTCCTTCAATTCAGAATTTCATTTGCAGATTGATCACCATTTGGAGAAAGGTAGAAGACTTTTAAAAAGTAGGGTGTGTTTTTTGGAGGGATTAGAGGGAGTTTGGTTGCGTTTGTGTTCGTCTTTAGGGGTGGATAAATTAGGGGCCGCGGAGAATCAGTGTAGATTTAGGTGGTAGTACTTCGCACTGGAACACAATTTGATTTATAGCTTGATCTTGTCGGGGGAAATGGTAGAAGAATGCGGGGATGTAGGGCGTCTTGGGAGGGGATGATTTTAGGAAAATTAAGCAGGATATGCAAGTGATTGAGGGGATTATGATTGCATTTATACTGGCCTCGAGTGTTCGGTTGGAAAGGGGTAACCGGAATCAGCGAGGATCCAATTGGGAGTTCAAACTGGAATGGAGTTTGATTTGTGGCATGCACTTATTATTGGTATTTCTGTAAAAGGTTCGGAAAGAATAGGTACTACGCTTTCGAAAAATGAAAATGGTAGCATTATGTCACCCCAAGTTGTATGTGTTAGACCACTGAAGTGAAAGCTAGTAACCCTTTAAACACCACTTCACTTCAAAGTAAGCCCAGCGAAGCAAAGTTCAAACGCGACCATCTGGTCCATTCGAACATGGTGTATTTAAAAATTTTACTAAAAGCGTTTCATTTATTTAAAATCGGGCTGCACTCCGTCGCCGTTCGTATTCAATCTACGCCAAGGCGGGGAATCGAAGTTCCCATTACGATGAGGAAACAGAAGCAAATCACTTAAGCAAACATGGCTCTCCATTCGGCGATTTCATTAATTAAATAAATTCGGAAAGAAGCGAGCTGGAAATGGAGTATTACGAGCGATCGACTGAATTTTCCTCTTTGAAGGCTGGTCGGCGAAATATCGGGCAGGCACCGATGGAATTCGGCCGATCTTTCGAGAGATCGACTTGGCCGAGCTTGGGGAACGTGTACGACGGTATGCAGGCTTCCGGTGGCGATAAGATCGTGATTCGTCGGCATGGAGGATCGGTGCAATTAGTAATCACGCATACATTCCGTAACGCTGTTGCGTAACGACGTACGCGCGCAGGATCCTGCGTCCGCCTTTTCCAGTCGAATCGAATGGAGTTGTTGCTAACAACGACAGTATCTCGTGCACACTATATTACTTAGTCTCTACAATATACTTGCGATCATCTGGGGCAACGGTTCATCGATATTTTCCCTAGCAAATGGTGTCATCTAAGACTCTCCAATTTGTGTTCATGTATAATTGAGGGGCTCATAAGGCATAAATTTTCGTTCCTTGCGAATCCATAATTTCTTTCAAGAAGAATTATACATATTTTTGAGAAATTTTCGTTTCATAGAAATCCATGAACATTAAACTATAAACTGTGATATTTTGAATAATATATGAAAACAATAAATATGAAAATTTTTAGGTAAAAATATCAATAAAAAAATCATGAAACGGTGGCATGTGCCTGTTTTCCACTGGGCCCCTCAATTCTAAAAGATTCAAAAATAAAAGAATATTATAATCTACGAGAAAAATTCTCTTCTTAAGACGCCTGTTTGGCAGATAAGCAGATCTGTCGAAGATCACACTTTAGCCTCTTTGAAATATTCGAGTAGAAGAGCTCTCGCGATAAGAGCAGCAATTTTGGAGTATTTACGATCCCGATGAACAGCTGATACTGTCCGTGACTCTTTCTTCAGCCGAATTATAAGACCGTCGATAGCCCGCTGATATCTCGTTGATAATAATCGCTGGCAGCGTCTCCAGGGGCGAACCCACCAGCGACGGATGTCCATCACTGGCATAACATTATTATTTCTCCGGTTCCACCCGTCACGGTCCTCTCGACCGTGCTCTACACCCCCTATCACTACCTATCTATCTTTCTCTCCCTTTTCCACCCCCTTTTTTCCATGATCGCGACGCCACCGGCACGGACGGATCGTCGAATAAATTTTTTATCGTTCCCGCCGACGAACCAGCTAGCACCGGCCTTTTTCTCCTTGTTTTTATCGATTCCTCTAGCTTCCTCTTCCGTGGCCGGCGGCCCCCCCCCCCCCCTACCCCGGCCCCCTATTCCTGTTCCACCCCCTCGAAGCGCGAGCGGCGATTCTCTTCCATCGAGTCCCCGGGGTCATTTTCGAGCACGTTAAACGTTCCCGCGGGATCCCGCTCTTATTATCAGCGATATCGTGATTCGACCAGTCCTTTCTGGTCGCTCTGACCATCGGCAATTCAGAGCCCGCCGCTCGCTCCTCGGCTTCCCCCGTCGAACCGACCGGGGAAGAGTAACATTGTTCCCCATCCGACGATCGATGGGCCGTGCGTGTGTTCCGGTTGCGTGAAGGATTTCTTCTCGCTCCAAGTGGCTTCGTTTCTCGCTTAATGGACGCGATCGATCTTGGTGCCCTGGGAATGGAACTTGAATTTAAGACCCAAGTAACATTCCCCCCTTGCGCCCCGACCGCGTCGAAGGAGAAACGACGCCCGCCGCGCCAACAATCCTACATTTCCACCACGATCGCCCCCCGAACGTGCCAAAAATGTCCCCACCTACGGGCCACGGAATCAACGACTGAAGGGATCGAAGTTCTCGCGGCCCGCGGATAATCGAGATCGATATACCCGCCGTAATAATCGTCCCGAGTCCGGCAATAATATATGCCCCGGTATGCGCCACTTTCCTCGCCCCCCCTCGCTTTCTCCGTTGCCCGTGCCGGGCTACGCGCGGCGAGCCCCGTCGGGCAATAAATAAATTCCTAAGCTGGATCGCCCAGCCCGGTAGCGAGATATTGGCCGGAAATCACGCGGGCCTCGGATCCGCGTAACGAGGGAGCGTGGCGGAGAACGGCCCCCTCTTAATTTCCGCGGGCCTGGTTGCCGTCCAGCGGCGCGCGATCGGAGGATAAGTCGAGAACACCAGGCTGGGCCGTAGGGTTCCTGGCGACGACGAGGGGGTGGATCGCGCCGCGGAGAGTTGAAGCGCTCGTCGCTGGCGAGGGGAGGGGTGTTCGTGGCTATGGTAATCGGTATCCCGCGGCACGGGGGAAGCCCTGCGCCCCGCGCGGCAACCATAGGATTTCCGGGATATCGGCGCAGGACCGCGGGGCCCCGCGTCGCTTCGGTTCGCACGGTCCGCGGGCGCGATAATCTCTGAAAATTGGCGCGATGCGAGCCCGGGAGCCGCATTCCGAGCCGATGCCGAAGAAAAATCCCGCCCGTAGCCGCGTATTACGCCCTCAGCCCCGGCGCCGTACGTGTGCGCGCACACGGGCCAGCTCGGTGCATGTTGTGCTGCGGGAGGGCGCACGTAGCCGCTCCGCAGCCAGGTATTTACAGAGGCGAGCAAATAGTTCCCGGGGCCTCCGCGCGCTCCTCTCGTGACTACTGTTTTCAGTTCGTGGTCGACTTCGATCGACCTTTGATCGATCGTGAATGCACGTTTAATCGAGCGTGCATGAGTCGCGCGGACATGCACGCCGTCCTGAGCCCCGCCGCCCTCCACCGCCCCCCCTACCGCCCCGCTCCCTTCCGCCCCTGCGGTGCTTTTTCACCCGTGCCCCCGCGGCTCGCTCGCTTCTCCTTGGGCTCTTTTGTCCACGCTGCGACTTTGTCCGCTGCGAGCGGACACGACGGAGGGCACGGCTCTGTCCCGGTGTTGGAATGCTGTGGGAAAACCGGAGGGCTTCGGGGCTTTTCGAAGCGGGGGCTGGTGGAGGAGCAAGTGGGAGCGAGGGAGCGTGGAGTTGCTGCGACGTTGGGGTAGATACGTCCGAGATTTGATAACGAATCACTGTACTTATCTGGCTGAGAGCGCAATAGTCAGCTTGCAGAATGCACGCGCGTAGCTGTGTACGTGTATTGGGAACAGCTACTGTAGATAAAGCTTCTTAGCTCATCGTTCACTTGTCGCCAAGCCTCTCACCGTTGCAGCATTCAGATACCCGCGCGGGGAATCCTGCATACATTAATTCTCAATTACATTTAACCAGCAACGAATAGCTCTATTGTTTTCTAAAAAGCTGGCGATCGCTGTTCAATTACGCCTATTGTCGCCGCCGGCTCGATTATTTGTTTTACACGCTATTCTAATTACGCAACGCGTAATAATATCCACACAACCCCTCGATCTGCCGTCCCCCGTAGCAGCCCCGGCTTTGTGCACGCGCACTCTGTGTTAATTATCGTTAATACTGTAATTTGATTTACCAACGCGGTCCCGGTGAATTGTTGTAACACGTTTCTGCTCGTTTCGAGCTACATTGTCGGGGAGGGAGCAACGATGCGCGTTTCGTCACGGGGATCCCCCTCGCGGATCCGTTCTTTCGCCCTCTGCAACCCTCACCCCCCACCCCTGACCCCTCTTCGGGATTCATGTAATACGTGACCGCGTTCCGCGATAAAGAAATTCGTGGACACGCCGGCATTCGCGGCTGAAATTAAGGCAACCTTGAATTAAAACGAAATGAAATGAAATTTATACCCTGCTGCGTGCTCGTGTGCGGTCCCTGCCGCAGCCTTAGCTGGAATTAACGTGCTCGTACGAGCAGATCCCTTTGCCCTTAGGACCGCTGCTGGTGCCGCCATTTATTTCAGCAGTCCTTTCATCCAGTTCGCTTATCATTTAGAGTGATATTTCTGAAGAAATTCGTCGTAGATTCGTTGGTTCGCTTCCGAATTCAAGTAGATGCACTGCTGAAGGTAGATGGAGGCCGGTGGATCGTAGAAGGGTAGTTAACAGTTTGTAAGGTGCTTGTGTTACACGATCTGAACATTTTGTATCAGGCTTATCTCGTTCTGGCGACTCGGGTTAGGCGCGACCTCTATTTTCATGTAAAAATAGATCTGTTTGAGATTCGTTGCAACGAGAAATTTAAGCCCTTCGTGCAAGCCCATACTGTAAGTTAGAGATAAAACGCGATATGGACAAAATGGACGTAAGAAGGGTTAGCGAAGGTCCCGTCTATAGGCTCAAGGACGACCGCGCTCTGAAAAATCGAATAGCTCAGGACTTACATCACTGATATCTGACCCTCATCTTATCTTACACCTGCATAACACTGTATAGCAAATCTGTACAACTCTTAGCTGCCTTGGAAGCGTCATCAGTTGGAAAAGAAATTACTAACGTCCACTGTTAAGGCGAATTTACACTTTTCACTTTGGATGTGCATTCTTGATGATCAGATTATCCCTTTCATCCACGGCGAGAGGTGTGAAGATTGCTTTCATCTGCATTTCTTCCAAAGTGACAAGTGAACAAAGTAGAGCCAGTCTCTACTTTCGATGAATTCACGTTCACTTTGAATCCGAAGTGTAAAGTTTAAATTCGCCTTTACATAACTTCATCATAATTCTCATTAAATGAATTAGAACTCCTTGAATTAGAACTCTTTAAAAAATACAACTCCCTTGAAATTCCCCAGATCTTCCCAGAACTAGAAATAAAACACAATCCGACTGATTTATTGTTTCAGATATCTGTCCGCCAGCCGAAGTGACAAAGATCCCCGGAGTAAGGAATGAAGTCGCCAAGTCGAAGAAGTCTGGCGAGCACGCCGCGTCCATCCTGTTTAGAAGGAGCTGTACACACACGCCGTCGACCAAACGAAACGCATTCACGCATACCGTTTCCAGCAGCAGGACGCCGAACAGAGAAAGAGGAGGAGGTGGAGCAGAGAAGTGCCGCCGCAGTTGCATCACGCACGCAACATTAGCTATTCAAACGCAGCCCTGGAGAGTTTCGAGCGGAGCCGGCTGAGTTTTTCGTTTTTAAAGACAGCCTTCTATACCTGTGCCCCGGAGCGATCCTCCTCAGCATCCAGGCTGTCTCAAAATCGCGCGCGATCATCGCCGCTCTCGCCTTCAGCGACGGTTCATTTCGTGGAGTTTCGATTTCATGGACGAATCTTTCGTCTAAAGCAAAGACGGGGACTACGCGGCTGCCAACCGAGGCCACGTTAAACATTTACCATAAACAAGTGCTTTTAAGTAGCTGTCGAGCCTCGAGTACAAACTGCTGACTCGTGCCTCGCGTTGGGATTCGTATTAAAACTTTTTTAATGGGTAGGTGGAATCTATCTCCACTGTAACGATTTCTTTTAATCTCGGGGAGCTGTCGCGAGTAATTTGGCGGGGGTTAAAGAGGTAGCGTCTATCCGTTAATTTTGTTAGACTTGTTTTGATTCAGTTTTGTATGTGGGAAAATGATTGGAATTCAGAGGATGGCGTGCGAGGTGTAGAAGCACTTTGTTGCGTAGTATTCAGTAAGTATTCTGACCGGACACGCAAAGTTAAGCAGAAACGGTCGACGCATCTCGCTCCGCGCAGCCAACGTCTTACCACGATACTTATTCTACTTATATCGAGACTTTCCACGCGACACATTTCTGTGGCACGCAACTGGCGCTTCAAACCTATTTATTCTTTCTCTTTTCCAAACTCACATTATCTCTGCCAACTAAATACTATATCCTGAATCACAGTGAGCCTCTCTAATCCCTTTCTATCTTCCTCTAAACCATCGCTATTTCGCTATCGTGAGCCACAGATCCTTCGCACAGAAGACTTTAGTGATTCCCCAGTATTTCCTAAATACTCAAACATGTCCCGAACCTTTCTCTTTCTCAAATCAGCACCAGCAATCGAATACATCCGCAATGCCGATCGTAAAGCATCGTGTCTCAGAACTCTGCGACAAGCACCTAGTCGACCGGATAGCCGGGAAAAGGGTCTTAAACCGACGTCCAACTTCTGAACGATCCCGTCCTAGTGTGGCCTTCCCGCGACGAAAGAACCCGCCAGCCCGTTGGCTCGGTTTTATCCTATCTGCACTGGTTAATACCCAACCTAACGGTCGTGTCCTTCGGCCACGCAGGAGCCAGACCGCCTCGCTCGCCCTCGCAGGATCTTTCGCCGGGCTAAACACGCGATCCAATGCAGTCTGCGCCACACGCCGCCGATACCCCTTCGAGACCCCGCAAATGGGATCCATTCATTTACGCTATTTCGCTGCTTCTGCTATCTCCCAGCCCCGATCGATTTTAGAAGCGCCAGAACGGAAGGGCAGAGGAGGCAGACAGAGCGGGCGGGAGAGAGCCGTTTGCTCCAGTTACGAAATGTTCCGAGGAAACAGGCACGACGTTACGCGTCGTGCGTATATGCGTTTATTATAATGTTACAGCGCGTTAGGTGTGTTACGGCTGCGGTGGTTATTATCCTTATTACCAGTGGACCATGAGGTGCGCGAAATTACTGCCAGGGGAAATCAGTTTTTCCTGCCTCTTACTCTTTTCTCTTTTCACCTTGTCTCGTTGCTCCTATTCCGCTCCCAGGCGCCTCTCGTTGTCTGCGGACACCTCAATCATGGATTTGGTACTTTAAATAGGCCGAGGGGTGCAGGCTGTTACAAGGCTTCGTTACATTCATGCGTCGCTTTCTTCCGTGCGTGGCATTTTATGGATCCTGTAAGGCGACAGGTTTTTGCACGGAACGCGTGTCGTGTTTCGTAATGGGTCGAATTGTAGGAAGCTGTTGGGGAATAGGTAGGAACTACATGGATGTCAAATTTCAAGCTCCAGGTTTTGGATATTTTAATTCTGTTAGGATGTTTTATTTTATGCTGAGTTTGCGAACAATAAGATCGATAAGGAGCTATTTAGCCGTGCGTGGGACGCTTTTTGAGCGATCGATGTCATTGACTTCGTCATATTTCGCGTCGCTATGCGAGTCACTTTGGCGAGGACATTCCGTGACCCAGTGATGTGGGTCATTTTATCCGGAATAGCCCTTTTTTTCCATTTAAAGTATTCTGGATCTGTTTTCAGCTTTCTTCGTTTGATTAACTTGCGCGATTCTCCCTTAATTCCACGAGGAATTTCTCCGCCACCGAAATTGATGTTAAAATAAACGTTACGCAACGTCCTTCTCCGCTACGTGATTCACTGTCGCCGATAAAGTTTTTCATCCATCCGCAACATCGAAACATAATTAAAATGCACCGCGGCGCGTCGTTTCATCTAGATACGAGATAAAAGCCTCAGCTGCGCTGACGAATTAATTAAGCAATCACTCCGTCTGAATTCAGATTTAACTGTACGCAGCGTGGTGTAACGCGTCTTAATGACAGACAGGTGAAAAGCCGTGCCTGCGGTTCGATTACCCTACAAGCAGCCGCTATTAACATATCCGAGCCGTTAACATAATCACTTTAATCGCCTCCGATTACTTGGCCACTCTGTGTCGACAGAAGTTCGTCAAGTTGTTTGGACAGATTTCGACAAAGTATTCGTTCCACACGTGGTCGATTATTTTCAATCCTTCCATACATCTCAATCACACAACTGGGTAAAGGAAAAGTTAAACATGCAAGCTATAGAAAAAAGTTAACTCTACAATTTCAATTTACCACTAATTAATAACTCGCGAAGTCCCAGCATTCATTCACGAAAATGAAGTAAAGTTTCAGCAACCATAATCAATTTTGTCCCTTCAATTCTCGCGCTTTTGAACGGAGTGGTATAGCAGAAAATTAACGTTCACTAAACTGGTGTAATGTTCGATGGCACTATAATGGAAATTCGGCGAACGATAGCTATCCATCGCGGAAACAATTCCTCGTTCCGTCATTTCGTCGTTTAACAGTGATACCGTGCAATCATCTCTGTCGCGTTCCAGTAACGCGGGGAGGGGGGGCCAAAATTCGAAAATAGCTTTATGAATAATGTCACGGACGTTTCGCGTTGACAGCGACGTTTTCTCAAATTTCCGCGGCTCGAATGAATCTTTTACCGCATTGTTCCTCCGGCGCGTATCGTTTCAGCATGCCAGGTCAAACTTCGTGATCGATACCTGGCTGAAAACAGTTGCCAAACTTGTCGAGAGTATAACGCCAGATAGGTTTAATGCTCGACGAATTGTTCTATTTAGCGAGCAGGCACGATACCGTTATACTTTCTTCCAAGCTTGTAGTTTATCCGTCGGCTATATACATACATACACAGAAAGCGAGATTAGAGCAAGTTTAATCGAGTTGTAATATGTACATTACTGGATCTCGCAGTGCCCAATTTTTCATTTCCCTCGTTCACGGTCACGATGAATTTATTCACAGTGTCGTGACACAAAAAAAAGAATGAAAAGAAGAACGGTTTGCATTTTCCTCGTTGAAGATAATTAGCTCGAGGCTTCGAATAACTAGCTTAACTTCTAATGATGCTCATTCATTGCTCGTGCATTGTACTTTATTTGAGAGCTCAGTATCTTTGCTTAAATTTTAGTTCAGGAAGAAATGAGAGTGATCTGCAGCTCTGTGATTGTAATTTCGTTGTAGGGAGTAATATTCAAGTTTTGAAGAGGAAGAAAGGATTTTTCGTGGACGAATATTTCGCGCGAAGGATTATTAGACTTACATAGCTGTCGACCAACAGTATTCTCGCGGCCGAAGAGAAGGCACGGTTCAAGGTTCCCTCGGCAGCCTTGAACGTAATTCGTGTAATTAACTCAAAGTGCGTCAACGTCTTTCGAAAGAATTTTCGGTGCTCCAACTTTTCGACGAGTGTGATGATTCCTTGCAACGTTTCTCATGTGGCAACATTACGGAATATTAAGAAACACTGCATTGTACCGTACTCTAAATTAGTCACTGCCAGTGGCAAATTTTCAGCGCTCTATAAAGCAGTCTCCATGTGCACTCACTATAAATGCAAATTTCTTCGTTAATTCGTTGTTTGTCGTCTAGTAGTTCCTCCGAAATAAGGTCTTACTGGCTTTTACTCTTTAACAAAGCATCACCCACTATATATTTATAAGAAATTTCGTCTGACAATGATCCAAAAGACGGAAAATGATTAAAATTCAAATTCAGCTGGTAGTGATAGCTCATCTAGCTAGCAGACAAATGGTGATTTACGATTAACGAATATCGTAAGAGGACTCCCCATTTAACCTGAATTACATGGAAGTATTTTTAATCGATAATGTGATTTTCTCCAAATCCCCTGCCACCGAGACTCCAATGTTCCATTTAAATATTCTTATGACAGCACTTCGATGAAGAGCTTCCTCTACAAAGTACGTGGTTAGATATTGAAAGATTGAATAAATCTAGATCTGCATCGATTAGAAATTATAATGGTCCCTCGAATTTAGTTCTCGAATCTCATTCACATCGCAACTGAACTTTCCTATAATAGAAAATCATATTCCTTCGTTTAATATTTCAATGGAAATGAATGGTAAAAGGGGGAAACACGAATGCTAAAAATCGATTCACTCTGTCATAGAGGTCAATAAAAGAAACATTATATTTCACACGAACGCGTTAAGGTCCGAAATAAAGAGACGGTCCTACAAGTTTTTCGTCGCTGTCCCGACCAGTTTCGTTAGACTGGACAGTGACATCGACGTCGATTCATCCAACAGTAGAATCCCTTGTGGACTGGCCTGATTGTTGCAGAAGCCTGAGCATCAAGGATTCCAGCGGCCCATGCGTTCCGGGGCCCTAAGCGCGCCTTGAATGATTATAATTATTACACGGACAAAAAGGCCCGGTGGGGGCTTTCCGAGCATTCTGCGTGCAGGCCCAGCGTAATGGTATTTTTGCGTTCTAAAAGCCGCAAAAACTGGATGGTGGACGTACCGGGGAAGCTTTCGTCCATTCCGCCTCTATCCTTCGCCTCCTTTTTCGTCGTCCTTTTTCCTCCTCCGGCTGCTTCACGCACGCACGACCTTTAATCCGAGAGACGAAAGTCCTTCGACAGCGTCGCTCGAAAGAAACGGCAATCTGCGTGAATCCACTCACGTATTATTCGCTGCAACTGTCTCCACGACGATGAATCATAGTATCTGACATTTTGGGTAGCTCTGGTGTCGCATGCCCATTTTATTTAGCAAATAATAATAGTAGTACGTTCAAAGGAGGGAATATAATAATATGAAGTCACGAGGAAAATGGAACCAAGATTTAGCGAGAGCATATTTCATTAATATTCAATTTAATTTCGATTAAAGCATAGAAGAGTAGAATTTACAGAACAGTCCCTTCGTCTCATTTAGGATATTGAGCTAGGCCCAATCGATTCAGCGTAACATTCAAATCTCCCGCCTGCAAGGGGAAAGTTGGTCAGGAAACCTATTAAAATTGACACGTCCGCGGTGCAAACCGTGACACCTATCGTCCGTTAAATCCTCCAAGGTTCCCGATGGCAAAAACCGGAAGCGCGGTGAAATCGTTCGCACGCCTTAATAGTTGCATAATATAATTCGTTCGCGGAATACGATTCAGCGTCCCGCGACTGTAGCGTTGCAACGCCTCGTCAGAAAAAATCGTTGCACTCCTATTATTTATCTCCTACGGCGGGTAAAACAGTCACTCTATGTAAATTCTGCCTTTTCAAAAATCCGCTGGTCGGGAAATATATTCTTGCCTGTTTGATCCCTTTCTTTAAACACGGCCGCATACATTTCTCCTTCAGCATTGTGGCGTGCCAGTTCGATCCCCCTTTGTGCGGAGTGACAAAATTGCGAGAAATAAAGGCGCAATTTTGAATATGAATGGCAGGAAAGATCGACGAGTGAAAGGGTCGATAGTAATCCAAGAAAACGGGGTTGCTATTGAACGCATGATTCAATGGAAGCCGTTGAACAAAAAAAAAAGAAAGCCGAATTATAAATCAACCTTTTGTCTGCAGCATCCACGTCGGGGGAGAAATGTTGCTGCAACTAAGTAAAAACCGAAACGAATAACTCATGCGATTGCGGGTAATATTTAACCGCGTCCATGGGATTTCTGTAAATTTCATTCGTCCACGCGTAAATCGGTTTATTCCTTCCATATTTTTGACACGCTTTGAAACTTCGGAGAGACCAGGGGTGGATTTATGGCATTTCCGTGCATTGTCTATTAACTCCTGTTCGACGTGGATCTATGACTGGTGTAAGCATCGCTTGGACCAGGGGAGACGAAATTTTGACGAACGGCTACGATTTTTGGTGGCTTCCCCCTTCCGCGATTCCTTTCATTCGGGAAAAGGGAGGGATTTTCGTTGCAATAATATTTGGTCCTGCGGCTCTCGCGTTTAAATCATCTATGGATATTTTGCGGCAGCGCTGGGTTTTATTCTATGGTCGTGGCAGTGGGGAAAATGGATGGTTGCATAGTGAAAAGATTGTCAGAGGGTGTTTCGTTATATTTCTGATATATAATATATCGTTGTAATGTATGTTGTTTTAATGTTCATTGAGGAATTGGGAAAATTTTCTGGGATCTTCGGCTGAACGACTCTCGCCTTTTTTAAGAATTTGTAGAAATTCAAGTAGAATTCTTTTTAGAGAATTTATGTTCAAGAGTTGCAATGTTCTTATAATAATTACCATAGAAAAGCTATTATCTCACATAAACAAGGTGATCTCCCCTCCACCTCAGAAATATAAAAATTCCTGTGGTTCCTTCGAAAATAATCCCACGGTGAAAAGGTCGAGTCGTTATTTTAAATGAATTTATTTAAAGATCGAAGTTGAGTGAAGGAAAGAATGAACGAGGGAAACTTTTTTATATCACAAACAATTTCGCGGCGACGATAAAAAGGGGCGTTTATGGTGCGCGGAAGAACCGATTCGAATCTGTTTGTCTCGGGAAAACAGGCTCGATCTGTTCGAAGGTTACCGAATCGCGAGCCCGAGACTAATCGATTGCAAAGAAGCTGGTCGAGACTGCTCTCCAAAGAAGGAAACTGCAATACACATCGCATTTCATATAATTAACTATTATTTTAGCATACAATTGATGTTAAAATTCATACGAAGAAGTACTTTATAATTTACTAAACAAAACACCAAAATATAACAGTAAAAACTTTAGGTATTAAAGAACCTTCGTTTAATATTTAAATGACGATTTATCTTCTCGATTAACCTCATCAAACTTTCATACACCAAGTAATTATTCAATCAGCTTCGATGCCACTGCTAGAATTCGTAATCATAAGAATACTCTTTTCCGCTCCATTAATTCTTTCCCCAAATCCGTCTCCATTTTCTCTTCACTCCCGAATTCATAAATTCCACTTTCATGATCTACTATTCATATTCATTTCTTATTATTTTTTCCCTTCCCATTACACTTACAGTCCATCATTTCCTCCTTAAAAAAGAAACTCTTCATACACCAAGAATTTAGGAACATTGAAAACGGTGTGCACCCCGTAAATGGCGCAATCCTCCCCATCGCCACAAAGTGCCCCCCGGTTCGCGCAGCCCTCCACCCCCGAAAAGTGGGACTTGTAATTAGAAAATGAATTAATTTAATTAACGACTCGTACATTACCGAAACGAACAGCGAACACATCGGAGATCGATACTCGACAGTAGCCCCGGGGCTGGTTTCCTTGCAGAACTTCGCCAATCAGATAATTGACACCGGATTATTGTTACCGCGTGTATCGTTCGGCTGGCGTGAATCGATTCTCCCGGTGTTCCTGTGTAATGATCAGTGACGGCCCACTGGTGCAGATCGAGAGATTTTAACCGTGGCGTCGTTTCCCTTCGGCTCTTCAAGGACCCGATCTCCGAGTCCCACGAAGCAGCCAGAAACGAGCCGTCGACGATTAAACGCGATTCATTAACGCGCCTTCAAAACGGCGCCAGACGTTAATTGTTTTTTAACGTGACCCGTGACACGGCGGGCTCCGGCGACCCGAGGATAAAAGTTAATTAAACAAAAAACGCGGCATCGGAAGCACGGCGCGGCGGTGAATCGATTCAAACGCGATCTCAACTGTTCGATTGCGGTTTGAACAGCGAATCACTCGTTCGTGTGAATCGTACAAACAGCTGGGAGAGGGGGTGAAAAATCATTTCTGCTTCATTTTTAGAGCTACGCGGGGCAGCTCCAGTGTACAGCGAAATATTTAAATTACGGCTCCTCGTTCGTTGCGCATCATGGGCGGAAAGAAAATTGCAAATTGCTGCGAAATATCGTTTTGCAAGGCTGGCATGCTTCGTGGCGAGCTATGAAAAGGCGCGTTTAGAAATTATGGGATAATTGTTCTGAGTGAATTGAAATTGCTACTGATGTTTTCAGAAGTGGGGAAACTTGAAATTAGAACACTGTTTTATGGATGGAGGTTATATTAAAATTGTGATCACCTGGTATATTTCTATTAATTTAGATTTAATACAGTTTTCGTGGTGCGTTGTGTAAATTTTCGTAGAAAAGTCGCGGAATATGCGACTATTGCAATATTGTATCGATCAAACGATATTTGCAACACGCGGGAGGATAGTTATTCTGAAATTTCAGCCGCGTAAATGTAATGAATTATCGTTCCAGCAAAATTGCATTTACAAGCGCAATTTTGGGGGAAACGTTGCAGTCTAATTGACGCTCAAAATTAATCAGAAATTCCGCGTATAGACTGACAATAACGACTCCAGCACAAAGTTATGAGATCTTGAAATAAAGAGGGTACTTTCGCTCGCAATTACAGCATGGACAAATTGTAAATATTTTATTGAAGCTGTCGGGAATAGTAATTATTCCTTTATATTTTCACGAATGAATATTACTTGGCACGGAAGCATCGCTCGTACGAAAGTTAATATCGCAATTAACATTTATTTTAAACGCTTAATTTTTGCCTGCGACTTCATCGAGCGTTTCATTGTCCCCTCCCGTGAATGTGAGCAATTAAAACATTTGTATAAACAAACGACGCAAATAATTTGCATTTACCGCAGCCTAGCGAAGGAGAGAAGAGCACAGACGAGAACTCGAATGATTGAAATGAACACACGCGAGGTACCTGGAAATATTCAAAATTGAACGAATCAACGTAAAGGGAAGTGCAGCACTTGTCCTCCAATTTTACATTATTAAATACATATCCCTTTCCACTTTGGTTCTATGGTTTACCATACTGTATTACCTAAGCTTGTCAATTAAAATTCCCATTTCATTCTCAATGCACAGATAGGAACCTGCAGATCCCAGAGAAGTTACACCGAAAGAACACAGAAATTTTAAATGCTGCAAGCTCCCTTTTTTCCCCTCTTTTTCCATTGTTCGCCGATGCGTCAAAGGGAGATCCATCTTGGTTCCACTCGTCGAAGAAATTTCTTCCCATTTCTCTTTCCCGGCTACATGCTGCGATTTTCCACGCGATGCTACTACCTCCCCTCGGTAACAGAGCCGCTGCGGATCGGTCATTTGAAGAGGCAGTAGCACGCAGATGGCAGACAGCGTGACGATGAGCTACTTCTTCGCCCTACGTCCACGAATCGCCGCGGAGACCGCCCTGTTCCCTTCCTTGTCTCGCCCGGGTCCACTGCCGCGCGCGCCGTTCTCACCCGCTACTTTCAATCCTTCCTTTCACTGCCTCGGCTTCCATGGAACTCCGTGAATCGCGTTGTCAGCAGCCGCTTTCGAGATCTCCGCGAGAGATCCAGGAAGAGAACGCCGAACGAAACGCTCGCGATCCGAGGAAAAATACTCGAGCTCCGCTCGGCACGGCTTAATTGGGCCTCGGCTGTCTCCCTCGCTGAGTAATTTAATTGACACCGAGTTTTGTACAAATTATTGGGAATAATTGGCTGAGCAAATGGAAAATAATCGATTAAACCTGGTTGAAAATGAAAAGAGCTGTTACGTTTCTGGTAACTAGCCTTGTACTCCATAGATGCCACCAATTATGAATTAATCATTTTTAATTTGTGGCGCTTGCGGTGTTTTTCTACAAGGGCTCTTCAATTGTGTACGTAAGCTTCTTGAATCTTAAATGAAATACACGTCGAACGCGCGTTTATCTTTCAAGAAATTGACAAAAATGAAACCCGCGTTTGTAACAAACATAAAGGGCTAATTATTCCGGGAAAGTGGCTGCACCCCTTTCCTGTGTTCGGGGGAAAAATAATTCCTGCGAAAACGAAGCACGTGCCCCTTCCAAACACAGGAACAAGTGCTGCATCGTAACGCGAGCAGCCCTTTGACTAACTATAAAAATTGTTTTGTCGACGAATACAATTAATGGAGGAAAAAGCATTAAGAAACGAAAGGATCGTGCTGTCGGGTCCGAATTTAAAAAAAAAGCGCGGAGGAGGGACGTTCGTTATATCGACTCGAGGCGTCAAAGGGAGGCACGTGTTGGCGACCGATTATCCACGAACACGCGCAATCTCTTTCGTGCTTTTTGCAAGTTGCATGCGTTTACCTTGGCCGTTACGTAGAGCCTCGGATACCAGTCTTCTTTGTAGCTTCAGCGGAGGCATTATTCTAGGAACAATTGTCGTTCGTAGCGGAGGTGTTTGCATTGTCGTGTCTTTCCTCGACAGTCAGTTCCTCCCAGCCACGCGCGCGCTGACTCGCTCTTTAATTCTTTAATGCGTTACAGGAGCAATTATCGAGCTCGTGCCTAGTAGATGCTACTATTTCCCTGACGAGTTCTGTCGTTCGATGGAGCAAAAGCTGACAGCAATGAAAATTCAATTTCAACTTTTGGCTTTATCCCCACGTTTGGAATTATCTAGTTGTACGTGTAAGGGCAAGTCCATTTGTTGAATAGTTTTCTCTAAATTACCCCCACCGTTTTGCAACTTCGGTGGCGCCGCTGTGGCAAGATGCGTCGATAGCGACATTTACAATGCATATTTACCATCAAATTTTTTTTCTGTCTTCAAGAGTTAAATATAAAGCCACAAGAAAGTTCAAAATGCTTGGCGTCATAATTTCCCCAGAAAAAATTCCCCAAAATCTGTCTCTGTTAGCGTTGCCTGAAGTATAGTCCCCGCTTAATTCATCATCAAAACCACTAATTTAAGACAAAATCCAAATCGAACAGCCGCGGATAAATTCACCCACCCAACAGTCGAAGTATCACGTTCGTTCGTTTCCATTAAGAATAATTCCGTCCGACGAAATCCCGTGGAAAGGAGGGTCGAGGGAAGGGAAAGTAGAATAGTCAGGGGTGTTCAATCACTCCCGGTAATGATGCACATAAATTGACCGCGCTCCGATCCGGCGAAACGTCCACTTAAAGCGTCCACTTGCTCGTCCCGATTAAATAGAATACACACGAGAACACCGGCCAAGTGTATTTCCCGCGCGAGGCAGCGCGGATCCCGCGTCCCTGCATTTTTTCCATTATTTTTCCTACCCTCCCTCCCCCCTCCCCCACTCCCAAACCCTCTGCCCTCCCCCTTCCCGTTTCCCTCTCCCCCTATCTTTTTTAATGGCTAAAATTGCGCGCGAGTCTCGCGGCGCTTACTATTTAACGGGGCGTTTAAAAAAGTAATGTGGAAATATAATGGGGAACAAAGGGAAGAAAGTTTTCCGCGCTCCCCGACAGCGCGCCGCAGTTTTACTCCCCCGCTATTTGGTTTGGATGAAGAGCTACCTGTTTGTTTACGTTTCGCTTTCAGCCGTTTGTACTCCCTCTCGACGGTGCACCACGCTGCACCGGATGCACCGTGTGTGTGCATACCGCCCTCTTCGTTCCGCCCGCGCGGCGTGCAACGCGAGCGATAAGCAGCCACATGTGCATACGACCTCCGAAAGCGAATCCGTTTCGCAGACTCGCCACGCGGTCTGCCTACCCCCCCCCCCCTCTCCCTCTACCACCCCCTCTTCCCGATTCTTCGCGATCCACTTTGATCGCGTTTCAACCACCGCCCCTGAAAGAGCAGAACAATTTCTTTGGTCGTTTTACGCTAACTTTTTTCGGGGGACTTCCGTGGCACTTGTCGCGTAAATGTGCACGAGCGTTTTGTTTGCTTTTCGGCGACTGCTCTCTGGGACTCTGTGAAGGGCTGCGGTTTAGTTGTGATATAGTAGGGACACTGGGTTAGTTTTCTGTGCGGAGATTTTGTACCTGGCGTTTGGTATCGTAGTTCGTTATTGCTTGGTTTCTGAATGTAGGAGTTGATATCGTCTTTAAGGATTTCGGTTAGTTAGTAAAAACGGACTAATGTGTTTCTTGCGAAATTGAGTTAGTAGCAATAATGTAGGTATTACAATAGGCTGTACTAATCATATAAACTGGGAAAATTTCTTCTTTTTTTCAATGTGGTGTAGTCAGTTTTTGCCCTCAATGCTTTATATTGATTCTTTCCTACTCTCTATGGATCGTGGATAATGATTTCAGGAGTTACATATTGATTTTTTAAAGTTAGTTCAACTGACCTAGATGTGATTCAGGATTGACATGGTAAAGAGTACGATGTTTAGTAAGAGTACAGCAGAGGACAGAATCCAAGGCAGATACCAATACCCTTTTCCCATATAACTTACACAATGCTTCCTACATCTCCAGTATATCGCGAATATGTAATCCGAGAAATACATTCAAGCCTGCACTTGAAAATAGCCCAAAAGCGTGGAAAATCTTCAAGCAACGGAATGCCCGAAGGAAACAATTTCCCGGGACCCAATGGACTATGAAGGACAATGATGAAAACGGAAGATCAGAGCGCGCGGAAGAGATAGGATCTAGCCACAATTTCCAAGTTTCTCCATCCACTTAATTTTCGCCAGACCTCCCGCGAAAGCCCACCCCCTCTATTAGCGAATTGTGTCGCGTTAAAGCTGCCATGGGACCAGGAGAAGGGCGGGGTAGCGTGAAATGTTAGACGGAAGGGAAAGAGATACAACGTCGTTGGATGAAAAGTGGGGAAACCACTGGATGTTAGAAGGGTTAGGGCAGCCTAGGGGGGTGGAGTGGCGGGGTGGATGGGTTGGCTCCGTTTATCACCAGGAGGCATACATTTTGCAGCATCGTGATATAGAACCCCAAGTCTCGACACCGCAGCGCAGAACGTCGTTAAGGGACGCGAGTCTATCGACGACGGCGACGATGTCGTCGACGAAGCTGGGACGTCGTCGTCCTCGACGTCTAACCACCACTCGAGGCAGATGCCGCCTCTCGTTGTCTCGAAATATCGAGAGCATCGTTATCGGAACTAATCGAGCGGTATCTGCGGTTGTGCAGGAACGTAAGAAGATACGCTGAAAGCCCGCGCTTTGAATCGAGTCAGGGCTTCGGCCCTAGCAGAGCTTATTTTCTAATTCCTTCGCGTGACTTTATCATTTTCAATTGATTTTCAACAGGATTTTCATGATTGCTACAGTTTTCCGTTTCGGACGCATGGTTTTGTTCGTATCTGTTGTCTTGGAAGTCGTTAGGGGTTGGTGCTGGATATGCTGAAAGATATATGAGAAAAATTACATAGCTTGCAGGCTACTAGAGTTAATTAAATCACCCGTAGTTGGGAAACTATTAGAAATACTCGCATTCGCGGTTCACACTTGCGTGTCTTGAATTATTCCACTGCTACCATAAAGGAATCCTAAGTTACTATTGATTATTACTTACGACCACTACTTATCACCGACTAGCGTCAAATACTTCTTCAATTTCACATGCAAATCTCACGTGAAAGTATACCAACTCGAACTCCTACCAAGTATCGTTACCAGTATCCATTAAAAATTCCTTCTCCCTTAAATTATTTATTCCAAACACTTCTGTATAGTTTCCTACCACCCCCTATAAATTTATCATCAAGCTCTTAAATATACACCGCAGCACCCTCAGACAATAACACTTTAAAGAGCACCTATATGAACCTCAATCAAATTTGCGTATCTATCATCGCAGACACGATACCTATTGCCACCCCTAGCACCTTCAAAAACCACTCGCGACGTTTCTTCGACAGTTACGCAGTGCTGCCAATGGGGAACTAAAAAATCAAAGACAAAGCAATGAGAAGACTATCCGAAACGATCCGGTGGTTGTGGTTGATTTTCACTGGGGGGTGCGATTCCCGTTCGTGACTTTCATAAATTTTTTCCCAGCCGCGTCTTGGAAAAATGGTTGGGAAGGTGGGCCTGAATCGTCGAGCCTGCGAGAGACTGACAAGAATTATTAGTGGGTGAAGGTAGCCAGTAGCTGAGCCGAGGATCAATACTAGGCAGACGTCCGTGCAGTGTGGTGGAGTGCACTTCTCCTACACAGCTCTAGGCTAGGCTAGAGCTAGGAAAGGCTGGGATGGAGGTTGGGTAAGGTTAGATCGTGAGATGTCTACGTAGACTCCCGGTCCCCATAAACTAACTCGACCCGACGATGCAGCCACCATTGAGGTGTTCCGGCCAGAAAAAATATATTCCCTTCTTTCTGGCTTTTTCTTCAGCTACCCTCGATTCCGTAATTGTAGAATTCTCGCGACTGTGAAATCGATGCGTCGAAATATTTTAAAGATAAATAAGGTACAAAACGGTACACAGGTTCTCTTTGTTTCGTAAGTCTTCGCTATTTAAAGGAGCAAGTTCTTGTTGAATTTTGTAAAATTAGAGGCTTCAGGATCCTTCGTAATAATTTTTTTGTTGATAGTAAATCTGATGACTTTTGATTCATGAATCATAGAACTTGAACTCAGACTACGTTCGTATATAAATAAATGATGCTTCAACTGCATAGAGGATAGACTTCCCTTCCACCCTTCTTTGTAATCTACCTCGATTACCCACAACCCCTCGCAACAGCCCCTTCAGTTTTACAGAACACCCCGCTGTACAGGTAACAGTATTTATTTAAATACGATCTAAACTTACCGCGTTAAAATTCTACCGCGCAGAACGGAAGAAAATATCACCGCGAAAGACACTGGAATCGAAGCGAAGAACGTCTACTATTAGTCATCGCGGCGAGCAAAACAAAGCAGGCTCCGCGATCGCGAGCCGGATGTACGCGCGTACTCGCGCCAGTGGAAGTACGCGTACACTTAACCAGGAAGTAAAAATGATCTGGCGGTGTGTGGCGCAAGAAGTTGCGAAAACTAGTTAAACCGCCCCAAGGTCGGGGCCGTGAAACTCGTCCAATTCGCGGTGCAATACTGCGCGCACACATCCTTCGCCGGTGTACGACAGGCCGCAAGATACAGTTCGAGTTATGCAATTCGCCGCTAACTATGCATAACTGGAATCGAAATCCGCGATTTCATCGGGGAATCGTGCTTCTCGATCGTTCGCGGCTTTCGCGGCGCGTGACAATTCAAGCGGACTGGAACCGCCGCATCGATAAAACGGTATTTCGATTACTCCACTCTCTGGGAAACACATCTAACCGGCTACGAGCTATCTACAGCGCGGCAATATGTTTCTCGCGGCGTTGAAACAATAATCGCGCTTGAACATTTGTATGAATTCCCTGATTGCCGCCGAACGATCTTTTATACTGAAGCCGCCCGTTCGATATTTCACGGTGCGTTGACATTCGATCGTTATTTCGGTGCTCGAAGCACAGAATCAAGGATGGAAACGAGTGGAGCAGCCTCTGAACCATGAATCCTTGATCGATAACACGCACAGGGGCCGGCCGTCGGAGAAAAAGCGGAATTACTTGACGGCGGATGAAACGAGTAAGCGGCAGCTGGCGCGAGGAGCGCGCGCGTAGAACGGGGAACGAGGGGTGGAAATCAGGAGTCATCTAGTAAGCGAGCGGGCAGCGTCGCCGTGTTTTCGCGGACACGCGAGGGTGCGCGTGAAACGGCAGGAGGGTGCAGGCGGCTGCGTAGTCGGACGCACCCACACACGGGCAAATACTGATGATCATTCACGCCACTGACCTACTCTGTGCGCGGCGCTTGGCTGTCCCTACGCGTGGAGGGAAAGAAAGGGACGCGCTGGGAGGAGGAGGAGGAGGAGGAGGATGAGGAAGGGGTGAAGGACGGCCAGAAAATGAGGCTGGGAGGAAGGAGACGCTGGTAACCGTGACGAGGGGCGAAGGGAGGGGGCCAAGGGACGAGAAAAGTCGCGTGGATAAACGCGAAGGAGGAGGGAAGGACGCGGATATCCGAAGGGAGAGACGGTGGCTCGGCCGAGGGACAGAGAAAGAAAGAAAGGGAAAGGGTCGGGGGGAGCTGAGGGAGAAAGAGGGAGAGAGCAAGAGAGAGAGAGAGAGAATGGTGGAGAGCCTGTGTCTGGTCGACAGGTCTGGGCCTGCGTAACGACGCGTGCACGTCGGTGCAAGTACGACGATAGAGGGTTGAGAGTTGCACCGAGTAGAGAAGGGTGTACCGAAGGGGCGAGGCGGCCGGGGGGGGGGAGGGAGGGAGGGAGGGAGGGTGGATGATGGAGTGGGGTTGGGTGGAGGCGAGCTGCAGGGGTGCAAGTCGGCTGGTAGGTGAAGGGGCAAACGAAGGGGGAGGGCCAGGGATCGGGGACGAGGGGTGGAAAGCGACCGAGGGGCGGCAGGGAACACGGAAGGCTACGATTGATCCGTGGTCGCCCTCCGTCCTCCCTATCCTCTTTCTCCCTTCCACCCTTTCGTCCTCCCTGCGGCCTTTCTTTGTCTCGGCGGCGGCCCTCTCTTTCTCCCGGCCGCGTCACGACCTCACGAATTCATTGTGCACTTTTGCTCGTCCTTTTTCTCTCGGCGGCCATTAGCTGTCCGTTCGGCTCGCTTCTTATTAGCATAGTTGCAAATTCTATGCCACGACGCCCGGTGGTCTCTCCCCCTTAACGCTTGATTGGAACCCAGACGCTTTGTGACGTGACAGGCACACGCGTCCCTTTCCAAACTGCCCCGCCCCCCCCCCCCACCTCCACACCCCCCTTCCGTCGCTCCGCGCCCCCTGCAGCCCGTTTTAGGAAAGCGACCCTTTGGCGTCACCCAAGCCGTGGAAAAACTCCCGACGGCGATCGCGCGTCGATATCTCGGATTCACCGTGACCCTTGGAGCCGTACGTACGTGGCGTGCGAGGGATTCTTTTTCGCTCTATTTTTCAGGGATGCGAAACAGAGGGGGAGGGATCGCCCGCCCACACCCCCCACGGGCATGCGGCTATCGCGCTTATCGGGAGAAAGAGCCCAGACCCAATTAGGACGGGCGAGCTCAACTTTTGGAATTGAATGCGGCCGATTGGGCCTCTGGATGGCATTGTGCGGCGTTGTTCTTCTATATTGTTCACTTTAATGGGGCAGACCGCGATGGAGTTGACGTTCCGCAGGGCTTAATGGGTGGATACTTGCTGCGCGGCGGTTCAAGTCGATCGACCGAAATGTTTACGCCGGTTTATCAGCCGGCGGGGTTCAGTGATCAATTACTGGGCTGCGACCAGTCGACACGCGAGCTTTCTTAAAAAATCTATTCCTCCGCGGGATCTCGGCACGTTTCTCTACCGCCGCCCGATCGTATTAAAAATGGATTACGCGAGGCGTCGCCGCGTCCGTTCTCGTTAAAACCGTAGACCAGTGGCATAAAAAAATATTAACATTAATGAAAGTCGAGTAGCATTCATTTGATCCCCGCGTTACGTAACACGTCCCAAAGAGGTTTCAATGAATTACATCACCATGCCATCAGGGGCCGTTCCAATTTGCATCGCCGTGTTTTTACAAAGGAACCCAGCGCGTTCGCGTGACTTTTGATTCGGCCGAAATCAAAAAACTTCTCATTAAACGGGTACGGTAACGCCGAGCGTTGCAATTCCGAAGCCGGCTGCGGCGATTTTCCGCGGGGGCGGAGAGGGTAGCCATGAAAAATTTCGTTGAACGTCCCTCGCCCTCGTGGCGGCCGGCCAGTTCATGCATCTTTGAAATCATCTGGGAAATTAGTATTCCGCTCGGTGTCCCTGATTGATGACATTGCGTCTATCGAGCGGCGTGCAGCAGCGAACGCGCTCTCTCTCTCTCTCTCTCTCTCTCGCGCGCGCGCGGATTATTCATCGTATTAAAAAGCGTTTTCACCCGTCGACGCGCTCGCTCGACTGTTACATACCGATAAATGGAACTTAACAATCTCAGCCGCGGGAATCGGCACACGGTGGCCTCACGCCAGGCCCTCCGTCGCCGTAAACACAGAGCAGAATTACGCAACGCCGTACGTGCCGCCATTAATTAGAGCAACTTTGTCGGGGGCGTGTGCGCGATCGCGCGGCATGCTTTTATATTAATGACGTGCAAAATGTTTTGACACCCCGAGGCGAGAGCGGTGGCTTTTTTTAATTGACACCTATCAGCCGGCGACACGTTACGAGCGATTTGCTCGCCGATAGAACTCCAATCGGCCACGATGCCCTCCTCGCGATGCAAATTTAACCCTCCGCACTCGGAGCGCTTTCGCTGTTTTTATATTGATAGGAAATCTAGGGGGTTAGTAAGTCACGATACTTTTAAGGAAATATGGTAGCTGTTTAAGAAACTTGTTTTTCAACGACGAGGATTGACGAGGGATCGCGCGACGGTGGTGGCGATGCTGCTCGTCCGCTGTTTTAAGCTTTCTCTCTCGTGTTTCGAGTGGATGACACGTCTCTTTTCTTCTAGCTCGTGCTTTGTGATTAGAGCGTAGTCGGTAATCTCTGTTTCCCTTCTGGACGCGGAGTAATTATACGTACGCTACCGTCAGACCTGCTATTTCCGATCAGACGGCGATGCTTGTCTACTTCTTGATATAATAACCCTCGGAACGATGTGCATTCGTCATCCAGATCTTCCATAACTTTAGATAAAATTCCCTATTTCGCGATGTACTTTGAATCGCAGTTGTTCTGAATTTAGCTTATTCTAGACACATTCTCCGACAAGCTACATTCACACTCATTCTCGTTTATCATCTTATCTCTTCTTCCTCTTCGAGCCAGTTATCCATTCTGCGATAAATTATTATTTTACTTTAAAGGATCGATAGCGAAGAACGTACTGTTTGGATATTTCAGCTTCTCGTTTCCTTAAGAGAGTTAACGAGTGTCCGTTTATTGCGATTATGTTTTAGTGTATTAGATAATTATAATACGTAGAAGGTATTAAAGATTAGTAGCCTTGATGAAGATAGTCCATTGGAACTTGATATTTTCCGCGGCTCTCGCGGAGGTTTCTCGTAATAAGTAGTTATAGACCGTCGATATCGGGCATAGATCACGCGATACAGAAGGGAGCTGGCTCTTGCGATAGAATATTAATTGAATGGACCAGCAAATGGGTTTAGCACGAAAATTAGTTATCGATATGGAGGCCGGCAGCGAAAACACGTAAAACAAATATCCACCGCGACCGTTCAAAGAGCCTCAATCGAAGAATGGAATGATTAATCTAAAGCGGCCCCTACACGATGAGACTTGCCTCAAGGCATGCCTCAAGACGAGGTCTCTCGTGAGGCAAAGAGACCAACTCTTGGTCTCTCGTGAGGCGAAGAGACCTACCGGCAGTACTGGCAGTATCCGTACGACTCTCGATGAGAAAACACTTGAATTTAATAATCAATAACCGAGGAGAAATGTATTGACGAATGAGAATTTATCTTATTATTAATAATTCTCTGATTGGCTCTGAATATCTAAGGACATTTTGCATTAACAAAATATGTTTTAAAACGACCGGTCTTGTGACCATTCATTTAGCCGACAACGAAACTATACGGATGTGTTCACTCGGAGTGAAATGGCGTTAAAACATTTTTCTCTGAAAAGAAAGATCGCCATTGGCCTCGCAGTAGCTATGTGCTTTGAAGAGGAAAAGGTTCCACGTAGAAAGAGAAAATGGTCCAAAAATTGGCTGAATAAAAGGGATACATTCTCGCATGTTAGTTTATTTAAAGAATTGCGGCAAAGCGAGCCTAAAGATTTTTTAAATTATGTACGGATGGACGAAGAAAATTTTTATTTTCTTTTAAATTTAATTGAACCTTACATTCGAAAAAACAATACGGTAATGCGTGAAGCTGTACCTGCCGAAGAACGCTTCATAGCTACACTGCGATATTTGGCTACAGGAAGAAGCTATGAAGATTTAAAATTTTCTTGTGCCATATCGCCACAGCTATTGCGAATTATTATACCTGAAACCTGCTGGGCGATATATGAAGCTTTAAAAGGCGAGTATTTACAGGTAAGGTAATAACATTTTATTGTTTATGCATTTTACAAATTCATGTACGATAAATGCTCAGAATTAACATAATGTGGTGTCATATTATATACAGGCTGGATTTGTGTCTGAGTAACAGAATAATTTTCGTTTAGTTTGCCTAATTTGGCATAATACATAACGTCGTTCATCAATTTCTCCGCAATTGTTCGCTGCCGCTCATTTAATTCTTTAAGATCGTTAGCTATTTTCTTCCCCGTGGTAATGAACGGATCGTCTTCCTTATCCGCAGACAACGCGCTGCAAGCTAATTGAATGAGCTTGTTTTTACTATCGCACTCCCTTTTCCGTTTTGGTGCCTTGCTTGTTGAAGAAGTTGTCGACACAGAAGGAGACGAGAGATTTGGTTCCTTTTCTACCTCGACGATATCATCTTGATTCTGAAATTACTAAAAATTATTCTTCTTTTCAGTTTCCAGACACCGAGGAAAAATGGCGATCAATTGGAAGCGATTTTCAATCTCTCTGGCAATTTAATAATTGTCTCGGAGCAATTGATGGGAAACATGTACAAATTGCAAAACCAGCCAATAGTGGTTCTTATTATTTCAATTATAAAGGAACATTTAGTATCGTCATGTTAGCTATCGTTAACGCTAAATATGAATTTATGATGGTACATGCGGGTACCAACGGGAGAATTTCAGATGGAGGTGTTTTGCAAGAGACTGCATTCTATCACAAATTAATAAATAAGAAGTTGAATTTGCCTAACCCAACAACACCCGAAGGAACAAATTTACAATTGCCGTACGTATTTGTGGGTGATCAAGCTTTTTCATTAATGGAGAACTTAATGAAACCATATCCCGACAAAAATTTAGCAAAAGAAGAAAAAATATTTAATTATAGATTAAGCAGGGCACGGAGAGTTGTAGAAAATGCTTTTGGAATAATGGCTTCCGTATTTAGAGTTTTTCACTCTGTAATAAGCGTCGACGTGAAACATGTAGATGCTATAATACTGGCATGTTGTGCATTACATAATTTTTTACGGCGACACGCACCAAATAGATATATGCCCCCCGCGGATAGTGAAAATACAAATACTGGAGAGATAATACCAGATCGTTGGAGAGCTACAGGAGATTTAATGCCATTGCAGAGAGTACCACGAGCTTCAAATATATCGTCACGAGAAGCACGAGACAATTTTAAAAATTATTTTAATAGTGTAGGAGCCGTGCCTTTCCAAGAAAACATGATAAATTTTGAAAATTAAGGAATTTGTTTGTTTGTAACAAATATTCGAATAAAATAGTTGAACAAATATTTACTTACCTCTTCTGTGTTGGGATCATCAAGTGAACCAATTTCCTCCTCTGAAACTGACACATTTTCCGTTCCCTTCCTCGGTACCTCGGAGTCCGTTGTGAATGTGAGCAAATCGAAATACCAAAGGGTTGGCACATGCACCTCGGCTGCCGAAGCTCCCGTAGATTGAGATGATTTCACTTTTTTCAGCTCCCTTCGGAAGCTGCACCTCATGTTTTGGATTCTTTTTGTTATATATTCCTTATCTGCTGTTGGATTTATTTCTTTGGCTTTTTCGATCAGTGTATCCATCGCGGCACTTCTTGCGTTTTTGTCCATATAGCACTTGGATCTGACGTCCCACAAACATTTCAATCCTTTATACAGTTGTATGAATTCCTCCCAAAATGGACGATTCACATCCATATTATTCATGACAATTGAACAATTTAACTGAAACCCGGAACTGAATATGAACTATTTACAAATATGAAATTCTCAAGATTTTGATACATCCGTATACTTCCGTTGACGGCTAATGAATGGTCACAAGATCGGTCGTTTTAAAACATATTTTGTTAATACAAAATGTCCTTAGATATTCAGAGCCAATCAGAGAAATATTAATAATAAGATAAATTCTCATTCGTCGATACATTTCTCCTCGGTAATTGATTATTATATTCAAGTGTTTCACATCTCTGCGCGAGTGGGCCATGCTTCTTTCGCGAAAAAACCAAAATGCAATTCGTTCTATTTTTTATCATGATTACACAATTAGGACACACAATATTTTATTTATCTGTACTGGACATTTTATCGGGCCTGTCGTCTCGCTGAATCCGCCGGCGACGGGAGACCGTGAGGCAAGACTATTTGCCTCCCAAAATGCAGTATTTGTGCTCACAGAAATAATCGAATATAATCGTGCCTCACGGTCTCCCGTCGCCGGCGGATTCAGCGAGACCGCGTCTTGAGACGAACCACTGAAATGAATTTCGGCGAGACCGACAGGCTGATAAGGAATATATAACAAAAAGAATCCAAAACATGAGGTGCAGCTTCCGAAGGGAGCTGAAAAAAGTGAAAGCATCTCAATCTACGGGAGCTTCGGCAGCCGAGGTGCATGTGCCAACCCTTTGGTATTTCCATTTGCTCATATTCACCACGGACTCCGAGGTACCGAGGAAAATGTGTCAATTTCAGAGGAGGAAATTGCTTCACTTGATGAATTTTCATATGAACCGAACACAAAAGAGGTTTTGCAATTTGTACATGTTTCCCATAGATTACTCTGAGACAATTATAAAATTGCCAGAGACATTGAAAATCGCTTCCAATTGATCGCCATTTTTCCTCGGTGTCTGGAAACTGAAAAGAACGATCTTAAAGAATTAAATGAGCGGCAGCGAACAATTGCGGAGAAATTGATGAACGACGTTATGTATTTTATGCCAAATTAGGCAAACTAAACGAAAATTATTCTATTACTCAGACACAAATCCAGCCTGTATATAATATGACACCACATTATGTTAATTCTGAGCATTTATCGTACATGAATTTGTAAAATGCATAAAAATTAAATTGTTATTACCTTACCTGTAAATACTCGCCTTTTAAAGCTACATATATCGCCCAGCAGGTTTCTGGAATTTTTTGCCGGAATAGCCGTGGCGATATGGTACAAGAAAATTTAAAGTCTTCATAACTTCGTCCTCTAGCTAATATATCTCACAAGTGTTACTATGAAGCGTTCTTCAGCAGATACAGCTTCTCGCATTACAGTATTTTTTTAAAAATATGCGGTTCAATTTAAATTTAAAATGATAATAATAAGATAAATTCTTATTCGTCAATACATTTCTCCTCGGTTATTGATTATTAAATTCAAGTGTTTTCTCATCGAGAGTCGTACGGATACTGCCAGTACTGCCGGTAGGTCTCTTCGCCTCACGAGAGACCAAGAGTTGGTCTCTTTGCCTCACGAGAGACCTCGTCTTGAGGCATGCCTTGAGGCAAGTCTCATCGTGTAGGGGCCGCTTTACAGTCGCGTTTCGCGCGCAACGCTGATCGTCTAAAAGGACTCGTTTATTAAATTTTAATCGCTGAAATTAATGGTAAATAACAAAGAGGGCCCCTCCGTTGGGAATGACATTTCTCCGCGCTGGATATTCCGCTGTTCGACTATTTCAATTCCCACGGATGAGCGTGTCGTTACCTGAACAATGAGACGCGATTTCGCAAGGAAGGGTGAAAAAAGAAGTCTCCAGCCGCGCATTACCGTTCGATTTAAAATTTCCCCCACCGTTTTCAGCGGGCACAATGAGAGCGACTGATTGACCGATGGAAATGTCACGAGGTGCTTATTACGCAACCGCGAAATAACCGTTTTGAGCAGGTCATCTAAGGTCCCAGATTAATCGTCTTTCCTCCTCCTTATCCACGTAGCAACAAAACGATCGCGGCCCGGTCGTGTTCGAATGTTGTTTATTTGATTCCGCGGAAAAGAACGGGCGCGTGTAAGCAGATACGTTCTACAGACAGATGCCTGCTTAATGAGTATGCAACAGGAATAGCCGTGTACATTTTGACCCAAGGATACCTTTGCGAGATTACAGCGAGCCGCTTTATTTCTGCGCTATTTCACGGCCCGTGTCCTCTTAATCGCCATTTCTCACACCGAACTTAGAGAAAGTTCTTTAAATCCCGCGACGCTATCAGAGATCCGCTTGAAAAAAACATCGACGCGGTATCAATGTGCACGCGCGCAGGGGGGTCGAGATTAATCGTCATAATGCGGCTATATCGGCTGGAGGCGTTGCGAATAGGTCATCAGCGTATCCTTAAGATCACTCATTAAGCGACAAGGGTCGATTGGTCGAGTGCAGCATCGTCCAAATCTCTGCTCTCCAAATCGGTACATATTTTAATAACGCTGGACTCTCCGCTCCCGCCATTTCGGCACTATGAACATTCAAATAATTTAAAACTTTCGAAGGCTATTAAAATTCACAACATCTCCAATATCTCATACATAGGTCTCCGCGACTTTCAAAGATTCTACAATATCTGTTTCTGTTACTTAAATTGCACCCTCGCGACAACTCCAAGCTTCCAGCTCCTACGTTCACTTCCAAAATTCGCCAAATTCAATTAGCGTCCAAAGTTACCCAGCTTCTATCTGACACCATCGACCTAATTCGACTGGAACCCTCGCCCCAAATCGCCGTTCCCCCTACACCGCCTCGGTCGGGCAGGGCGCGCGAACAATGAAACGCACTGTAGGCGGCTGGCAAATCCGATTCACGCACTATCGACGCGTTACCTAATAGCCCGCGCTCTACGTGGATGCAGATACACGACAGGCGACGTCACGTGCCCGGCGAGGCACCTGCGCTCACGCAAAGTAAAAATAAAGGTGCGCGAAACGGAGTGTGGCGATCGCCGCGGGCTGGCGTGCACAGCGGGAGGGCACACGGACGCGAGAAACCAGCCGAGTTCCGTTCACGCAACGAGCAATGCGTTACCTAAGAACGCGTAGACGCGCAATTTCAGCCGACCCCCCCCCCGCGTCCCGGCGCCCCTCTCCCACCCTCCTCCCCCCCCCCACTGCCCTCGACGCCGCTCGGCCACCCACCCCCTCCCGCCCCCGCGGCGCGGACGATCTATGAAAAACAACCGTGCACGTGGACGCGCATGCAACGGCGGATCGATCTGCAAACAACGACGAACGCGGCAGACAATAATCGCGTTTATCACGCGGGAAAATACCCGTTGAGTGCAGCGCGAGGGTCACCGCGGGAACCCTGGGGGGCGTAATGGGCGCTATCAAGGCTGCGGGCTCCTTTTTTTCGGCTGTACTTTCGTCGAGGCTTTCTTCTTTCTCTCCCCTTCTTTCGCCGTGACGTAGCGCAGTTGCTTCGTTCTGTCGGAGCCGCAGCTGATATTCGATGATTTTCGGGGGAAACTTCTGGGGGGAGGGTTGCTCAGATTGGGCGGGAGGGTGAAGTGAGGATTTATCAGAATGGGAATTGATGCAGGGTTTTAAGAGGGAAGCCACTGTGAAAATCTCTTTTTCCGATTTTTCTTGCTGTGCATTTTTATAATATTTTGGTGTCTCAGAAATATACCTGCACAATTTCAAAGTGGATCTCGAAATATTCTGGGAGCTACGGCAGGTTTTGTATAGGTAGCGCAGCGCTCATAATTGAGTACACGCATAGGTAACTCGGTGTGAGTCGCCTCGAAAGTTTATGTCCAAGAATCGAAATGTGTCTAGTAAGAGGGATTATGAATTTATATATTGTTTAGAACTATCCATGATCTGCGATCTTTGAGCTGCAGAAAGTAACTTCCGTCAAAACCTTAAACGTGATTATCTTGAAGCGGCATTTTTCGAACGGGCGAATTAATAACTCAGTCGATTTTTATCGGATTCGCTTGAATTTTTCAGGGAATATCTGTAATCAAATTATCTTCAGTTGAGAGTACAAGTGTTTTCATCGAATAATTCATCTAACCGTAACATTGAAAAAACTTGCTGATTTTTTATACCTTTACTTTCAAATTTCGCCATTTCTCCAAAAATTAATATTTCTTTAAATCTGCACGCTTAGCTGAAGCTGTTATATTATACTATAAGAAAACGTTCGAATCTTTCGATTCAGAGCAAACTTTGGAAAGTTACACGACCGACCGTTTTGTAAATTATTTTCGCAGAGCCTAACGTTATCGTATGCTGTGGTCATACTACTAAAAATAAATGAAATCTAGTAATATAAAATATTAATTAAATACATGCACTTTCAGTTGGTAATAAAGTAGTTCCGTAAAAAGTTACATTTCATCATAAAATATTGCTTTGAAAATAGCCTTTATTTTCGACCGTCACAGTGGCTTCCCCTTAAAGTCCCCCCTTAGGGTTCCTAAGTTTGGAGCTGTCATGAATAGAAGCTCCCGCGAATGAAAGATCGAAGCAGCTGTATATTTTTCTCACAGATTGTAACTAAGATTCCCAGACATTGCAATTCAAATGAATAGATAACTCGCGAAACGCGTGACTCCGCGCGTAGCCGTGTAACGATAGCCGACAAGGAAAAACTTATTAAGTGCGTCCCCTCGCAATTCACGCACGACCGTCGTTTACATAAGTATTGCATAAATCAGTCGCAGGAAAAAGAGATTACACTTGGACCGAAGCAACGTAGCTACCTACGATCTGTGAAATGCAGCAAGACACGAGTCCCGCGGAATTCTAAACAGATCCTGACTGGTAGAGCGTCGCCGTCGAAAATTTCGCGGAGATCGATGTGGGGACGCGAGAACGACGGTGGGAGATTACGTGCGCTTTAACATGCCTGGCGGCCTTCTTTCGCCGTGGACATAAGGAGCTATTGACATTGAGGCAATTCAATTTGCAGGACGGAGTCGCGCTTAAGAGCTCCGCGGCTCGCCGTAAATTCCGGTTCTTGCGCCGGCCGATCGCGAGTTATCAGCCTGGAAATAATTTATCGGCTACGATCGCATTAAAGTAGCTACAATGAAACTATTCCCCGCGGCGGCGCGGCTATGTGCACGCGCGTCCACGTGCGGCCGCGTGTACGTGTACGCGCCTGAGAGCCAGCGAGCATCGCGGATGTAGTCGGGCGCAATTAGTATTACCTAAGAATCTATATAGCCAGCTGCGTCGTAACAACTGTATTGGACGAAAATTAACGTACGTGTACACGCGTGCAGCACCCGTCGACGGCGTAGCGACGCCGCTCCGCGCCGTTTCGCGCCACCTGGCCGAGCGCGCGTCCACCTTTTCTAATCCAAAGTCGCACGTGTCGCGCGGCCGAGATCCTTTTAGAACGGCGATACGCTTCCGTGACATTGCTTCCGTCAAGATCGAGGTGATTCTCCCTGTCCTCGGAGCCCCGTTGCAACGAGATACGCGGCTCGGTTATGAAGCACGTGAACGAACGTTTGAAATCGAACGTGCGGCGTCACTCGTTGCTAAGCAAGACACTTGTAAAGTTGCAATGCAATTTACAAGATTCGCGTGCCCTTTACTCAGAGGCTGCGCCAATCTGCGTTACTCCATTTTCTCTGGATCTTCTCGGAGCGATTGGCTAGAGATCTTGGAGATTTTGGAGCGTGTTCAAGGTTGGACGATTGTGGCGGACGAACTATATTTTCGGAGAGTCCTTGCTGCTTTCGGGGTTAATTTCAATGGTCAGTTTATAATCGGTAAGAAGGCAGCCTCCGTCCGTTATAGTTATGATTAGACTGCGGATGTTTATGCGAGTATGATATTAATTACGATAATTACGAGCTCCTTATTGTAAGAAAATCGAATACACTATATTAGAGCTAAGTAAATAAATTCTGTATATGCTAGAAATGAATAAACACATTTCGTAAAATTAAAAATATATTTTGAAAACCCTCTTGTGACGAAATATATTTCTATCAGAGTTCCACTTGTTTAGTCCTCTTCTATAAAACTGTATATTTGCCTATACATCCGAAGTCTAGTTATGATTGTGTTTGTATGTCGCACCTCAGTGTCACTCTAACTTCAATTACTCGCCGCTGGGATTGCGCATTGGAGTAAACACAGTGTTGCTATTCAGACGCAATGTTACTCGTCGCTATTAATTTACCACTGAAGGTGTAACAAGTCCGCGACAGAGTGCAAGTTAGACTCGTGTTCTGTTGGATCAAGGCATCATGTGCTCGAGCACACTGGGCGATACACGTTTAACTTAACGTGGTATCATAGTGTCTATAAAAACGCTAGATGACTCTCAATACTGAATAATAATTCTATTACTAAACAGATTCAGAAGAAAGTATAAAAAGCATTCGCATTCTCATCAAAATACAAGCATCATACTTTCAAGGTAAAAAATAACGCGTCTGCTATCAATCTCCAAACCCTCCCGAACCCCCCTTTCCTACCGCGAAAGGCGATTATCATTTAAAAAAAAAAAAAAAAAACAAACATCGCGACGCACGATGCATTCAAAGCGAGCCAATCACGTCCAGGAAAATACTTGCGGCAAATCGGAGCAGAATCGCGCGCGAATATCCGTACCGTCGAATATGCATGCACCACTCTCTCCCTCTCTCTCTCTCTCTCTCTCTTTCGTCCTCTCTCACGCTCTATCCCCTCCACTTTCGCGCGTAAATTCGAGTTACGCCAGTCGGCACCGTGCGAAATTTCTAATTTCGAGGTCAGCCGCGCGGCAAAACTACGGTCCGAAATAATTACCTTCCGCGCGCTCTGCGTGAGACGTCAATGCGTTTGATATTCTTACACACGCGCGCGCGTTCTCTCTCTCCCCCCCCTCCCCGGCCCCGCTCCCTGCTCCCTCTCCCTTCTCTCTCACCCTCCCCCACTTTACCCCTCTCCTTCCCCTCCGCGATCCCACCTCCCCTCCCGGCCCCTAAACGCGGCGAACAAGAGTTTTTTTGGTCCAACGACGCCTATGGCTCTCTACGAATCGCGAGATCTGCGAGGGAAACGTGCGCGCTCCCGTCTCTGTGTGCGCGGGCTGTGCGCGTGAGCGTTTCACACCTGACTACTACGCTAGTCAGCCGAGCGACCGTGGGGACCTCGGTTATACGGTAAACGCCGGCGGTCGCGTGAAAATCGCACGAAAAATAGTTACACGGCCGTTTACGATTTATCGTGGGCGAATTGTGCGCGTGGGCGGCGCCGGATCGATTTATTTTGTCGGTGAAGTGTGCGCGGCGAACACGGTAGGTTAGTTGACCGCGGGGCCGAGCGAGCGCTGAGCTGACAGTAGGCCGGCGACGTCACAGTGGGCCGGTTGAGCCTTCCTTCGTTCGATTCAGGCAGGCTCTTCTATTCATTTTACATGTAGCAAGGTAAATATTTCTATGCGAGAGTGTCCAGTACGGGTAAAACCCGCGAGCTACGAAGTGCGTGGAATAACCGTCGTCGGCCCGTTCGCGACGCTGTGCATCCGTTTTTCTTCATCCTTCGCTGCATTTCTTTTCTCGCTACTTGTGCTCCTACGTTTCGTTCTCACTTTAGTTTCATCTGTTGGTCCCCGTCCCCCACGTTCTCGCCACGTCGAAAGTCACTGCCGGGGGTCGTGCGGAAGTCTCTCGGGTTGCCCGTTTTCACTTTTCTTTCGAATCCCCCCCACCCCCCCCCACCCAACACCCCTACCACCCCATTTTCGATCGTCGTAACGTTCGCGGCCGTTCTACCTGTTCACGAATCACGACACACCGGCTGCTACTGCTGCTGTTGTTGTTGTTGTCGCCGCTGCTGTTCGCTGTCACACGAGCGATGCCCGTGGAGACACGAGAGAGAGAGAGAGAGAAAGAGGTGGGGAGAGAGAGAGAGAGATATGGAGGGTGCCGCGAAACGCCAAGCCACGATTTTCATCTGACAGCCGTCCGAGTGTCGTGGAAAACTGAGTACCACCCATGGCAGGACACGGAACACGCACTGTGCACGCCTCTCGATCGCCGATGATCGTCCAGCGATGGGAACGCTGCTGGTCCTCCGCGAGCAGCGTGGCCGAGACACGTGAAATCGCCGCACGCCGTTTGACAGACGCGGTGCCGTTGTCAGTGGGGAACGTGGATCGTTTTCAGGCGATGGCAAACAGGCTCGCGACGTCGCTCGACCTTGTGCGCTTTAACTTTTTGGCAAATGTCGCTCGAAGCTGTCGGGCCGCGCGCGCGGCTCGGCGCGGCGCGGCGCAATTACTCGCGCAGTTTCTGCTAAATTGCCGGGCTCGATCGGTCGCCAGTCCATCTTATCGCAGAATCAGTAGCGTCGCAAGGCGTTCGCGGGCACGATCGGCGTCGTGCACGCCGACGCTGACACGCGCCGCTCCGCGGCTGACACGCTTCAGCAGCGAGCCAGCAAACCGTTGCTAGTTTTTCCTCTTGGCACGGTCGCCGGGCTACGCCGCGCGACGAGACACGTGACAAGTGAACAGTGAAGTCAGTTTTTCGCGGGTATCGTCGCCGCGGCGATGCCTCATGCCCGCCGACGTTCCGCGGGTAATGTCCTTGATCGCGGCCGAGAGAAAAACGCCGCGAGAGTCACCGTCGAGTAAAAAGCGCACGCACCGGCGCGGGTCGCGGCGGGAAAGTTGAACAAAAAGTTAAACGCGCGCTCTGGAAAGCCGACGTCGGCGGATCGTGCGGCCGATTGAAAGGCCCGTTGACGCGGAGGAAGTTTCCCTCGAGCTAGTGCGGAGGATCACAGTGTCGGATCTAGGAGATCTGTACGGATCGCCGGGCAACCAAGGGACACGTGGACGACGAGTCTAGAGAGTGACAGTCCCGCGAGAAGTTGACCGGAAGCATGTGAGAGCAGCCCTGGAAGCAATCGGTTCCGGTTGGCCCAGGGCGCTTAGCCGGACGACCATCTAGGACCTATACTACTGGCTGGCGATCCACGCGCCCAGGCCTCGCCTGAAACTCGGATGTTCCGAGGCTCCGATAGCCGCTGGAAGTAGTCGCGGTGCCGGTTGCACGCAGACGGGCGATCCTCCTAACCTACGGTGCTGGGCAGCACCCAACCTAACCAGGGTCACGTTAGCTGTCAAAGCGCGCGCGGCAAGTGATCGGAGCGTGTGCATCACGTACGGGGAGAACGTGGCGAATTAAAAAAAAAAAAAGGGAGCCAGGAGCGACGACGCCGGCTGACCGGACCGTATTATTGGGGATCGAAGGAGGGAAAATACGAGAGGAGGAGGCCGCGGCCGCCGTCATCGTCGTGGTTCGCTTCCCGGCGTGTCTCTCTCTTTCTCGAGGATCGGTGTTAAAAGCGATACGTGCGAGGCGAAGAGTGCGTGTTCCGTGAGCCGCCACGGCGGGACGAAAATATCACACGTGCGTCGGGAGTAAGCCGAGATTTTTCGAGGACGACGGGAGTCAAGTGGGCGATCGGTGAGGAGAGCACACTGTTTTCGGGTGAGCGACCAAAAAAAGCTAAATGCCAGAGAGAGAGAGAGAGAGAGAGAGAGAGAGAGAGAGGGAGAGAGAGAGCGAGAGAGAGAGAGAGAGAAAAGAGATCCTCTTCACGGAGGATCGATGAGATACAGATCCCCCCCACCCAATCTAACCACGTTTATTCTATCGAGAACCGCGAAAATCGAACGTTTCCGGTGGACGAGACACGCTGTCACGCCGGTTTCACCCACAGGGGCTGCTGTTCCTCGCGGAAGTTTCTGATTATCGACAGCTCGAAATTCCCAGTGACTCGTGCCTCGACCGCGATCGTTCGATTTTCAATGGACACGCGGGACCAGTTTGCGCGTCCGCGGCACAGCGAATCCACTTCCGTTTCGTTGGCTATCCCCGTCGCGCTCCTCCTCGCCCGGTGCCAGGCCGGGATCCACGGGACGATCGAGAATCGGTAGATCGTGAAGCCTAATCACTGGTCTAGTTTTAGAGAGCAGGAGAGGTCGTCGCGGAGCGTGGGTGAACCGCTTTCAGTCATACGGCCCTGCATGCTAAACAGCATAGACGTTTGACGTTTCGCGAAGGTCGCGTGTTCTAGCTCTCTCTCGTTTTCGCGCCGCCTACCGTCTCCGTCGTTCGCGCTCGTTCCCCGTCTCTGTCGCCTGCAACCGTTCCTCTCATTCCACTCTGTGCGCCACGCTGCAACTCTCTTCCTCTTGCCCACGCGTCTTTCGCTCCTCGTTCTCTCCCCATCTGTCCCGTTCCGTCCGTCTCGCTCCACGCACCCACGCACCCACCGTTTCGACGTTCAACGATCGTTACGCGCGATATTGTCGCCGCTGCCGGGTTTCTGGGAGCTTTGGCGAATTTTCTGCTAACCCTCCGCGAGACAGCTGGGTCCGAGCGCGCGGGCCCGAGGATTCTCACGTCGTTGCCGATGCGAGCGTGGCGTTCAGGGATTTCGAGGGAAATCGATGTAGATCGGACGCGGTGTACAGGGTGACGCGGTTCGAGAGTCGCGGTTTCCCTCGTGGGATCGAGTCACTCGATTTTCATAGCTCTTCTTTTGTTCGATTCCGCGGTGGGAAAGTCAGGAAGATGGGATATCTTTTACGCGGTCCGCTCGAGTGCGATGATTAGGAATGTTTAGATGAGTTTCGTCGGTGGTCTCGTTTGATTTCTTGTCGGGGGAATCGTCGAACGACGATCTGCGTGAAGTTTTTAACTCGTAGTCGGAATAAGTTCGCTATTCAGCGAGAAATTGTGGGGAGGGAAGTTTAATGAAATGTAGAAGGTGTTTTAGGGAAATAGGTTTACCCCTCGAGACATTGCCGCGCTATCACGAATCACTCTATATATGAAACTATGGTTTTGCATACGAAACTGTATTATTAAGTCGGGGAACTTGGTTTAGTGGAAGTGGCGTTCCACGTCATTCAGTATAAAACTCGGCGGATTTTTGTGCTTCGATGCACTTTGTTTGTATGAAAAGTTTTACTGTTACGAAGCTCACAATTTTGATGTCGAACAATTTGCACTTTATATTATTAGAATCTTGAAAACTGGACGCTCGAAAATGTGTGAAAATCTGTCACAATGCCTATCGATTTCAAAGATCATTGGATTACAATACTGAAACTGCTGTCTTGAGTAAAGCTACGCTTTCAGTCACCCCAGAATCTATCATAGTCCTTTACAATCCCACGTATGCATCTCACGATTTTTAATTAATAGTTCCCTCAGAATCACGGTCCATCTCGCACGAAACATTCGACATCTCGGAACACGTCGATCACACGAAGCAAAAACCAGACGCACCGGGCTACAATGTCAGTTCTTTCCACGTATCCTCGCAAATAATCTGAAGCATGAAAATCCGACCGGGGTAATTACTCTTCCCTCCTTCGCCGTTCACTATCGGCTTCTTAAATAAGCGTCAAACTCCTTCCGAGCTCTCCTTGCGGTAGAAGGAAAGTGAAAAAACAAATTACATTGGCTTTCTTGGCGAGGAGTCGAAGAAGCGAGGAGTAAACCAGTGGGAAAGTCCGCAGCTATCTGGAAAGCGGGAAAAAGTTGCAGCGATTCGATGGTAGGGACGAGGATGGAATGGAGCGAGCAGTCAGCCGTGGTTTATCAAAAAGTAACGCGTCGCTACGCGGTGACACCGTGTGCATACGCGTTAGTAGATTCAGACAGTGGCGTGTCAGACGATCAGCTGTTGGCCCGTTCCTCCACGTCCCGGCGAAATGCCGCGCGCCTCGCTCGAGCAGGCGAGCGGTCGCTTCGCGTTTTGTGGAAACGCAAAAATAGCAATTGCCTGCCCGTTGCGAAAGAGGCTCGCTGATACTTCGTTGAATTTCTGGGCTGATTAATACGCGAAGGCTTTCCCGTGCCCGCGCCGGGGTCGTTAACCACTGATAAATCAAAGAAACCGACGCCAAGCTGCACTTTCGCGACCATTTTTTCACCGTCACGCTCGCGTTAAATTCCCTTCGGTGCGATTCTCTTGCCGTTTGATTGCTTTCGATTGAATTCCGTAGGCTTGAGTGGTGGAAAATTGGTGGGTCTGTGTTAACATAAGTGAATGCTTGCTTTTTATAGAAAGTTTAGGTTATTTGATTTAGGTTTAGGTTTGATTTGTCTATATCGTCTTTAAAGGTGCAGGTTTATTGGTGACAAACATTTTGATCACTTAATTGATTGTCTAGTAGACGGATTTGTGGTTGTATATCTGTTTCTTTGGAAGAGAGGTACGCGAAGGTGGTGAGAGATTGGAGTATAAACGGTTTCTTTGGAAGATATTATAATTTTGTAGTATCACAAGATCTGGTTTGTGTTTGAAATGTAGAGATTTTCTTATTTTTTATTAGTCTGACTGACTTCATCAACCACAGACTGAACGTATTTCCTTGTAACGAATCATATTGATGCTACCACTCTTTTTCTCTTCATACCCACCTTTTGTGAATGAATATTCATTAGAAGCATATGATTCTTCTTGATAAAATTTAAACTACGCAGAAAGCAGGCTGGCCACTGTCCTCCAATTTTTACTAACCCTCCACGTCTTCCTATGCATTAAAATCGTTGTTTCGAAATCAAGTCTGCAATAAGTATAGCTAAAGCAACGCAAAAGAAACTTCCTCTATTCTATCCACTATAATAATACTTTCTCCACCTTCAATTCCTAGTCATTAAACCCCATGCACTCCTTACATTCACCCCTTACATCCACCGTAAAACAATAATATTTAATCAACACCGTGACCACTAATGAAACCATCCTCCGCCCAAAAAAAAACACACTCAACCCTATCATTATGCCAAAAATCTACAAGCATTCCCACCAGCGAACACCCGCAAATATTGTTTACTCGTGGACAAAGCAGCGGCGCTGAATACGTAACGACGACGCGATTAAATTCCGAAGGGAAGTGGGTTCGATGCTCGAGCTCTTGAACGTCTCCCGGTTCGATGGATCCCGATAAGATAAAAATCGAATCGCCTCGCGGGGCTCGCGAATTACGCGTCGAAACGGAGCCGTAGAGATTTGCATAGACCCTGGCCGCCTACGCGAGCCGCCGTGCCCCGTTCCCGTGCCTTATTATCCTGCTGACCTGCCGAAAAAAGAACGAAGAGGCACCGCTGGAGGGGGGAGCCTGATAAGGAGCCGGTATCAACTGCCTCGATAATCTTCGACGCGTTCTCACGATCCAGCTGGGAGGCACACGCGTGAACGTACACGCGCGTACGTGCATCCGCTCACATTCTTGCCGCGGGTTATCGATTTATAATCATAATCGAGGCAGATAAGGGGGCCCGACGCGAGATACCGTTCCTCCCGGTTCGGCCGCGACGCTCGGTAATGAGCGACGTTTCGCAGAGGCGGCGCGAAGCCGCGCGGCGTCCCGACGTGCCGATAAATTATTTCGATGCGAACGCCAGATTGTGCGGCGGTGCTCTCCTCGCGGCCGAGCGTGTTCGCGCGCTTTCGACCGTGCCACCTCGCGGAATCGTTGCCACGGAACGGATCCGAAATCTTTGTTCCGCCCGACACGATTCTCCTCGTGCTCGTTCAGACACACGCCGCCGATCGTTCGCTGGAGATCATCCCGGTTCCATCTGTCTTCCGTGTGCTACTTAGAGCCACTTGTGGGCTAGGGAAGCGAGAGATGGGGATGGGTTTTGCGTATTTTCCCGCTGCGGCTTGGCGGGCTGGAACGAGCATTCGCACGCGTTGCTTTCTTTGTTCTAATTGGCAGCACGATATTGGGAGGCAAGTTTAGGTTCTGGAAATATGTAGTTCCTTGAGAATTCGTAGCTTGCCGGATAGTAACAGAAGTGTCGCAGTGGAGTGCAGAGACTTGGAGGAAAGTATTCGTACGTTAGTGTTGAGGGGTTTGCCTATCTGTGGGGTCTGAAAAACCATGTATATTCGGGAATTTTTGCGGGAGAAATTTGAAGGCCTTTTTAATCAAACATTTCTGTAATCGAAAGTGTACACGTTGAACTACTTGTAGTAATTGTTTCGATGGAAAATATAAATTAATAAAAGAAATATCAGCGATCTCCCCGGCAATGATTTTGTTTCTGTACTTTGCAGTGACCACTCTATTTTTCACCTGGTTCGTCTGAAATAAAAAAATCGCGGGAATTTAGTTAGTATATTAGACTATCTAGTCCTTAATCGTTCATTATCCCAAAAAATTAATTTGCTGCAAAACGGCGGCTTCTCGTAGCAAAAATATCGATTTTCACCACAGAATCGCGTTCATTTTTTCTCATTTTTCATCTGTAAAATAAAAACTACGCAACGCAAATGAAAAAGCCACGATTAAGGACTAAATAATCTAATATGCTAACTAAATTTGATCGAACTTTTTATTTCTGATGAACCAGCTCAAAGCTACAGTGGTCACCGTAAAGTGCTTGAACAAAAAAAAACGCTGCCAGAAGATCGCCTATAATTCCATTATTTATTTAGATATCGCCTTGCAAAAAAAAACTACAAGAACTTTAAAATATATACTTTCGATGAAACAACCGTTTATTTAAAAACGTCTTCAAGTTTCCTAAAAAAAAATCGTGAAAATACTTGCTGGTAGGCATAACTCCTTAAGTGAAGAAGAAAATTGTTCTACTAGGTCCTCCGTTTACTATCGACCATATTTTAACTACTACCGCCTCAAATTCTTCAGCCCCTTCTGAGATCCATTTTTAAAGCCTGCAACAGCAACTCAGAAGCACCTCTCCAAAATATATTCCACCAAACATGCCCCATCGAGGCAGCGTTAAACGAAAGAGCATGAAACGATAACGCGTGGTCCGTCGACTGGGGTGAAGGGGGGTGGTTGTCGTCGTTCCCATCGCTGGGAGGTCCTCGAATCAAGTTTCACGGTGGAAACGGTTTGATTGGCGGCGTTCCGCGAATGATTTTCGATCTGCATCGCGGCTCGGTCGTCTCCCTATACGCGATCATTTTTTTTAAACCGAGCACCGGTACAGACGCGGGAGCGGAGGGGAGGGAGCAGCAGATAGAGACGTAATGATTGCAATATTCCGTTAGTAATTGCTCCAGTCGGCCGCGCTGTTGAAACGTCATTCGCGCGGCCCCGTAGATTTGTTTTTCCCCACCCGATTTTCCCGGCCCCACCCCGCCGCCGTCGCTCTTCCGGCTGAAATGTCATCCGTGGGCTCTTTCCGCCCCCCCCCCCTCCCTCCCGGCCGCGAGGCACCCCGTCCCCGATGCCATTCATCGCGGTCGAAATCGATACGTGCCATTAAATGCTGGCAATGCGTTTAAAACACGCGAAACGCACGGCAAGGCGGCCGGTTTAATTAGATCCGACAAACTTTTTCATTATCCCGCGCTCCAGCGACCTCGCCGCGCGATTAATTGTTCCCCGTCGATAGGTTGGCGCGCGTGATGCATCGTCGATAGCGATACTGTTTTTCCACTCCTTTTTCTCCCCCCCCCGCAACGGGAATTGTGTTTCGATGGATTTTGATGTATGTACGCGGTATCGTTTGTAAGTCCGAGATAGAGGAGGCTGCGCGTTCGGAGAAATGAATGTCCGCGTATGGATCGTCGGGATAGATCGTTTTCGCTCGCAGGTGCTGGACGAACCGAATTTCTGTGGAACGGCTTGAATTCTCGTGGTATTTTTTAATTTAATGGGCGTGAGGGTTAGTCAAGTTGTTTATAGGTGTTTGGAGGTATCTTGTTGGCGCGGAGCTATTCGAATTGAAGAAATCGATTTTTAAACGCGAAGGAGTCGTTCGAACGTTGTGAAATATTTAAAGAGATTTTCCTTGAAGCTCAGACTATTGCAAAATATGTTTTCGCTGAATTTCTCTCGCGTTTTCCTCTGTTTTGCGCCTGGTCACATTTTCCTTATGATCGCCGATGAAGGATGCAGGAAAAGCGCCTCACGCTTGGAACAGAACAGGAAGGTTCCAGCCGACCTGCTGGAAACTTATTGCCCGCGAGAAGATACAATTGGAATGATTGGATGGCATGCACAATATCTTATAACTTATCGTGGATTGCGCAGCCTTTCCTGATAAAGCCTCGAATTCCGTTGATACCACGGTTCTTGTTGATTCCTCGTCGCATCGGTGTTATTGGACTCGTCGACGAAAACACGATCGATTCTTGGTTGAAATCGTCGGGTCGCTGGATCCAAGAAAGGGAGACCGTCGTTAGGCATTCCGAGCGAGCGGAGTTCGGTTTTAATCAGCGTTTGAAAACTCTGTGTAATCGACCCGCGTAAATGCCACGCCATTTAAACCTTTACGCTGCGAATACCTCTTACGAATGCTTAAAATGGCCTGGAAATAATGGTCGAGTAAATTTTCGAGGATTGACATCGTATTCTCCGTTTCTCTATTTCCATCAGCAGACTCTAACGAGACACACTGCACTTTATCATCTGAACAGCTAATTACCGGAGGTAACTGCACAATACTTTGTATTGTCTGATTATTAATTAATGACCCTGCGCACCATCTGTCTCCCAAACATCCCCTCCAGAGTAATACAATTATCCACTTATTGAAGACTTTACCAACCAAAAAATGTTAATTCCTGCCTTCCCGAGGAGCCACTATAAACCTCGCTCATTTTCATTTTATCATTCAAACTCAAAACGGCCCCACGAGCACGCAGCCAAAATGTATATACTACTTTCCCCAACGTTATACCGAAAACTACCCGAGGTTCTACCCGCAGTTAGCAACTCGCACCATTTACGTAACCCTCGATCGCCGTTGATCGCGACGCAGCGTGAAAATCCGAAGGAGTCGCGCGTGGGCGGCAAGAAAGCGCCGCCAAAGGGTTCCTTCCGCTTCGCTTCTCGCAGGTCTCGAAAAATCATTTTTCCTCGGCCGTGGCGATGGTTTTTTCCCCGGTGTGCAACGGCCGATAAGCACCGGCGATCACGGGCGCGGCGTGCGCGCAAAAGGAAGCCGTCGCAAAAAGCTTACCACGGGGATTAGTCATTGGTAACCGAGCGAGCTTTTTCGCAGCGAGGCGATTCCCGCAGTCGTGACCGTCGCCTTGGCTGATTTATGGCGAGCCATCGTTATTTTCGCCTAGCTTACCCCAGCTTCGCCTCTGTACCCGTGTTTCCATCGCCTTCATCTCCTTCCACCTCCTCCCCCCCCCCACTCCCTCACCCCCCATCCCCCCCCGCGCGCCTCTCCCCCCCTTTTTCTATTCCCCATTTCGCGCTCCGTCTCCTTCCGAACGCCTCAGCTTCCTGCTGTTTTCTCCTGCCCTCTGTCCGCCCGCTCCTTCCTCTTTCCTTTCCTCTTGCACGCGCGCACCGCCGCCTGGATTTCCTACTTGATCCGCGCTCGAACGTGGGTGGGAGAGAGGCCGGTCGTTACCCACTGGCTAACGACGACTGGGTGCCGGCAGACACCTCTTATCCCATGGAATCTCGTAACCGAGCGGAGTCGTAAGGGAAAAATTACGCGGCGGGCGAGCACGCTTCGCCCTTAAAGGGACGGCTCGCAGGCGACTCGGCATCATGATTTGCTGGAGGTGACTTTGGGTAGATTGATCGGTATGAAGCGACCTGCCTCTAGGTAGTTCTTAGCCGTTGAAGGGATTAAGGGGACCGTCCGATCAAAACTCTCCAAAAATAGGTGACCTTTAGGATTCTTTCTTCGCAAAAAATGTATACAGCTTGCAGTAAAAAAACTTTACCTACGGTCTTTCTTTATTCGTTTTTCAAGGATATAAAAACTCTTTTTGAATCGGTTTTTAATTTCTTTCGCTATGCTGTCTACCGTTCGGGAAAGTCATGATTCGAGAAAAACGCGTTTAAAGTTTTGCCGCCACTAAAATGCCTATAACTTCGGGAATTTTACGAATATCAAAAAGTCCTTTTAAACAGTTATCCTTAAAGGGTTGAACATTCGAAAAATGATATAGAAAAGAAATAGATTTTTTAACCAGACGGTCCCCTGAAGTGGAGAAGCGTAGCTAGTGCTCTACTGGTATCACGATTTTCTTAGGTACCTATCTTTGAGTAGGTTGATCGATACTAGGTGACCAGCTATCCGGTAGTTCCGAGCTTCTACAGAGTCCGAGTGATATACGTCGTGTATCGGCTACTTCCAAAACGTATTATTCGCCATCCCATTGATTTTCCATCTCAAGGTCTAAACGTATGCAAATGTTACGCAATCGTTCAGCCACTAAGGGCTAAGTGGTTGTCTCCTCGCAGAGCGTACTTTATTTATTAGACGTCTTATTAGGGCATGTCGGGTAGAACCGGCGGATTGAGAAAGTCAGGCAGAGGAAAGAAGAATAGCAGCAGCTAAAAAGCTAGATAGGAAAGCCAGAGGAGATCGAAACGAGGTAGAAATCCTCAAGATGAGACACGAGAAGCCGAGAAGCCCTGTCAACTGAAAAAGAGAACTGAAGTGAACTGGGAGTAAGAAAAAACACAGAGCAACTTACCAAAGAGCGCAAAGTTCCGCAGGCATATAACGAGAGGCAGTGGCGTGAAGTTAGAAGTACGGAATTCCATGGAATGAGAAACGCGTAGACAAGCGGTGAAGCTGCTGCAAGTACGAACACCGAAAAACCCGAGCGACGATCGAGGATTTTTAATATTCTCGAAAACGCGTCAGGATCAACGGCCGTCGCAGCGAAAGAACGAAGCCTGGAGGCAGTTTGCGGTGAAGAGCGGAGCAAAACTTCGAAAGTAGCGGCCGTAACGATTATAGGTTCACGCTGTTTCTCGTAATAGTCCCTGGGACTTTCTCTCGATTACGTGCACAACGGGCAACGCCGATCGATGTATCGGCGTCTGCACGATATTCGGCAAAACCCTGTCACGCATCGCAGAGGCGGGCCGTGTAATTAGTACCAGGGACGCGATTACGCGTCACCTGTGCGGCTTCGATCGTCGCGGGCCAGCGGATCTGTCATCGCGGGGCTCGCCATTCGATTATTAGTTCGCCGCGATATTTTAGGCAGCGGCGCGCGAGATTCCGCTTCGCAAGCCAGGCGGATGGCGACGCGCGGCTCTCGCGGACTTGCGTCGAATCGAGCTGGTCATCGCATTCGAACGCGCCGCTTCGTATCCGTTCCTCTGGAGAGAAAAGTAGCGGGCGAAACGTTCGGTGGGTGTAGAGGTTGAAGTTCTAACGAAGGGACACACCGCCGCGACGATTCTCGCCAAGCCTGGAATACCTTAGTCGACTGCAACTTTAAAGAGCTTTCGAAGCGCGCGCCTTACCTCGAAAGGTGGAGACTTTTGATCGCTGACGAGGACGCGTGCTCGGAATGTTTCGGTTCGAATACTCTTATTATTTTCGAGCCTTTTTCGAGGAGGAATATTGGAGATATCAGTTCGTTTTGAACGTCACTTTTCGTGAGGGAGGTGTTTAAGTGTTGAGTGGGGAAAACGAAAATTATGAAACAGAGGAAGTAAACTTTTTTGTGGAAGGGTGGAAATATTTTTCCTAAAGAAAAGGGAGATTAATGCAACCACGTCGGAAGTAACTCAAGAGCTTTGTAAAAAGAAAAGAAAAGTGGATTGTATTCTTTAAGTCATTTTTATAATCACCTAAGGAATTATATTGAATTTGCATTAAAAATCTTTTTACACCTTCAATTTGGCTCCCCTCGAGATTAAATTCTGAGTGCACTACCTACTGGGTAAAAGGAAAAGTATTTGTATTTGATGGTGAATCTCGTGGCTCTGCCAGTTGGATGCTATTAAAGTAAAAAGCGAAAGGGTTCCTGGAAATTCGTAAACGACGTTGCAGAATATGCCGTGTAATCCTTTCTGTCAGGGTTTCATTACATACGCGAAATCATCTGAGTCTTGACGCGTTTAGACGAGAAAGAAATTTCAAGGCTCACGTCGCGACGTAGCTTGCTGAACGTAATCGTCGAATCTTTTATAAACTCGCATATAGTACACATATTCCTTTTCGTTTACGTAGTATTTCAAGTTTGATAGATGGCTTCGTATGAAAGGTCGGGGATAATTTATTCATTTTTATGGCAACGAAGGGAGAGGAAAGAAGATTGTATCTGCAATTTATGTAAACCTGGATTTACGTATATTTCTTCGTCTTGGATTCTTTATCCTCGTTTCATATCATGCCTGACGTTGATGATAAATTCTCTTATTACCTCTCAAACTTCGGTTCTAATTTCGAAGAAATCTTCTTGATCCTTAATATATGATGCATTAAGAACAAAAACGGAATAACGCACATTTTTGGGGCTTTAAATTCCAATAGACTCTACTAATCATATCAAATTAATTAATTAATTAATTTCAATATGAAATCTCATATCGAATATTTAAAACACCTAAAGAATCATCTACACCGTATTGGGAAACTATTTACACTACTGAAATTCAATATTTATCAGAACACCATATCGTTTTCCAACCATAAATTTCCATCATCACTTCTTATCATCAAAAAATTTAAAAGTTTCTATATCTTCATTCAAACCTTAGTTAAAGTCGCAATTATTTTAATCACGAGACACTATGCCCGTTGGGGAACAAAAGAGAAATTGAGCTGCGTGAATTTTTCAATATCGCGGGAATTACACAAATGCCATCGATTCTCGTGATAATAATTTGCTGTCATTTCCCAGGCATTGTTAGACGCTTGAGGAAACTCGATAGAGCATCTCTTTAGGGACCCTTTGTCATCATTATTTCATGGCTTCGGCCATGATGCACCGTCATTAACCGTCACGCACCGACTCGCAATACCCGTACGCGTATTAATTAACGGTAGTTTTACGATTCTTCGAAACTAATTTACGTCGCGCGTTAACAAACCGAAGCCCCTAATTCCAGAATCATTTTATTGTCCGGAGCTATCGTTCTAGCCATTAAAATCGTTGTGGCTGGTGGATTCATTGGCTAATGAGTATGAGTAATCGAAGTACCGATCGTGCACAGGGTGGTCCGTTATCAGTGGTCCAATCGGAGCAGCGGCGATTCTTTTTCCAAAAGATAACTCGAGCGCGCAGGATAAAGTTTTTATTTTCTTCTTATACTTGGAAATTCTTACAAATTGTAATTTGAAATTTAGTAATGGTCGTGATTATTCATAACTGATTCATTATTCATTTTACATAGAAAAAAAACAGCTCCCATCAAAATTCTAAAGAATCTAACTTCGCACAATAGTAATAAATAAAAAAAAAGTAATTCCTAGTTATACACCTACTTAGATATGTAATTCAGAGCCTCAAGAAAATAGGAAGTTTCATGTTTCAATATCCCAAAACTACAAATTTTCCCACTAAATTCGATATACCTACATATATAAAACACTTAATCAACTTTTACAATTCAATCACGATCTAACAAAAGCCACGCAGGAGAAACTGACAGACGTATTAATACGTCATCCCGTTCCCCTATAATCGAGCGATACGTCGTGCAGACGGCGACTCGATCTCGTCCAGGAAATGGGCTAACGAAATTTCGTAGCTTAAAGATCATTGTGCCCCGGCTTTGTCGTGAATCGTGCGTAATTAACGCGATTGCGAGCCGCTCGTCTTCCGCTGTTAAAAAAAACGGCTTCCGTCGGATCCCGTGGCGCGCGAAGCAGCGCTGTTTGCTTGGAGCCGAAGAGAAAACGATGATCATCATTAATTTACGGCGATGTATAATTTTACACGTTCAATAGCGTGAACTCTCCGACGGCGTATTTATCATGGTATATAAATCGGCCCGGTTATTTAATTCGCCCGCCGTTTATCCCGCGCAATTATCGTAATCAAGTCGAACGAATTTATGCGTCGACGAAAAGGAAGCGCGTGTTTCTCATTCATCTGGACGCCGTGCGTTTCCAGCGGGTTCACATGTTAATGGGCATTATAAAATGTCGTCGATAATCATTGGTAGGTACTGCGCGCGGTTATGGGAAATTAAATTATACGAGTAATTGTACGGCGTATGCGGCTCGCCACATAAATCAACATAGTTTAACATGATAATCGACGGGGCCGGGGTTACCGTGACTTTGTAATTTATTTTTGACGAGGGAAAGACCAACTCTTCTCCCTTGCTGTTTTTTTTTTCTTTTTTTTTACGACTTTGTTGCGAGCCGTGCATTTATGCGGCGAATTAATGATCCCGCGCGCGCTTCGGAATTAACAGATAACGCTTGTTAATAACGTAAACGCGCGCGGATTCTTTGCCCGCGGAATTCTGCAACGGAGGACAATGGAGGCTTTACGGGAAAATTGTGGGAAAATATTTGTCGATTATTTAACGGTGCGAGTGGCGGTAATTGAACATTTGCGTGGGTTGCTTGGAGAATCGTGAATCGCGGAGCAGGGGGCAGTTTAGTGGAATGAACCGATTATACAATTTTCTTTCAATTTTCTTTTTACTTGAGACTTGCAATATTCGAATGTCCTTTTAATAAAGAGATTCCAATGATACCACTGTCCCTTTGTTTAGGAAATTTTCTTACAAGAATTATTATTTAATGATTTAAACTTCTTCGGCTCGCTTTCACTGTACGCCACACCAAAATGTATCGCATATTACAAGCCACAGAATGATCTACGCACGGTAGATCCTGTAATAGAGGAAACAGGATGAAGAGTGATGTAAAGGAAGCATATATTAACAAATATTAAACGCACAATAAGCCGGTTACACAATTTTCTCTCAAGACTCTCATCTTCGAGTCACAGTGCTCTGTTAGTTTCAACTTCCTCAAGTTTTATTTTAATCGTCCTCGTTACTCAACAGCCCCCATTTGCAATAACGAGCCAGTTCATTTATAATTGATTCCTTTTTTCATAATTAATCTGATGTTTTTAAATATCGTGACTTTGAGTTAAGTCATCAGGATAATTTCTTCGTTTCTTCTGCGTGCTTGTTTCCCTCTCTCCTCTTTTCCGTTTGATTGTCGCAGCTGGGACCGTTGGAGAAACGTTGCAGAGGAAATTAGGGATTTACACGCCTGTTATGACGGAGTTTAGTATCGCGTAAACGCGGGTAATCGTGGCTGGTCGATGCGAAATGATCCCAGTAACATTGATTCGGAACGACTAAGCGTCGAATTCGGGGGAATTATTTTGTTAATTGATACGAAGCAGCGACAGGATTGTGCTCCCTGAAATTGTAATTGCTAGGGAATTGCGCTTGGCTGGGATCAATAGTCCTGGTATCCGATATTTATTATTCAAACACGTCTGAATGGAAAACATTATGAAAGGGATGAATGATATTCTTTGCCACATAATTACGAATCTGTTATTTATTCGCTATGGATCTTCAAAGCTTTTAACAATGGGGAGACTACTGGAGCAATTACTGTAAAAAATAACTGTCAAAGAATTATCTAACTTCTTATCTAAGTATAAATTCATACAGGGTGACATTAACTACTGCAAACGGCCATTAGTAGTCTCTATGCGCTGAGAGATATTGACATGGTACAATGGAGTTTCATTCTCCAGCCTTATTACCTTGTTACGAGCAAAGAAAGTAGCTCTGAACTCTGAAATGGCTGTGTCTGAGACGTGACATCCATTATTCTTAAATAAGAGGAAAAATGTTTCGTTGGTAATTCATCTTTTTTGCTTCGTATTTCAATTATCCTCGAACATTTTCTCGAGCTCTCTGCTGTTTACCAAGATCAAGAGTCATTTAAACCGTACAAAAGCCTTCATCGTGCAATAATACGAATTAACTGGATGAATCGAGTGCGATTGTGTTCCGTGCTTTACTTTTGCTCATTATTATCACCCATGTTGTTCTCGTTATTTATCACGGCGATTACAGGGGTAATGATAATGATAAATTATTCCCGCAGTTTTACATTACCTATTAATTATTTATGGCAATTAATTAATAGCGCGTTTTAATGAATTGCGAACGCATTATGCGATCCAGCACGCGGGAAATGTTGCATTCAAATAAAATTGCTTTAGGATGCTCGTAATTATTCGTGCTATTAGAAACTTGTCTAAAATTATTATTTCACAATACAATCCTCTATCGCGTTACATGTCCACTATCACTAAATTTTGAATTCTTTTGGAAAAAACATATGAACAAAAGGTCTGGATTTTCACGAGCCGAATAATTTTTGAAAATCGCTATTCGACAGCTGTTAACGAGAATGGTCGCCTCTACTAAGAATAGCTTAACGCTTCGCTGAACTCAATTTACAATTATTCTTGTGGCGAAATATTTGCAAAAAACAGATAGCGGATTAACATTTCGGTGCATCGCTCTGTACGAAAAATAGAATTATCTTTTACGATACTTTAGTTCGCGTGTTTACGTGTCTCGCGTGAACCAACGAATTTCAACGAGTGGTTCTCGAAAAAAAAAAAAGAAATGTCGGTGAACGCGAGACGGTAAATTGCAGGCTCAATGGAAAGTCGAACGAAAAGAAAACAGCCTATGAGATTAATAGTAAACTGCGAATACTTTGACGCTGAACGAGACACTTTCACGTGCCGCGCGATATGAAAAAGGGAATTAAATCGAATTTAACATCCAATGACGCGTGGAAACCGCAGCGTGCAATTCTATACGGTACGCCTGTCTCGATCTTTCCAGTTGCTGAAAATTTTCATCGGTTTATTTGCATATCAAATGCAACTCACTTTTACCTCTCTTTTCGCTGTTCAAATCTGCATAGCCCCAAGTTGTTAACAAATTGTAGATTGTAGATTAACACGATGGTGAGCTGGAGAGAGTAGAATTGTCTTTGTAGATGTACGAACACAATTGATCATTTACCCGCATAGACTATGCTCCGTTTTTATTCTCATACGAATAAAAACCTGCTACTTGTGTTTCCTAGAACGTGACAAAAAGATCATCACGTGGCTTCATTCGAGAAGTTGAAAGTGAGTTTAATTCCTTAGTCGATACTCGGAGAGACTTTAGTAACTCGATGAAATCTCACTGTCACTCCCCAAAACGATGCTACATGGGAAATAATTACTTCGCTATTTCTTTTTAAAATAGAGAACTCGGTAATCACATTTTATGAACCAAGAAATAGGGTGTTATCGTTTAATTACGATAGCTACTTCAAGAAAACTAAAATCGAAGCTGTCGTCTCGTTGTTCTTCATTATAAATACCGATATTTTTGACCCGAAACTCTTTTCCTCCATGAAAGCATGTTTGCACGTGCGAAGTACACAGGCGCGAGCTATGCAACAAAGTGCAAACAATGCAAAGTGTGGTTATAATACACCGTCAAATCAGGAGATAATGTTTAAATTTAGCCTACGTGTTGCCTTGTCGCGTCTTATCTTGTATTCCTCATTATTAGGCGCATTGTTAGACGCGTGAGACCGATTTGAGGCTCACGTTCATTTACGTAAGGCTCCACTTAGGAAGCTCAAGATAATCTCGCTCCTTTAATGAAAAAATCAGTGTCTCGTAATTTTCTGTATTGTTCATTCATTAACAGCGAGCCTCTTGTTTACAAATATTTTCTCCCCGCATTATCACACATACCTGCAAAATCCGAGACACTATAGGTATGAAGTGTCATAACAGTCTGAGCGCGTAGATTGGATCTGACAAATTAATTTCCTATTAAGCAAAAATCATTTAGTCTTCTTAGAATAACTATCGAAAAGTATTCGCATAAGAAAAACCTTAGGAATATTAAAAAAATACCTGCCCTAATAGAATACCTCCACCGCCACCTGCACTCAATACTTTACCACGAATATCTTGAATGGAAATATAAACAAATAAGAATAACAATTACACGCACGTCAAGAACCAAGCCTGCTCGATAAAAAAATTCAGTCGCACCCCTCCGAAAAGTGTGTTTTAGTGCCTCTTTCCGTTCCCCAAATTGGTGCGCGTTTCCGTGGCCGATTCTCGCGGAGAGCCCGGCGCTCCTCGGAAGGAGGAACAGCAAAGAGTGCCCGGGGCCGTTTATCGTGCGCGCATAATCTAATTGCGTAGCTGGCCGGCGAACTGTTTAACATTAAACCGATTGCGCGAGGTTTAGGTGGGTGTCGGGAGACGGAGCGGGCGTGCGTGCACCGTTCTAAACGGATTGACCCGAAGAAAACCCCTGAAATGACATAAATAACGGAGGCATGCACGCCGTGTGTCGGGGCTTACGTAAGGGGAGCTGAGCGGGAAAACGTGGTCGCGCCGAGGAAACGCTTTTAATCGCGATGAAAATTTCATTCCAGCCGAATGGACGGGAACAAAAGAGGCGGCCAAGACGGGGCAGGGGGATTCTTCGGGGCTCTTTGCCGCTTGCGTTTCTTTCACGTTTTTCAGGAAGCCGAAGGTGCATCGGCCCGGGGCGGGGGAAGGGGGGGGGTGGGGTGGGAGGGTAAGGTTTTTTTGCGGGAAGGATGGAGTTGTGCGTTGGAAAGTGCAAAGGGAACGTTGCGAAATAAAGCGGCGGGTGAGAAGCAAAGGTCAGCTGGGCGCATCGTTGCACGCTTCATTTGCGAGAAACGTGGAATTCCTGTTCTCTTTCTTAGTCACGATTAAAGGCTACGGGTTTTTGTTGGCTTTGTTCGGTCTTTCGGCTCGTCTGCCTTCAATTTGCCGGCTGATTGTTGGAGTGAGTTTATGGGGAACGGAGTGTCTTCCATGCTCGGAATGTACGTTCAAGTGCAGGTAGTGTTAGTGGAAAATAGATACTGTTTAATAAAAGGAAATAGGGGCGAGACAGGGGGATGCTTCCGTGGAAAGTTCAAGGGAAACGAGGAAGTAATGAGGCGTGGGTAAATCAGCTAGATGTTATTCTACGGATTCTCGTAACTACTTTTTTTTTTAATTAATCAGCTAAATAATTAAGAATCTGCGTGGTTTAAATGAACGTCTAACATGGGACATCTATAAACATTAGATTTCTCAAAATCTTCTTAAAAGCTTTCCTATCTGCAATATAAACGAATACTCGAAATATATTCTCCTAAGGACATTCTTCTTTACTATTTTGTTTATCTACTAATTAAGTATATAGTTTCCATGGGGTTCACACTATCATCAGCATCTTCAGATCCCTGATAAATGAATTTAAATTATCTCCAAATATTCCGAACGGCAAAATATTGCAACAGCATTCTACGATAATGTGACACCGAAGTTTTCTGCAAATAATCAATGTTATCCTCCGAAAGTGATGAATGGGACTACACTATCTTGCTATATTTAGACGAGTATCTATGACACTCGAAGAATTCTCAATATTCCAGCGATGTAGAGGCACGATCGGCGGAGCATTGCTGCGACATAGTCCCATGCAAGTCAATGAGATGGTTTTAGTGTGATTAAGTACTCGTCGATGCGGCTCTTAAATTAGTCACATCATCATTTCCCTTCCTCGGTACTCGGCACGTGTAAGCATTCCATGGAGAACTTCACGCGGCTAAAGTTCGTGAAGTAGACACTTCGCGAATGCAAATTTCGCCGCAAGCTCTAATTAAAACGCAGAAGTTTTGCGAGCCCGCGAAGAATATTCTAGTCGAAGGTTGCGTCGTGCGCGGATTTTGCCGCGATTCGTCAACACTTGATAACATGAAAATATTTATCGTCCATTATCGAATTGGGCGATCAGATCGTTCAGATTTCGAATACGTAATCGTTTGTGTCAGGTGGATCGGGGAATTCCAAACACAACAGTTGGGTTGTCGTTTCGTAGAGAGGAAATCTAATGTAAATCTATTCTTCTGCATCTAAAGAAGTCTGAGACCAACGAGAATTCACTCGATAGAGATTCACCTAGGGATTCTTTCTAAACACAGCAGGAAGCTGAACCTGTTTTGAAGTAATTAGCAAGAGGGAAGTAAAAAGTGGGCTAGTTAGTGAGATCTGAATAAAATATTTATTGAAATCGCTAACAAAAGTTTCATCAAAGAGTCTTCGTAAAAGCTCTCGATAATCCACCCCTTGCCTTCGTTCTCCCCACTCGTCCTCGAAGAATCTTCTACCCACTACAATTAACCTAAAACCTGAAGAATCGATTCAAACTTAATCCACACTTACCCAAGAAATCACCGCGAGCGTATCATCACACCCTACGACCGAACGCACCCTGTCAACTTTCAGTCACCAACGATCCCGCAATCCGAGCAGCCCTTTCGCCGTCACGACGCCCTTCTTTTTTTCTCACGGCGCATCGGCGCGCAGCGTCCCCGTAAATCGTTCTAATTAAAACTTTCATTATCCAAATAACAAGGTGCTCGGGACGGCATGCAGGGGCGATGAGGTGTACACGTCGGGGATTACTCAAACTGCTCGACGACCGCTAATAATCCCACGGCAATTTGGCCCGGCGTAAAAATGTTATTTTCTCTTTATTATGACGATATGTCCCGGCATTATCACGTGCGGGCACGTTATCACGGGGTCGGGCGAATCACGCGAGCATCGCGCTGCCCTTATGCACGGCATCGCGCCTATCCGCGGCCATACATCACGCGAACGCTCGTCCGCGCGTGCTTCGCCACGCAGATAATTACGCGTGCAGCACGCGTGCATTTTCCCGCGACACGTGCGTGCACGAGCCGCTGCACGCATTCGGGACGCGGCAATAAACACGGTACGCAATAAATACGCTGGTGGCGATAAGCGACGGGATCGCTCCACTGATATCGCCCGTGCATCTCCGCCGACGCGCGCTCTCCGACTAGTGCCTAATGCGAAGAAACGGGGAAACGAAGTCTGAAGCTTTTCGCGATGGATGTATTTCTCTAATGTATTTTTCCCCACCTTGGGCGGGTGTTTATTGCTTTCGCTGCTTGTGGTAAGGGTGCAGGGATTTTTTTTTGTCTGCTTTTAGGGGGGCTGTTAAACATCCGAAATCCATCCACACTATTTTTCAAATTCGAATAATGTTCGAGCGATTTAAAGCCGCCCGACGTCTTCCACCGCTCACCGCTCACATCTTATCAAACGCAACAACCCCTGCTCAAATATCTTACCACTCCCTTCGTATATTTCTCCCCTCCGCTCGTGTTCGATGAAACGAAGGCTGACCAGTGAGCCATCCTCGTTGTTATTAATTATTCTCGTATGCCGTTGCCTTCGCTAACACGCGTGCGGTTCCGTGGCCGGAATTATACGACGACCGCGGCGAGGCGCGCGTGAAGAAACGCTCGACGAATAAATCGCAACGTGCAGGCGAACACCGTGGCTTCGCGCTTCCGCGGACACTGATTTATACCGAAGGAAATTGTGATAACGCTAGTCAAGGGCCCCGCTTACGGTTTTCCTCGTGGCGGACAAGGAATTCCAATTTAGACACCCGCGATTTCGTGTTCTTTTCCGCGCCGCTCAGGCTCATGCGGGACGCGGCGCGCTTGAAAACGCTACGCGGCTGATTTATGCGCGCGGCCGCGTTCGAGCGGGCCTTCGCGCGATCAACCGTGCAATGTTTTTGTATCAGTTTAGGGGGGAGTCGTTTATGCATATCGTAGGTAATCGTAGCTAACCGTGAATTCAGTATAAAGTAGTCAGATGATTTCGAGAATTTTAGAATCTTTTTATCAGAAGTATACCTTACGTTACTTTATAACATATTCATTAATTTTCAGGCTTGTATCGGATAGTTAAAGGTTCGAAGAGTGGTTTATCCACTTAAACTTGTCGTAGGTGAAGAAAATAGGTGTCCCTCGGATTTGCTTGTTTCAAAAACTCGCGAAGTTTCGTTCGAATAGGCTTCAGACATTTCGCGTATGCTCCTCGTTAGCGTGCGAGGCATATACACGATTTTTATCACGATGATACCTGTCGCCAGACTAAAGCAAGGGGGACAGGAATCGTGGCAACTCCCACCGTTCGCCCCCGATTCGCCTCTCCCGGGATCTTGAAATTATCGAGCGCCTCCAATCTCTCTCGAGCATCTCGATCAGCCGAAAATCAAAGCTGCACGGGTATCGCGCGAGCAACCGATCCCGCAATACCACAGCGACGAAGCAGCGAGCAGCCTCGACAGCAAGCACGGGGGCGATGTAAAATTGCGAGAAAAAAAATAACAGGAAAAAAAAATAGAAAAAAGAAATGCAAAGAAAGGAACGACAATGAAAAACAAAGACGAACATTTGACACGAACGACAAGAGCGAAGAATAACGTGGACCGGTACAAATGTTTCTTCTGCAGCAGGGTTGCGGGGTGCAGTTCAGACATGGGAAGTGAGCATTACTGCCTGAGGTGGAACAATCATCAGAGCAACTTGCTGGGTGTGTTCAGTCAACTGCTGGAGTCGGAGTCGCTGGTGGACGTGACACTGGCGTGCACGGAGGGACCATCGATACGCGCCCACAAGGTAGTCCTCTCCGCGTGCTCCAGCTACTTCCAGGCCCTGTTCCTCGACCACCCGAACCGCCACCCCATAGTCATCCTAAAGGACGTACGTTTCGCCGAGCTACGTACCCTCGTCGACTTCATGTACAAGGGCGAGGTAAACGTCGAGTACTGCCAGCTATCGGCCCTCCTCAAGACAGCGGAGAGCCTGAAGGTGAAGGGTCTAGCGGATATGACGAACATCAACGCGGCGGTAGCGTCGAGGGACGAGCAACAACAGCAGCAGCAGCAACAGCAGCAGCAACAGCAACAGCAGCAACCGCAGCAACAGCAACAGCAGCAACAACACACGGGCACGCCCGAGGGTATAGCACGGGAGACGTCGCGGGAGCATCATCGGGAGCGCGATAGTATAAAGGAAGCGAGTAATAAGGAGAGAGACAGGGAAGGGAACGCGCCTGGTGGCACGGGCGTGCCGTCGGCTGGGGTGAAAGAATGCGAGCAACCGCCGCAGAACGTAACCCAGCCAGCCACCAACGAGTCCGTCGAGGCGGTAGACATGACGGACTGCCCGCCATCGCCCGCCGGACCCGGTAGCCCTTGTCCGGGACCCCTGGCCCTCGACAGACCCAGGAGGGACTCCGAAGACGCCGCCAGCCTTGAGGAGACGAGGGGTTCCCTCAGCCCGATCTCGGTGCACAGCGGGCCCTCGGACATGAGCCTCAGCAACAATACGGGGGGCACGCCCGGTGTGCTACCCTTGAACCTACCGCAGAGCCGACTTCCGTCCCCGCACAGTACAGAACCTCTCGCGGGTCCGTCGGGGTTACCCCCAGTCCAGCAAGTTCCACTTGTGAGTACCAACACAATTTATCATTGCTTCTAATTTCCCTGCACTTTGTCTGTCGCTGGTGGAAGAAATATGGGGCGGTAGTTTTGGGGGATATTCGAATACAGGGTTCACTTAAGGGTTGGAAAAGGGAAAATAGCGTTTGTCCATTTTGCGAAGTTGGCGCACCAGTGCTGTAAATTTATACTGTTTGGGTATAGTTCGATGAGAGATGCTGGCTACTACAGAAATTTTCGGGTAATAGAATTTTGAAGTACTAGGATGTGAAAATTATGGGAGCAAGTCTCTGGGTTGTTGACTTTTTATCACTGATTAGTTTTAGGATCTTAGTATATTTCTTCCACCTAGTAAACGTTTCATCACACCTCTGAAGAGGCTTTAAATTATCAAAAGTATCGTTAAGCTTCAGAAACAGTCCTTAAAAATGGATAGAATTCAAATAAAGCTAATTATATAATTCCTTAACGATTTCTTGAATATGTTTAACTTTACACTACAAGCTTTAATTAATAATACGCTAAGAATTCCACCAAGATATATATTACTCCCCAGTATCGCGCTCAAACTTTCTACATTTCTCAAATTTCTGCACGCAATTCCTTCAATCTAAATCAACGCGAGAATTGACGAAATCAAATTGCTTTCAATAGTCCCTTTGCAGCCAATAATTTTTAGTCAGTACCGTTCACGTGGCAATCTACATTGCATCCAATTATCTAGCAAACCCAGCCACACAGTTACAATCTCACCCGAACGTTAACGTTAATGACCTTGGTCCCTCAGCCCTCGAAAGAATTCGTGCTTCCTCCGAATATAACCAACGACGGCCGTCCAATTATTACTTTGAGCCCCCGATATGTTCGTTTACAGTCGTTAAAAAAAGAGATGGACTGGGAAAGGTCGACCGAGGAGCGCAGTGCGAGCAGCGAAATATCCACGGACTACAGACTCCCACCGGATCCGGTGAGTTCCTCTCTTTCTTCACTCTCTCTCTCTATATATATCTATATATTCCAATTTATTGACTACTTTTTATTCTCGTACTTTCTCTTTACTCTGCATTTATATATCGATTACGGTTATCGTCGCTGTACCCCGCACTCGACTCATCCGCAATCGCGTATACTTGCCCGTATTACGTCGCGAATCGCGGATGAGCCGATGATGCGATTCTTGCAATAAAATAATAGAACGAAAAAGAAAAAGAAAAAAAGAAATAGAATGAACACGCCTGCAATTTCGTTGGATCTCGATGCATCGTGCCGTGCAACGAGGTCGCGGCAAATCGTTCGTTTACGCGCTGCTCGTTGACGATACTCGGAACGACGTTCATTGGACACTTCGAGGAACATAACACGATCCATTTTATCTATCTATCTATTTATATATATATACATATATATATATATATATATATTATATATACGTATCTGTCTACTTTTGCTTGTCTATCTATCTGGCGCTTATAGATAGACAGGCATAAACGTTATATTTCGAGTTCACTTGCATGTGGGTCTATTTGCATGCGTGCCCAAGTGCTTTGCTGTTTGCTGCTCTCCCCGCTAATATTTGAAAGTGATCGTGTCATTAACAGAATCGCCGGTCGGCCCTGATCGACGGTAGAGCGTGATCGGAGGGTTCGATGACAAGAGAGACACGTGTTACCCCTTGAAGCAATGGGATTTTCCGTTTCGCATATCCGTGGGATGTCAGCAGTGACGGCACGATCGAACCGATAAGCGTGACGTTACCTGATGAGATTCGTGAGTCCTCCGAACGAAGTCTTCGCAGATGCCTGTCCCTTAGCGTCGCGACGCAACAACTTCCATCCTATTTTTTTCTCGCGCGAACCTTTGCAAAAGTAATCGCGATCTTGCGGGGCCACGAGACGTCGGGATAGGACGCTACGGGGACTGGTCGAGGAGACCAGTCGGTTGCCGAGATCGTTGTAGCTTCAGCGCCCCCAGTAAAACAGTTCCTCGTCGAGACGCGCTGCGCGCAGCAGATCGGTCGTGCATGCCGTCCACTTTGACGAACGTATCATCTTCTCCAAACTAATTCACTTCACCGTGCTCCGTGCATAAATCCTGTCTCTTCTCTCTTTCTCTCTTCTATTCCCTGTGTCTTCTGCTGCCACCCTGTCCTCTTTAAAAATTTCTCGCGCGACGCTACAGCCTCTCTCTCTCTCTCTCTCTCTCTCTCTCTCTCGAACCTTGTCCACCACCTTTGCCATCCTTCGACACTGATCTATCCATTGATCTTCTTCTTCTTCTTCTTCTATTTCTGCGCGATGTTAAAAGGAACTCTCGCGTCGTCGAAACGTGGATCCTTCTCCTCCCTCTGGTCTCTGATCGTATCCTGGTGCTTCGAGGGGCTGAAGCGAACCGCGCTGAAACTGCGTAAACTCCGTCACGACGTTCCTAAATGTTTCTCTTCTGTGGCCATTGGAGTGGTCGAAGGGAAAGTCGATGAACAGTGTCATACATCCCGTTCGTCCCATCCTGCCAGCCTGTCTTGCTAGCTCACTGTCAAGAAGTTGACCTTCGTTTTTGGCCATGGTTGTTTTTTACTACATTTTTATATATATATATATATATGAAACTGCGTAAATTATATATATATGTGTGCGTGTATGTATATATGTACATATACATGTGTACACCGTGACAGAGTATGGGCGTTTCGAGTGTACGCGCAATTGTCTCTCAAAGTATTGAAGACTCGAAGCAGTCGCTGGCGTAAAAGTTGCCTGACTCCAACGGGGAAACGTGGTATTGGACTTGAGCTTCCTGCGAGATTAATAGCAACAGTCACTTCAATGCTGCTTTCGTTTCTTTAAATGGAACACAGATTTTTATTGATTAGTGGTCTCGCGCACTCACGTTTGGTCGGTGTATCGTTGTGAAAAGTATCGCTGGTAAAGAATATCGATAATTAAAGTGGAAGATGTGGGAAATAAATGAGAGGTGTCTTTATAATTATTTCACGCAAATTTGCGGGGGGAGCGGGGATGTGATCAGTGGCGCACTCGGGATTTATTCTTGGGGGGGAGCGGAGTTCTACTCGCACTTAAATTCAATAGGTGATTATACAAATTTATGTAAAGAATAAAATCCAGTTTTCTTCTCTTTTTACAAAGCTCTTGAATTACTTCACTCGTGGTTACATTATTCTCCTTTTTCTTTTTCTTTGCGGGGGTGCCGGGGCCCCTTGTCCCCCCCCCCCTCTGGGTGCGCTACTGAATCTGATCAAAAAAGCCCTTTATTCTCCTCGTAAAATGCTCTTGAAGGGTACAATAACAGCAGCGCGCTGAAATACATAATTCCACTCGAAGAAATAAAGAGAACTTCTCTGCTAGCAACAGTCTCATAGTAAATTCCAGTCCAGTATTATATTTCCCCCTTCGACTCGAGCAATTTTGTTGGGGTTTCCAATACTTCCAGAGATAATGGCACACATACGCTCACAAACCGGGCATACTCCATATACATATATAACTGGTATAACCGTACATCACACACACACACACAGACACACGTATATATAATTCATACGCGTATATACTCATATCTGATATACATACACGTATGTATATATATGTTTATATATTTACATCATTATACATATTGCAGATTATTGACATTCATTATTATCATTTGTTACTTTTGTAATATTTGTATTTCGATTTTGTCGTTTTTTATCTTTGGTTGAGTGCAATGCCTTTTGCTACGGCCAGTCGATTTGCACCACGGCGATCTTTGGCCGCAGTTATTTACCTGTATACATACATATACATTGAGCAAAAAAAGAAAACAAAAGAGAAAAAAAAGAGTGAAACTAAAAAGAAAAAGGAAAGATAAAAAGAGGGATGGAGGGACGAGGGGAACGGGTGGGTTGTCGTTTGCTCTTGAGCGAGGCTGTGGGGGTTGCCGTGGGCCCGTACATGTCCTATCACTCGTTAGCCAAGACATCCGATACAAATATAAATATATATATATACACATATATGTATATCTATACATTCCAGAAAAATAATGTATACATATATGTGTATATGTGTATATATATATATACATATATAGACACGTACAAAGAACTCTTGTACGTGTGTATATGTTTACGGTGAACACACACTCAGACAGTTCCTTGCCATATAAAGTACATGTTTATATACGTTGGGGGTGCGCGCCGTGCCAAACAAAAATGAGCGTCAACTTCTTGTGCTACCGTCTTACACGCCGTCGAGAGGAATCACTTTCTCGTCAGGCCAGGGTCAAATTGTTTTTCTTTTTCCACCGAACGAGAAGGTGTCCAGGAGGCAGTGGAAGAAAAAAAGAGGAGAGAGAAAGAGAGAGGGAGAGAGAGCCTCGTGTACGTGTGTAACATAAATCCGGTCACGCCGAGGAGCGCGGCCTCTTGCGGAGTACATAGTAGTGGTCTCGGGAAGACACGGCCCGCCTGTTCTTTCTTTGTTTATCTAATTTTTTTTCTTCCATCTTCAATCGACCACGCGACGGCGACGTTACGGAGATTGAGAAGCCAGCCGGAAGCTGGACCGAGAGAGAGATTACGAGGCAACGGGAACAGAGAACGCAGAGAAGGAACACAGAACGATAGAGACAATTGTTTCGTTACTTTTCTTCTTCTGTTTAATTTTTTCTTTTCTTCAAAACGAGGAGCGCCCGCCAATTCGAATCGGCCGCGTCGCGGACAACGCGCGTACACGTGTACACGCACACGTGCATATGTACGTGTACGCGACACGCGTGCGTCTGTGTGCGCTGCGAGTAGTGTCGTAAAAGAAACGAGCGATTTGTCGCGGGCGAAGTATGTAGCGAGGCTTCCGATAGCGTACATCGCGAGGCACAGTCGGAAAGAGAGAAAGGGAGAGGAGACCAGAGAATCTCTTTTCTGCTTGAGACGATCACTTCAAAGTAAAAACGCACCAAAAAGTAAAAAAAAAAAACGAAAAAAAAACACAAAAAGAAAAGAAAAACAAAAACCAAATGGACAGACCAATAGATAGATATATAGATAGATAGATAGATACATAGATAGATGATTAAAAGAAGAAGGAGAGGAAGGGAGAAAGAGAGAGAGAGAGAGAGAGTGAGAGGAAAACAGAGAGAGAGAGAGAGAGAGAGAGCGAGAGAGCAAAAGAGAGAGAGAGAGAGCGAGAGAGAGAGAGAGCAAGAGAGAAAGAGAGAGAGAGAGAAAGCGGAGGGATGAAAGCGAGAACGAGAGCGAGAAAATGTAATTATTGTTGGGGGCGTAAGGACGAGCTTAAAGGGAAGACAAGAAGTTGATGTTCTTGTTTGTTTGGTTGCAGGAGTTGATGGGTGTGGATGAGCGGGTGTTTGCGTGCATGTACTGCGGTGCCTCGTTCCTCCACCAGAGCAAGCTGGCGCGGCACATCCTCTCGCACAGCCTCGAGTCGCTCAAGTACCGTGAGCAGGCGGCCCACCTGCAGCTGCAGGCTCAGCTGGGCCTCGAGCCCGGCATGCACCTGCCGCCGGAGGCCCACTACCCCACAGCAGGTACGATCGAGCCGATGGACCTAGAGCTCGCGGCCCACTCGGACCCGACCTCCGGCGTCGTCCTCTGCAAGTTCTGCGGCAAGTCGTTCCCGGACGTCGGCTCCCTGATAGCCCACCTACCGGCCCATACAGGCGACAGGCCGTTCAAGTGCGAGTTCTGTGGCAAGGCGTTCAAGCTTCGCCACCACATGAAGGACCATTGCCGCGTGCACACCGGCGAGCGCCCGTTTCGTTGTACGCTGTGCGGCAAGACCTTCTCTAGGTCGACGATACTGAAGGCCCACGAAAAGACACATTACCCGAAGTATGTGCGCAAGTTCCTGTCCCCGAGCCCCGTGGACCCCTCCGAGGAAGAGGCCCCGCCGCCGCCACCGCCGCATCATTGAGTTCGCCTTAGCCCGTGCAACAACAACCGCCACGTTCATCGCCGCCGGAGGAACAACCGCCGAACACACCTATTCCTTTCTCTTCTTCTATTTACCCGGACTCTTCTTCTCATTATTATTCGTCTTCTCAATCGCCCCGCGCGTCCCCGCACCCCTCGGCCCCGCCGACGCTGCGCCGTTCGCACCGTCGCCGCCGCCGCGTCGACCGCCACCGCCGCCGGTGCCTCTGAGCCGCGGGCCGACGGTCCGCGGCTCCGGGGCAACGCCGGCGTCGCTCGCCCGGCGCGTCCCACCGCGACGCTGCCCGGCGAGCGAGAGGGGTACGGGCTCGCGAGCTGTTCCAGTAGTGCCTCGCTCTCGTTCGCCCGTTGTTGCCCGCGTTTCTTTAATCTCTCCCAGCTGCAACAACCTCCCCCCGTCCTACCTAGTGTCCTTCCCTCGGCGCCACGCGTCCCCTTCAGCGTCCCGCTTCTCCCGAACGGCGGGCAGCCTGTCGCGCGCCGCCTCTGTCGCTTTCACGGGGCACCGGGCCCCCCCGATCTCTCCCCGCTGTCGTTCCCCGTCATTCCTGCACTTTCGTTCGCCTCCACGACGGGTGTACACCTCGCGCCAATCGATCCCACTGAGCGACGAGGCAAAGAGCCGGCGGTGTTTCTAGTTAGTCCTGTGATTTTGGTTAGGATGGTTGGTAAACGCGTGTTCAGAGGGAGGGACACGTTAAAACGAGCTCCCTCGTTTAATCAGTGCTTTAAGACGAAACGTTTAGCTTATATATATATACATATATATATTATTATTATATATATATATATATACATATATATATATATATCGGTAAATTATTGAAGGTATATATGTGTGTGCGTGAGTGTGAGACAGAGTGAGTGCTCGTGCGAAAGGGAGAGAGCGAGAGTCGGGTGAGAAAGGGTGGGGGGTGGGGGGTGAAGGGGGGGGGCAAGCGAAGGAAGAGGAGCTACGAAGATGATGATGATGGAGAGCGAAAAGGAGAAGGGGGAGGAGAAAAACAAAGAGAGATAGAGCGGAGAAATGATATAGAAGATCGGGTTTTTATCGAGGAGAATAAAGGGATGATTAATGAGAGGACGAATGGAGAATCTGAGCCGCCACGGTTGGTGCTTTTAAGAGATTTTGATAAAATGCTGTGAATATTATATTGATTACGGATTAACTATAAACTATTGTAATAATGTAACGACGTTGTACGATGTACGATGTGACTATTGTTGATACGATTGAGAATATTTTATACAGTTGACAACGGGGGGTGGGGATGGGTTTTGGGAGGGATTACACGCGCGCCGACGATTAACGCGGACACGACCGAGGTACGGGAGGGCGGGGGGGCGACACGGGTTGGGGGAGGGGGTCGGTTTAGGACTCGCGGGAGGGACGGGGTTTGGGGGGAGGGCCGGGGGCGTACGTTCACGCGGGGTAAAATTCGATTCAGTGCGCCCGTGGACGTGGTTCAAGTGTCGGTAGTAGAAATGAAAATCGAGCGGGCCGCCGGGGGGTTGGGACGGGGGTGGGGGGCTGCTAATTAAGTTGTCGCGAGTGCGCCGCTATCGATAGCTGTTCCTCGTACCGTTTCTCCTTCCGTGACTTTCGTCCCCGCTCGTCTTCTTCGTTGCTTCTGTCGCTCGAGCTGTGGACAGAGCTCGACGAGGCTAATCATGGACGTGCATGCGTGCTCACGTGGTACGTAACACCATCGACGTTACAATTATTCATCACCCGCCACCTCTCCTGGCAGCGTACACACTTCGACCGAATACTCCGCTGAATTAGTGGCGTCGTTTTAAAAGTCCCTATGGGGCTAGGGACGAGTCGATCGAGATATCTTAGACGGCAATCACCCAGATATATACGTTGCGCGTAACTTTCCACTCGTGGAACGTCTTCGAAACACCCATACCGCAGTCGTACTCGCGTTTGCATATTCACCCAATTTCGCGTCACGTGTCCGTGAAGCGGTGGGGGGTCGCGTGTCGAGCTAGAGTGCATCATGGACGAGCCAAGTTGGCGGTGGCGTCTGAGGATGGCAGGGTTGGCCGCCGTGATTAGTGCAATAATTACAACCGAGACGGAAATCTCTCTCTCTGCTGGCCGAATTCTTATTTAACGGTTCCTTTGTGCACGTCGAGGTGCAGCTCCCATAAATCGCTCTGCTGCCGTTGGACGCAGCCTATCTTCGTTTAATTATTTCTGTCGTGCGCGGGCACGTCGCGAGGAGAGGCAGCCGGTGAAAATAGATCCTCGGTTCATCGATTTCGTAGGTGTTCTGGTTTCACGCATATCGTGTGTGCTTTTGTTTACGTGGCCCGGCGACGATCTCACTTCGGCCAAGCTAGTAGGCCGGGCGCCAGCGCAAGGCTTTGACAGAAGTCTCACTTTCTTCGTCGATCTCGGAACGTTCGAGGTGTTTCCTGGTCTGGTGTACTCTCGCGCCGTGCATCCGCGAACCGGAAGCATCGATCTCCGTCGATACGTTCCGCGAGGCCAAGAAACAGGAGACCCGAACGTGACACGTTAGCCACGCTTGCACACGCGCACGCTTATTAACGGGGGCGCAACGTTATCCTGTGAACAGGATACCCCGTTGTAATCGTGGATGGACGCGGCGAAGATTCACCGAGGTATGAGAAGCAAAACTATCTAATTAGACGTAGAGCTTTTGGAGTTTGTTTCGACGTTTCTCGACGTACATTTTAGACCATTAGTGTCTGTTCACGTGACCGTGGACACTTTTTCTACCACCATTCAATTGCAAATCTCCGCTGAACAATAATTTTCAGTTCGACGAGTCGGCAAATAACTGTTTCGCCAGATTTGATCGGGGATTTTATGATTGCTAAAGTAGTGGATATTACGAAGATGAATTTTCTTCGTTATTATTTTTGCTCAAAGCGCGATAGATTGCTGTATGCGCTCGGAGGAAGTGGAAGGTCAGGTTAACAAGCTGTGGTAGAAATGGTGTTACTGGTATATATTTCTTTGTAGATATATCCTTCGAACCTTATAAATGGTTTATGATTTGAGAATTTAGAGGCAAAATTGGGACGTTCGTGGGTTTAAATGTTTATCTGGAGACGGACAGCCGTGACTTTGAGTATGTAGAAAAGGTAGAGATTGGGGTTAAAGCAACTTTATTTATTTCACGATAGTTGGATTTCTGATACAGATGAACGGAGGGAAGAAATTATAGCAACAGTCTCCTGAATCCGTCTTATTTTTATTGTAATACTATCGTAATGTGGTCCTGTCTAAAGAACAAACACCATTGCACTGTTAATTAATTCTTCCAGTGATCGCCAAACGATCTCCTTTCTTGAATTTAAATTACTAAATTACTAAAAATTAGTAGAGTTGAAAATACTTCGTTCGAATGTCAATCGCACAGTGAACCGTTGATATGCAAGTGAAATGTTTTATCAGAGGTGACTCGAGATCCTCTGTCACGTTTGCATCGAGTTGCAACCCCTTTCCAAGTTGGAGGAAACTTTGAAGGTCGTTGAAGAACAGTCATTAATTCGTTTATTGTACTAAATTTCGAAGACTATGTAGACATGTACGAAGATGCACTTGTAGCGTTGCAATGCACGATGCACTAGTGTTTCTCAAGTGATCCCAAAAAGCAGTATTTGAGTTCTGTAGTTTCCTTCGAATTAGTTGGAGTGAGCTGGTTATTGTGTGTATGTGTTAATATATACACGGTTCGAGAGGGCCAGGGAAAGTGAAAATCAAACTTAATGTCTAGATGCATAGTTTCTGACCGTTTTAAAAATATGCAGTCTCACAGACAGAATAGAAGAGATGAATGCAGCAAAAGTGCTTTTTTTATCTAACACTTTTACGTAATTACACTTTATGAAATAATGGCGGACCTCGTTATCGAAGGAATCTATTTTTGGGACAAATTTCCAACATATTATTAAGCAAAGTATGTTTCAACACAGATAACACCTTGTACATGTTGGAAAATTCACAATACAAGGTACCATGCTAATATTGGTCTGTTTACAATGAACTGAATTTATTAAATGCAACAGCAGAGAGTACTTACTTCCTGAGACGAATTTTCTGTAAAGTAAAACGCGCAATTGGGACCAACAGTGTGTCCTGTTCAGTTAAACATTGAGAAAATTTTATGATAAATGATAAACCTAGAAAATATAATTGCAGTTTATTTAAATGGAAATTAATATTTTGTGAAGAATGTCTGCTTCTTCAACCGGCAAAAACAATTTTTTCAATAATGCAGGAACGAAAGGTTACGAAGTCATTTATCTTAGCTCATATTGGTTCGTAGGCGCGTCTGACCATGCACGATCCATTTCCCCTTACTCCTTCCTATTACGTTTCTCCCTTACACTTTGATCATACTTATTACACCTTCCCATGTTTGACTATATTATTATTTGAAGTAAAAGTTGCTTATATTATTCAAAACTTCTTAGATCCATAAATTTATGAGAAACTGCACTAAGGATTCTTGAATCGTAAGGCCGTTTATACGTTTAAGAAGGTTGTACAATTTTCTGGCCTATATAAAGTCTCAGAAAGATCTCTTCGTATAATGAAATTTGAAAAAAAAGTATTACTCCACTGTCCATTCATAAGTTGCAAAAATTCCTCGTAAAAATGATTAACAATTCTTAACGACACCGATGCAATATTGGGTTAAACGAAATGTTGCCATCTATTACACAAATCCATAAAAAAGAATAAATTCTCCATCTTTTATTAATTATCAATACCACTTCTCGAGTCACTCATCTATTAAAAGATTGAATAATCAAAGCTTTATTGCTATAAATAAAGGCCATCAGCCATCGTTAAGGTGTTAATATCCGAAAAAATTCTACAAACTTCCAAACTCCTTACATTTGGTAAAACATCCTCTATAACGTGTCCCAATTGCGCGATTCCCCCTGAAGCAAGCATTCACGAGAAAGCAATTACGTTTCCTTCGCGATAGTCTAAGAAAAGCGGTCAGAAACGGAAAAAGCGTCAGCTGATAACGAGTGGAGGCTTCCACGAAACGGGCATTTCGATCCTTTGACATTTGGAGCACGATTGCGTTCAGTGTGGTTGCACATCGAGCAGGACAAGCCCCTCTTCATTCTTTCTCCCCTCGTTCCTCCAGCTCGAGGCTAGGGCATTGTATATTTAGTCGTCGGTCACTTTCCACCTCCTTCTTGGTAGGGACCCTCGCGAACCGGAGTCGCTCGAAATCGATCGATCTCTGAAATATTCATCGTGTTCCGTGCAGAGGCTCGTGGCTGCACCGAAGGAATCGGCCGCAGAGCCTCGTACCTACATCGATTAATCGATAGGCGGGCCTCATCAGCCGTGATTTCGGTCTCGTTCGCCACGAAACGTGAATATTAATCCGTTGCTAGCGTCCTCGACTTCGCCATGGGGGTGAGATCAAAGGCTCACGCTCTCGGTTTCTACTTACTTCCTCTTCAACCCCCTCCGAACGTTTATTTCACTCGACTCTTATCTTGCTTCCCCTTCTTCCCCCCCTTTTCTTCTCCTTTTCCGTTTTGGATTTTGACCCAGGCGAAGATCTCGTTCTTGAAAGTGATTAGGGAACTTTGGTCTTGCGAACTGCAAGCAAGTATGCAGACACTAATTTGTATCGCTTTCCAGTTTGGGACACGCGTGTTTTTTTTTTCTCAGAGCTGTGATGTTTCTGCGTATTACTAGTGGTTAATGCAAATGAAGTTTCGTTACATTTAGGAATCGTTTTGGATACATTTTTCTACCGTTTTCTGTGCATTCGGTGTATTTAAATTCTCAATGTTTGTCGTGATTAATTTAGAGTGATTGCTTTATTGAAGATTCATGGACTTGTTAGGCTCGAGGGTAGTTTGGAGGAATTACACGTTTGCCGAAGTGAGATCTTCCAGGAGATAAATTTCGAGTAATTTGGCAAACGAGGTGTCGCATGAAAAGGCGACGATAGTAATCAGACGATACTTACTGATAATTATTTCTCGTTCGAGATGAGTAGATATAAAGCTACTAGTGAATTGCGAACGATTCAAATGGAACTCGTTGTCGATAACATTCCAGTCTATTCGTAATTTTTATAATGCCACTCTACCTATTTAAGCGACTTCGTTTTGAGATCCATTAGGTGCGGTCCTTTTTTATTTACCATCACGCGATATTCGTTTCAATTTAGACGCATTTGCCAAGTCAGAGATCGTGGCAAGTGATGTTTATAAATTTGGTCAATTAGCTTGATAAATGTACCATTCACATGACGTAACTCGAGGCACAATTTCTGTTCACTTCCAATATTCGGCATAACGTAGGTGCGGGGCAATTGAAACAAATACACAATTCCAAAACATCGTCTAGGATATATTTTCCTGGCTTCATTTTCAATGCACAGATGCGTTAATTCATTATCTCTGTCGAAAGGAAGAAGGAATGACGCATGGGTGGGAATGAGGAAAATTTCTTCACGCACGATTCATCTTCCACGTCAATGATCAAGTTTCCTGTATCGTGTTAAGCATAACAACTCCCGCCAAAATCTTGGCGCGTAGCTCGCCAGATGTGCATTGACGTAAACATTATAAAATATATTTTAAAAATTATAGGAACCACTTAGGTCTGGCAGTCCTCTAATTTCTCTACGAATTACATAAACATTTTCGATGCTTACCTCTTCAAGTCTTTTTGACTGCAGCCTGAACAACATCGCAGACGTTTCCTTCATTTATTCCTCGTTCTTCATAATTTACTATGATATTTGAAATTCTCCCGCTTTTCTTGAAGCAACACGAGTTGGAAAACAAGAGAAGGAAGACATAAATTGTACTTCACGTTACATTTTTATTCATATGCTTATCATTCCCTTCAATCTAATATAGGGTGTTCATTAAACCGTGGTGCAACGGAGTAGAAGGTGGTACTTGATGATAAAGAAAACACGATAATTTTATTCCACTTATGTTTCCACGAAATACAATTTTGATCGCTGATAATCTTGACACCGTCGCTTCGCCATATCGAAGCACCACTAACACTTAACAACAATACCGAATACCGTAATCCAGCAATGCGTAAAACAATTTTCTTCAGATCCCACTCAATCGAACTTCAAACAAAACTATTCTGCATTCAACATTTAATCCTTCAAGACGAGTCCCTTTCCCCTCAGTTGCACCAATATTTCTACGAACACCCTCTACGTATCTCGACCTTAACTCTCACGTATCAGAAGTTCAACTTAGAAAAGAGAAGTGAACTCCGCTTAGCAGTCCTCGCAAGCAGCTGTCGGCGAGTCGGTCAGCCGAAGCTTCGAGCTTGAGACCTGAGTTTCGCGTGCAAATGAGGACGGCGGGAGCCGATTACCTGGTTCGCTCGCTCGATAAGCCCCTCGATGAATCGTTGGATCTTGCGAAACGCGGGGAAGAGGCCGTGCGCCGCCCAGCGAGAGGCGAGCGATTTCTAGGAGCGCGGAGTCCTCGTCTTGCCGATTACGAGGCGAGGGAAAATCGCGGTTAACGAGGAACGCGGCGTCACGGGCGTAACCTTGCAATCGTAAAGGTCTAAAAATATAATGGACGCACGGAAAACTGCATAATGCATCGACCCAACTGCACTGCGTTATCGCGCTCGCGAGCATGCATGTATGCATACGGCGTGCACGTCACGACAGATAAATCGTAAATTGGACAGTGACGCTCAATTCCGCGGCGCGAAAGACGCGGCTCGCTTTCACGTCCCCGCGGTAGAATGCGTCGGGTGCGTCGGCCTCGCGTCGGCCACGAATTCTCCTTCGATCAGGCGTCTCGCGTTCGAGGATCGCTGTCGCACCTTCGCGGCCGCAATACACATCACCGTGACGAGTCGTAATTTTCGGTCCTCCATTTGCGTGGAATTTTCTTTCACTGCCTTCCTATTAACCAAACACGTGCCCTTAATTTTCATCGCAGAATTTACTTGTCTATTTAAAACTTACAGACTGCAGATTTCGATTTTTTTTCTTATCTACTCAGGATAAATTCCTCCTCGCCGATTTCCATAGGTTGAGCGAAGTCATCTTAATACAACAGCAGAAATTTCTTCGCGACAGGCTTAGTGCAACGCTAAAGCACCCTGCATATCGCTAACTCTCGCCAAGTGTCATTTAAATCTTTAGTCACTACGAAACAGCCACGAAACATCTCGGTAATTACGATCCTCCAAAGCGTCCGCTATTTTCGATGCTCCGAATCAACCAACCCTGTTATCGCAGCACGTTACACTCGCGCGTCGCCGCTACCCGATTGCCTTCTTTAAATATCATCCATTGGCAATTTTTTCCAACATTATTCGCAACTTCTGTGTCGATGAGAGAAGGGAAGGGAGAAGGTGCGACGGAGAAGGGAACCGATCTGTTTTGTATTTAAGACGCGTTGATTGCACTCGGAGGAAAAGGTGGCTTAGCTCGCGCACGCGATGATCTCGCCGCTGTTGCTTTTTACCGATCTCGAGAATCCCCCGTCGCCGGCGACACGCTCCTCGTCGCCCTATTTACGCGCACTCGACGTGCACTGTTTCCCTTGGCAGAAGCGCGGACACATACGGGGGTCGCAATTACGCGGCGAATCGCGGAACAACGATCGCCCGGTAAAGTGCAATCGAGAAGAGAATTAACGAACGGCGTGCACCGTTGACGTAGAGTACAATCAATTAGTAAAGTTCCAATTAACGTAGGTTTTAGGTCATCCCTGACGGCTGGCGCGTACAGAATCGACACGTCGCGGCTTCCGCGCCGCCATTAAGATTAGTCCAACGTTTTCGCTCATCCGAATTCACTCCCCTTTGCCTGTCTGTTTGTCGTTCTCGCTGAAACAAAAAATGGATGGGCATTTCGCCTGGATATTTTCGTGGATTTAATGTGCCGAAGTTTTTTAGGTGGAACGAAGATCGTCATTTTAACGGATTGTTTCCTTTGCGGAATTTGGACGTCGATTGTAATTGGTCTCGGGTTGCTTTTCGATTCGTTCGGTGTGCTAGAAGATTTGAAATTTCTCAAAATTCGTGTGATATAGTAGTAGAAGTCGGTTTGGTTAAGAACGTAGGGGAGGTTCGAAGTGATACGAAACATGGGGTCGTTTGATTGAAGATTGTAAATAATTCAGTTAGATTTATCGAATGTTAGTAGCGTTGAAAATTTTAACGGAGTTTATCCTTTGCCGTATAGTTTCTCATATTTTCCACAGATATATTTCTACCGGCCGCCATTGTCCTCGAAAATTCCCTCGCGTATTCTCCTCGATTCTTAATCGCAAAATTTTCTTTTCTTTCTGCGGAGGCTATTCAGCTACCTTGCAATCGTTATTTGTGTTTCTTCAACTGTTTGCATGACGTTTTGCGAATGCTTTTTATACGATTCTCCCTGCTCTGTCTGCGCGCCGCTACCCTTTCCGACCCTTCCATCTTCGTGGCTGGAAAGCTTGAATTTTCACTTAAAATCTGGATGAAGTACATACATAGAGATCGCGGTTATTCAATATATAGGTGATTCAAGGGAAGGTAGATTTTATTGAACCTGGTGAAAAGCAATCGATCTTCGATCTCATCCTGGTAATCGTCGTCCATCGTGAAAGCTGTACGTGCCTCGACTTCTATTGTACACTGGTTTCTGTATATAGAACGCTGTAGGTAGACGTCACGAGTATTCCTGGTTAATTAGCTCCTCCTCTTAACGTTTAGTTAATTATCGCTCGCCAAAAATACTAAGAAAAATACTTAATCAGTTTAATTACGTCACGAGAGGATTTTGCATCTTAGGGAACGCTCGGCTGTCCGCAATTTATTTCAGATGGGGAGACGATTTCGCGGCGGGTAATGGTTAGTTCTTTAAGATGCAAAACTCGACACCAGGGTAGAAAGCTTCGATTCGGCTCCCGAGGGTGTTGGAGCCGCGTCTTCTCGATGGTCCTAGCTCTTAGTTCGTCGTAGCGCTCGAGTTTCTGTTTTCTGAAGTTCCTAAAGACTCGTTCTAACTTAATTGTATATAATTAAATATAGATGATAGAGTGTACTTAGTAGCGCGATAAATGTTAATGGTATCGTATGTAGATAACGCGGTGAATAATCGTTCGAGATATCCAAAATCCGGCCCGGAGCCTGAAACGTTGCTGGATTATTATTTACAAAGTGCGTTACGTTTCGTCTTTTTATGTTACTTTAACTGTCCCCCCTCGCGCGTAACCGTTTCCTCGCGAACGTTATGTTTCTTACGTTTCCTCCGAGTATGCTTCCGACAGCTCTGCGATCGATCAGCCATTTGTCACGAGTATAGAGACTTCGCATATCGAGCACGACGGTATTTAAACTTAGCCGCGCTTGCAAACCTCGACTCATTAACAGTAAAATTTGAAGCAGGGATTCTTTGGGTTTTCACGAAAATTCCGAATGAGGTATATAATTTATATTTGCGACTAAAAGTATTAAACAAATGTATTACCTACGAGCTCTAAAATATTCTAGTATTCGTTTATATTATTTTCAAAAAATATTAAGTGTTACTGGGTTAGAAAGTTGTTTAATGTTTGAGTCAACAAATCGAAGTTTAATCATTTCTAAGGAAACGGACATAAACGTTTATATGAACTGTTAATTTCCGTGATTAAATTACATATCATGATGTGAATTCGTTCTTCCGCACCATAAATTTCTATGCGAAGCAGAGGAATGTTTCTTTACTCGATGAAAGCTTGATTTACGGCGATCGTGATGAGTCATCCGTGACACCCATTCATTGCGTTAATGGTGAATGGCGCGATTTTTTCACACACACGGTCTCGCTCGAGGTGTTGGAGAGCCAGGTATGCAACGATTTTACTCAACGTTTATCCACTTGTTACGTTATTCTCCTAAGTTATGCGCGAGGGGTGCGTGAACCCTTTCCGTCCACGAACGTTGTGACACTTTTTTAGTTAAGTTTACCTCGCGACCAATCATCAGTACGTTCGGCGAAGGCTCGACGTTGTACTTTCGTAGCGTCCTAGGATAGTTTTTAAACACGATTGTAAATAGAGCGTAGTAGCATATCGCCCGTAACTCTTGCCAGAGGGTGACACGTTGCAATACACACACATATCCCATAGATGTAATACCTACTTAGAGTTCCTGTGAAGGCAGCTCGCTGTCGGTTAACGGGGGGGGGGGAGGGGGGCTGACTCTCTGCTTCCTGTTCCCCTTAAACGCGAGCAAAAAGGAAATTGTACCTAACGAAGACCGACCTCGTTGAGAACGGATGAGTCGGGCTTCGATCGATTTTCTTTCGACGATCTTTCAATGATCATTGAGCACAGCGATCGACGAGTATTCCGAACTCGTGGAAAATCCGAATGAACATTGGAATGTTCGATCAGCCTCCTCGAAGAATCATAAAAGAAAAATATTATTTATCTTCGGTAGCAAGCCGTGGTAAAAGTTTGCAATATTTTATAGAGGCATTACGAAAGATCTTTGTTAATATCTTACAAGAGGAGTGTCCATAAAATCTACGCATCATTAAAGGTTCGTCGTCGCGTTTATCCGCGAACACATTCGATCGCGATCCTCCCAAGAGACTCTCCTGGTCCCTGGTTTTCCTTAATTATCATTATTCAGCGGATGGTATTGACAGTATTAAAAGAGTTACAAAGAGTTAAGTGACCCTGGCGTGGTTGTTCTGCGAACACACATACACGTAAACACGGCTACGAACATCCACTTTACGTACAATACGAAACACATACACACGTGGCAATACGCATATATATATATATCGAATAGAAAACAAATATATATATATATATATTTATAGATGTATGTACACAGATTTACTTACGGACGATAAAGCACGATGATGCGCAATTGGCAAGCACTTTTACGAAGTACAAGAACGTTAAATAGGACTTTCATCGGGTACCAACCGAATGTAGAATCACGCGTGTGCGAGCGTGTTCGGACACGGCAAGAGAGAAAGAGAGAGAGAGAGAAAGAGTGAGAGAGGGTGCACGTGTGTGGCGAGAAAAGAAGGAAGGGATGATAAATAAATGGGCAAAGGAAAGGGAATCTTCTGCGTTGCGTACTTTGAGGGAGGCGATTTCGTCTTCTTAGGGTAGGGGAGAAACAGGAGCGAGAATATGGGCGTCGAGTGTAGTATAATCGATAGCGCGTGAAACGAATTATAGCGCGGCTATTAATTTTTTTTTTCCGGACTAAAGTTCCTTTGTGGGGTTAACGCGTTTGGTGCGTGTCTCGAGCCGAAGCCACCCCGATGTGATGACGGTGCTTTGTTTCTCTTTTTAATTAGAACTATTAATTTTTATCATCATCCTTGAGCGACACACAGTTACGTTACTTAGGATTTATTTTGTTATTCTAACAATATTATTATTATTATTATTACTATTATTATTATTAATTATTATTATTACTATTATTATTATTACTATTATTAATATTATTTACGACATACTATTACGTTTACTTATACATACATTATTAAAATATACGAATACCTATTTTCAAACACGAACCCCTCTCCATTATTCGTTATACGTTCTCCTTTGAGTTTGCATTTTTTCCAGCTGCGTATCGCGTCTTCCCTAGCGATGGACGCAAGTATATGAGGAATAGAATTCCAGCTTGATGGGCTTTCGAGTTCCTCGTGAGCACTTTGGGAAATGGGAAAAGTAGGTAGGGTACGTCGTCCTGTCAGTGGACGTAGAGTTGCGTAAGCGTTTGGAAATTTGGCTTGTGAGAAACGTTGTAGGGAAGTCGTTCAAATGAATTCTCTAGGCTTTATGGTAAATCTGTCGTTAATCGTTTGTGCGAAGCTCGGTCCCACCATTAATTTCTGCAATGGCCTTTGAAAGAACCCTTCGTCTCCTGTGGCTATGGATATCGAGTGGATTGTGGTCGATTTTTGGGGTCTCGATTTCTGGAAAAAATATCACGCGAAAGGGTGAGCATTGGTGTAGAGCAGCTGCCACTGACTCTGCCAGGCAAGAGGCATTGCACGTCGTTCGGTCAGTGCTTAGAAACAGAGATCGAGGTGAAAGAGGGGGTGAACAAGGCTACACTTCTCAGAATATAATGGTTCAGTTCGGACGAAGTAATGGGAATGATTTTGGTGGACTAACGGATTCCTTTTCCGAGGGAGAAAAATTTATTTGAACCTCTTTGATAGCCTGAGATTGCCCACATTGGAAGACTACGAGTGGCAGCTTCAAAGTGCACCAGGTTCACAAAAATCCATCGATGAACCGACTAGGTTAAAAAATTAAGGTAAAATTGGGTAATCGAGAATCTCGAGATCAGCACAGCTCCTTCGTTTCACTTAAGAATTCTTCCCTAAATATTAATTTGATCAAAGCAACGTAGGTGCGTTTTTATTCTATCATTAGAATCACCTCGTGACAATTTATAAATTAATCGCTTGCATTCCTATTGTATCCAAGGATCGTAGTACTATATCCTGCAGAAAGAATAGAAACTAAGGAACCACGTGCAATAATTTCCCTTTCAGTATTACGTCGTCAATACGATTATTCCCGTTAAGCTTTAGTATTTTTTAAGCTAACGTATGCCAGTATTATAATTTATTCCTCGTTCGTTATTAATTTATTCAGCGTATGAAATAAGTTAATCGAAGGAGACACGGTTTATGGATAGCCGTGTGCTGTCGAAGATAGGCGTGGAAAATTTTCGGTGAAGTTCCCGGGGCACAGTTGAGTGCCACTGATACGCATTGTCGATTAATCGTGTCGCAAACCAGCGCGTACAGAAGTATTGCGGATACGGCATATTATTTTTTCTTCATCGAGCGAATGCAAATCTTTACGCAAAACCGCGACGCGTGTTTTCCTCGACGTTCATGAATTTTCTGGCGCATCGACATCGAACGTCCCATTGAAATCGAATCGAAATTATCTGATTCAGTTTTTCGGAGCTTCTGTAAATCGATCGTTCCTTCTGTCGAATTTTAATTAAAAAAAGCTGAGGACAGAAATCTTCTGTCGCAGTAGGAAAATTGTAGGAAATTTCTGGCGCCTCTGGAAATCAATTTTGATAGAATTCGGCGTGAATTACAAATGAGTTCAGTATTGCAAAGTTAATTAAGAAACGTTCATTTGTTTCGATTGTATGAAATATTAGTCTTCTTAAAACCGTGGAAATTTTAATGCATCAGATTAAAAGACGATTAACAGCAACTCAAAAAGATACACGGAGTTTTAAGAAAGTAGCTTCGCAGAAAATTCTTCGCAGTTCCTTTCACGCCATAATTATCTATAATCCGAGAAATGCGTTTCTGTACTTAAAAAAATCTGTGCTTTTGATAAAAACCTCAAGTCATTCATTACTCGATACACTAATGCCCAAAACCACGATATCACGTCCACGATAGCTTCGAAGTCATCGTCCTAAAAAGCTCCCCCAGCGTTTGACAACCATTAGCGTAAGCCACGATCCCACGCGAGCATCCTGCTACACAGAATACACACCTATATATTCAAATACCTAAAAAATATCACTTTGAAAAAGAAAGAGCACTGAAAAGTTCATCGAAGAAACCCGTCTAAACTACGTTCCGCTCCAAATTCATATTGGCCCCGTGGGAACGCGGCTTTACGAACCACAGAAGCAAGTATATTAAAGAGGATCCCTGTTAAAAAGTTCTGCCCGTTCACCAAACTAAATCTGCTCGATTGATTCCTCAGTTCCTTTCCTCAGACTCGGTTAAACGATCAAGTCGGCGAAGTGACGAGAGGAGGGGGGAAAAAGGAAAAAGAATACTTGGACGATTGCTGGCGCACTCGACCGACTGTAACATAAAGTAGGCTTTAATGATTAACGGGGGAAACGAGAGGAAGAAATAAGCAGACACACGCTCACACACGTACACAGAGTCGCGTGTATACGTACACGGGGCGCACACAGACACGCGTACACTGGCGAAGGAAATAAGTGGCATAAGCATACTTACGTATAGTACTTTATCGCAAATGCATAGGCATGTAGAGTTACGATTACACGTAGGCGAGTTTAGTGGACACGCACGGCCGTGAAAATTCGTGCACGCGTTTCGCACGATCGCGTTCGAATCGGTGACACTCCGATTTCGCAGCGTCGAGGCAATGTTTCACGAGCTTCTTTCGAATTCCAAGGGTATTTTACAATTTTCCATCAATTCCATTAATTGAACGATTTATTGTTGGATTGAAGCAGATTCGCTGGATAAATTTGTAATTGCCTTTGAGATGTTGGTGGTTTATATAGTTGAAGAAAATGAACAGTTTATCTGTTTTTAATAATTAATAAAAAGTAATTTATTAGGGTTAGTTGAAACGCTTCGCGAGGACACCGAGGCTTGGTGCGCCTCTAATTTCCTTGAACCCTGTCAAACTTTCCTCGTTCTGATCTATTTAATTCCCATTAGTTGCAGCTGGAGCAAAGTTCAGTGGCTGCACTTCACCAGTGAATCACATCAGTCATATTCCTGCTGTTATCCTATGCCAGTACTTTTCCCTTCCCGAAAGATAAAAGACGCAAGTCTGCAAATATCCTCGAAAGCATCGAAGACAGACTACTAACAATAGCCAAATTGTATGATACAGATAGCCTTCGGTAACCCCGAACAGACAATTGATTTTATTCCAACTATACCGTTCGTAAAGCATCGAGTCATCCAATTGAGCACGCCAATCCTTACCATCCAGATGAAATTTACCCGAGCTCATTACCCTGGAAGTTACCGAAGTTCAGTGTCCTCTCGAAGCGAAGGAATTAATATCCCACGATAAGAAGCTATCACTCGTTCGGAAGTGAACGGTTGAACCGATAAATCATCGACCTCCAGGCGATATCCTAGCGCGAAGAATTGACGTTTTTTTCCCCCGTTATTCGGGAATCGTTTCGTAGGACGTTAGTGTTGCCAGGTGATTAAAGGGCTCGTGGCTGGTTGTCTCGCCCACGATCCCAATCGTTATCGCCGATCAGAGCATCGTAACTTGGATGGGAATCGAGCGATCGGGGATCAGCGGTTCGAACGATTCCGATCGCGTCGCCGTTTTGCTCCGTACTCGCCCCCACCGTGGAATTGCACGTTTACACGGAAATTTGTATCGAGAACTGTGTAAACCGAACGCTCCCATATCAGTTGTAGTTCATATCAAACGCGCGCCAAAGACGATGACCACTCGAAACGTGAACAGCCAGGGACGATCTCGCGAACCGCGATGGTCGAACCGATTTTCCGCGTGAAAAGGAGTGCTTGGCGATGGAACGAGATGGGAAAATACTTTACCTCGGGCCAATAGTTTTCTTCCCATGAAAACCTGCAGGGGATTCATCGCTCTTGGAACGAGAATTATTTTTAAGCGACGCTTGAACAGAAGTATGCGAAGAATGGTCGTTAGTTTGCGATTTGACTCGAGATTTGTTACCTTCTGGTTACTCAATTTTTCATCGCAGACTGTTGACGCTTTTTAACCGCGAAATGCGATTCCCTGCTGGAGTGACTTGCAATTTTCTTGTCCACTGATGCATGTGATGCATGCCTTTTTGTTCATCGAATGTTGTACCGGGGAAAGATAGATTAATGTATCTTTCGTGTTAACTTTTTGGAGATTGTTTCTGTGTAATTTGTTGTTACCACACGGTAAGCAGTAATGCTACAAATATTTTTATCTATATCCAGCACTCGATGAATAAAGATAAGCGATTCATGTGAACTCTTCAGTGACACGTAGTTTAACTATAGTAGATAATTTTATTTATGTACCTACACTTGGGGATAAGCTTTTAAATCAGTCTCTCAACTTGTTTCTATCTAAAATTCTCATGTTTATCAAGGAATAATACTAACAACAAGTAGTAATTTGGTATTCAAAAATCGTTCCAACAAAATCGATTTTCTAAATCCACATACGTAACTGAACATTCTTCGCCTACTTGCACAAATCTCTACAAACCAAAATACAAAGGAACCCTAATATTCTCGTCAGAAAACAACCCTTGCAACCGTTTCAATCCCATTAGAGAATCAAATCCATTCGCTCGAATAATTCTCCGTAAAGAAGGGGTAGTAAAATCGCGACGCGTGCTTTCCTTTCACACTGAATTCTTTAAATCCCATCCCCCAGAATTCCTTGTTTCATCCCCTAACACCGGAGCGTAACCAGAGTTGTCCATGGGGGGAGGGAATTTCTCGGCGCGTCGATGCAGCTCCTTTTGTTTTCCTTTGTCACGCTGGAAAATCCTCTTTCTGGCCCGTATCCTCGAGGGCTAAGGGCGGTCAGGCTCGTTGGCGCATGTTCCCGCTCTTTTGTACGTTTCGAGTGGCGGCGCATTGTTCGAGCGAGTACGTACGCAGAGCGGAGACACGAAACCAGGTCAGGGGCTGAGGGCTTGCACGCTCAACGCGTAAAATTGAAATTATCGAGCAATTTCGACGGTCGGTCGGGGATGATATATGCCCGCGACCTCCTGGACGACACATCGACCCGAATCTATCGATTGCTCGCGAGAACGCCGCGACAACTTGCTCCCGCCTTGCAACCAGTGATCTGTGTCAGAAGTTTCCCGTTTGTTCGCTTGTCAGATCGAAGCATTTTGTGATAACACACTTTGGCTGACTATGGAGATTGGTTTCAGGGGCATTGATCGTTGTTTAAGTTGGGTTTCCTCGTTCTTGGTGCGATATCAGTGGGTGGCTTAGATTTGTTGTATATCGAATCTTTTGCAGGGATTCGAGTGGTATTTTTTGGATGATAGTGTAAAATGGATGTTGGGAGGAACTTTGAAACGTTGAAGAGTGTATTTTTTTTATATAGAAAGGGTTTGGAAGAAGGATTGAAGGCTTTATGAAGAATAACTTAGAATTAGTAATATACTTTAATGAAATGTATAATTCTTTGAAATTTTATTATTTTATTATTGTTCCATGAAAGACATCGCTTATTTTTTTTTGCTGAATCTACATATATACTTACGTTTCAAAATCAAGGAGATTTAGCTGTAAACACTTCGAATCAGAATGTTAATTAACTGGAGGGAACAGTCCAGCATATAACAAAGTGTAATTACTCGTCCCATTATAAATATCATGCCGCCATTGACGAATTTTATCACGCATTAATTAAGGCTATCTGGCAAATTAAACTGGAGGCCACTGCAAGAACTAGCCGCTAGAACTGGAACCGTGCTCTGGCAACGTTTCAAAGTTCCGCTGCAAAGCGATGCGTCATTCGTTAATCACGAAATTGGAAATCACCGGGCGAAATCAATTTTGATCAATTTCACAAACGCGACCCGCGGAAGTTTCGCCTCGAAAGAACCACCATTTGCTCTACATTCAATTTCCACGTGCCTATTAATAATTAACAACATATAGCGTCTCCATCTCAATATACCTCGTCGAGTCAAGGGTTTCACTTTAATTCGATACGAAAGGCCATCCATGGACACCACTCCGTCAAAATGGAAACCCAATTACTTCGCCAACGAATTCTTCCGAAAGCTTCGCGCACCTGATTTCCTAATATTTGCAACATTTCTTTGGCCCGAACGAGTTCCACTCGTTTCCTTCTTATATTCAACATAGTTACACCAGCGAGTCGACAGAGTCCGCGGGCCAGAATGTCACGAACCGACCGACGCAACCGTATTGGCGAGAGACAATGTGTTCCTAAGGTTAAGCGACGGGGCTCGCCGCCTCGCACCCCTCAACCCCTGCCGCTGGCCGACTAGTTATCGTTGTTAAAATGGGGAGAGAACCGCGCGAGACAGAACAATAGTAATAGCGACTAAGTTAAACGTAACGATTTAAAGGAGGAGAGAAATGAAGTGTGAGCTGCTCGGGGTAGACGAACGTGTTAGAGGGGGTAGTTCGCCGCGTTGATGAATAGTCTGCTCGTGGAAGAGAAGATCGACCGATCGAAATCGACGCAGGGGGTGCATCGAGACGTCGCCAGTGGATTCCCACCCGCTCAGGCTCGATATATTTTAGACATTAATAGGAGACTGACTGAGAGAACGGTAAAGGGGTACTCGTATCAGAGTCGACCGCGGGGCTGCTAGAAATCCATTGGCGATGTCTCGGTCGTCGAGGCGTTTTGCTCACCAACAAACACTGTCAATTGGCAGTATTTACACGGTCATTTTGTTTCCTGGCGGGGGAATAATTGGAGTTATTTGGATCGCGAATGGGTGGTCGAATCGCGCTCGTGATTTTGGACCTGTGCGTTTGCCTGCGCAAACAGAATCGAGACAGTGAACTAGGTTTATTAACTCGCGAGCAATTTTTAATGGGATTTCGATCCTCTGAGTAGTTTTAATTAACTTCAACCTTAAATTGGAGGATAGAATTTATTTAGGAGTTAGCTTATAGCGGGAGAAACACTGGAAATGAAATGTAGTTTTCTAGTAGATCGTTCGTTTCGGTTGTTCATTAGTGATTTTGTGCATAAAGGATAAACCGTTATCGATAATGGGGTTCTGTGAGTTTTGTAAAGTGGACGACACGAGACACTATTCCAAGGGGTTGAAGTTTATCGTTCCATCGAGTTTAATACCACGAAAATCACGAGAACGTATTTGATAGCTTTCGCGTGACCAAAGAAGTTTGCAAAAGCGAGCATCTCTAATTTGTTTGCACAGTGTAGGAGAAGCGAGGTGACATCAGCATTTTCTTAAACAATATTTTAGAGCATGTTTGCTTCGAAGACCTAGAAAATTAAAGTTTCCTAGAGCTAATAAGATAAAAAGTTGAATCGGGGAATTTCAAAGATGTAACAGAGTTTAACAAATTAGGCAAACGTTAATTGTTATTACTAGGTGATTAATAATTTAATGGTTTGAGGATTTGCTCCTCCACCGAAGCTACAGAAACTATTTCTGTAAGACTACGGCTCTCCTGCAGTAATTTTCACCCGACATTTCCAAATATGTTTTACAGAAACACATTTGCAGCAAGTTCGCCGTGCAAATACTTGTGGCGTGTCTTGTTCGAACACAGAGGAGTGCTATTTGTTACCGGATCGTTTGATGAATTCTAATTTTCTATTTTTTGAAAAAAGAACAAGCAATTTCTGCCCCCAGAGAATTGTCAGAGAAAACGCAGAACGTACGTGGCGACAATTCTACGCGCTGCGTATTAAGATTTGCAAGGAGGGAGCGTTTTCTATTGACTTGTACTACTTGATCGTTTCCGGGGACGATTTCACGGTGGACATTTCGCTGCTAGGAGGGCCAGGAAAGAGCGGGACGATCGAGGCCATGCGAGAATCGTCCGAAGCATTCGCTCGACGTCTTCTCTTCTGTAATGAAAAAAGTAATACGCTGAGAAAGTTTCGCGAGAGAACAAAGCGGAGAGGGAAACGTAAGCGGTTAAACGGAGTGGAAGCAAACAAGAGGAAACAAAGAACGAGTAAATAATATCAATTCACACGGGAGAACCTACTATGCAATGAATCCAATAGCAATAACTGTATAAACAAAGAAAAAAAAATAGAAAGAAATTGATACGAGAAAAACAGACGTGGTGGAAGTGGGGATAGGGGGTGAAAGAGGGGAGGGGAAGAAAGAAAACCTCGCGGAGACGTCGAAATGACATCGTGCTGCATATATTATACATAAGTATCGTTTTCAGAGAGACAGAGAGGAGAGAAAGAGAGAGAGAGCGAGAGAGAGAGAGAGAGAGAGAGAGAGAGAGAGAGAACGAGAGAGAGAGAAAGGAAAGAGTAATTAACCAATAAATTCGAAGACCATTTCTTCGGCTCCGCTGATCACGCTACACTATACATATATACATATAAAAATAAATAAATAAATAAATGAATACATATATATATGAAAAAATATATATATTATATGTCAAGAGATATTTATACTAGTATTTTAATAGTTTAGTACATAATGCAATATATATTATATATATATAAAAAAAAGAGAGAGAATGTGCGAATGTACTATACAAACGATAAGGGAAAAAAAGATACCAAGGCGCTGTAAATACATACAACACACAATAGAGATATTATTCTACGATACATATATATATATATATATTATATACATACATTGAATATGACTAGTGATACAGACATTACCATAGAATTATTGTATACACCGGCGTATTGATATAGACGAAGAATATGTGAATAGGAAACTAATCTAAACTGAAATTACCTATAGGTATATGAATATCTAGGCTAAGGCGAAATTTATTATATTATATTATATGTATAGAGCCCGCCGCTCGTATATATATATATATAATATACATATAATATGTTATATAGATACACACACGTAAAGATGCATAGGCATTAACTACGGGGACACCTAATCATAATTATTGACATTATGATAACGTTTAGGCAGAGGATAAAAGGAAAAAAATTGGAGAAATTGATGATTAACATGGACAACAAGCAACCTAGCGCAATGAACATGTTGACGAACGTTTTTAGGTAGAGAACTATACTTTATTGTTTGTACATTGGGCACGAATGCTCTATTATTTTACTGTGATCCGTGTTTTTGTACGATTTTCGAAGTCACACCGCACATGCAGGGCCGACGTTCGCGGGCACCACCTCCGAGGGGTCCGTCGCTTCCGCTCCGGGAACGATACCGCTCCGGTTTTCCCCGCGAATTTCCCGCCCCACGGAGACGATCCTCCCTCGTTGTAATTTTTGCACGGTATTAGGTAAACGTTCTTCTCGTTGCTGCGAGAAATGTCACTGTCACTCTAGTAACGTGCAAATATTCACATTCCACGGAGGCCAACGATCGCCGTCGATCTCCTCGCGAAAATTCGAACGAAGCGCCCGGCTCTGTCCCCCTCGGATAAACGGTCCCGGAAAGGAAGCGGCGCTCGGAGGCCCGACAGACCTCCCCGAAGCCAACCTCGGCCCTGGGAACACGCGTCTCGACCAAAAAAGATTGCATAGCCCAGTTTCACGGGAATCCAGAGCTTTTATACTACGCGAATTCCATTACATCGTGTTCATTCTTACACAAGGCGCGCTTTGCATGGAATTATCGTCACGGCGGGGTCGTGAGCGCGATACCCGCCGGCCGTAACTTCTCGCCGGCGGAACGGAGGGATCCCACCATCCCGGAACAATCGCGAGTCCCGCGATCCCCCATATTTCCGAGGGCAGAAAAGTCCCGGCTTCGAGTCGCCTCGATCCCAAGTCTCGATTCCCAGCGACAGCGCGATTTCGCCTGGACGATAACCAAACGAAGCGGGCGAGCAGCGTCGGGCGTACGCTGCTCTCTCGGCGATAGATGGAAAGAGGGGACGATGAATACCGGGGGGAAAATGGGACAGTGTGAAATAGAAGGAACGAATCATCTCGCGACATTGAGAGACGACGTTTTCTTTTTTTCGGACACTCGATTTATCGATTAACGGGATATCGTACGTACGCGTCCGCGCTTTTACGCTCCGACTGGGAACGGCACAGTGCCTGGGAAAAGAGGCTGGTCGGATGTTTGGTCGGAACTTACCCTCGCCTCGAGTATGTTTGCAAGAATCCACGCTGATCGAGCATTGATCGACCCTCTCGCGGGAGGACCAGTTTGAACAACCGGGGCTTTTGTGAGTCGAGTGCGAAACGCTCGATTCTACACCGACGAGGGACTGCGATAATTCACCCAAAGAGATATCGATACAGAGGGGAGGATTTTTAGGAGGCTGTTAATCGAGAATTTTGCGTTTCATTTGGGGTATTTTTGTTTAGAATTTTTAGGGGATCTTTGGTGGGATTCGTTGTTGTCTTTGGAGTAAATTGTGTGCTTGTGGATGTAGAAGGGGTAGGTTCGTGTGAAATATTGTTATTTGGTTGTTTTTGCAGTAGCGATTTGATCGTAGATGTCTGACCATTCGTGGATCTGAGGCGTCGTTCAATAATGTAGTTAATAAGAGAAAAAAGTTTGAAGAAGATATAGATAAATCATATCGTGTGATAATCAGTGATACTCGCAGGTTGTGTTATTCGAGAGAGGACTTTTAATCCTGCGGAATCAAAAAATGTGCGTGCAATCCCCCTTCGAGTGTTGTTTGAACTTTCATGCAGAGTTTGAAAGGATATTGAATTTTTTGGTAGGAAACGATGATGCACTGAATTTGGAGATACATGTGTCAGAAATACTCTCAGGCTAACTTTAACCCACCAATCAATTGTTTAAGGAATTTCACAGTCGATGTGCTGCAAACAATTTCCACTCGATGTTGCATTTAATTTGAAAAACTCGAAGCACGCCCCATTTGCAAATAATTGCAATTTTCTTATATTAAACGCGATCGAATCACTTAGGTTTATTTTAACATTTCTCGAGTCACTCGAAAACAAGATTTCAAGAAACGATAAGTACTTTCGTTTTAGATCTGATTGACCCATTCGCGAAGCGGTTGACATTTGATTCGATGACAAGTCGAATGGAAGTTGTCCCGAATAATTTGTTAGCTATGCAGAGAAGTGGAATAGTTTCGCGTAAAGCCAAGGTTCCAGCCCGATAAAGTTGTCGAAGAAGTTCCAAAGTGTTTCAAACTGCGTGGGCGGCGTGAAAGTGTATCACCGAAGTGAAAACACTCTTGAAATCGATACACGCTTTCCTCTGAATAATCCAAAAATGAAATCTCTGATATTCTCGTCTTCTTCGCGGGCAATAAGAAATTTTGATATCGTGGAAAACAAAATTTCAAACGTAACTGGAGTTCTGGATTCTCAATGCATTTATTAATTTTCAATGTTAAAAATAATACGCGGGTGAAATGCTTTCATTTATAACGAAATATAAGAGGATATTATTGATCTGTGTAACAGAGCGTGGTGGAGAGGTGGAATATAAGAAGAAGAGTGGATAGAAAATAAGGGGAAACAGATCGTCCATTGTCAGACGCACTTGCAACCAATGCACGATAGAAACCACATGTGGATTCTTAAGTTACAGTTTCCTTCTGCCATTTGGAAGCGTAAGATAGTCTGTTCTACAAACTACCTACGATATCTTCATGGGGCTTTAAAAAAATATAATAACCTGAATATCGTTGATCCTTTAACGCTCAGTGCGTGTCTGACGAAAATAGGACTTGTACTACTTTCCTTGCTAGCAATTCATTTATCTCAAATTTGATGTCGAAGTGGAGAATATTTTTTACTGTATCCTGTCTTGGGAAGTATACTTTACAGCGTCAGCACTTTCCACAGTATAATTATGAGTAGCCAATTGTAATTTCAATAAGTATTTCTGTTAACATTTCCAGCTGATTGAAAAAACATCTGAGCATTAAAGGGTTAATATTATCACACAAAAGGCTTTATAACGAAAGCGTTGGAACACTTTGTCCAAAGATAAAGGTGTTCCTTACAGCAGATTGAAAAATATTTTGTAAATATTTATGGAAGCAGAAGTAATCAGGGTTCAATAAAAGGAAGCGCCATATGTTTTTTTCTCGAGTATAAAACTTCACGATATTCTATTGTACTTTAAATAATACTGTCCAAGACTTCCAGGTGATCATATTCTTTCGGAAAAATATGGGCCGAGGATGGGACATATTTCGACGTTTTGTCAGTATTGCAACTGACTTCAACAGGCATCTGATGATACATTTAGCCTAGAACGGGTGATGATAAAAATTGATTTAAAGAATAAAATCCACTTGTTTTCTTTTTCAAAGCTCTTGGCTTACTTCATTCGTGGGTTACATTAATCTCATTTTTTATTTTTCTTTAGAGTTGCGTCACTGATGTTTTTTCTATTATTAGCTGATGGCTTAGGTTACTTAATAACAAGGATCAGAAATGAAACTGGTCGACATAAGACAAGATAATACCAGCATCACTGTATTACTAGACTCCTACCTGACACAGCTGCAATTCTGGACAGACGTCATACTTTTCCAAAAGACAACGGAAAGCCTTTTCCAACTCACCCGCCACCACGCGCTGCTCCAACAACTAACCTCCGCCCACTGCTTACAATCTTCCTGTTCCATTTCACGCGCATCCCTTTAGAATTCTGTTCACCCCAATCATCGTCATCCCTCGGCAAGAATACAATCCGATTTAAACTATCCTCCCCCGAAGAAAGAAGCGACTCATTTATCAAAACAAAGTGACTGGTTCCGACGAAAGAAGCGGGCTCGCTTCTTGCTCGGGGCCACGGTACAATAGAATATCGATGATTCTTGCACGGCTCGGACAAGGGGGGATCTGGAGCCGATATATGTTCAGAGACACGCGTGGAGTTGCGGGTCCGAGGTCAGGGGTATGTTCACCTGGCGCCGCCCCAAGTCACGCCTACCTGCGCAATTCAAAACGTAGGCAGGCACGCCTACGCGTGCACCGATACTATGCCGCACTCCCACCTACGCGACCTACATACAGTCTCGGACAAAATTCGCTGATCGTCGATGTTCATGTCCGAAGCATGGACGTCGGCCCTACGAGCCACGTTCCCCAAGGCTGGTGTGATCAGATTTAAAGAATTCCACGCCCCCTTCCCCGCCGCCACCCTCACCCCCCCCCCTCCTGCTTTATCTCGTCCGCTCCTCTTCGCGTGTCACGTGACCGCCAAGTGTTTAAAATTCGGGACACTTTCGAACGCTGGAGGTACCTTTCGGGGACCTTAGGAGTCATCCTTAAATTACGTGAGGTTTTATAGGGGGGATCGCGAATTTCTTACGTTTTCTTACACGAGAGGGGAGTCAGGTAGCGTCTTACGTAATATTTTTTAACCTAATTTTCAATAAATACAAATTCTGTCATTAATGTTCCGGAAAAGTAGTTTTAGTTTAAATTTCCCGAAACCGAGTTCAATGAATTTATGTAAACCTTTATAAGAATTTTAATAACTGAAAAAATGAAGTGTAATAATTATTACGCAAGAAGGGGGTTGGAATATCAAATCTTACGAATTCTTATACTGGGGAAGGGAGGGCGTAAGAATTCGACAAAATTACCCTTACGTAATTTAAGGACAGCCCCTTATCAAGATAGGGTTATGTCAATTTGGAGTTGTTTCATGCGGCTTGAAACATTTAGCCACCTTTCTATGTGTGCAATGGAGGTGGGGGAAATTTTTTGCTTGGAGAATCGTGACAGGGTGACACGTATTTAAGATCTTTAAGTGGATTCTCTGACGCTTTTGGACACGTGGGAACGCGGCTTTATAGGTTAATGTTTCGTTTGCCCTTCCGGTAGAAATGTGGATTCTCCTTGGAAGATGTATATCTGATGGGTCAGGACAGTTTCTTTTAGATTGTTATGCGACCTATGTCAAGTAACTATTAAAAATTGGTATTCGAAACGGGGAGATTTGGAACAGAGGGTAATGGAAGTTACATAAATTTGAAATCTGCATCGCACAATTTAATCATTTTAATACGGGGCGAAATTAAATTCATATTCGCCCGCGGGACGTCTAAATAATTCAATGACTCTTGAAATGCTCGCGAGACGGATCATATCGATTCTTACGCTCGTAACCGCCGGAAGAATATCTGAAATATTCATTTATTCCGGAAATCCCTCTCGATGTCTCTTGAATCGGGCGATAAAAACGTATCCATGAAAAGTACAGTACTAAATTTCACGGGGAGGGAGGGGGGGGGGGGAAATGTAGGAACGCATCGAGAAAGAGTGACAAGCGTGCATAATGTATCCCCTGGATCCGCGTTTTTGAATACGTAAAGCGAATTTAACGTCGAAGAATTTATTCGTGGTACCGATACGCGCATAGTAATGGTAATTAATAATTAATCGCATCAGATTGGCGAGCATCAATTTTGCTCGCGTTAAAATTGAATAGACAGAATTCCTATTATCCCCGAAGGCGTACGAAAGATCAGCAAAATGAGTTTATTTAAATCCGAAAAGTAATCAAAATTGATAAGAAGGCTACTTAAACAATTTTACATCCGTCAAGATGAAACAGACACCTCAGTCAAAAATGCTAGCAAATATATTGCCTCGTTCCATCGTCCTCCACAAAAAAAAACAAATTTCTTGCCATACCACTCTGTTTCTTATAAAACCACACCAAGCACTACACGATCAATATTCATAATTCCCTCTAAAATAATAACATCGGTCTCCAAACAAACTAGCTCTCCCAAAATAAAATCCTATGCACCACCCTTACAAAGTTACCCCAACGTAACCACAAAATGGTAGCCACCCTCGCGTGCTGAAGCATCGCCAGATTTCTCCCACACCCACCGCAAGCCTCGCTACAATATTTAAACCCAGCGTTACAGCCAGGATTACGTTACCGAAGGGTGCGCGAGCCCTTAAAAAATCTTCTCCTCGACTGTATCGATAGGTGAACGCTTGTTAGCGCTTCTACCCGCGACCCGACACGTACAACCCGCTTCAAGGTTGGTCGTGTGCAAGTGGTGGGTGGTAGGCGCGTTCACGTACGTGTGGGGGCTGCTAGGTGGTAGGTGTCTGCGTGGTAGGCCTACGCCTACCACCCCCCGACGCGACCGATCACGCGGAGACTGCTCCTACTACCCCAGTTCGGGGGGCGACGCGCGTTCTCGAGTTCGCGGAGCGGGTCACCCGGTGACACGTTCCTCCGGCGTCTATCCCACACGACGACCCGGTTTATAGTCGCGTATGCACGCCGCCACGACTTTTACCTAGAGAAAAGTTAGGCTAACCTTGGGAAACTTGCTGGAGGTTGCCGCGAATGCAAGGGGATATGCATGCGGCGCGCGCTCTTCAACAGGATCACGGGATCCCGCGCTCCCTGGGGAGGAACTCCGACACCGTTCGCTTGAAAATTCGGTGCCCGCGTGATGTATAAAACATGCTACCCTCGGAAAGTTGATTTTCTTCGAATAAAACAAAATTTTTCATTCAGGTCACGCCCGTGTTGCGGTTATTATATAGGGGTCGTGTGTGCAGGGCAGGGGTTGGGAAAAGGTGGGGTGAAATGTGTAGTAGTCATTCGAACAGAGGATTTTTTACAATCATCGGCTCAGAAGTTACTTGTTTTGGAATTATGAAAGATTTTAGCAGTCGCTTGACGAAGGTGCTTGATTCCAGTAGAATACTAGTTTTTTTAGTTTTTTTTGTATCTCTATGGAACCTTAATTTAATCGAGATTTAAAATCAAGCGACGTACCCAAAAAGTATAAATTTGTCGTACTTCCACTTTTCAAATTTTGTTCGATAGATTTTTCATTTTTCCAAATAGTTTTTGTTAGTTTTTCCATATACCATTAACTATTCGCAGTTGCTATCAGATTTAAGTAGAATAATTATTCTGAAGAAATCCCACATAAGATTAAACTTTGAAGAATGAACTTCTCTGGAAAATATTATTACCACTTAACTATATTACTTCTTGTAAATTTGTGATCTCTCGTAACGCTCCGACAAATAAAAGCATTTTCTTCATTTTGCGCATTTGATAAAGTGTTAGCTGGCGATGAAACTTTATATTATCTAATTATCACGTGTGAAACGCATGGACTTAACATTTAAATGACAGCCAGCCGGGTAAGACGAGCCGGCAAAGTGGACGTTGCGCGATTTCCTCAAAAGCGAACGTTGCAAAAGCCATGAGTACCGCGAATCATCGACGTCGCATATTTCATTCATCAGGCACATCCGTTTCTGCAATTACCGGGGGGGGGATATGCAAGGCCGCACTTTTGCAATACTTAGTAAGCACCTCGATCAAGGTCCACGAATGCTCGTTATAGTCCCCTTGCGTAGAATTCTTTGGAGCCTCTAGTGAGTTATTTCATTCTTTAATAACAGACGACCAATACTCTAACAAAAGTAGGATAAACGTGCGACGAAATATATTAGGAAGTTCTGCTGTTCATTGACAATAGATAAATGATAATCTGTCGAAAGTAGAGAATACTTACAATTAGCTCATCCGCTCTAGGTTGGAACAATTGAAGAGGTGCATTAGAAAATTATGGCATTCATCGGTAGCAGCTAACAGTAACTTAGGGGAAAGGACAATAGGTCATCATGGGTTCAAAAAACATTGGAAGGGAGAATCAAGAAATTTCACTGTTACTTCATAAATAGGAATATTATAAATTGACCTCGTAAAGTGTAAAGTACCTTGTTAAAGAATTACTCTAGCTTTATTAACTCTCCGATTAATCTCTTCACCGATTCATAAGATAATACCTCACCGTTCGTTCAAAATAACCCCAAACATCGCAGTTCCCTCTGAAGGCACTTAATCCCCAAGAAATGAAAAAAAAAACTGGTCCTCCCGACGATTCTCGAATTCCGCCTTCGCTTCTCAGTTCGTTCTTTCTCGTTTGCTCCGTAAACCCTCAAGACACACACAAGTACACACACACACCACAGCCAGACACGAGAAATGCAGTGTTCAGATACCTTGAAAGCCACCCTGTAGATCGGAATCTCGCATAGTACTAACAGATTGTATAACACTTAACTAAGCTTCTCCGTATATAAAAAGAGACGAGCGATAGGAGACGAGGAGAGGAGAGCGCGCGTGAACGATACGGAATGAACGGTTGTGCGAGAATGATTGGAGCGAACGATAGATATCGAAGAAGTAACCACGCAAAACGCATAAAGAGAATAAAAAAGAGAGAGAGAGAGAGAGAGAGATGAAGAGAATAAGATGACGAGAAACCTACAAGTTGTTATGTTTTCTACAGTAACGTTTGTACCGACTTACAACAATATTTGTACAATATACGATAAAGAGACGTACCTATACAACATAGGTTACCCAGATGCAATAACTTTTTTAAACGGTATTATACCAAGCCGGGATATTTTTCATACTTGTAACGAGTCGCTCGGCCAGGGGGGCGCCAGGCGCCGCCCGAAGCCGCCCGATAACTACAACATCGTTTCGTTTTTCTGTGCCAACCAGAGTGTATTAGATTTTTGCTTTGCAGACGTGTGAGGCGCGGCCGCGTGCCCGCCAACGCCACCCAACAATGATTCTCTGTCGCTAAACCGATGACGCCCCCGTGCCGTCTCTACTGCATTCAGTAACACCACCGACACCCTCCCTCCCCAAACCACCCCCCCCCCTCACAGCACTTGACGTCCAAAAACGCTTGAATTATCTCCAGTTAAAGAATTAGGGATTAGAGACGACGCGACGACATTGTTAACGCGCGTAGCTAGTTTGCCTCGGTCGCCGGAAGCGAGGTTTTGCGCGGGGCGCACCGTCGTTCAACGGCCGTCACGATTTCTCGGAATAGTTCCGCTTTGGAGATCGCGAGCCGCGATGATCGTGAGTGATGCTGCAGAACTGGGAGAAACTTTCGGTTGGGACTGCGATGATGTCGCGTTCGGAGAAAATTATTTTATTTTCAATGAATTCTGGGGATTGTGGAATTTATTGTGGTATTGTTAAGGGTAGCTTCGTGGAAATATTCTTGAGGATCACGAAGCGTTATTTTGTGGAGCTGAATGATTCCCTCGGTTGTACAAAATGCAGAGTTGTATACATGGCTATTGTTTCTGTAAATCATCTCTGTATGGGTTTGCGGAATTTGGTGTGTTTTCTTTTGTTTGTAGTTTAAAGAGGAGGGTGCTGAAAGGAACGACGAGAAATAAATCTTCTAACGAGAAATTAAAAATGACGGATGTCCTGAAGGGAATCTTTCGTTATTTAAATATTTGTCACGCGTACCACTGATAATTATTACTTCGATTTGGATCGTCAGGAATGTTTTCCACGCGTGGGAGTTTTATGGAAAATTGTAATTTGCTTTCTACAGCCGGAGATAATTGCGTGCAAAATTTTCAGCGACATCATCGTAATCTCGGGCTTAGCAGTCCAAGCATCGGCGAACAAAATAAACGCGCGAGACTATAATAATCTAAGATCATGCAAGAACGATTGCCAGCACTTCGAAATATTCAGAACCGCCGAGGTGGATTTGAGACGGTCGCAGAGGCGACAGAGATAGAGGTGTTTAAAGGATTTATCTGAGCGTACGTGTTTCGGTTTCGCTTCTCAGACAGTTGACGAGTTCTTTTCACTGGAACGTTTTTCGAGACGGGAAAAGAACACGAGTAGTGTCACGTACGGTGTGCGTCAATGGTCAGGCGAGGCTCGCGATTAATTTTACTTCCATTGTTTCCGCGTAAAGGTTTATCTGTAAAGTTTATGGCGCAAGAAACACGAGACCATCTTAGTGGATGGCGTAACCGAACGATAAATACAGTAGTATTCGTTATCACCGAGTAATTCTCTTCTGAGTCTTTCGATTCAAGGTGAAATTTGCTATTTTTATATCATCAACGCCGCCAGGTTTATTACCTCTAACTAATTGAAGACCTCGCAGCAAAGGGGATGCAACTCCACTTATAACAGTTTTCAAGTTATGATCTGTAATATTCGTAAAAAAAATTCTACCTCGTTTGGCGCAAGTTTAAATTGATACCTCTATACACCTTTAAAATCTAACCCTATATCTTCATTCTTCGACTCTTTATTTAAAGCATAATTATTATTTCCGCCCAGAATATTACTTCACGTTGACCATTAATCTCAATAATCATCATTTAAAAAATTAAATGCTTCGTCACTCAATCCACAGAATCCCGCAATATTCCTCAATGATTCCACGCACACCTTCAACAGCCTTTATTAAACATTTCACCCCGTCCCGCTGAGCGTATTATTTTCAGAATATTCTAAATCTTTTCATCCCATCCGAATCCCTGCACCCGCAGATTATCTCGCGATACTCAGAACCCTATCGCGACCTTGCTGATCTTAGATACTATGGTCCCGCGATAGGACACGTATATGAATTATCGGAGCTCGATCTCCGCGAAGGATACGGCAGCACGAGCGAGTCGGTGCGTCCCGTTTCCGCAGTTTTCTCCTCCGCGAGGCAACGTGGCCGCGGAGCCAAGCTGGCGACACGGTCGACGTCATCCGTCGAACCCGAGAGGATCGACGTAGATCCGTTTCAAACGCTAGCTCCTCGACCCACGCGGCTCCGGAGGAAGCGCCGTCGGTCAGAGGGCAAGAGAGAAATGGTGCTCCGAAAGCTTATGCGTCTTTCTGGCGTTCGTTGTACTCGCGAATTAACCGGCCGTTCTATCGCCTCCAAGGTGGAAAGAGCGAAGGGAAGGAAGGATCGGCGAAGGTGCGAAGGTTCGTTGGCAGCCACGGCTCCTCCACTGGCGACCCTCGCGTCCCCGAGAAGCTGTGGCGCGCGCCAGGCTCGAGAACGTGTCCCTCGGTGCTCGAAGGCGCGTTCTAGCTGCGATGTGATCCGTAGGGACGAGAATGAGGGAAACACCGGAGGAATAGGCGAAATAGTTAGCGAACGGCGGGCGCACGGTTCGCCGTTCGATTGCGAGTCGAGGTGAAACGAGGGGAACCGTCGTTTCGCGAACCCCGTGAGATGGGCGACGGTCGGCGGACGTGAGATGCAGCGGAACGGTCCGTGGTGATACCGATCTCGACAGAGTCCTCTGCGTCTAGCGTGCCCCGACGCGGAGGTATTAGTATGGTTGCGAGTCTGTTGGTAGAAGAGACCGGATGCCAGCATCGCGGCAAGTGATTTTTAGAGAACGTTCTGCGCGTGTACGAATTCAGGATCGAGGAACCCTCGACGAGACGTAGCCCGAGAAAAGAAGGCTTGCCCCGTGACACTCTCACCACACGCGTTCTGATCATTATGGGTAACGACGCCTTTCGTTTTTCCGTGTAAAAGGACGTTTTTCCGTTTCGGTTCTTAGGCGAACGAATGCATATCATAGTTGTAAATTAACGATTTGTGAAAATAAAAGCTGCAAACTGTTTGTGTTAACAATATAGGTCATTGAACCTGGTGTCTGTCGCCTGTTCTATCCTGCCCGTTTGTTCGGTGGTAGTGTGGTTTACAGCTTGCCTTTCTTCTTTCAACAGTTTCGTTTCATCCTGCGGCGGATTGCTTTAGACTCATTTCTTTCAGGCGTTTTTGTTGGCTAATTCGTTTAAGGATGGATATGCGCTGGTTGTATCGATCATCGTTGGTTCTGCGTTAATTTTATATTTGCGATGGTGGCCAGAAGACTATTTAGAGGGCAAAGGTCGAGGGAAATGGGAATCGTTGCGTTGGATTTCAATTTATTTTTATCTCCTTCAAGTGTAATACTCAGATATTGCGGAATTAATGAATTAAAGATAAGTAAAGCCTGGTATCACTTTAAAATATTCTTTTAGCCACCACTGTAAATTAAACTTTCATTAATAAGACAAAGAAATGTAACACTGCTACGTCAGTGTCCATGTTAACAGTGGTAACATGAAGAAATAGAGACAATCGGTAAGTTATTTCTATTTTACGAAGGCAAGTTTCCCTCTACCCTTGTAGTTTGAAGATTGCATGATCTTGCTGTGATTTTATACGAATTAGAACAGTATTGAATATTGAATAAATATAGATCGTAATTAGAAGAAGCAACAGTATAAAAGATTTCAGTTCAACTCGCTAAACCTGCATCAACCCCTAGGAATTTACCCTACATTCAAAATTACTCCACCCCTATCTATCAAGCTCTAAAAATCTGTCATCGGTTACTTCTACCCGGGATTACAATACTGTTAAAATTCCTTCTAAGTGTATTAGAGTTAGAAGACAATCAGGATTCATTTGCTCCCATCCACATCCAATACTCTTCATCACCATGGACTTGCCAACGAAGGCGTAGCACGTGCACACAGAGGAGTGCAAATGACACATTTATATTCTTAAAAAGATCAGTGCATTGTGCTCACAAAACACTGAAAAAGAAAAATCTCTGAACCCCAGAAACGCCCACACCTAGTCACTCAACAGACCACCACAATCGCCATCAAACATCCACGAACAAAAACCACAGAAATTCAACATTCAACCATTCACAGCTCCGACTGCCATTCCTCGAGACTTCCAGGTGGAAAATGTCCCTTTAGAACATTCTTTCAACGTTTCGCCGTCATTGCAACCAACTTCGCCATGTCTCAGCTGACGTACGAACCCTAATCACCTAAGCAACATAAAGTTATTCGTCGTCAGTCACCCTTACCCACATTCCCCTTAAGGGGCTGTTCCGATTTAGAGTCCATAAAAATAGGTGTTCTTTAGGAATTAATTAAAGGAAAACTACTACGTATAATTTAATGGGACTTATTGCATTCTATTAAGGGTGTCTTAAACGACAGAAATAATTTTTTTATTTTATAATCAATCATTGCAGACGGCACCGGGGAGTCGTTAAAGTCGAGGCGTCAAAAAATTCGTTCAAAACGGCGGAACCTGTAGCACCTAAACCATTAGTCTGTAATAAAAAAAACCATGCCAGATTATTAAAGGGCATGAAACTCGCTCGTGGACTTAACAGTAAAAATGAGAGAAAATGGCATTTTTGAGAAAATAACGAAACTTGAAGTTTGAAATCACTTTCCCCCTATATTTCTCGTCCTTTCAACGCCTTTAAAAATTACAAATTTTCTTTTTTTTAAATTTGACTGCTTTCTCCACAAACCAGAAGTATATTCTTCAAAATAAACAAAGTTTCAATCGAATCGGATAATAACTTTTCGAGATACAAGTTCCACCGATTTTAAGTACACTGTTGCTACAGTTCCCGCTACTCAAATGCCTATAGCTTCGGGAATTTTACGAACCTCAAAAAATCCTTTTAAACGCGCATTCTTAAAAGGTTGAACATTCAAAGAATTAAATAGAAAGAAATAGATTTTTAGACCGGAACCTCCCCTTAAACAATTAATTGATCACGCTGATACCCGCAATGCCATCGAAACCTCGAAAGAATATTCCAAGGGAGCACAGTCTCCGCCAGTTACTCTCGAGCAGTCAGCAAAACATTCCCACTCGCACGCCCCTAATGAAATAGCGTCTAACAAACCACGATAATTTCAGGTGTCGCTGGCTCTCGGCCTGGAGGCGGGGGGTTGGGGCGCCCTGGTGGAGCGTTCGGCCAGCAGCGGTAGAAGCGGCTCCCTGCTAGGTCACGGAGGGTTCGCCGGTTTGGCGGGTCTGGCGCGCCGCTGCGGCGTCTGCCTGGCGACGTTCCCTTCCGCGTGGCTGCTGGAGCAGCACGCGTTGCTGCAGCACGCCGGCCAGGCCGGCGACGACAAGCCGTTCACCTGCGAGCAATGCGGCCAGCGCTACCGCTACCGTTCCGCGTACGTCAAGCACCGGGAGCAGAACCACCGCGCCCGCCTGCCGGCCGACAAACTGTTCACCTGCGACGTCTGCGGCATGCAGTTCAGGTACCTAAAGTCCTTCAAGAAGCACAGGCTGAACCACGCGCTGGAGCGGCTCCAGCGTGCCCCCGAGTCTCAGAACAGCGCGATGGCGGTGTCCGCGGCCGCGGAGCGCAGCGACCAGGTCTCCAGCACCGGCGAGCCGTCCCAGGCGGAGACAGGCAGCGACACCACCACCAACCCAGGCGAGGAGGAGACCCGAGGCACGTTCGCGGAGAACGCCCGGGAGGAGAGCGTCTCCGAGACGGCCAGCGTGCAGGAGAACCCTGGGGAGGCTGTGGAGGTGCAAGCGACGGAGGCTCCAGCTGGTAACGGGGCTGGCTCCGGTGGCGGTGGCAGCGCCAGCGAGGTAGGGGACGTGGACGACAACGCCGTGGACGACGACAGGTCCGAGCCAACTGATCAGGTGATCAGCCTGGCGCGTGGCAGCCACGAGGCGGACAGGCGGGAGCGACGTTTCGCCTGCCCGTTCTGCGGTAAGTGCGTCAGGTCCAAGGAGAACCTGAAGCTACACGTGCGCAAGCACACCGGCGAGCGACCGTTCGTTTGCCTGTTCTGCGGCCGCGCGTTCGGCGGCAAGAGCGACCTCACCAGGCACCTTCGCATCCACACGGGCGAGAGGCCCTACCACTGCGAGATGTGCGGCAAATGCTTCGCCAGGGCGGACTACCTGTCCAAACACCTCACCACGCACATACACCAGCGCTAAGCTAGGCTCCGAGGCGATCTCGTGGGCGTTCCTGCCGCGCCGTCGCATCAGCGATGCTCAGGCGTCGCTGGCCCCGTTACTGGCATGTGATTTCAGTTGCTTCTGGTCGGACGCAATGCTTCTTTGCTAGCGGAATAGAGTAAGTTACCGACGGGTTTGCGTGGATCGACCTGGGGGGGGGGGGGGGCCACGAAGATGTTGCCGTTTTAAGGGGTTAGGCTCTTCGAAGCGTCGCGCCCAAGCTCCGCCACGACTCGAGTTTTGTATTCTTGCGGCTTTCGGTTCAAACAACGAAATTTTAGGCGATCGTGGTGTGCATTTGTCGCGCGGCTCGAGGGGCGGACCAGGCATTTGCTCAATTGTGGTGCTGAAAGGAATTCCTCCGCTATTTCTTGCTCCGTCAAACGCTCTTTTCGCGTATTTATACAAAGCTGGGTAGGTGAGGGACGCGGGGTAGACAGGGGCGAGATCCTGAAGCATCGCTGATGAAAGTATCGCGTGGTTTCAGAGCGCAGTAAACGTAGAATCGTTTGAAGTGGCGCTCGAATGCGCGGGCAAGAACGTCCACGCACCAGGGGGGTGGTTTTTCGAAGACGAGCACGCGTTCGTTTTGGTTGAAGCGAATTCTGTAGATATTCCGGGGCGACGATGTTCCGGAGGGAACCGGAGATCGGCATATTTTTAAGACATAATTGAGCCTGATTAATTTTGCAAGGGCTTACTCGGCGTCTTCGAATCCAGCTCCGGGAGTTCGTTGAACCTGGAAAGCTCCGAGTTGTTTCCTCTCCGTTGGATACGCTGCCGGGGAAGCAGAGCGAGGGGAACGCTTCGAAACGAAGACAGAAAGACGAGAACCGCGTATCCATCCAGCCGTTGGCCAAGCGAGGCGAGTCAATTACGGTGAAAGAAGGAAACGGAGTAATCGTCGGCGGCGATGCCGGAAACTCTGGCTTTCCACCCAGCCTCGGGACGCGAGGATCTCGCGTTACCGCGAACACACGGGCTCGCGGAGAGAATGCAGCGAGACGGGGAGAAGGAGGGAACGAAGTAACGGTGATAGAAGAGGAGGAATGAGAGTTAGAAGAAGAAAGAGGAGGTTTCTACAAACGTTAGTGAGGCTAACTTGTGATAAGGATTTGAAACCAAAGAACGCAACGACGCGGCAAACGAAAGTCGACTGTACAAGGCTCCTTTTTCTTTTACAATGCGCCACTGATATACTCGATCGTCGATATATACACTTTCACACGTTAAGTATCATCGCGCTCGATGCGCAATCGTTGCATCGCCGCGATATAAGAATCGTTTATCTTTATGCCGAACGATCCTGCGCGCGGCACGGATTTCGCTTTCGCGAGGAAGTCTCTCTAGTGAATTCTCAGATTCTCCATATTTATTTTACGGTGATACTCGATCGTACAGGATAATAGTTTGCGATAATATTCTTTTTAAGAATACAACGACTGCTGGTTATACCATTCAGTGTCTTGCTTTGGTGAAACTTGGAAGTCAGTGATACGAAAATGTATATTCCTTAATAGCCATAGTTACGGTTTAAACAAACGTCCCTCTAAGTACTTCCACTTAGGATTTCAGTTTCTCGAACGCTGCGAATAACAATAATACCACAATTTATCGAGCAGCTTCGTTGACTTATATTTTTACTTAACTATTCTTGTAAAACTCACAAGAGATCCGATCTCTCTTCTCTTCCCCAAACGCTTTCAAATCTCTCTTGCGCGGAGTTAACGGAGAACTTAAACGGCGTCGAACTTAAAGCACCAAAGCCATAGGTTTTCCCTGAATTATTAATAACATTTAATACTAGTTAATACCAAGAAACGAACAGTACCTATCCAAAGCGCAGAAACACTTCGAATGACACCGTTCTACGTCAGCGAGCAGCCTTGTCCAAAAATCCCCCGATGCAATCGACTTCCTCGCGCAAGCGCAAGGCAACGCGTTCGAGTTGCCGGTGCCTTCGAAACCTCGTATCCTTTTCACCGCGACATAGCAATAAAGCATCTTCTTTCGTTCCTGCTGTACGTCACGAAACGCCGCACGGAAGAAGCAACAGAGGGAAGATAGAAAAGCAGAGACTTAGGTTGGCCTTTGGGAGCCGCGATGTAGCGTCATGTTGCACGGTCTATACGGTCCTTCGAACCTCTTCTCAGCCAATGTCCATTCTGCTGTCTCTACGTGTACATATACATACACACATTATATAAATGTATGTCCCCCGAACCCGTGCACATACGTGCGCGCACGTGAAACGATAAAATTGTCCAGTAAAATGCGCGAGCGCAGAACGAGAGTGCCGGCTCATTCTCCAAAGGGACTGGCCTCGTAAGGAACCGAGATACTCGCGTGGTCTCGAAAGCTTCGAGATCGTTCGTCCGCGTAGATCATTCGATCGTTTCCCGTCACACCTTGCACTTCGATCGCGATGCACCTCTGGCAGCAGGTATCCGCCCGTTGGCCGTTATTCGCGGCTGAACGAGTTACCGTCGCGTCCTTTACCACTCGCGAATCCCTCGACGAGACGTACGAGGAGGCGAAGATCGAGCAGCTGGGCCGACAGTAAATAACTCGGCGCGTTATTCCGTCTTTTAACATAGACATTAAATAAGGATAAGCGACGAGGAGGTCTACAGCGATAATTGTTGCGAACGTGCCGTCCCAGTGCCAAGTTCTCCTTTACTTTCGTGAAAGTTACTGTTACATAGCTTGCGCCGATCTTTCGTCGGCCCGGCGGTCGATCGATCCTCGAGGGAGCCGCGAGCTGGATGATCTGCGCGCGAGTAACTCGTTCCTGATAAAGCTGGTGAATAAACTAACCGGATCCTCGAATTTTCCGATTTAGAGCCAGAAACTGGCTGAATCTGACACAAACGATAGCAGTGAGTTTCATCCCCGCGAGTTCCACGTATAAGATTAAAGCTGGCATCGAACCGGGCCTCTCCAGAGGCGCGGCATCGCGACCGATACTTTCCAGGTGCACGAAGAGAAACGGCCAGCAGAGAATCAGTCCTGGGACAGCGAGGCTCGCCCCTTACGGGGCCAGCGCCCCGTTTCCCGTCGTCAGGACGTTCGGTTTCTTAGCTAGTAATCGCGACTGCACTCGCCGCTAGCGGGCGTCCGTGAAAACGAAGTCGAATAACGAAGGTGCTATCTAAGAGAAATAGGGCCGATCGCGGGCCACCGGCTGGGGAATGCGAAATGTCCGCTCGGATTGGAAGATGGTCGACGGTGCCAAAGAAAATACTAACTGACCCAGCCTCCACGTAGCCGAGCGAACGCGAAACTAGAGGACCGGCGAGAGTGACGATCGAGCCGGCCGGTGTGACGCCGCGATCGGCCAGTTTAGCCGATAAATCTACGTATTAGTACAGTCGATTAAGGGTGTAAGTTTTAAATCGTCGGCGCGGAGGCTCGTCCCTCGACGGACGACCGAGAGCGAAGGGATGGCCCGCTGACATAAGACAGAAAAAAAAAACGGTAAAATCGATTAAACAAAAAAAAAAAATATTATGTGAACATGTCCAACGAACGTCAACGAGTTTCGAAACAAGCGAACAAAACGATGAGGAGGAGGATACACTATGTACACACGCCGGAGAAGATGGAGGGGGATGAAACGAGCGACGAGACTTTTAATTCACGCCGGTCCGTCAGGAGCAAGGAGTCGAGCCTCGTGTCCGTCTCCGCGCGATCCAGCGCGCGATCAACGATCAATGGATTAAGGAAAAATAGTTCCATGACGCCTGACGCCTCCGTTAGCTTTTGTACGGCCACCATGTCCGACCACTGCCGCTCCATTTCCCCTTGCGCGACGAATTTCCCGCGTCACGGACCGCCGGGGGATGCTGCGAATCGTTCTGTCACCGAAAGACCCACTGCTTTTGACGTTGCCCGATTCGGCCTGTACGCTCGAGACCGCTTCGTTGATCGTTGGCTGTATAGTGGAACCGCGATCGACGCTCTTACGTTCGTCCGCGCCAGGTATTCTCGGTACGTTTGTCGTGGGTGATTAAGCTTCCGTTTCGATAGCGGGGGCTGGTGAGTCCAACGTGACAGTTAGAGAGGATGCTATCGGTGGGTCCAGAGTGGGGTAACACAGTTTAGAGCACGCGGGTGTTTTAGGGGAATTGTTTGTTGGGATTCTTTTCATTTTTGGTAACAGAGGAAAGGGGTTGTTTTTATTTCCGATAGTTGCGTTTTGAAAGGGAAATGGGATTTCATGTGGAGCATACGTGGTACTCTTTAGAGAAATGTTCCTACTTAGTACTCTTGATCGCCAGTCTTATGTTTATTATACTATAAGGATCCTGATTTTCCTGCGTTGTAATAGTTTCGCCGGGGTGTGAGGCAGGTTCGCTCTCGATCATTAGAGGTAATGGTAATTTAATCCTGAGAGGAGAGAACTCCGGTGACGAATGTAGAGAAATATAATAGGTTTCAGAAATCGTGATCATATTAAGCAGTTCCTATATTTGCAATCGGACGCACACTGTTCGCCAAGAAAGATATTTTTTAATCTGTGATATCGAAGTTTTAAGCATGGAAGAGTATTTATTTAATGTATTTATGTCTCTCAGCTGGGATGATGGACAGACTCTCTAGATCAGTTTAGGTGTTAATCTTGAAAATTCAGTTGCAAGTTTCATATGCGTTTAGGTTATTTCATTGTTTGCTTGAATTTGAAAATTCTCCAGTGGCAGATGCTCGCAACAGAAACTTCAACAAATATTAACGGGACTAGAGATTGATGTGTCGATAAATAGTAGTATGGACAGCATATAAAAAGCAGGTTTCAATTTCCAGAAATCGATGTGACAAATTAAATATCGGTATGCTTTACAATCATAAAATACATGCTGTTGATATTGATGAATTTCTGTTAAAGCTAGATGCTGGAAACGGTGCCAAATATCGATATTAAATGAAACATACTGACGCTTGCGTTATTAAGCACGCGCAGATGCAGTATAAAATGGCATAAAGTTGCATTTATCCTTTTAGGTAAAGAAAATTAGGAATTAAATTATAATAAAATAATGAAGCGACATTGTTCGGCTGGTACAGTAAATCTTGAATTCAGAACGCATACCATGGAATGCAGAATCCGTATTTTTCGAAGTGGAAATTTTTAATTAACATCAGTAAATTTTATTTCCACAATGTTTAAAGGAATACGTACTTTAACTTTTCTTAAAAACAATTTACAAAGGGGATAGTCTTTTTCTATTTGTCGCGAGAATTATCAACTACGCTACGTAAGATAATTTGTGTCGTTATTATCTTCGAAAAATAGTATGCGATGGAATGGACGGTATTTTATAAAGAAAAGTTGATCTCCACGCTCAATTCGATTTCTCCGACATTAGTTACATTAGATGGGACCGCGTATTAATTGATATTTAGTAATATATTTTTCCTACGAACGGAATCAGTGATAATAACAGTAAGAGTGATAATATTTTATAACAACCGTTGCCACTTTGTGATATTGCAGTCCTGACTCGAACATTAGCTAGCTTTTATTGTCGACTCGCAGGATAAAAGTTTAATTTACTGTGATAAACTAATAGATGCTATAAGGGATGGTACAATAATTTTTACGGAATTTCATTCTGCTATTTTAACGATCGATTACGAATAACGAATACTTTAAGGGGATAAAGTAGAATTCAAACACCGCCGCGCCGCTTCTATTTGTCAGATCAATAGCCAAAACTATCTTTTTTGTAATCTTTTAATCGAACAAAATTAATGGGCGAAGTCTACACTTTTCCAATTCGCCAGATCACAGGGACAACAACCGCTGTAGTAGCTCCCGAGTTCGCCCTATGGTTTTTAAATCCAAAAGCAATTTTTTAACTCGCCACGCGACACAAAAACAAACACCCACAAGATTCTTTCGATAACTCTTCTATCACCGCGCGTTGAAACCTCCATATTCGAGGAAAATACTGCTAGGTGATAGTGCCATTCTCGCATATAGGAATAAAAGAATGGTTCACACGTTGTCGCGATGTTTTTGAAAGTAGGCTCAGTGACACTGTCCTGTATGGTTTATCGTTCCTACAAAGCTTTCAGTTGATCATCAGCATTGAATCCTTTAAAAAACCAGGATGACTCGATTAGTTCCTTGTAACAAACATTTTCCAAGATGAGTTTTCATACACTTACCTTTGAAAAACACGAAGACTTTCGTTTTCAACGCACAAAATGGAGATACTGTTAGTGATTGTCAATTAACAACGGTAAAATGTGTGCAATACAAATAGTCAATAACGGGAGTAACACACAATACAAGTTGTAAAGTAGTTATAATTTTTTTCCTTTACTTATATCTAATCAAAGTATGTAAGTCACGTTAAAAATATCTTGACATTATATGCTTTTAAGCATCCGCATTTATAACCCCTTTCTAGGCGAGTAAAACGATTATATTCTGTTAATATTATACCAGAAGCACAGTGGGTATATAAATGGCGAGAAACGTTAAATATTTGTTGGGAAAGGAAGAACGTATTGTGGAAAATGATAAATTTCCAATGTTAATGTTTAATATTAAAGTAGTCTATATACTGGTGGCGTATTTGTAGCTTTGTTTAAAATTTAACGTGCAACGCGTCCACGAAATGGTTTACTGGCTTCTGGCTGACCGTATACTGAGCGCGACTACTTGCCCGTGTTCCGTGGAAAGGAAATAGCTCACAAAGAGACTCGCTATACTTACCATTATACATTCATTATGATAATGTGTTTATACTCGTTGTACTTGTTCAGGAAATTGGCTACAAACACAGATACTTAAAAATATTCCTCAACATGAAAAATATCAAGCTAACCATGGTGTGACTTACGTACCTCGGATTAAGAAAACCTCGCTTGATTAGACTTTAAATCTCGATTAGTTTTAGGCCAGTAACGCTCTTAATTTTCCACCACATTTAATTAAACGAACAATCGTTAATTTCAAAAACATTCGATTCCTCAGCACTTTAACTGTAATATAGCTAACTGACTCTACAAGTAACTTAATAAACTCAGCCATATTCATCGTTGTCAGCGCTATTAGTCCAAAGCAGCCCAATCGACGCAACACGCAAACTATACCGATACCTCCAAAGAAAACGAATACCAAATAGTCATTCAGTTACAAAGATCAGAAGTCCGAGGCTCACCAGTGACGCGCAAAAGTTTCCACGTATAGGATTAAAAACACCCGATAACGCCTCCCCTTCTCTTCGAAAATCCCATCAGTCCCCGTTCACCGTCGTTACACTCAAGCAAAAGCCTCAGCTCCACAAATCCCCAGGCGACGAGTCCAAGGGAGGTCTACTCCTGCCCCATCGTCGCTAGTGGACGAAGTTTCCATCGTAATCCTTCGTGCTCTTCGTTTCGACGAACCAGGGTAGGCCAGGGGGTGGGCGCGTCGATATCGAGAAATAATGCATCGAGTGGCCGTTTTAAGTTCGTCCGAAGTCCGCTTCGGATTCCTCGAATCAATTAATCGTGACGGTGCTCCCGTACGTGTGCGGGTCACGCTCGTGTGCGTACAGGCCGAAGAGAGAGAGAGAGAGAGAGAGAGAGAGAGAGACCGGGGGTGAGGACGTGTGTGACTCTGCATCACGTTAGCTCGCGTGATACCCAGTCGTCTTTCAATCGAAGTCGGTAAAACGTACCTCCGAAATGTGCGCGGCTTAATATATTCAACGCGATTGTGTCCCAGCACAAAGGGATTACTTTCTCGTTGCACGTGTGTGCTCGAGTATGTGGGCACGCGCACGCCACGGGCTCGCAGAGAGGGGGGGCGTGTCGACGCAGTGGAACTTTCTCGGAGGGAGCAGGGGCAAGCGTTTTTCCGTCACAATACGTCCACCGACGAATATATCCGCGTGATATTTTTGTTATAGTTTACCTACGAGTGATATACTTATATTTACGGATATATATTTACACCGTGCAAACCGTCTGTTTCTCATGGCCTACGGAGGGGGTAGCCGACAGCTCGGCGGGCACGAGCGAGCCCGCGACGTGATCTCGCGTGTCCAAGCTGCGAACGCAAGCGGCACGCGTCCTACGCAGTTGGGAATCGACGTGCGATGTTAATTGCGTTGTTTCTAGTCGCCTCTGTGTTTCTTTCCTCTGATAGAAAGGGTTTGACGCGGGGGAGGAGACGGGGAGGTTGGAACGAGTGGGATATAGCGCACGTTATTCAAGTTGAAGTGGAGGGTGGAAGTTGCCAAAGTTTTCCGCGCTCGGGAGAGGCTTGCCGCTTGATCTAAAAAGCGTGGATAATTTTTAGTACAGGATTATAGTTCGGTTTTCCTTCCGCGTCGATATAGTTTTGTTTCCTTTAGCGCGTCGAGCGGGGGTTGAACCGAAGGAGGATAATTTATAGAACTGGTGAGGGATGGTAGATTTTTATAAAATTATAGTTGTCGCTAATTGGTGTTGTTTCTAAAAAGAGTTCGTACACCACGTGAATTTAAACAATTATTCAGAGATGCCAAATGCCGTTAAGTGTCACACATTACGGCATTCTGACGAGCTGTGCGGCGGGCACGTTAATGTTTGCCTGGCATTAAGTAGCGGTATCGATAATTAACGTGCTCGCTGTGATGCACACCATTGATGATGCATTATTGGCTCTTCGTACACACGTTCTCTGCTGACACTGCTCTGCACTGCGCGACGCTGCGAGCGTATATAGTCCTTACGTCTTAGAATTAGATGCGAAGCTTTCCGAAAATATTTCCTTCAAAGGGTTTCGTATAAATCAACGACACGTTATTTCTTGGCTGACGATTTCCAATTGTATCTTGTCTAGCTGTTTACAATCTGTAGATCTGTATATTCTCAATTTCCAACCATAGAAAAATCTTAGGAAATATTCGCGAAACAGTGCTTCTTCCGTTCACTTTAGGATTCGGTGAGAAACTATTTCTATTTAGTGTCACACAATCTTTACGACCATCGAAGTGATTTATTCTACTCGTTCATACCGATAAAGGAGGGTGTAGGAAATCAAAGTTTCCGTAGGATAAAAGTCGAACTATTCACAACGATCTGACTACGCCACAACGTTCGCTCGAATTACTATAAACTTCGATCGATGCGATTCGGGATTCCCGAGCGGCAGTGGCGGGCTGTGCGATATTGTAGTAAGTTTTGGATCGAGACGATCGCACTCACATCCTGATTAACCCGACGAAAAGTACCGCGTTCGATTCTCGAAGAGCAGAACCCATGGCCAGGCGTTATGGAACGGATTGGGCATTTTAAACCACGTTTAAATGAATTATAGCTATCTATACAACACCAAGTAATATATATATATGAAATTATATATATATACAAATTCTAATATATAAATATATATATATTACGACGATGATAATATTATATATATGAAAATATATTTAATGAATGTTCCTATATTTATACTATAAGTACGTATTAAGTATGTATTATATGATATTAATATTCGATGGCGATTTCAGGTTTTTACCAAGCAACAACAACAACAAAATTAAATGTCTGTTTAGGTAGTAGCCGCTATCGGGTTAATTTAAATGAACTGGAAGAGTGAGAGGGAATAGGAGGGGGGGATAGAGAGAGAGAGAGAGAGAGAGAGAGAGAGAGAGAGAGAGAGACGAACGTAAGGGGAATAGGGATAAAATAGAACGACGAAGATGGGAATGACAGTTAGATATGAAGTAGAGCAACAATTTCGGATAAACGCAAAATTTTCAGAGAACGAAATTAGAGGGAGGGTGTTTTAAAGCGGGTTTGCGTGTGCTGGTGACGAGGCGAGGGTCTTCCTATACTGACTGAACGATCAGATGTGATATATGCATAAGGATTAATTAATAATTATTTACTCCAATCGTATATATATATATATATACACACACACATATATATATATATATATATGTAATTAATATTATTAATATGGTTATGATATACAAACATTATATCTATATATTGTGTATAAGTAGATAGGAACATATACAATGTTTTTAACTGGTTTATCTATGTTCCGAGGATATATGCTAAGTGTATTTAGGTAGGATGTTGTAAGAAGGGTCTCTCGCCGTTAATGTTTAATCGATAGAGACCTCACGAGTGATTCAGTTCGCGACGAAAGAGACCTGACGACTTAAATTCGACGCCATTTCTGAAAATCGAAACTGAAGCCACGGTTCACGCGTTTCTTCCTCGCCTTCTTCTCTCTCAGCTTCTTCTACTAAAGATACAGTTGACGATCCTTTTGCACCGTGCTTGAAACAATGATTGGGATATCTGTTCCGTCCAACGAAACTTGGGTTGCCACGCTTGCAAACCAGACCTCGTGGAACTTGAAGCAGACTCACGTGGCGCTCTGCTGTCAATTAGTGTGTCCCTAAATTCTCGTGAAGACACAAGGGACAGAGTGATGGTTAGACTTCTATTCAACTCTAGTGTTTCTTTCCGTCGTTTGTTTACCTCTTCGACTCGCGAAACAGCCTGGTTGCAATCTATTAAAAAGCCACCCCACACCTGCCACAGGAAAAAAGTAACCAGAATCTCTGAACATACGCCGCTTAGTAAATTCCAGCCAATTTCGTTTCGATCGTGAAAGAAATGACACACCAGCTTCGCGTTGCGTGTTCCGTCCAGGCTTATTAGGAATGCATTCAAATCGCGACTCCAACGCCAGTTGTTAGCGCAAGAGTGTCTGAGAGGTTTCTCGTTCTTACACAGCTACTGTAATATACAGAATTCAAAGGAGTCTTTAGCATCGTTTACCCAAAGAGCTTTCGATATCATCGAAAGAGAACCAATGTCGCAACCAGCAAACACACGTCTCCTCCACTTTGTCTTCGCCAGTATTAGCATACAGAAACTGTGATTACTATAAAAATCTGTCTACTTCTTTGTCTTTCAGAGATAGCGCACAGTGGCGATCGAAGCTACGTGACCTGACACGCGTTACTCCACACAAAGGCAGATCCACCTCTTTTGAGTTGGACCCCCCCGCTAAAAGTATTACAGTACATAAACAGTATTCCTTTCATCTCCGGTATTTGCTCTAGAAACACGGTCCTCCGGTTATTTCCAGCAGCTAAACTGCAAAAACAAAGGAACACTAAGTAGAGAGCAATACGCGCGAGCGTTCCTATTCGTTCCGAAGTCCCTTTTCGTAGTTCAACGAGATGTCGTACGAAATCCTCTGGCTATCCCCGTGGAGCCACCTATTCGCGCAAGTAGCCATATTGTCTCAACGCTCAGAATCGATACGACCTCGTGAGATTGTTATTTATTGCATAAGTGGCGGCTATTTTTTAAATACTAGGCTTAAGGAGATGGAATTCGTCCATGACCTGGCGGGCTCAATCGACAACGCAGGATTCGAATCCTCGTCCAGCAACCCGATCTATTATTTCTCTTAATAAAACCGGCGACCGTCGAGTCGAGAGAACTCTTTCGTTCCGAGGTCGAGGCGATTAAGCGGCAGTTAAGTCGAAACGTCGCGAAGGAAATAGGCGCGTATTGGAGTCGTGCCGCGGTCCTCTTTCTCGCGAAAGCACGGCGAGCCGTGCTGGTTCGCGGTGTGGAAGATGGAAGTGGCAGAAACAATTCGGGAGTGTTTCGAGTTTATGCGTTCCGTGCAATAACAGTTTGCTCAATCCTCGGTGTCCGTCGGTCCGTCCGTACGGAACGACTACTCGTAGGTTTAAAGCGTCAAGCACACACACACACACACACGCACACACATTGTACACGACACAGATACACTCGCGCCCACGCGCGCGCAGACGTACACAGAGACACGTGTGTAAGAAAGAAGTAGCAAGAGAAGTAGTAGCTAGCTCGGCACGTTAACGTAGCCAGACAATTTCTCCGGCATAATAGCCGCAAAACGGACTTTAATCTCCTATTTCAAACCTTCCTTCGAGTCTCTCGATGTCTTTTCGGTGTCTATTCTAAAACGATTTAAGCGCGCGATGAAAACAAAAAAAAAATAACACGCGTAACGTCGAACGATTTCAGCGTTTAGCTTCGTCTGTGTAATAGTACGTACGATGCCAAGTCGGACGCAATGGGGGCAGAAAGCGACAAAAAAAAAAGAAGATATGCATAAAAATACCCTGGAACCCTTTCGCGCGGCGTGGGGTTGCGAAATATGCGACGCGACGACCGACGAGCGCGTCAACGAGCGGCCACGCCGCTCTTCCACACAACCCCCTCGACACAAACCTCCCTCCCCCCCCCCCGCTGCACCCGTGTTTCGCGACGGAAACGTCGCGATCCGACACGGTGCACGCCGCGGGAACGACGGTTCCCACGCTATTTCGGCAAAGTTAATCGTAGGTGTGTTTCGTAGACTTTCCTAATCTTCTCTCGACTTCTCGTTACTCTAGCAATAATGAACGGGCGGAGAGCCGTCCCCGTAGATCTTCGCGATCAGCTCGGAACTGTCGCTTCGGCGCGAGTTCGCCGGCGATAAGGATCGTCCTAGCCTCGCTGGCAAAGAAAGGAAGAGAGTGGGGTAGTAGTGTGCATGAGGATTCGAGGAGAAAAAACGAAAACGGAAAAGAGAAGACGAGGGGACGAAGAAGAATTTCCACCGTGAAATTCGCTACCCTCCTACTTCACCCGCCCCCCTCCACTTTCCTCGCCCCTCCTCGCACTTCTATAGAACCTGACACCCCTCCCCCTCTCCCCGCTAATCCACCCCCCCCCCTTTAACGAAAGTCGATTTTGCAATCACACTCAGCCGGTTCGCGAGGATGTAGGAAGGAAATGGTAAAGAGAAGATTTCGTGGCCGTACTATCGTAACTGTCTGTCGTACCTACTGTTAGATATTAATGATTGTAACGTAATAATTAGCGTAATTAACGAATTGAGGAGGGGGGGGGGAGGGCGCTGCGCCCGTGCACCACGGCTCCGACCGATGATAGAGGGAACGTAGTGAACGTGGTGCCGCCTCACGTGGATGTTAGAGATATTTTTCAACTTGTACTAAATGTGATAAACCGATGAATTGACAATGAGCAATCTAACTGTAATATATAAACACTATATTATATATATATATATTATATATTATATTATATATATTATAAATACATGTCTGTCGTACAAGCCGTGAATAGGTTTTACCGTAACTAGTACATGTTAGCTTAAATGGTTGGCGCGCGTGCAAAGCAGACGGATGACGCGCCGCGTACGTTTGAGCCGGACGCTCAAACCGGAGGGTGAAAGATCGGGAGGTGGCGATAAAAGAAAGGGGAAAAAGTGGTGATGGTATCGTTCGCAACGCCGTCTCGAAATCTGTCCACGACTTTTTTCCACTGACGCCGGGCGCTGTCCTCGTACCTACGCCAAACACGTAGCTACTCGGCTAATTGATCGATTAATTAATTAATTAGGGAACTCCCCGGGACGGGGCTGTACGTGTTGCGCAGATTTTTTGGCGCTCAGTCGACGGACGACGACCCGAATTTATGCACTCGATTCGCCTTCTCTCGGCGATTCGAAGTAACTTAAATTAAAAAAAGAACTCTTCCAGGTTGAATTTTTTTTTTTTTTTTAGTATTAGTTCATATTAGGTTGTGAATGAAAGTGTTCTTTACGGATATCTGGTGCCCCACGATTGGTTAATCAAAATGCAGCTGATTTGAAAAGTAATAAAATCGATGTGAAAGTTTGAAGTAGTTTGGCAGAAAATGAAATTGAATTTTCAAAAATGGGAAAGCATTTTCCGCGAGAAAAGTGGCGTAAAAAAGGGAGGCGAAGAGTGCAAAAGTTATAATCAATATATTAACATCCATTTCCTTCAAATTTCCACGCGTCAACGAACATCACACAGGTATACACGCGAGGGGGCAGCAATTTTTTAATTATTTTTTGCTTCATACTCTGCGAAACGTCAGGGCAGGACGTAACAGCCCGTTCACGGTAACCGCGTTCGATATATTACGTGTATTGTATAAATAGCCGTTGGTACAAAGCTGCGAGTCTCACATTAAATCCGATCCCATCGACCGCTAGATCGTCGATCGTCACGGGTCGACGATCGATCGACCGACCAAGCTGACGAAACGAAACGACGACTATGAAACGGCGTTGTAATTTAATTCTAGCGCCCTGCGAGCCGCCAGTCACGGCGCCCCACGTCAATGGCACGCTTTAAACAAACAAACAAACAAAAAAAGAGAAAAACGAAAGAAAAGAGGGCGAAAAAACGGGGATAAAAAGTACTGTGTAAAAAAAAAAGTACACTATTACTTGGTACATTATTATATACATTGTAACCAATTGTTGTCTACGATATAATGTTATTTTTCTAATTCATATTCGATTGTTATCGTTAAGAGTGAGAGGGAGAGAGAGGGTGAGAGAGAGAGAATGCGAGAGACGAGAAAGAGCACACACGAGGATTTTAGGGAAGACCAATGGCGGTCAGAAGCGCGACCTTCACTTCTTTCCACCTTTCCTCCCGATGGAACTTCCGGCACGGCCATTCTCGTTCAGATCGTCTGTTCACTTCCTTAATCGAAACAATACAGCAAGTGGATTAGTCAGATTTTTATTTCTATATAAATTGAGGGATTAATATCGTCTTTCGTTTTTCGAATTCGTATAGTTTGCACGCTTGTTCTTTTAGGGGGGGTTTCACTATTCATTTTATAGATAGATACATCCTACCTAGTGTCAGTGGTTCCACTTCACAGATTCTAGAGAATATAACTCATTTTGTAGTAAAAGGTAACAACACTCATTCAATGTTGAATGAACTGGAATTCGCTTTCAGCAAATTGGCAAATTAAAATTTGATCGTTCAATTACATCTGCAATAATTTCACTATGAAATGACAAGTAATATTCTCAATTATTACCTGAAACTTATTCGACATTCATACAGTCACTACCATCTTGCCAATAAATAGAGAGAATCGATGGCTAAATGTCTAAAAACTTATCAAATATTCTGCTACTTATCTGTTTAATTTTCATCCGATTCCCATTCCATATAAACAAATTGCTGAATAAGAGCTGCAATAATCACTCCGGCCACAGTTTCAATATTTCATAAATCAGTATTAAACACACTCACACTATGTCACGCTATTCAGCAATTTCATCTACATTAAACTCCGGGCAAATGAAGTTCATGCAAGGGCCGTCTGACCAATGATAGACTATACTACTGACCACTGGCATTCGCTACAGCACGCCATAAAACGGACTAATTTCTCTAGTATTACGTTCAATCCCCATCGTTTCTTTCTCTAACAATTATCGTTCAGCTATTCCCTCTTAAAGAACGAGCATGATTTTGTCAGAAAGCAGACACAAAGCGAAGAGAAAGGAATTAGAATTCCAAGACACGTGACTACGTGGCCCGCTTGCCTCGTTGACGACGATCGATGAATCGATGGCCGGCTAAAGACTAATTGATAAATCACCCCCTTCTCCTCCCCCTTACCTCCTCTCCTAGCCCTGAGCTTTCGTAGACGGATGGTGCGAGGCGAAACAAAGCGGTAGCGACGCGTAATTAGCAAGGACGCTAATGTCGGGCGGCGCGCTGGTCTGTGATAAAAAAAAAAGAAAAAAAAACGTCGCGGGCGCGTATTGTATTTTTTGTAAGGCTCGTTCGTGCCAGATTTGTGATAGCCAAGCCCGCGGCATCCTCGATTAAATGGACGATGACGACGACGATGATGATGGGCCGGCGTGCCACCGGCGCGAGGGAAACAAAAATGTCGATTCGACGGTTGCGCGTTGGAGTGAAAGATGAACGACTGGTCGCTCGGGTTCTTTTAGACCGTGACGTGAAACTTAGTCGGAGACGTTCCTTCTGCTCTGCGATCCAGTAACATTACTTTCGATTTTTTTTTCTCGCTGAGAAGTCGCTTCAAATCAATTCTGTACCATCTTTCTTTCTGGGCTTGCCTCAGAGGGATGCTTTTCCCTTGGAGCATGTTCCTCGAGTGGGGATTAGCGATTTCGGGGTTCAGAGGGACATAAAAGGGTGGAGAATTCTTAAATCGAGGCTTGTTCATTTTTACTATAATCAACGTATGCAAGTGCGTCAAGCGCAACTGTGAAATGTTATTCAAAAACCGCACCTCCCTGTTTTTTCATTATAATTCAGATCGTTTGTAAAGATTCTTCTATATAATTAAAAAATTACTCACATCGTATGCAAAGTAGCAGGATTATTGATGAAGTATTTAAGGGGTTAGATAAAAGATTATTGATGAAGTATTTAAGGGGTTAGACAACTTCAAGGGGGTTAGACAAACGAGTCATCGAATTATAGATATTTGGTAGATTTTATCTTACTCTTATTTGGCTAGAATTATGTGGCATACATTATACGGATCGTAAGTCGAAGGAACAAGTTCCAATAAGGAGAAAAGGGACAGATTGTAAATCGTCATGGGTAAAAAGAGCCGAGAAACCAATTTCTGGTTGGGGAAACTGGCATGCGAGAAAGCCTAAGTTACTAATTGTAAGCAGCATGCCGCGTTTCGCTATAAACATTAAACATCCACGGAAACAAAAAACGAGATTGGTGTGTGTGTGTGCATGCGTGTGTGCATGCGTGAGTGTATTCGTGAGCGCGTGTTGTTGTTGAATCTGGTATCCGCGATGCCAAAGATGTAAGTCATGTAATAAAGTCGTGGCTAAGGTATTATTAGTAACGTCAATGATAACGATGAACAATGGTGATAATCGTTATTGCTATCTTGTAACGTTTAATGTATATCAGTGTCGTGCAAAAAAAAAAATAATGAGCGGCTGAGCTCCTCAGTGTTGTGGGTATACATACTCGTTCCTAGCAACTCGTATGACAATTACTACTCGATACTACTCATAACAATTGCATTGATCTACTTTACTCTACGTACTTCAAAGATAAATAAATACATTCTGTCCAATCTCAGTAGTGAACCGTTTCCTTTCACACACCCCGCATAAGCGAAGACTAATTGTAACTTTGTTTTGCCCTCTTCTGTTGGATACATAACTGGGTTGACTGAAAGTGAAAAGAAGAATGTATGGTAGAAGAGAGAATTTACCCTTTTCTCTGTTCTTGCTTTCTACACCCTACAATTTTTCGGCTAATGAATTCACTTAATTTTTAAGAGAAAAAAAATCCGAGAACAAAGGGATGTAAGTACTGATAAAAATGATGCCACTATTTATTCGAGATAATTTAAAAGTAACGAAAGGTAAAGTATTTAGTATTATAAATAGTATTTATTTTAAACAAACCTCTAGAATAAATATCAAAATCAAGAAAACAGTAACAGAATCCAGTTGGACTACATATTCCCCCTTCAATTACTTTTGAGGGAACTCTGTTAATTCCGTAATTAAGTGGTAGAGGATATATCGCTTCGTAATGAGAGGGTGCAATACAATAAAAAGAATGATACAAAAGAAGCAATCACTTTATTTTACTTTCTCAACGATTTCATACAAATTTCAGATGCTTTCGCATATTTTACAATTTCACATATATATATGTATACACTTCAATATTTCGGACTGTGCACTCAAAACGTACCCTTCGATACGCTTCGATACATCGAATTTTAATATAGTTATTCTCGTCATTATTCGCTTCAACGTGTCATGGTACGGAGTATTTTTAAATCTATTTAATCTCTGATCAAAATGCTTCCGTCTCTATTATACAAACACTCTGTTTGCTTATGTCATTCCAGTTTTCTCTCTCTAGAGTTCGTGAAACGCCCCTTCCGCGCCCCGATGCAAAATTCCGCGCAACGTCTGCTACAGTCGACAGAAAACCAACTGGCTGTGCGCGCCGTTGAATTTTGTCTCGGCTATAGATACACGAACGGATGATAAAACTTGAACAGACCAATTGGAATGTAGAGCGCAACGCCTCCCTGCGAAATATCGATTACGATTTCCGCTAATAGCTAGTGTCATATACGTAATAACCCCACTACGGGTATGTCCCCCGTCAGGTGTAACCGCATTGTATAAAAGGGCAGGAACGGCACGAATAAAGAGTCAGTCGATTAATCAGTCTTCCTTATATAAAAAAGTTGCGATCCCGTGACACTAGCAGAGAAAGCTGACTTAGAAACTAAGAAGAACTGTACCACTCAACGCATCTCTAAGAACTTCGATCGTCGAAGTGTTTCGTAAAATGGCAAACAAAGCGCGTGTTGCCCTGTTAAAAAATATGCGTCGTTAGCTCCGCGTGGCCCAGTCCACGGTCTTTTGCATTTCGTTCTTTTGGTTCTAGCCTATTTCGTACGTATCGCAGCCTTCAAGAACGATCATGAATCGCAGAAAACTTGCCCATAAGTTGGCGATATCCTTGATGAGGATATTCGAAGTGTCATAAAGACCCAGCCGAAACGTGCATCTGGAGCGCGAAGAACATTTCAGCGCGGTCGTGTCGACAACTTACGACGCGACAGAGGAGCCCAGGCAGAAGTGGAGCTTTCAAAAGCCCTTCAGAATAAACTTTACCCAGGAGTAAAGAACGAACAGACGGCGGCCGAACGACTAGAAGTCGTTTCAACAATCAAGGCGATTACTCTATGTATTACCACTCCGATCAATCGGTTTTGGTACAGTTACAACATTTCTTGCTATCTCCGATTTACACAACGTGCCCCAACGAGGTATTATCTATCAATTTTATAGAGCTTCTTTGGCTCTATTAGAGTCGAAAATGCAATTCTGCCAGCGTGGAGTCCAAATGATTACTGGAAATAATGAAGATTATCAACAACTTCGTAACTCCGCTGACTTTATGCAGACACGCAAAACTAAACCCGTCATGCCTGATCCAATATCCAGAACTATCAACGCCATCGGAAACGTAAAAGTTTACGATAAGCAGTACTATCCTAAGTTCGCTGCTGATAGAACCGACAATGATGGAGCGTTTATACCGCAAAGTGAACACGTTATCTTTTCCAATTTACGGAAAACTGTTGTTGCACTATCCAATGCTCAAACACCAATTGTGATACGTCGATGCGTATCGATGCGGGAACGAGCATAAGGGACGCGCGAGGCGTCACTCTCTTTTGTTTGTTATAAGCATTGAAAAATGTGGCGACATCGGTAGTAAGTGGCAGGACTACAAGTTGATCATTTCGGAAGGGGCGCTTCATACAATTATGATAGAACTTCACTTACAGGTAAGTTCGTTTAATCATATAATAAATCGTACGAAGCCTGAGCAGACAAGTAGTGTTATACCGTGTCTGGTCAGACACTCCGTGAGTCTCCTGGACTCTCCAGTACAACGACCTGTTTTATATCGTGCAATTTTGCAAATCGACAAATCTATCTCTGACTTCCATGGCCCACATTGAAGTAGCAATAATTACTGAACAATCGAGGGAATTATTTGTACAGTAATAACAAAAGAACGTGGATACTGCCGTCCAAAATACTCGAATCGTAAATGCAACATCATAGTGTGTGCCACTGTTCAATAAGTGGATGTGACTAGCTTAAAATTATGATTATACAATGATCGGTGTCTATTGTCGTAAACAACGGTCACAATCGGTCCGCGCGATTGTGCCCTATTTCACTGTACAGCTTTTCTTTCAAGGAGAACCACTGTGCAATATCAAGCAAGTGACTGTACAAATCGCAACTGTGCGTAAGTACCTCCAGTTACCTGGACCACCTTTACACACGGAAGTTAAAAGTCTTTAAGATACATAACATCTGCTAATATAAATTTTACGATATAGAGGGTGTCTCGAGATAAAGGGTCCGATGAACGTCTTGGTAAGTAATAGATACGAATAACTAAACCAAAAATTTTCTGTTACATTCTGTTAAGGTTATTAAATCAGTTTGGAGATCTTGAAAAATTGATTAGCGTGTAGTGTTTTCAAATACTTCAAAATTAACAGTACAGTTCTCGCTTACAAAAACTCTTAACAAAATTGAATTAATTTTTAAGAAAGTGGTGAAAAATCGGTCTCGATTAATAGATTAAAAGTAGTAGTTTGTGCTCTGTACTTCTTTCGTATAATTTTGTGATACTGGGAACTGTAATGCTTTATTTAAACGATGATGTTGCATTCTCTCGTATCTACTAATTTAGCAACTATTCCATATGAAAATTATCTCGAGGCACCCTGGAAGGATAGTCCTCTAAAAATTCATCAAAAAATACATCAGAAAAATAGATTAAAAAGCTTTCTTGCGTGAGATAGGAATGCTGAAAAATGCCAACGGAACACTAAACGCTGTGTTTTTATCGATAAGTGCACAACTCGTAAAACATTCTTGGAAACCCGTGTACGAACAATCTTGGAAGATTCTTCTGCAATAGTGTATGTAAAGTAACTAGAGTAACATGTTCAAAATTGTTTTCTTCTTTTTAACACAAATTTTCCCATCAATCTGAAAAGTAGACATGTGCCTCACACCCCAACAAAATATAATCGATGAAAATCGAGATCGAAAAAAGCTAGAGAAAGAGAATTAAAAAAATTGACGAAATTAATCTCGTACTTAATCTCGTGTAAAATTTTAATTAGCGCCCAAATATTCCCCAAAACTATACAAATTGCACTGCTAAGGCATCGAAACCTATATCAATTTAATAGTAATCTCCGATCTTCCATTATGCAGAAAGAATATTTCAACATCGATCATCGACAAAATTCTCCACCTCACGAATCGCGAATACATTTCAGCTACGATTAATCAGAATTGCTTATTAGCAATAGCATTGCAAAACAGCTGCTGCACGAATGAAATTCATTTTCTAAAATTACATTTAAATACCGTGGGTGATTCCCAACTCGATCGCATTAATTGAAATAACATACGAGACGAATTTCGGAAGCCGAGCTACGGTCAAAGCAACTCATTTTTCAATAATCGTACTACTCTACCATAAATGTTTCATATTAATTGTCTAGAAACGGCAGTGATGCGTATCGAGAATTGCTGTCGAGAAATAACAATCTTTGTTATCTATGGATTCAATCGGAGCTGTCCAACTAATGTGTCCCAAGGTACAATTGTTTAGTCATATTTATCTAAACGATATATACAGAATATTCCAACATAGTGGAACAAGTCGAGATGCAAATTCTTCGGGACAAAAGAAAATCGAGGTAATGAAGAAACAAACTGAAATATACGTTCGTATTTTTCAATTGTAGGTATAGATTTAAATAATTGTTCACACACCAAAAATATACACTCCATTTACTTCCACGACTTTAATATGGCAGTAGCAAGTCGTAAAAAATAATCTTCGGTGCAGTTATTTCCGTTTTAAGCGTAAAAATAATATAGCAAATGTCATGGTCATAGCAAATAAATACCACATGGTCCTTAATGTTTTCTGTTTTCCATTTTCTTCTTACGGCATTTGTTGCAATAATTCATAATAGCAACGAAAAACAGACACACAATGGTACCATCCCACCACCAATCTTACACCGAAGCGACCGAAAGCATGTGCATAAATTCCTATCACTTTTAATGTCCCCCTTCGATCGGAAGTATAATAATTTGGGACTATCAGTCTTCTTGTATCCGCGAGTTCAACTGCCGCGAGGCTCGCGTCAAAGTCAGAGCATTGAAGTGCTTCGATATGTGTATCAATTAATGTGATTATTAATCAAAAATGTTAATTCAATTATTAGAACTACAGTCCGTAAAGAATTTGCATGTTTCGGCCAGTTCCATTATTTTGTGATACCCTGCGTACACATGGTGAATCATCTAAGTCTGAAATTGCAGACATTTCCATTTCGTTTTCTTTTCATATAATACACGAAAAAGTCAAGAAAGGAAGTGTTTAATTTAAACATAGGTGGACTTAGAATTTGAGAAACTGTGACATTAAGAAAAAATTGTTTTTCAGTATACAGTGTTCCTATGAATCCAGTATTTTTATCGAAAATAATGGAAGTCTTGCAATTTCAGTGGCAGATAATATATCCTATCTATTTGACGATATATATATACATAGATATATATTTTTAAAACGTTCATGCTTCTTTAATATTTGCATTTCAAAGTTTAACAATTTCTTCGTTAAAATTCTATTTCCATCCGTCGTTCAATATACAATATTTCACTTCCATTCTCTTTCTTTGGCACCTACGTGAGAAGAAAATTTCAAAGAACACAGTTCTCACGAGATAAAAAGTTGGACAGCCTTGCATTAAAATTGTGTCAATAATTGTAGGCTCTAAGCTGCGAGGAATATTTTTATAAACATTCCTCGTTCATTTCAACGACAAGTCATTCTAAATTCACCCGATACATTGGTATCTATTCGACACACAGATACTTTATCGCCTTTTATATGCTACGACAATGATTTTATTCGTTTAAACTGTTTATTATAAATAATCGAGACGAAGTATTACGTAGGATTGCTTGTAGTTTGTAATTCGATCGAAAAGTGAGGGACTCCATGCGAAAATATGAGTCGAGAATTTAGAATAAGAGTTTTCTTTCGTATGAACACTGTCCTGGAAGAAATTAAGTTTGAATATTCGCGCGGTATGCGCGCGCACCCTACGGTCGCACGGAGCAAAACATCAGTCGACAAACTGCCGGCCGCGCGTACACATCGGGCAGTTTTAAAACTCAGTAATTGTGGGGAAAAAGTGTTATTTCACGCCATAGGTTCATCTTTTCACAACGAATCATCTCCCCTTTCGACTGGACCAAAAATTGCATCCCATCAGGTATGAATAACAAATAGCAAATATGAATTCAAAAGACATCAAGCAACGGCTTGTACGTACGACTGCGTGACTCTCGTTTCATGCACAGTCGGCTTAAATAATCTGTTATCTAGTTATACGTGTTTCTAATTAAATTGCACTGAACGATTGAATAGTAGCTGCGCGTACTGAATATTAGATAAAATGCAACAAAGATGCAAATGAGAAAATGAATAACACTGAATAGTACGTAACAAGGCATTAAGCTAGGTGTTAGTACGTTATCGCACGATACACTCGAACGTAAATCGATCTTCAGATAGTACGTTTGAACATTCAAACGAAACATAGGTTAAAGATTATGTATCATTATTGCAATACATACCTTCGAAACGATTACGAGATGTTTAGGGGGGGGGGGGGGGGAATAATTTATATAAAAAAACAGTTCTTTAAATGAGGATTAATAGAAAAATAATGATATGGGTGTTGAAATATTCGTTAGGTGTACGTACTAACTATAGCCGAACCTTTAGCTCTTCCATTCTCTGTCGTATTCTCCGTCGCATCTCTTTGTATCTAGAAATTAAGAACAGAATTTAAGTATATTCTACGATGCTTGAGAATTTCACAACTTCTTCCAAGGAAACCTACTTCTCCTTCAGTAAAAGAATCTGACGTTCCTCCTCGTAATGATAACGCTGCAGAATCCCGTGGCATTCCGCTAATGAGAGATTAAGAAATTGCGCGACGTCAGAGCTAATTTCTGGCGTTGATAATTTATCCACCAGAAAGAGTCTCGCGACATTTTCGTGCGGACCTAGCACCACACGAACTTCCAAGGGATACTCGTCCTCCCTCAGTCTTCTTTGTTCTAAAATGGAATAGAAGCTTCTTTGAAATACCGTCTAGATATAAAATCCGTATATCTGTTGAAGAAAAATCAGCGATTAAACTCACCGCCATTGTCGCGGACCACGAACAGCGCGAAGTTCTCCGGTTTAGCATCCACTTTATACTTGTCTAACATGAGATTGATCACCTCCTGAGTATTTACCAAGCTCGTAATCCAAACAGACATTTGAGATCCATGGGGCGGTGTGAAAAAGCTAGTTTCACGATTATAAAAATGTCCGTTGATCGAGCAACGGCGTCGCAAACGACTACGGGACTGTCGTCGACCTCCTGGACGACGTCTTATAGCTGTGGAGCCTTGCTTTCTTCGTAGAACCACGCCATCCAGCTGAAATCCATTATAAATGCACACACTGTCGAAAATACAGCGGGTCTGAATAAGGGTGCATAGTTGTTGCGTACCTCTAATCCGCTGTCGGTGGACATGGTCATGTTATCGTCCTCTCTAAACTGCAAAGAATTCACAGAATCTGTGTCACTATCAGTTCGATGTCTTTGGAGACAGTCAGGCCCAGACATAGATCGATTCAATCCCTTTTCTATCCAGCTATCGTCAGTGCTGATAGATCGATTGCCAGACATGTTCTTCTCCAAGCTATCAAAGTATTCTACCCTTCGAAGTGTCCCGTTTCGGTTGGGTGTCCCATGATAGACAGGTGTATCGGTACTGGAAGAGCTGCCTATACTGTGCGTTGGTGTACTGGTCACACTGCTGTCGTTGCCGCGATTACCTTGGTGATTAGGGCTGCTCGTTTCCGAGTTTTCACGGGAATCCGACTTGTCGAGACTGGACTGCGTGGAAAGCGGCAACGCGTCCGAGTTACTTTGCGAACTTATTGACGGCAGGTTTTCCGGCATTGTTTGATACAATTTGTTTCCGTCTTCAACCTTGCGTTCGACCTGGAAAATTAGAATTTTAAATAAGATCAGGTTCAATAGTAATCGTATTAGTAAGTCATGAATTTAAAGGATCAATGTAGAACCTGGAGAAGTTCGTCTAATTCATCCCATTCCATGTCTTTAACATCTAGTTTCATCGGTAAAGTGAGACTCTTGAGATGATCAGGAGAAGTTGGAACAGATTTCGTTTCAGTCTCTGCATCTTGCTCGGATGCAGCCTTTTCTGCGTTATCCTCTTTCTCCTCATCTTCTATGCTCTGTTATAACGATTGACGAGATGAAAGAATTCACAAAATTTCTAGCGCAAGCGTACTTTGGAGTAAAATAATATACGAACATCGGAAACGCTGCGTCTGCAAGAATTTCTATTCCGAGCTGTGACCACTGTGCGTTGATCGTCGTCCTCTTTCAAATGAATTACTCCTCGAACGCCCCAGTAGATTCGAAGCGCGCCTTCTAAGATCAATCTTCCGTTGACCTGCAAGATATGATTATTCATTGAATTCTTGTTTCATCTTATACTATAAAGCAAAGTTATTGTATGTTCTGTGTTTGTCTGTCGCCGAAAAACTTTCTAACGGTAAACTCTGGGATCGCGAAAGATGTGTCGGCTCATGATGCCTGGCTAATCCAGATGAATGTGACTATTTTCAGCTCGCTACGTCCTTCCTTTCTCGAGTTATTAGTTAAAATAAACGAATAACCTACAATTCCAAGCCGCCTATGGCGCGCGAGAGAGAAACAGGGCAAAGGTACGTCAAAGGCGAAACGAGACAGAATATCTCTCTTGCGTAGCAGACGGTAACGCCGCGCCACACATTCGTCACCTTTCGCTCGCTCTCGTGTAACTCGGATTCTCTCACTTTCGACCGAATGATTCCAAGAAGTGGTGGGGATAGCGACGACCGCTTAACGCACGCATCGTTGAAAATGTTGGGATGATCCCAGAGAGCGAAAGTTTATTAAATTCCGGGCGAAGCCGGGTAATAAAGCTAGTACTTTTATAAGGGAATAAGAAAGTAAATCTCTTCACCTCGCGACTTCTGATTCCCCCACTTTTGCCTTCGTAATACTGATTGAAGACTTTGAGCTTTGACTCTAGGTGTGATCTGCGTACAACAAAATTTGATTAATATGTAATAACACCGATTAGAGCCTTGAATTACGTACCTAGGTAACGAAGGTCGGGCTTCTTTCTTTCCAAAACTTGTGTGTGACTCGACTCTTGTTCCATGACCGAACAATTGTGGTCCGAATAATGCACCGTAGCATGGTACGTGGCAATATGGTACACCTTTGTGCTAGATAAGAATATAAAAAGAGTAGTGCACATGATATTTAAAAATTAAGATTTAACATTAAGAATATCAAATGCAGTTTCAATTCGTTACAAAGAAATTTAAAAAGGCTGTGATGTTACAGTAACAACTTTGCAATAAAAAAACTATTGAACCTCTGCATGTTGGCCTGGGTTTAAACGTTTTCCACATTCCTCGCAGCGTAAGCATTCTGGATGCCAATCATAGCCCAATGATTGTTTGCGTTCAGCTGAAGATATACACAAATAAATATCTGTGTAAAATATTTATGCAGGATATATTGATTTTATTTCGAAAAATTCATACATTAAAGAACGTTGGGTACATCCACTGAAATTCATTCTAGTATTACAATAAACATATTTACGAAAGTACACCAAATTAATCAATAAAATTGTTGTTCAACATTTACAAACAAATATTTACGTTTAAATATATTATCCAATTTATTTTTCATGTTTAAAACAGTAAAATCGTTCAATTACGAGGCAAAGGAATATTTTTAGCATTACTCTTTTTATCGTAAAAATAAGTTTTTAATTAACAATGGAATGTTCTTTAGATACATGCAGCAGTTAGTTATCGAATAATTTCGTTGCTTGATCAAATGTAAGTACGAATATCGTACTATTCTAGAAACAAAAAGGGAATTAATTCGTAGGAATAACAGGAAACGGTACTTGTCAAAATTAGTACGCCTTTTTAATGTATGCGAGGATTGGAACTGACCGAAGTATACTGGTTTCCCACATTTATGGCACTTCCACATGACGGCGAACACTCGAAAGTTCCATGAAATACTAAAAACTAATTATTTACTGACTTCTAATCCATTTTGTTTATATACTGTATAAATAGGCGCATTGAAAATGACATGCGGGTTAATTAAAGATGTTACTAGTAAGGCAACCTTCGCAGAATAATGAATAGTTCCTGTCCGGGTTCGAAAACTTATCAAGCACTTTACTTACATTTCTTTACTAGAAACATAGAGTATAAAGTAGAAGGAAAACTACGGAGATAGCGTAGAACGTTCATTCGGGTTCATTCATGGAATTTCATTAATGAAGCATAGTAACAAGCGGCTGGTTAATATTAAATTTTGCATTGAAACCTTTGCCACAGAAGGCTTCTAGATAACTATTTTACATCGTTATTTATAGTTACTGTTTCCCGAAAGAACACAAAATTAAATAAGAAACATTAATTCATTTATAACTCTATTGTATTCCAGCATTATATTTCAAATAATGAATATATTTCTATTAAATTATAATAATAATTTGATACATAAAAGCCGATTTCTGATTACTTTAGAATTTATCTAAATTCGATGTTCGAAAGTTGTTATATAAAGCATTCCTTTCAATAATTATCAAAACGTTTTTAAAGGAGCTTAAATTTATAACTGGACTACATAGCACTTAAATATTATCCTTAACATTCGTCTCATCAAAACAACCCTAATGGCGCGCACGATTTTAACGGAAAATTCGTAAGCTTACCGGCATTTAAGATCCGCAAATGCGTATCTGATTTTTCAATAACAGTATTTGAATATTCAAAATGATGAAGATAAAGAAGAAATTCAGCTAAATTTCCGCACCCAAACAATATAAACTCCAGTGTCTTAATTTCTTCCAAACAACATTGGCTAACAACCAATTTCGTAAAGTTTCTTCGAGAGTAAAGGATAACCTACAGAAGTAAACAAAACGATGCAGACGAATAAGAAAGGATGCAAAGAACTGTTGATGCAGAGAATGTTCTTTGCCATAATCTCCAGCATAATCGTACAATTTATTCTTCTCTCATGTTTGCTCCTAATTACGAATCTAAATACGGATTACGCTTCGTGGCTTCAAAACACATGGACAGCGGTAACCTCGTTTCGGATGCGGTGTTATTTCTGCATTCTCGCCACCGTCACATTCTTCCAAGGAATCATTTGCAGTAAAAGTTACACGAACACTCCACCTTACCTGAAAAGCAGGTTCACAAAGTTCTGCGGGATATTCACATCTCAGAATATCTTGCTGGGTGCTTTACATGTCATCAACGGCAGCTTGTTCGTCTGGCTGCATTTGTCAGCCAAAGGAGGTACCTACAGCTTCTTAACAACAGACTGCAGTATAGTTTACGGAACATGTTTAGTGGAAGAGCATTATTTCTTGTTCTTGAGTGGATTCTGGAGCGGACTGTATTTCTTCATGACGACTAGCATCTATCGGGTGAATTATTTGAAATTCCCAATTATATCCTTGTCGAAGTTCTTTAGATTTAAGACAACGATATATTCGCTACTTCCATCACTGATGGCTGAATGCATATGGCCAGCATTGTATTATTTAATTGGCTATTATTTCTTGGGCTCTTATTGCCGCTCCATCATATTGTTCCTAACATCTATACAATTGGAAAGCGAACCATTGAATAGCATTCCTAGATTATTGAATTTGCCACTGATCTTCCATTTGTGGCTATACCAATTGGTATTTGTGCTGACAATAGACAGCATGTATTTGTTATTCGAAGTGCATTTAACGGAATGGGTTCCCTTCGAATTTGGACAAAGCAACGTGTTTAATAACGACAAGTCTGGTGTAACGCTTTCCGAAGCATTGTCTATGGACAAAATACCCATAATACAGCACTTGGGCTACTTGGACTTAGTCACTATGGCGCAAAAAGAGAAGAGCAGGAGAAGCGTATTATTCACGTTGAGTCAACCCGGTGGTCATCCTTACAATTGGAATTGCATCGTAGAAAAATGCGTTGGACTCATTAAGAAATTTTCGGACGATCTTAACGAAGCGTGCGTTAAAATTCAGGAACCATTGCCGTTGTGCGCTCCGAGCACCGCTACAGCGGCGACTGGTACGATGTTCGAGAAAGAATACCTATACCGTATGCGAAGTTTAGTAAGGCCGGAGGCACCAGTGCCTCCTATCGAACAATCTGACGTAAAAAAAGATGCCGACAATGAACTATTTATCAACAAATTCGTGAAAGCAAAGTGGAACAGTTTTATCGCATATTTGTTTTCGAAACCGATCATTTGTTACACCTTCGGCGAAATAGAGGGTGGTAAAGCGTGCCACGTTTTATATAATGGGCAATCTGTGATTTGGGCGGCCGAAACAATCTCGTCTTTATCCGTATTATCGTTAAAGGAAGATTCCTATGGAATCGCGCAGAAGGATCTACCACTTATAATTAATACGTTACTTGCTCTGAAGCAAGTTCTCGATAAATTACAAAAGTCAAATGTTCTGGCAAAGAAACAAGAAGGACGTGATAAGTTTATTCAACAAATCTTCCAGTCTTTGCGTTGTGCGACGAAACGGAGTCTGTACAGAATTGTCACATATTTTGAAGCCTATGTTGGAGACTTGGCGCTAGAGCCAGCGACGGTCGAACAGTTACATTATTTTCTTGCTTATAGAGAATAATTCTCGTACCTTTATACTGCGGATTCAAATGTACATACTGCTATACTGCGAAATATTCTTTAAGTTTAGAATACTGCGGTCGAAATACATTACACGAACTTTAAGAATATTTTTCTAATTGTTATATTTATATACATAAATTGTATTTCCGATTGCAGTCTTTTTTACAAGTACATGTACGAGTCGTCAAACGTAATGTATCGTTTTTTAATAAAAGGAACAATTGTAAGTTCGCAGTCCATAGAATACGCTTTCCGAGTGTGATAACGTAACTGAATTTAAAATTTATGAAATGCTGTAATAAATCGAATATTTTTCTAAAGATCCTTTTGCTTTTTTTTCTACGCGCGTTTAAAAAAATACTTTGTAATAATTACATATATAAAAATCTATAAAAAGAAACAACTTATTTTTACTGTCATAAAATATATTACATCTTTTTTAAAGCTTCTACAACGCTAAGATTATAAAACAATATATCTCGCAATGAAAACCAGTTTTTCGATTGGGCCTCTTGCAACTCACTTAAGTAATCCCTCAACGATTCGGTTTCTGCTATCGTCGTTCCGTGCCACTTTAAAAATACACCTAAATAAGCTTGCGACAATTCAAAGTCTGTCTTCATTTCCATCATGTGATGTATCATTTTCATAAATCGGAGTAACAAAGCGTCCGACGTAAGCGATTGAATTTCGAAATCAATCGAGCTTGGGCCCATAGACTTCAATTTTTCGATAACGTCATTAAACTGGTTGTTCTCACTAGATAGCAAAGATTTCCCGAATATAGTAAGATTCTGTAGATCGGGATGAGTGATCAATCTCTCGTTCGATTCCGTATTTGTAGCGTCTGAGAAATCGAATCTCATATCCAACGATGGAATCGTTTGCAAGAAGAAAGGAGCCCTTTCTGGTGCTTTGAGTGCTTCCTTCGGTTTATTTCTCTTCTTCACTATGTCTATATTGAGTAGATTCTGCCACCTCGAGTTAGCTAAGCCGGACATTGTAATAAGATCTTCGTCAAGCTGTTCCGGAGAAACGTATTCTGGTTCTGGCTCGGTAAGCTCGTCTTCATTCACGTCGGTAGCCTCTATTACAGAACCAGGAAGACCGATCATCGGAATCGGGTCGTCTTTGTTCACTGCTTTCAGTGATACGTGAGAGTAAAGGGTACGATTCGACCATAAATATATGCCGACATTGCAAACATGTGTCGTGGCAAGGAATTCTCCTGTCGGAGAAAAGTGTAACGATGTGCATGCTTCTGGTACCTAAAACATTTACGTAAATGTGTAAAATTTTTTAACAGAAATTATCAGTTTTCCGTGGTATTCCATATTTCAAAAATATACCTGAAAAACGTCTATCAAATTGGAGGAAGGAATATCCCACGTGCGGATCGTACAATCCATGGATGCTGTTATCAACCACCTGGAGTCGGGGTTGAAACATGCGTCCATCAATCGTCCCTCGTGACCTTCGAAACGTCGAACGATTCTTCTTGTATCGAGATCTATTAACACAATAGTAAAATCTTCTAATGCTAACGCCACAAGAGAACTTTCGTTGTGATATCGTAACCATTCGATTGGTTCGATCATTTTCATGACTGTCCTTGGTTCTGTGCTTCCTGCAAATAATACGTGATAAATTACACTTACGAAATTATTCATTTCTTAAGTAATTATAAATTAACATCTTTACTTCGCGTACCTTTCTTTGGCTTAAAATCCCAAAACTTTACAAAGCTATCTCTTCCAACAGTAATAACAGTTTGATTCAACGGATCTACCATCACACCTTTTACAGGACCCTCGTGGGCTCCTTTATCATCGCCATAACTAGCTCTGTGAATCCCTGATTGCATATTAAATCTTTCTACGTGGCCTGTGTTATATCCAATAACAACAAAATTCCCACACATTGTCAGGCACACGGCGGATGCTACAACATGGCGGTTGCCTTTAAATTTTTCAGGGAACAACTTGTGCTCCCCCATTTTCGTTTGATTAAAGGACCAGGTGGTAACTGTAGCCAAGCCAGAATGCGTTGCTACAATATTATCCCATTCCTTCTCTCTCGTTGTTTCTGCAGCTATGGCAGTTATCGGTGGCATTAATAAAGAATCCTCTACAGCTCTTCCTTTCTTCTTTGAAGCTTTTCTATTAAACGATGCTTTCCCCATACTTTTGTTCAATATTTCTGTAACCGTGGAAAATATCCTTAAGGACGAATCGCTTCCAGCTGTTAATATATCGTGCCCTTCATTCCCGTAAAAACGAATCGCAGTAGGAGGTTCCGCGTGGGCCTCTCTAATCCTCAGCAGTCTTCCAGCTCCATCGGCTAAATCAAATATCCATAATTTCAAAGAGTTGTCAGGTGACGACGACACTAGGAGTGGTTCATTGGGCAAGTACTTCAAGCCTGTCACCGCTCCGAAATGAGCTTTGTGAAGTTGACTTTCTATCTTTTGCTGTTCCAAGTTCCAGAACAAGATATGACCGTCTAAACTTCCCGTAGCCATAATAGGATGCTCGTCCGTACGAAAGCTGATGGATATCACGGAACCCCAATCTTGTACTAATTCAAACAGGCTTTCGTCGAACTTCAGATTGTGTAATATAATTCGTCCATCGCTCAAACCCACTGCGACAACATCCACCGCAGGCGCCTGTTCCAAAACAGTTACCGGTGTGTTCCAGCCTTTGAACGTGTAAATGGATTTTACAATTTTCAGGTTCCATAGTTGCAATTGACCCTGTTCGCTTCCGAATAGTACTTTATTCATGTACGTGTTAGGGTGCATCAGCGTTGTTATCTTAAACAGCTTATCGCTGAACGTGAGTTCCAGCACAAGCTCTTCCAATTTAATATCCCATACTTTAACGTTGCTGTCTTCGTCGACGGAGATTAAATGTGGCCCGAAAGGGAACAGAGTGTGCACCGCGCGCTGGTGACCTTTGTAGGTATGCTTCAACTCTGTCCCTCTACGCCAAGCGTAGATTTTATTCTCACACGCTGTGTAGATATGAAAAGAGTCACCTGCTAAACACGTGATCTCGCCTGGATGCGTTCCTGACACGCTGAGAAGCGTGAAATGCGCGCAGCCGTAGGTGTGGAACGCGTTACCCACGCACGTTACTATTAGATTCTCCTTTCGTCTGTGAATATACCTTGTCACGAGGGGAATATGATTGCTGACGTATCCTAGTGCGCGGTTTCGTAGAAATATCTTGCTGTGCACCATTGTTTCAATTTATTACACGTCAAAGACAGTGTTTACATGTAAGGTTAGGATATACAATCATGCTTTGAAGTTATCTACCGTGGGCGCATCCATATTGAAAGCATGAACTATGATTTTTACCGAAGGCGCAACGGGTAACAGCTTTTGGCATAAAACGGTGGCCAAAAGGAAGAACCCACGAGACCAATGGTGAAGATTTTTGTGTAATTAATACAGTTAATTTGCGCGGAATAATTCAATTCAAGCGATTAAACTTTATCGTTATTTTCTTAGTGGATGTCAAGATATACGAGGTAAGTAATACAATTTTCTATTTATTTAAGACAATTATTACAGAATACTTCACCCTGTATTTTATTAACATAATCATTTGCTTTGGTGGGACTACGACGTTAAAATTTTCCCCTTTCGCTTTATTACAATAACAATTCAACAAAGATTTAAAAAATGATTTCGTACTATTGCACGTTACATGTTAGATATATATTTTGAGATGATGGTCACGACGCAAGTTGGCTTGTTTAAAAATCGATTTACCAAATGAAGTATCAATTTGTACAACGACGAGGGATTAAATAGGAAAAGCACCATTTAATACCAAGTACTGCTTTTTACAAATTTCGTTTCGACTGTCCGCCATTCCCACAGACTCGTATAAATTAGTTTTATGCTAATATTTATTACAGAAAATACAGTGTCTGTTTTACAAAACAGGATTCCGTTCGTTAAAACGAATACTCTAATATATATCAGCGAGACGCGAATAAATGAAATACACGTTATAGTACGAATCAACTCTTTTTAAATAAAAACACGCATGAGCAAAACAAAACTCGACAGTAATTAATTGTTGCGATCTATTGGAAATTATAGTACAAGATATAGTTGTTAAATCACAATGAATAACACTTATAATTAGGTAAATAGTATCTTTTAAAAACGAAGATAAAACGATCACATTGATATGTAGAGCTTTGGTATACAAAAGAGAGATTAAAGTTAAATTCAAATTTAACTACAAAAATTAAAACCATACATCTACTTCATACAATTAATATATTCCATAAATACTTTTTACAGTTAAATATACAGGAAAAAAAATTCAGAAACTTAAATATTCTTTTTTTTTGTCGAATTTGATGAAATTTCTAAAGCGTTTAAATTTAATTAAATTTCTATACATGGAATCAAAGTTTCTCCATATTTCCAATTTATTCGAATAGCCGAGCTTTCACTAATACAAATACTACATTATTTACTTTCTGTAAAAAGTATACAATTCTTACCGTGTATAATTCCGGGTTTTTCATCGATTTTAAAGTAACATAAATATTTGGTTTCTGCCTCCTCTTTTTTAAAATTCAACCGACTAATAAAAAGAAACTTACTAGAAACATGAATTTTTTCATAAACACGTCACGCGAGTTTACAAATCAGCCTGTACAAATACAGAAAAAAATTAACCGATGAGAAACATTATAAAATATTTTGATATGCATCCTTCAATACCCTCAATAAGTGACACCATACGATAATAAAAAAATAAGACTAAACAGTAGATTATTCTAAAGTACTTTACAAGCATCACTTATGCACGAATCTATTCGACTAAACAATCATTTACAGTCTACCATGCTCTTGTAACTTTCAGTATCCCGAAAATCACAAGCACCATCGATCTCGCAATTAATTTGCCGTGTTGTAAACATTAATTTACACACACTGCACTGCTGCAAATCATATTGCCAATGAAGCCTCAAGAGTAATTGTTTATCTGACACGATCCAATTGAATATTGCAACCCGCCATTAAAAATTATATCGCGTACCACGAGCATCCATCGATCTAGAGTGGATCTCAAATGAAAGCATTATATACAAATTAACCGAGAACACGAAGATCAGAAAACTTTTCGTACACGTATAGTTACAGTCATCGGCTACAGATTTCGAAAACTTTTCTCCTTCCCTATGATCGCTGGCTTAAAGAATCGGAAGAGCTTAGGAAATCCGCGATGAACGCGCTCTCGCCGTTCACTAGAAAGCCTCGATCTGATACATATCGACCAGCAAACGGGAGATGGGAATTTCGCCAATGGTCTCGTGAAAAAACAATCGTTCGATTGTCTTGGAAGAGACGGATTTCAGGTAACCGACCAAATACATTAGTATCCCGTTTCTACCTGGCTGCCGCAGAGTACGGGACGTGTAATCTCCTAGAATGCATTGGGCCTGGTCTTGTAACATTTTGATCGAATCGATGAGTTCGAGACCCTCCGTTTCTGTGGACAGATTTCATTCGTATCGCTTGGGATTCAGACGGAATGTTTCAGTGACACTAACGTTCGGTAATTGTGAGATATAGAACTGCTACGTATTATTAAAATAAGAAAATGTTTACACAAGCCTGCCCTGTAAAACGATAGATATTAAAACCGCACGAGGAGTCGAGCTTTATAATCTTCCAAATTCATTATTTCATTTCATTTCATCTCGCACGAAATTGAATCAGGCGTTGTTCGTTTATTTTAAAGTCATTCTATTTTCTTCCTCGCTCGGAAAGTGAAAAATCTTTAGCAATCTTTTCGAAACTCTCTGTGTTCCAAGGTACCAATGTGCTTTAGTAATTAATCTGTTACTATCTTGAATATTATAAGAAACATTTAGAGAGCCCGATGAAGCCCGCGTTGAACGTAGTGTCTCGTTAAAAGATCGTCTGCATAAATTCTATTATAATTCTGCGTCACCTGATGTGAATAGTGTCACTGCTTTCATGCATCCGCGTTCGACGGGGTCTGGAGAGAGTTGTCTATAACGGCATATTATTGCCTGAAACATAAATATACGGTGCATCGAATCCAGTACCCCATTTCGCATCAATCACGGCGATTTCTAAATCTTTATCTAGTATATAGAAGCGAATCTCGTGATTAATCCGATAACGCGTAACATGCGGGGTAGAAGAGAACAGTGAGACAATTTTCCTAGAAACTTAATTGCCGTAGAAGGCTCGCGTAATATAACACGACGAATTTCCTTCCCTCGCGCTTGGCCGCCAAATTTGTTACAAGTATTTGGCTGAGTTACCTGAATGATAGCTAATTCTTGATTCGTTGTGGCCTCGTCTGTCGGTAGTCTCGCTCGTATCTGCTCGTCGTCCAGTAGTCGGTTGATGTTCCAGGATATAGACCACTGTGCCAAATGAAGGAGGAAAAGCTGCGTCCACGACGCTTCCAGCAGCAATAGTTGATCGTTCTTTGAAAGCGTTTGGAAAGGTGGTATACAGCGGACCCACCTTACAGCCATGAACAGTAAACGAGCCGTAGTTTCCTGGAATATAGAAATAAATCTCGTCTGTCGAGAGAAAAATTTTAATTGGTCTGATTCTCTTATTGGCCATCTTTATTTGGCAATGCGCAATAACGTAAAGTCACGTTGCAAGCACGATTATTACTGTACGAATTAATAATATTTTTCTAGTCCGTGGTGACAAGAAGCAAAGTGCATTGCGTATATAGTTGATATTATACAAGCTTTCAAGTTTCTCTATACTGTTGCATACAGTTGATCTTACTTGAAATAGTTCCCGGGCAGGGTCGAGATTTGGTGCAGTTTCCGTCGAATTGTGGCTGGCTTCCGTTTGCTCCGTGGAATATTCCGTTTCTGGGTGTAGCCGTGTATTCCACACGAGTTCCTTGCAAAAGGGGAAACGAAAATGCGATTTCATTCCAACGCAGTTTTTTTTTGCGAGCACATCAGTTTTTAATAAAAAGCCGCGATTCAAGCATTTTAGTAAATTCGCGATTTAATAAGCCATTCACTGTAAATAGTGACCACCAAAAGAAGTAGACTGATGTTCGCCAGTATTCCGAAAGAAGTGATTTTGAGGAAAACATGATCCTCGCATATTATCTACTTCGTTTATAAAACTATTCAATTCTTATCGTAAACATTCTTCCACCCGCTTAAAGCCAAAACAAATAATTATTATCAAACTATTTACAAATTTCACAGTCGTTTTACGCGCGTAAAAAGATCTCATTCACTTCAGAGAAATTCAAACTACTCGTTTTGCTATTTGTTTCATAATATTCATTATACCTTACGAGTAATTTCGTAAAAAAGACATGAAATTGTTCGAGACAATTCAGTTTAGACCCACTGTGCGAAAGCAGATTTACTGGGCTGTAGTTATAAAATTTGCAAAACGAGGGAACGCTGGGTCGAGCAAATTGAGCTGAATTACTTACCTGACATTTCTCGGCGGAGATTAGTATCGAAAGAAGGGGCGGCTGCGGTGCCACGGCGACGGTCGGGGAAGCAGAATAGAGGGTCGTGGTCGAAGGAGAATGCGACATAGCCAGGGGTACAGGGGATGCAGAGTCTGGTGATGGTTTCTGCACCAGTCCCACTGGTCGTGGATAAGGTGTGAACCTCTGGTTGCACCTGAACCTTCTACAGTCATTATACTTAATAACATTTTTAGGGATCCACTGAACCTAACCGCCATCCACCACTGTTCGCAACTACATCGTTTCAAGAGGTTCTTTTAATCGAACATTATCTCTACGAACTTGAATGAACTGCAATTCTCGTTAATCAGATTCTCATTGGCGGTTAGGAGCGCAACAAGCTATTTAAAATTCTACAAATCAGATGAAGAATAAGAGAAGAGTGAACGAGGATTATATTGGTGATATTTAAATTGTTTATTTCAGCTGGAATGTGACACACCTGGGCGGTGACAGAACGTAAGGGTTGCCAAGATCTGTCCTTAGTCGATCCTTTTGTGTCGACTGTTGATTCTCCGAGAAAATCGAGTGAGATTTTGGCTTCCTTGGGCCGCGTTCGTGTTGTATTGCTGAACATTAAGAACGACGAATTTATATTATCTTTTGCTCGGCTTATTCTATCAGAAATATGTAATTGTTCAATCTAATGGATTGGAGAAACGTTACGCGTGTATCGAATAATGAACTTTCAAGCTCATTTGCAATCAAATTCCCAGGAATATTAAATGGCTCGATATGATAGTCGAATTACTTTTCTGATGTAATCGTTCCGAGTATCGTCTTCGACGGCTCCATTAATGCCACTCAAGTGCTTAGGGGGAGCAAAAGTCCTTATACAGGATTGAATTCGGGGTTGTTGGCTCTCCTGAATACGCAAGTCATAATTACCTAAATTAAGCGTTAAAAGAAACACCAGTCATTTCACGTAGCTTTACCTAAAAATCGCTTAAAGATTCTTGCATGGTTTGCCGAAGTTAAAAGACGTCGAATTATTTCTAAACATTGCGGCATACAAATTCGTCTCAAATCAGAAACCTACCTCAAACTAGACTCGTAAAAACTTATACATACACACCTTTAAAATAATCCGAAACTGTGACAGAATAAAGCTACAAATATGCAAAATGATACGTGCAATACTCGTTTCTTTTTTTAATTCCTGAAAAATTAAGCTTCTTTCAATTCTTCTTTCAATTCTTCTTTCGGAAGACCCCTTAATCGACCCGATGCAAAGGCGATTCCTCAGCAAATCGACCTCGGTTTCCTCGACACCCTCGCGGGAGGCGTTGAAAATCAAGATCCCTGACAGCCCCGTCGCCGTCGTTCACCTCATTTACACAAGAAACCCCGCGTCTTACCGCGATCAAGCTGCACCCCCCTCATTCACCCTCCGCTCTGCACAGAGAGGAACGAATTTGCCCGGGACGATCAGGAATCACAAATCATCTCCTAATAGAAGCACCGGCGAGCCCCTCGCTCGATCTCCCGGCGGTTTCCTATTAATATCACCTAAGAACTTAACGGTGGGAGCGAAAAAGTCCGCGCAGGTTGCGCGGAATTGAGTTCAGGGAGGGGTTGGTGGCGGCGGGGTAGGACTCGGGGGGGAGGGTGGAACGGCCTGTTGGAGATGTACGAGCTGTATTCCCGTGGCCGAGAGCTGGAGGGAGGGCTGGAATGGCGGTAGGTAGGTCGACCAGGCTGTAGGAGGGTTGAATCCACCGGGAGAGAGAAATGGGGGAGGGTGAATGCGGTGGCTGGCCGGGCGTCAGCTTCCACGGGGTCTTCTTGGCAAGATATCGCGAGAGGAGGGCGTGGGAGGAGGACAGAATCTTCGAGTAGACACAGGCATACACGTTGAAATATGTAGGGGGTGTGTGGATGTACGCGGGCTCGGGAGAGAGAGAGAGAGAAATAGAATGGAACTGCAACTGGGTGGCAAGCACATCATCATTAATGAGGCTGAGCGGATAGCAGCCGTGGATTCCCACGTTCACACTGGCGTCGCAATATCTGCGCTTTATCTGGCCTCTCCGTGTAGCATTGGCGGCGTAAGGATCCCTTTTCTCGATATCCGACGACGACAGAATCGCGTGCCTACGATGGGGGATTAGATCGCGGAGAAGGAGGTCAGTGTTCAACAGGGAACGATGGCTATTGTTTCGGGAGTAATTAATGTTTCTACGGTTGCTTCTGTTAAAGTCACTTTCCGCGAGGGGAATATTTTAAACGTTGATTAGAGTGACGGGGGAGGGTACTGCTGATAGTTCGGTGGAATTAATTTCTGATGGTAAAGATCTTCTTGTCAGACACAGAAAGATTTAGGCTGAGTGTAAGTACAGATTTGACTACCTACTTAGAGCTTTTCAATCAATATCAATTGGTTACTTCAATGAGTATTATAAAAATTGAGAGAAGCTTTTAAAAAAATTTCACGTTACAGCATTTTAAAGATCACTCTAATGGTCTACTAATTATTTTGAGAATGACAATCTAAAACGTACTGGCAACTATGGGAGTATTAAAGGTGCTGATAAAAATGGGCGAAAGATGTTGAGAATATTTAATTTCGATGTGGATGAAAATTGTAAAGTATTCATTAACGAGGAACGAAACGTTTTGCAGGCACAAGTACGACGCGTGCAATCAATTCGAAAGTAAGGCGAGGCGAAATCCGCTTCGGGTCTGTTTGCTTTATCGACTAAATTGGCCGTGCATCGGAGCAGGTACAAATATTATTATTTTCCGCGAGTAATAATTGTTTTTTCATCGGCGAAAAAACAGCGAGAGGTAGGCGCTTGTTTGCTTTGTAAGCAGAGCCCCTGGTACGCCGCGCGGAATCGAGATATTAGAATATGAAATTCATTTTCGAAAGCGCCCTCGTATCTGCTTTTTTACTCCCTCTTCCTCTCTGCGAAATGCTCTTGCATATTGATGCAATCGAACAATTTCGTTTCTATCAGCTTTTCTGAACGAATAACGATAGGAATACGCGGAAATCCAGAGGACGCTTCAGAATCGCGTAAAACATTCAAATTTTACGATTAATGCGCATCGGACCGTCTGATTTCATTAAAAGCGTACGAATCGTTAAAATCCATGTCCCATTTTTGACGTACGACGTATTATTCAATATCCTCGAATATAATTGTTAAGAGAAATATATGGATAATGAATTGAATAATTTTTACAGAACTATCTACAGTTTCAAAATATATTTATTTTACCATGACACTTTACTTCTTTGCTGTCCGATAAAATACAGAAGATTGGCAATCAAGCAGCTCACGATTCGACGAATCACGATCGACTGCGCGACATGGAAAAAAGCCTTTCCACGACCGCGAAAGAAAGTGTCATCGAAGAGATTATTAAATTTATCGAAAGATCGTGTGGGCTCTGTAAAAGAAAAGTGTGACGCGCGTGGATAAAGAGCATTCTCCGTCGTCGAGGCCAGCGAAACCCCCAATTTCATCCCCCATGTCCGCGTCCACGACGGATTCCACGAGTGACGAGTACACGGCCCTCTTAATTCGCTGGGACAATTTTTCGCCCGGTGTAAGGGGCTTAAGGGGGCGATTTTCGAGTACGTGCGTACTCGCGATCCGGACGTCGAATGGACGCGGGGATTAGGATCGCATGCGCTGGAATGGACCGCGCCCTGTTCCCTTTTCATCCACCCACTCTCTCCCTTTCTCTTTCGCGTGGGTTTCTCGCTCGCTCGCTCGCTCGCCCGCACACACACCCACGGTGTACATCCAGTGCACACAGAAGCCACGAGCCAACGTAATACTCGCGTGCCACGTGTGGTCCACAATGCCAGTTCCCACAGTTGAGTGGCGTCGGGCTATGTACACGCAACGAGGCCAGGTTAGGCCTCGTCGGCCCTAAGGCTTCGAGCTTTGCCATTCGCGTTAAAAAGGAGATGAATGCCAGCCGTCGGAGGAACAGAGCTGGAAAATGGGAACATCCGAGTGGTCGAGTAAGAATGCGAGGAGATATGCTTGACTAATGGGGGTGGTTTTCCGACGGTGGAAGGTCCCAAACTCGGAAAGCGAAAATAAAATGGTAAACAACGTACTCCTCGTGTTGGTAGAACTTCTGTTCTAAATGTGTAAAGTCAACTCCCTTGATGATTGTGCTACTTTTTTTATTCTTTCACTTTTACTTTATTCTTCTCAGATTGTAGGTAATGTAAAAAAGTTATAGAAAGAATTATTCTTTCACGCAGACTTATTTATGTAGCTACAGAAAATTGATTATTAAAAGGGAAAATGTGTTCAAAGGTTTAAGAGCTTCTTTTATAATCAATTTTGAAAGTGTTCGAAAGCGTTTGATGTGTATGAATGTAGTGGATACTAGGGTGTAGGGAGAGAAGAATAGAGGTTGTAATAAGGGTTAATTGAATTGCAGTCTGCGCGATGCTTGGTAATCTCTGAATTTTGGCAAGATTCTCGAACGAATTCTTTCGATGCTACAACAAAAGCCCGCAATAATAAAATAGCAAACAAATTAATAAACCTAAGCCACGAATAACGACGAATACTACGTAAAAGGAATCTATACTTAAACAGAACTCCCCTACCCCTAAAGAACTCGGATCAATCGGAGCCGCCAGAGATGGCCAGAAGTATCCAGTAGCAACGAAATAAAAAATAAAACAGCGAAAAACAGAGCGAAACGGCGAACAGTAACAGAAACAAAAAGTGTCCAAGGGGATAAGGAGGCAAGTGCACAAGTGACAGAAATAGGACGGGCACACGGGATGCACGTATGTGCGACAAAATTCGACGGTGTGCATACAGCGCGTGCGTGTGTGTGTGAGCGTGCGTGGGGTCGGTGCTCACACGGGCCATGGATCATGGGGCTCACACTCTCTATCCTGCTAAACGGTAAACCGATCTGTGAACATTTCAGCAGTCAGCGATCTCGAAGGCTAATCCTCGAGTGAGTGGGGTTGATACATCGACTACCACCACACCGTCGCCGCCCCCCCCGGTCGCCTTCACCACCATCGCCGTCGCCATGAACGTTTCCGTGCCGTCGCGTTTAGCCGATTGGAGGGGCCAAATTCGCGATTCGTGTGTCGGACGCGGCCGTACACGTGTTACCACTCCAGAGAGATTCATATGGAGCTGCCGCGTGTACGTGTAGCCGAACACGCGTGTGTCGTTGGACGGATGCCGAAAAGGGGGAACCGACCCCACGAACCTGTTTCCTCTCTCCTGGAAAATGCTGCGCCTGTTGCGACGGGATGCCACGCGCTTTCCCCGAGTTAACAGAGACCTTTGCAAGACGCGAAGATGGTTGGGCACGCGATACGATTTCCTGGCATGCTTTGCGTAATCTCAATTGTTGCAGTAGTTGTCCTTCGAGAAGTTAATTGGGAAACAGGCGCTGCTGGAAATTTAATGGGAAGCATGAATTTTTACGAACGTCGAAAATTATATCAGTACTTTTCTCCACCCCCTTCGGGGTTGATTAGGGCAGAAGCATGAAATTGGTTTTTAGGCACTTATGTGGGTAACCTTTCGAAGTAAAGACCAAGTTGGTATTTAATCGGGCCTGAGGAATAATAACGAGTCCGAGAGAACATGTTTCATCCCTTTTTACCCCCTTCGGATTGGAATTTCAAAAAATCCCTTCTTATCGAGCACTCGCGTTAGAAAAGGAATATACCCTTCTAATTTCATGTTTCTGGGGTCCGCGGTTTGGGCTGGACGATGATGAATCAGTGACACAACGATTATATAAGTATAGATTAGAAATACTGATGTATAGGACAGTGGGGTGTAATAATATTGAATAGTCAGTGTTAAAACTGGCTCTTTATCGAAAGTTTAATCTTATCGTGCCTGTTGACAATGATAAGGTGAATCAGGTGGTTTAGTATTTTTCGGATTATCGAAGCAGTAAGAGACTATTTCTTCTACTTCGCTGTAGTGGTTGACTTATACTACTAGCTGCGGCGAAGAGTCCTATTATTCCCTACTTTCAAGCACAGAAAAGGTACTTTTACATTCACACTGTGAAAGTGAACTGTACCTATAATGCATTGGACGTTACCGTATTCCAAACGAACTAGTAACAATTGTTAATTATTTTATCACAATAAGTATTATAAGTAAAACTGAAGAAAAGATTATTTACCATTCCATTTCTTCGCGATCCCAGCTCCTCGATAAAAACGTCACAAAATAATTTTATGTCAAATGAAAAATTCAAGGTCCATGAAAATTTCTATTACCTACCACAAGCATACTCCATAAATGTTTATACTTCTAGCTGTAAAACTAAACGGCGCTTCAATTTCCAAGTACAAATGTCCTCTACATTATATCCCATAAAATTCAGCACAGACAATGAAATAAAAGCTGCGCGGAACACCAAAACTGATGTTCGCTCTGCGAGATACGTAGATAGAATTCATGTCAGTAGGACTTGATCCGTTGTCTCGCCTCGAAATTGTAGCCCAATTCACGATACGAGTAGGCATGTATGTTATGCAGATTAACCGGAGGGTTAGCGCGTGACATTTCACATATGTTTAAATGTGATGACCAACGATTAATGGGTTGTCCAACAGGATTACCTACTCGTTAGAACAGAGACAGAGATTCTTAGCCCTCAGAGACTTGACATCCATAAACGAACCTCGTGTAATTAATAATATTAAGGATGAAGATTCATTTACACATCTTATATAGGTACCGTAAACTGGGGTGACTTTACCCGCCGGGGTGACATTGCCCACTTTTTTATTCTGACTGAAAAATTACCATATGATTGAATTCGTTAATTTTTTTTTCGTTAGACCTTGGAGAAATTATTGCTATCGATTACAAAACACGATATGTTCTAATTACTTTACAATAAAATAAAATAAAGTCTTTCCGAAAAGTGGGCAATGTCACCCCGGACGGGCAAATTCACCCCAGTTTACGGTATCCGTAAAAGTGGCTAAAAATTGCAAATTTTCAAGCCCCGTACTTTTCAAACAATTTCCAAACCAACAAAATGATAACTTAACCCCCCACCCCCTCCCTAATTTCGCGCGGACTACATAATATGAAAATTTCATCGAAATCCCTGGCACAGGTTGCGAGTAGTGACCGATTTGTCGTGTAATGGCTCCGAGGCGTTCCTCGGCAGCGGTGCCCCCGAAAAACAGGGGTCAGTCCGTTCGCGAATGGAACAGGCGCATCCCTCCGCGATGCATAAGCTCGCGGATGTAATTCTCGCAGTTATGTGAACCGTATCGCGTGGCGCGGCACCTCTGGGCGTTAGTGTGACAGGTGACGATCAAAGCCCAGCTTAGCGCAACGACTCGTTCCGTCCGCACACATCGCGCCCCCGCCGCAAGGGGTAGAGCCGTTCCGTCCTCGTCTTCTCTCCCCTGCGCCAGCCCGTGTCCATACTCCCCCGTGTCGGTGCCTCTCCGTCACTCTCCCCGTCTTCCTCTGCAGGGCCCGCTTTACAGTTTACCGTTTATGTGGATGGATTGATGCTGCCGGCCGCGTGTACGGCACGCCTCGCTTCGTTGCGTTACCAGCCGTCCACTCCCACGCGACCCCCCTTCCATCATTCTCGCCCCTGTTCTATGGTTTTCGCCGTGTCTATCTTTCCACGGCAGCGGTCTGCGAGACCGCGTCCCTGACACGGCCAGTCGATCGGCCGAAGCCCCGTAGGGCTCGATCTTCTTAGATACCCTTGCTTCGAACGTGCTTTTCTTTCGGCGAAACGGAGACACGGGGTCTGCTTAATAGTTTTGCGATTTGTTGCTGGTAGGTACTTATGTGAGGAGTGATCGCGTGGATGTTCTTCTTGATGTAATTTGTTTTTTAGTTTCTAGAGTCATGGGATCAGTAGACGTTAGGCAATTATATCTTCGAGGGTGTGATTTTAAAAGCTCCTTGAATTTCTAGATATTTTGTCAAGCGACAACATTTCTGATATCTGTTTTTTTTTTTAATCTTGCGGTAGGGATTTTTAGAAGGTAGAGGAATCACCCAGTTGTGTCAAGCTTGAGAGATATTATTGGCTTGGGTTAATTGAGGCGTTGAGAAGAAAAACGGAGTAACCCACATTTTTTGCAAATTTGAGTTAGTAACAATAGATAATATATTCCAATGGGCTGTACTAAGATCATATTTTTGTTTTACTAGAAATTATTTTATGCTTTTTAGTGAAAATATTGTAGTGTCATTGAAATGGGTAAGAATTAGCTTACAAGACTTCACCCTAACAAACTAACAAACTCACAGGCGAAGCTAAATAAAAGCTCGTCAAAATTAGAAAAGATTAATTTTTTTCGACGTGGATGTGCCGTTTTTGTTTTCGGTGCCTCAGTTGTACGATTTAGATATTTTTTAAGAGTCGAAGGCTTTTGCCTTTTCAGCACGTTTTCTTTAAAATTCTTATGGAAATAGACTAAAGTGGTTCCAATTAGTTTCTTCGTCTACGAGTGTAGAAGGTGATTGAACGAATGCTGGAAAGTTAGCGCGAAAACGAAGCGCCTGGAGTAATCCCAATTTTCAAGCAGCGAAAGGAGCAAACACTGGGGGGCGCGTCGGTTTAATTCCGGTTCAGAGTACTTCGTAGTTCCAGAAAGGGTGGCCCCGAATTATGAACGGAAACAAAGAGATTTAAACTTGGAAGTTGCGGGCCGCGATCGATTGGGCATGAAACGAGGCAAAGTTTGCGGATCCGAAGGCCTCGCCCGATTTGAATGTGTACACTGGAAATGATGTTGACCGTACGGCCATGGGACACTGCGGGGTCCATTATTTCGTTTCGACAAGTCACGACTTGCCCTCTCGTTCTTTGTTACTTGATTACGAAAACTTCGATGCAACCTCGCGAGTGGGTACACCGCCGATGTAAATTGGCAATCTAAAAGTATAACGAAAGTAACGCTCAAATAGCTGAATACATAGTAATTATTACTAGGAAGAATGTAAAGTTCGATGAAAATCGAGTTCGCGATTCAATCCCAGCCATATATAGAAACAGGCGAATCGTTCCAATTGAACAACTTACTTCAAGCCCAGGAAATAAATAGAAGAGCATATCGGTTCCCAAATTTGAAGATCAATACATTAACTATTAGGGTGGTGCTTATTTGACCCCCAAAAATTATTTTTCCCACTTAGGAGTAAGTAATTTGGTATTAATTTTACTTTTTCCAGTTAAATATTAGGAGTTGAATTTTAAGCACCACTCTGTTAACTATCTTATCTTCAGAAAGAACGAAGAAGCACCTGCTAGCAAAAGAAAAGAGGACCTACATGGTAAAACTGCGCGTTTAAAAATAAATTTGTTCTTCGATTCTCGAGAGGTGGTAAAAGAAGCCAAGCCACAGGCCTCCTCCCTTGAAATCCACCGACTCGGAGGAACGATTCAACGGCCCGACTCGGAGCCTCTCTCTTTCCCTCTACAAGTTACAAATCCGTCGCGGTAAGCCGCTTGGTAATCTTCTGATATCATTTAACGCCATATTTCGCGAAATATACGGGCCTCCGAGAGCGGGGCATTTCAAGTTGGCAAGGTAGACGGGCAGAGCAAATGACACCAGGAGGGATGAATTTCCGTTGAATGAGGGAGGGCGCTGGTACAGGCTGGTGTGAGGGGTTAGAGATCTCTCCTGGTTGTCGGTGGACGGATGATTGCATGCCTGCGGCGGCGGTTCGCGAAGCAACGAGCACCGCGTACATAATATATACCACTTACCGAGTGGTCACCTACGTTTTATGGGCACTTCACAACGCTCCCGCGCGCGCTATCTCGCGATTTTATTACCCCTTGAAAATTGTCGGGCGTAAAACGGAATTACGACAAGTTACACTTACAGCGTCTCCCTTCTTAAATGCGATACTGTACATCCTTATAAATTACTCTCCTCTATGAATTTGTATTACTTAGTTTTAATAGTTGAAACGTATCGCATGATCCTGTCGATTCAATTAGAATAGATAGCTGTGTCCTACTATTATAGTGGTATCACCACTACTTCATGCACCTTCGTTTTGATATCCTCCTCGATCAAACGTGTCGCGAGAAACGATTTTTTTCTGAAGGAAAGTATTGTCCTTTTTAACTGGTCCCTCAGCGACGGTTCAAGGCACGAGCTTCTAATCGCTTCGAACACGTGAGAACGTCACACCCCGTGGAAACTTACCCTATTCTTTTCACGTATCACACTCGTGGCAAAGCCGGGCCTCCAACCCCTTCGCGTGCAAGATCCATCCCCCTTGATTATCTTGGTGAACTACCGCTAATTTCCAAAGAACCCGGGGGCAACCGAGGAGAGCTCACGGCGAGCATGTACTCCCGCGTTTCCACGGCTGATGACCGCGAGAGGGAGAGAGAGGGAGGGTGATGAAAACTACCTCATCCCGTGTGGAGCCTCCTTAACGTTAGGAAGCTCTGCCACTAATTGAATCTCCTCTCTTACTCGCGTCTGGAGCCTCAGCAACCGCTGGGAACCGAAGCACCCGTCCTGCATTAAGCACCCCCCGACACCCTGGGTACCCTCATCCCCCATCGAGCGGTCTGGTCCGCCCCTGGCTGCCTTTCTCTTTCGATATGTACCTCTGCCTCTCGTCCTTCTCTCTTTCTGTCCTCGCCATCCTTTGAATATGCCCCATCTTCCTTCGTCGTCCTCCTCCAGCCTTTTTTTTTTCTTCTTATCTTCTGCTTCCTCATTCATGGCTACCGTCTTTCTTTTCAGCCAGCTCCGTATCTTATTTTCTTACTTCACTTGGCTACCCTCCCTCGTAATTCTACTTTCTGCCGGGTTCCTATATTTTTTAGTACTCACTGATTCGTTTCACTTCATTTCAGGTATTTTGTTCCCGTGTCTCAATCACCTTGGTTTCTTTCGTTCAGAGGGAGGATTAGCGCGGTGTTAGGTAATTGACAGAGACGACGAGAGTTTTAGTTCATGTTTTTTCAGGATTTTTTGGGAGGAGATTTTAGTATTTTGCTTTAGGACGGAGTAAAGTACTTGAATGTGATGATTCTACCCTGAGGTTAATTTTCAAAGTTGGTTCGCGTGAAATATTAACGAAACAGTTTTATTAGAATCCTTGAAACAGTTTTACAATTTTTTGGATCGTATTTTAAGAAGATTGGCAGTAAAAAATTTAATGATTTAAAATATTAGAGTGATCTGTTCAAAATATTGATCTATAATAATTATTAAATCCCGTGACGAACTATATCTCAGCGTTAATATTGAATGAGGATGATGTATTATTGTTTCAGCGTATTTAGTTGAAATATCAAACCAGGATTATACAAAGTCGCGCGTTTGTCGATGTCAAATCGGATTTGCCGCGTCGCGCAGGATACAACACCGAATCGATACTGTTATAAAGTGTTCGAGAGTGACGTCGAAACTCAAAACTCCGAAAGTTTACAATTTTTCGGACATATTATCACTGATCTCTCTCTCTTTGCAACGAAACCTGGGCAGATAATGGGACGAGTAATACCAGTGGTTATCGTTTCATTGCGATTCGCTCGTTCGTAATTTCGAAAGCAACACGATGTTCACGGAGTAACGTGCAAGGAAAACGATAAAATTTACAGCAAATAGACGTTAATTACCATTCAGCTCCAGAGGACATAATGTAATGCTGCGTCGATGGTAGATTACGCGTTTTCGAGCGATTAATTAATTAAACGGGAATGGTCGATAACGCTTATCGAAAAGCGAGCACACTGCCAGTAGAAGTTCATGTACCTAAATCGTCTATATTTCGCAGATAAACCAAAATTATTCGACTTTTGGTCGTTCGTTTAATGTTAGACTACTTAGAAGAGATGAAAGAAGGGATGTTAATATTTGCGGTTTGTTATTGAATCATCGACACTCGATAAAAGCTTTTCGGAGATTCGAGATCTTTTAACAGATACCTATACTGTAAAGAAATTTTCCTAGCATGGTGCATATTGTTTTAGAAAACATTGCTGTAAATCTGAACGATGTTTGAGGAATTTATTAGTTGTTATTTATAAAGTAATGGCGTAGAAGAAAGTTGGACATTAGTAATGGTTCGCAATATATTTCATGTAAACTACATTAGCTTTGTAATTAATTTTTTTGTGATAGTGCTGTTTACGATTTTTTTTTCTCATTAAATTGTGCTCCCAAATTATTCGTATGTATCGTAAGAAGATATCAAAATGGAAGTGCCGAGTAACGATCAAATGAGAGATCATGGGAAAAGCGAAACGTGGCATGATTCTGCAGAAACATTATTGAGTCTCCACATTTGAGGTGCCACTATTGAAGTCTCTGACACTGTCGATTAATACAGGCACATAGGGTAGCGTGTGTATGTTGACAGAGCAATTTGTATCACACTTAATTTAGATTAAAAACTGAATTATGTGCAAATATATGTGGACGGAGCTATTAGCAAGATATGAATAATTTTAAATTTACATTGAATTCAATACAGACGACAATTTCAATTATATAAAATATGGAATTGAAATTTTAATAAATATGAATCAAATTCAGAAGAAATAAGAAACTGTATCGTCATTCAGAAGCTATTTTCTTTAAACATATCTTTCACTTCTAAGCATCTTCAGCAAACTAAAAATTATTAAAATGGAAGTGTTAAGTGAACAGTATAATTTTATTAATCTTTAACAACGAACACTGGAACTCGTGGATAATCAAAATACGTTATCTAATATCAAGTTAATAGGTCGAGATTAATTGATATATTTCTGTATATTGTAAGTTAGGTGTTCCCCTCCGTGAATGGTGTGTGAAACCAACGACAAATAGGCTACTCGATTACTGTTTTACTAGGTCCGCGAGAACGTTTGCTTAGGAGGGTTTGGTTGGCTAATAGTTAAAGTCACTTTCTTTGTGGCGCACTTGTGGTCCGATAGGCTGTGACCCGTGAAACCACGCAAGAATCAAGAGAGTAAGTTCAATCTCCAATCTGATGTACTAAATTGACAGAGCTAATTTCCACTCGTGTTCAGATATTGAGAGGCATAGTTCAGGGGAGCCAGGGAAACTTCCTTCTACTTAACCCTTAAAATTTAGGTCCACTTAAGTCTTCTAATTAATTATCTACTGTCCTGAGCTGTCGAAAAGAAGCGTCTTTCCGTATGCATACAAATTTTTATTATTGTCTCGCGTATCCGTTACATTTACAGAATTATAATAGAGGTAAAAGGAATGGAGACCATTTGAAATCACTCGATAATTACATCACTGGTCAGAAGTTTGCGTATACTTTAATATATCCTTGTTGAATTGGTGTTGCGAAGGTTCCGCGAAGGATCATTTGATAATAAGTGATCAGTTTTCTGAACCTTTAATGATTTTACAGTACCATGTAATATATATAGTAAATCTATATATCATATTTTGAAAGTTAAATAGCTCGAGAATACAAAGAATGTGAAGCATAAAAATGTTGAAACTAGAGGAAAGATCATTTCGCAAGACTTTGTACAATCTAATTTCACCTTCTGTAATTTTCTTTACCATTAACACGTCTATTCAAACTTCTAAGGAGTAGTGTATCTTCCTTCCAACCACTCTATCCCCAATAATATTCAAATCTGTCGTTTAAATCTCTACTAAAACGGCAAGAACAGCACATAGTTAACAAAATTAAGAAGAAAATAAGATTACAAATACAAATATTAAAACGGATTTATTTCGCGCCATAGGTACCTTTGACGATCGATATTTCAATTATTATTAATTTCTAGAATTTAGTCGCAGCTCTACTGAATGCAAGCTAAGTTCAACATTGTTGAACTGTGTGTGTAGCACACAAAGATGAATCCCATGTGGAATAAATCTACTCGCGTGGCCCATTTCTTTTACCTCTACTGTAATTAACAACGATGCAGAGTTAGCAGGAAAAGGACAGTCACTCGCAGCCAGCTCTGCTGGAATTTCCGAGGCCCTCTTCTTCACAGGCAAGTGCCCCATTAGAACCCGGGTGTCCTTTTATATCGTAGGATATTTCTCTCGCGCGTAGGGCGCCGCACACCTATGTTTATAGGAAACCGTTTTCTATAGGAGACGCTTCTGAACTCGCGATGCCATGCAAACACTTCTCTCTGACAGTTGTATCACTCACCATCCCTGTTCATGTTGACGGCGAAACACTTAGCAAGGCGGCAAGCACGGCATTGGTTCCTCAGCGTCTTGTCGATCGGACAGCACCCTATCATATCACCCTTACCCTTGCAGATATACACCCGATTGCTGTGGATGCTCCTCTTAAAAAATCCTGAGCAACCTGGGGATCACAGAAGGTCGAGTGAATGGTAACGCGAAATGTGATCGGGTCTGAACTAATTCTATGAGCAAAAGAAATATCATCACTGTCGAGAACAGTATGTCGAGTTAGTAAAATTCTTAAATTTGGAAGTGTTTGAAGAAGAAAATGTGAAGATCAAGTGTACATTAAATTTCCATGGTAGTTATTTTATTTTATTCATTTTTCTATTCCTAGGGACATCAGGAAATTAGAGTCGTTATTAAAGAGTCGTAATTGAAAAGGAATCGTAGTCAACGAATCTCTTAATTATTGCAATGTAAATTGAAACGTAGTAGAGGTTTCATAATTACCGTCGCAAGTGTAGACGCCGTAGTGTCTTCCGGAGCTACGGTCACCGCATACATTACACAGTATATCAAGTAATCTGTCTCCTGTAACAGAAATTCCCTTGACATTTAGTGAACTGATAATAACGAGAGCACAGAGAATCATAAAAGCTTCGGTAATATGATTTTTTTCATAATCATGGCATCTGGCCAGATGAAATTTTCTACGAATGAAAACGCGGCGAAGTATACTTCTAATATATTAAAATACATCAAATTATTGTTATGCTTTGAAAATGTACGATTGCTACTCGTCTGTGTAATTAGAGTTATACATAAAACGTTGCAATGAAGACAGTAGAAACGTCATCTAATTGTCAGATGCAGTAGAATTGTTCCTTGATGGTCAGACACAATTTGAACATAAAATGAAACGCACGATGCATTGCTACGTTTCAAAGGATGTTTTAATCCGTGACTTAAATGGTTCAGAATTTAGAACGTTAAAAATATATGGACATTGTGTTTCCTTAAATTACAAAATGATGTGTAGTGGAAATTCTTAAGGAATCTAATTTCAAGTGTAATGATTCACAATTTCTCGACTTAAATTAATGAAGATTTCTTAAGGCAAGCTGAGAAATCGGTTTAATGAAATAAATTCGTCGAATACCTTTGTGACTAATAGGAAACAGATTTACGTCCACGCGTCTGACTCTACAAGGGGGTTTCTACTTAACGCTCATTCCACATTCGAAGCATTGAAACGATCCTACTTTCCCTACAGAATTCTTTCATCTACACACTTACAATTTGCACCATGTTCATTCTTAATCCACTCCAAGCAAATTAATCACGTCAAACGTCCTGCTTTACAATACAAATTCCCTTCCCGCCATCATGCACTACAACAAGTCTCCCACGTTATTGAAAATCGAGGGTCCCGCAACATATTGAATCCACGAGCTTATAATTTAAATTGACAGACATTAAAGAAATAAAAAGAACTGAATTATTACAAAACTCTTGATAAATCTTTTGCTCAAAGTGGAATCCAATGTCTCAATTTCAAATAGAATCTCAGTTGTCTTCAATGCACAAAAGTCTTTCTTTTTTAGATAAAGGGATAAGCACGGCATTATAATCCACCCCGGTTGCAATCAACTGAATTCTTGTACAGGGAAAGCGGGGAACTTAAAAACGTGAAAAGCTGTCGGAAATGGGCGTCCGTAAGAAAGCGAAGCGGACCGCAAGAAGAGCTCGAGCGTTAATCTGTTCTCCCCCTTTTCGGAGGAACCCTAATCGCCCTAATGATCCGCGGCAAGAAAAACACGGCCATGCCTAAGCCAACCAAAGCTTCCGTTTCTGGCCTGGGGAACCAACCACCTTCTTCTCACACCAAAAACCTACCGACCTAACCCGATCAGACGAGTTACTTCAACCCCAACAGATTACCTCCTTCTACGTTTACACTTACACCTGCACCCTATTGTCTTATATCCTACACGACGATTAGGCGCGAGTGACATCGATAGGCAACTAGGCTGTCAACTTCTCCGGTTCATTCGATCGCATTGATATTTTTTTTCACACACTTTCACGTTGCAAATTAAGCGACTTCTTTCGTGGCACCATAGATCCCATAAAAAAGTGTTTTTTTTTTATTACTTTTCACTTTCATCTTCCAAATCGAACAGAAACATCTGACTTAGGCGGGATTTAATAAACTTCGAAGGACTTCATGCTCCAAGTACAGTTTCGTGAATTGAATCTTGTACTCTGCGGATAAACCGTAAATAAAGGTAAATTCGATCACAACAGACACGATTAAACACACCACATTCAACGAACAGTAATCGAATGATTTCATGGAAAATGTCCCTCATGAATAAAAGCACTGAGCACTAATCGCGGAAGTCGAAGAAGCTTCACCAATCCCCTCACATAAACCAACAGCTACTTGCGAAACCTTACGGCTATACTCATCTCATCCTCCGCAAACAAATCTCACGTCTCAACCACACGACACGGATGCAACCCCTTGTAACATTCCAACAACCAACAGTCCACGCGAATAAGGGAATTCCCACAAACTAACGGAACACCAAATACAGGCATAGAGCGATCCATTTGTGCACACTCGCGGAAGCAGGCAAACGCGAAGAAGGAAAACGGCAGAGCCCATAGAGCCACGATTCGGCGGTGACTTTAGTAGTCGCCTGGAGGTACCGTTTCGGGTGTAAACGAACGGACTCGAAGAAAAGTAACACGTGGCCACTGTACACTGAGCACCGGCATGCCCGAAGGGGACTTGCGAGCCAGCCCTGTCTGTATAACGCCGACGGTAACGGGCAAGAGGCGCGCCTTATCGAACTGACCTGGGCGCATCCTTCGCGGCTGATCCAAAGCCGAGCATCCCCAGACGGACAACCCGAGCTGGTGGTCGTTCCGACACGACGCCGGGGTCTCGGTTAGGTCGGGCGAAGTCCCGAAGCGTTCTCCGTGACGGGGTGGCTTCGAGCCTCGGCGTACCTACTCATCTCGCTCGGGAAGGGCGTACCCGCGACCGCGTTGGCCTGTTGGTGACGATGTGCCAGTGTGCATGCACGGCGGTGCGTCTGTCCGACCATGTACGCACATACAGGGGCTGCTGCACGACTGGCTGCCGGAATTACCTATCTCCCCCTGACCGTAGCCATGCTACCCGTGGAATCACGGGTCGTTTTTCAACGCGCTAGTGCTTGCCACGGGGACGGTGGGTGGGTTTGCCACCCCGGAGGGTGTGGGCGACGCCTAACACACGTACAGAACTTCCTAAACGGCCGCGAGTCGGCGTAGCTATGACGTCTGCGGAACGGTAGCAAGGGCACCGATCCTCTCTTGTTCCGAAGGAGCGGCTGTTACTTTGGTCGAGCAAATTAACGAGTTTGTTTGAACTGTTAATTGGGCTGCTTCTCGATTCAAGAGAATCCTCCAACGAGTTGCGTATGCACAGACGCGGGATCTCGAGTTCTGTTGATAGGGAATGTGTGTACCACTTAAATCCCTTACCTGCGTGTGCGAAAGAAAATTTTCAACGCTTCCTAAAGAGGCTCCTTAACGAGTCATAGATATTTCTATAGCGAACAGTCAACCCTTAAGTCTCGAGAACATATATTCCAATTTACAGGACATATTGTACTTCATCGGCAACGTAAGGCGCCATTAATCGATCCTGTAAGAGATCGAGAAATTTTTATGACACAATCATCGCCCAATATATTATCACCGAAATGATTATAGAAAATGATGGACAGTGGTATTTTAATCAGCCGGTTGCCCGGTTTCCGCAAACAAGCCCTAGGATGAGGTTGTAACCATCGCTACGTGGAGGTTTAGTCAGGCTATCGCGCGATGTACACCACTTCTTCGGTGTGGCTGCTGGTACGTTGACCTCGAAGAGTGGGGTGGTATAGATGAAGAGGGGTCAGAGGAAGGTGACAGGGTGGGGAATTCCAACGGGCGACTAGACGGCCCGGGGACTTGCTGGCCGAGTGGCTGACTCGACTATAGTGGGGTAGTGCTAGTTAGCCACGGGAAATGCGGGGGCGGCTCCGGAGGCCACGTTGTCAGACGAGCGTTACCACCGTGTCATTGGTCGACTCCACCCCTGAGACGGCACAGGGGTGCAGCTCTATGTAGCAAGGGATGATGGGCGTTCCCAGCACGCCCATTCGACGACAGAAGAGTGCCAGGATCACAACGACCAACCGCTGCCGGGAGATTAGACCGACGTCGTAGGTAGCTGCTGGGGGTGCGATGCCATTTGTCGATGTGCTGTTACGTCGTCGTTTCTGCCTGTCTGGAAAGTGGGGAGGGCTAGAAATCGACATGGTGGTGCGAGTTGCGGTTTCAGCGAGAAAGAAGGGATGGTAAATGTTAATGCAAAGACACTCGATGCACGACAGCCCCCGCCAAACCCTTGAACATTACACCCTGATTCGAGGAAGTTCAGTCGAGCATCTGATATAAATGTCTTTATTCCTTGCCGTTTTACAAATGGTCTGTAGATGTCTGGTAGTTTCACGACTAATCTGATGGATGTTTCAGTAATGAAAATTTATCTCTGTAAAAATCTAAGCTAAGTGATAAGTATTAATTACAGTATGTTTATCGTGTCTTTTATAATATAGTTCCTTTCTGTTTTACATAGATCTGATTTAAAATAATAATTAATTTGAAATACGTTTATTTGGTAGATTCATTGATTTTTTACTTCATTTATTAAAATTAACAGTCTTCGTTATACATAATATTGGAACAGATTTAGAACTTGACGAAAAATCTAAACATTCCCAAGTATTTTTTACATTACTTCTCTATTCGAGTAATCATCACAGAATAGTTTATCATTTTTATCCATTACGATAAACTACATAGTCCTTTTGTACGTTATCGTCATATGGTAAGGACTTCGTCTAAATGTACGTACAGTTGATAATATTTGACCAGTGTTGCCACAGACCAGTCTGTGGTGATACTATCCCTTATTCCCGAACGTAATATGTAGTACTAATGTTTATCGCATCTGGCGCTGTAATCTCATTCCATTCTGAAACGGTAAAGACGGTTGCTACGCGAATATGGTAAAAAGGCTCGCGGGACCTTTAAATGATAGATATATTTTATCACATTTTATATCCAGTTTAGCGTAATTATAGATTATGCTAACAAATTAGTAGGCGTTGAACTTGGAAACTTTCCATATTTTTTTCAAACTTTCCGCAGCAATTTATCGTTGCATGATACAGAAATAGCGTTTTGAGTTCTGTTTCACTGTTCTTACGTAACCAAAATTTCGTCACCGGAAAATTAGATAATTGAACAATGTGGCCTAGAAAACTGAGTTCAGGCGCATTCCTATGTATCGTATAGTTTAACGAGAAAAATTTCTACTCGAGAAATTTAATACATTCTTTCAATAATACACTATCGTTCAGTGCTAAAGAAAGCAAATTTAAATAGAAGATGTGGAAAGATTTTTTCGTAAAGCATTTCCTATTTATCACTTTTTATAGCGATTCCAAAGAATTACAGATCATCGTCAGTGTATAAAGTAAATATTGCTGTTTCTGCATAATGATTCGAGAGAATAGAAAGAGGCAATGGAAAGATAATTATGCGTAGTTCTTAGAGCTTCGATTCGTGCACATGAGAATCCAATCATAATGGAGTTCTTTTGTCAATGGCTAAGACCACGGGGCAGACAGAATCTAAACTTATGATGGGATTGGTTTTGATTATTCCAAAACATTAAATAAAATACCCTTTTATTTCATTAATTGTTGTTTGATAAGCTAAGTAAGTTGAGTAATTTATGCGTTGCCCCTAAGGAAACCTCGGCAAACTTTATCGACACATGTGAATTATCGTATCGTGTAACATCGCCGTTCTAACCATCTACAATTCTACAAATGTAATGTTACAGTTTGACAACAATGCTACAATTTAATACAACTATTTGTACTATAACTGCTCGCTTCACGCCTCGATTATATTGGCGGTTTACTGCGTTATTTGCGACAAGTTCAACACAACCAGTTGCAAATGAAACCGTCAGCACTGCTGCTAAGGTAACGTTTCTGAGTGCACGCCCACAACGCTGCATGATCTCTTAGAATTATCAACAATCTTTCGCTCTGCTAACAACTAAATTCGTTTATTCAAGCGGAATCACCGGCTATCGGCAGCCATATCGATGAACGAGGAGCAGCGTGCTAAGTTCAACGAACTAAAAACGACAGTGACCAGATCCATAAAAGTAGAACCATCCATTGCTTCTAAAATTCAGAACGCGCAGAATGTGCACGACCTCTTGGATCTTATAAAGATGCCCTATTTATCTCAGAAAGATATTCTGAACGTCATGGGTACCATCATAGATTGGATACAGAAAAGCAACACTAATATGTCTAGTATTCAGAACGATAAACAGTTTATATGTCTACAAGAGCAAGTTATAGAAAATAGAAAAGCAAAACCTGTGGAAAGTAACGCTCTAGCGGAAGATACAGATTTCTCTCAATACATCGATCTTTCTACGTCCATGATGATCCAGGTAGGAGATCGAAATGATATTCTCCGATTATCCTTGCACAGTGTATTTACATCCTGTTTAATGTAGGAGGTGTCTAAAATGAGGACCGAGAAGAATAGAAACTTGAAATTAATAAGGTTCTTGTTCGACAATATCATCAAGTACAATGAGATGCTGAATATTGGACAATGTTCGAATCTAGTGTACAGTATGTGCGCTTTAAGTTACCCTGACAAAGTAAGATTGATATAACGTTCGCGGTTTGAGTAGAAGTTAAGCGGCAAACTAGCGGGAATACTAATCAAAATATGTTACAGAGGTTACTCGACAAGATTTCTATGGACGCCAAAGCAGGTACTATTAAAGTGCAAAAAACTCCACTGATTTCTATAGTAAAATCTATGGCGATGCTCAGGTACAGAAACGAGGCGTTCTTAGCGCACATAACCGATCGTATCGTTAATTCTAATAATCTACTTGGACAGAAATATATTACGAGTATCTTGCAATCGTTTGCGTTATTAGGGTATGACACTGAAGCAACGAGAGCGATTATCGAGGTATGTAAGTAGACTAGCCATTATCAAAATTCCAATGGAATGACGATTTCGCGCATGAGATTTCTATTAATTCGATCGTCCGTGTAAATTACCTAAAGGAAACTTGACACACATCGAATTGCTATATTTTTGTAATTAGAGATATTTGCCGGAATTACCGAGAAATAAATTTGGAACCGAAGATTGGTTAAACTTTGTCTGGGCCCTAGCCATATTAAAGACTGTACAGCCACATCATCTTGAGTCTGTATTGAACGATAAATTTATTACAGAACTTATGTCTACAGGTTAGTGTTTTACCATACGCGACAAAATATTAATCATTATACTGGTAATAGCTCGATGTTGAACTTTTACTGCAGATGTAGAGAAGAATGCACCGAAACAATTGAAATTATTAAATCTGAACGGCATCGCGCGGCATATCAGGAATTACAGTGGCAAGCTACGATGAATTTACGTTTAGAATACTGAAAAAGTAGAATTTGTATGTATTCTAATAAAGTATTATTTTTAGGTCCGTTACTTAGTGGCTCGAAGGTACCATACATAGTGAATCCACAGACAAAACAGAAAGAATTATATACAAACACTCTTCGAGATACATTAAAAGTCATGTTGCCTGAAACTTCGTTTACAATGAATTTGAATACAAATATGGGCTTCCTCATGGGTGCGTAGAAGAAAGTTTTACGTGGTATCGTAGAAAGCGTACAACAATTATGTAATATTTCAGATGCTGAGTGCTGCGTGGATTCTAATTTCAAACCTATCGACACAAATACAATTGAAAATAAAAATTCAAAGAAGTAAGTGTGAGAAGCGAAGCTAAGCAGATATTATTTTATAGCAATTACATATTCAAACGAAGTTCAATATCGTGAAACAAATAAATCGCATAATTACATTTCAGGGTAGCCATTATGTTGAACGACTACAGCAGCTTCTGTCTAGAAAGCAACGAATTCGATGGGATACATAAATTATATGACAAATTATTAAGACTCAGTGATTACCGTGTGTTAAATATTTCTTACAAACACTTCGGTATAGAGGATAAAATTCTTAAACGTATGGACGTTTTAAAACGCCGTATGCAGTCACTGAAATGAACATGATTTAGTATTATGTAATATTTGATAATTAAATAAACAAAAAATGTACACATTGTAATTATATTTACGGCTCGTATTTATCGTAATGTATCGATTGCAGTAAGATGTTTATATTTATTTAATCTTAACGATCATGAGATGTGGAAACTAAAGAATTTTAATGTAACGTAGTGGTTTAGCGATAATATTAAAGCATAATCTATGTCATAATTGGCGATTTTCGCAATCGTATAATGTCTGCTGTTGAAATAAACTGTTATATATCTTTAGTTAGTACCATCATTAAATATCTGTGATTCGTAATTGATAGATTCTATTTTTACAGATTAATATTAGTTTCATAAGTTTTTTCAAATGAATTTGTTTCACGTGCGACGTCATCTTTTACGTTAACGCCATCTGGACAGACAGCAACTAAAACTAACCTTTCGTTAATTACATCCATCAAAGTTGAAGGCTGAAGGTGGTTGAAGAACGCCTTGCATGTTGTGATTTGGGCGGAGTGTCTAATTTCGTGGTTATTTCATTAAGAAGATTTCTTTTGACAATGGTAAGTGTTTATTATTCGTCTTTCTCAGCGCGTATGTGAAACAGTAATAACTGTATTAACATGTCACCACCAAGTGTGTATATTAGAGATGTAATGACAGTATTTATCCTCTTTTTTTCAGATGCAATTTATGTTATTATTCAGTCGCCAAGGAAAGTTGCGTTTACAAAAATGGTATGTGGCTCATCCTGATAAATTAAAGAAGAAAATTACTCGAGAACTGATTACCACGATATTGGCACGAAAGCCGAAGATGTCGAGTTTCTTAGAATGGAAGGATGTTAAAGTAGTCTACAAAAGGTACATTGCAATTGCGTAGTCTTTCATCGTACAGGGTTTTCTATAACTGTTGGTAGAGCCTAGAAATTCAAGAGTTCATTTGAAACTGTTTATAAGAAGAACAACGGCGTGCGGAGACTTTTTTCCAGCTTTTTTTAAACCTATTTTATAGTGCCAATTTAATTACGAATTTAAAACCGAAATTTAGAAATATTCCCTTTTTTAATATAAACTTAATAAAGATCAATTTATCAAGCATTATTAATAGAGGCTCGTCTTAACTAGTTTTTTTTATAAGGTACTTGCATTTAGGCTTCTAATTGTTGTATTCACTAATACAAAATAATACGAGGCTTTCAGTTTTAAAAAGTTTCAATTTAATCGCTCAAAAATTATGGAAATTATTATCATTATATGTACATAGCAAAATGAGTAATTTTTCTTGAAAACAGAAATCAATACGAAAGAATCTGTGAGTTCTAAATCGTACCACCAGTTATGTTTCAATAAGAAAACTAACGCTGCACTTTTTGCAGGTATGCAAGTTTATATTTTTGTTGCGCGATAGAACAGAATGACAATGAATTACTGACCTTGGAAATTATACACCGTTACGTTGAATTATTGGATAAATATTTTGGAAGCGTGAGTATGAAATATTACTTGCTCGTTAATTATGAAATAATATAATTAGTTTCCATTTCGATATAAAATTCTACTTAGTTTGCTTGCAAGAAGTTATACTCGACTTTGCGTGTTTATCTTACAAATACAAATTTCTCGTAAAAGGCATTAGCGACAGAGAAGTTTGCGATTAAACTCCACGCCTTTCGTTTCACTTTCTTAATGTCGAGACAGAGTCTTTAATACTAATGTCAGCTTTAATCTGTTAATAGGTATGCGAATTAGATATAATATTCAACTTTGAAAAAGCATACTTCATCTTAGATGAGCTATTGGTTGGTGGAGAAATTCAGGAGACTAGCAAAAAGAATGTGTTAAAAGCCATCGCAGCTCAGGATTTACTACAGGAGGTTAGTTATGGGGATGTACCCATTGAGTTGTGACTTGTCCTTTCTAACGACACTATAACTTTTGTTTGTTATTCTGTAGTAATATAGCCGAATCGTTTTAACTTACGTAACGATCGTTCGATCAACCTTCGGTTTTAAGAAGGTCGACGAATGTTCGTTTCAATTTGTTTTTACTGGATTTGCATAACGCGTATTATATTAGTCGTACCTAGGAGCTTATTAAAACGATTCGTATTATATATTTAACTTTCAATAGTTGGTGTGTAATATCCTTATCGGAGTAATCAAATTTACATTGGCCGAGAGGTACATATCAGAGATACTACAAACCTCTGTTATAATTTGTATGTGTAGCATGTTTGTAGCCCCCTTTATTCCAGGTAGAATAATGTGGTGTTATAGATACACAAAGAAATCTCTATTATACTCGATGGTTTTATTAAGCTTAATTCAGAATCGAATGTATTATTACGTGTATAGGTTTATATAAAAGTATCTTATATATTAACAAGTTTAAAGACACGCGAAGATAAAGATACATGTAAATGACTATTTATAGATTTGTGCAAGGGTAGGGAACGTTTAAAACTGAACGGATTTATAGCACTAGTTGGCAAGGTACTTAAGACGAGAATTTTTGATTGAATATATTTATTACAAAGATATGATAGATCGATCGTTAATGTAAGAGCTGCCGCCACATTATTTTAGTGTCTGGCAAATATGGGTCGTAACGACACTTTGATGTCCATTAACAATGTGTAATATCTAAATTGCATGATGGAATGTATCTCTTTTAAGTTGAAATTTTTTATAGTAACGTGTTATCGTATCCTTTTACACAATACGATATTTTTCAGTCCTTTGTTTCATGTCCTATATGTATATATTACATACCTTTGTATTTTGGAAATATTTTCGTCCTTTTGTGCAACTTTGTTCCGAGGGATTTTTAAATTATCATTTAACGCGTGACGAACGTGATGATCGTTTTTGTAATGCTTGGTTTAAATGTCTGTAGTATGAATCCTATTATAAATATAAATAACACGTATATACAGTGGTTGGTAATACTTTCTGTTATTACTAATCATTGATATATTTGTCATTTCTCTTTTAACGAAAGTAGAACGTGAAACTATTATTAATGTGTAATTGCATAAAATACCTTGTGTTGTCCAGGCAGCATGAGAAGTATCTGCTCATTCTTTTCAGTGATATTAAGTGAAATGTCTACTCAAAACAGGCAAACGTAGATGTAATCAATGTTTGAAAATACCGTGAAGTGTTATTCTTTTTTCTTGTAGCTAATGCTGTGTGCATAGGACGCTTATATGCTTATTTTTTAATTTAATGTGAGTGGGCTTAGATGTGTTGTGAACCTCGATTTTATAATGTACGCAACAGCATATCTATAGTGACAAAACTTTAATCTGCAAAAAAAACTGTTGCCATATTACATTCATGCCGAACATTATGATACGATCGTGTGTTCGGTATCGTGATCTGCGTCACGAACATAATGACAATACGAGTATACTTCCATTTTGAAAGTTCCTTTATAATTTAAATGATTAGTCAAATTAATTATGCCATGTGATTACATAGTAATTAGTTATTCCTATAAAGATAAGTTCTTGTGATGCGAGTAGACAACATTTTATATTTATTAAAAATGTAGAGAACTTTAGAATTATTTAAATAAATTTAATACATAATATTGCTAGCAAAATCATTACTGCAAAATTTCATTTGGAGAATTACTTTTGGAAATGGAGCGTGCATACTAAAAGTACATGCCTCGCTCCAACAGGAGCACAAACAATTACAGAACCGTTAGAAAATATTTTTTACTTGAGCAAATAGGATAACATGTTCTACTTATTAATAATAATTTATATGAATCTTGCATGCACTTAGTGGTTTATTAAACGAATTACAAAGATCGTTTATGTTTTGGGTTCTATACAAGTATCGGAATTTTAACATCGTTTCGAGCGCGCAAAATTTCAGTTCGATACTCGGTAATATAAATTTAAAGTTAATTATATATACTATGCAAATAAGCGTGTAGACACCCTATCGCTGCTCAGATTGCTGCTGTTTCGAACAGTTGCATTTTATTATTTTAAATATTTCCAAATTTACTGCGCTGTGTACACAGAATTGAACGAGTAGAAGTAAATAAGAATTTATTTCAATTTATTTCACTATAATATATTTCTTAGACAAAAGTTTTACTCTTATAGAAGAGAAATAAAAAATATAATGTGTTCAATATGCCGTCCACAAATTTAATCAGCTTGGTCTTTTATAACAGCTACGAGATTAAAGTAAATTAGAAGTTTTTACACGAAATTGAAAGTATTAAAAAATTATATTTCCAGAAACAGTGGGAAGAATATAGTGTTGAATGTTTGTGGAAAATATATCGAAATTTATATACATAATATGTGCTAAATTTACATTTTCCGCAGCATTTAGATAGGCTAATAGGAGAAATCTTGAAATCTAGTCCCTAATTATGTTTAAACGTACACATTTTTATGAGAACAGTGGAGTAATAACTTTTTATCTTGGAAATGTTAAATCTATTCTGTTTATTTTATTAATAGAATTGCTATATGATTGTCATACTCTGTGGCAGTTGTATTAGAGAGATAAAATACTATGGAAATGCTGTTGTTTATAAGTAGTTGTTGAAATGTATGTATATATTTTCAAGTTACAATAAACATTAATCGTTGTCGATTACGCCTATGACATAATTTTATGTTACTGTTTGTGATCCACGCAATACTTTGGAGCAACATTTACAAATAAGTTCCTATGATTCAAAAGTATGCTTGTGTGTGTTGTTACTTTCGACGCAGCATTCAATTGCATGGAAGCAATATTTTTATAACCTTAGATGGAGCATTTACGTGTCTTATTCTCGTAAGACACCATTTATCGTAAGGATAACATACCAGACAATGAATAATCTAGTTTACAGGTGATTTTAAAGCGAAGCGAAGGTTTCTTAGTCATGTTTTGTTAGGTCACGAATACGACACGTTATCATATATCAGTTTTACTTAAGCGATGTTCAATATTTGTTGAAACATCCTCTAATATTTTGTGAGTACTTATTCCTGAAGTACGCGTAGAGAATAAATTTAGATTACATTTATGTCAAATTGTTACGGTGTATATTTAATTAAGCAATACAATTACGCTTGCTATGCAACACAAATGTTATACTTTGCGTTCTGTACGTTTGATTTCGTTTAAGTGTTAGTTGAAACAGGATAACAAGCTATCTTACAGAATAAAATTTTGAATCCATGAAATGTAACGATCTATTTGGTACAGTAAAATTGAATGAAATTCGGCTCATCATTATTGTTCCATAACTAAGGACACGCGGAGAAACTACACTAAAGATTAGTTAGAATATTTGTTTGTTTGTGGAAGGATGAAGCTGTGGAAGGTGCCCTGCGGGAGATAGGGCTTTTGTAGGTGCTGCGTTCTTGCATGCCCTTCATGGCCAATCTGACAGCCCACATGAATCAAGACCCGGAGCAGGCTCACCCGCTGCATGATGCCATCATACATCTCTACTTTTTCTATAGTTATCGAGCATCAATTTTTTACTTGTCATTGACGGCCCTTACAAATCTAGTATACAAACTTTAGTATATTTTTATATAGGCGATTGCTATGACACATATATATAAAGAGAGTAATATATATGCATATATATACATATATATATATATATATATGTATTAGCTGGTAGAAAATTCTTTCCGCAACATAATTGCTTCTCATTTTATCATTCAGCAGTATATACTAGCTACAGAATAGATTAGACCCGTACTATGGCAATAAACTTTCACGTATTTAAAAAAGACATCATTATTTATGTGTGGATAGAATGCACAGAAATATTCGAATAGCGTTTACACAATTTCCTACTGCATAAGAGATCCTCCCTTTATATTTTGTATAGTTCTCTTTGTATTTCTGTACTCGAAAGTATTTATTTTAGTATTTAATTAGAGATGAACATTTTTTGAAGGTATCACTTTTGTATCTGTATATGTGTATATACATAAGCGGTGTCAATTTTTAATGTTATGATTCTAACACAGTTAACAATATCTGTAATAAATGTATACAAAGGAATTTCTTGCATAATTGTACGCAGAATTGTGTATCACCTTCTCCATGTAATTAACTCGGTACGTGCGACCGCATCTACTGTACCTCCCGTTTCAGGTTTTAATACGATACTTTTACAACGGTCTCTGCCCAAAGTAAAAGCGTCCCTAGAACACTTGTTCGTTCCGCTGTTAGGAAGGTATTGAAGTCGATTCAAGTTTACAAATACGTGTACACCCGTTTAACTATAAGCGCAAAGACATTCTGTACGTAGCATGCCACACAGACATTACATTGATCGATGCTTAAGCATTAAAAAACCAGGCGATAAATGAACATGTGCTTTCTGCAGCTTTCTGTATCCATACAAGTATATCTCAATTATATGAAAAGGGTTCAGTTCATCATTTGAAGCTGCACCGAGGAGATTACTTAATTACGAAGTAGGTACGTGTACACTTATATATTTTCATTACTGTATACTTGCATTATATGATAAACTGCAGCATCAAAGAAATTGATCCCTCTTCATATATACATAGATGTGTTGCTTTACGTAAATTCTGGTTTCACGTTGTCACCTCTGTGTTTTAGGAAGAAACTCCGCAGGGATTCTTCGAGGACCACGGTCTGGGATAATGTTTCCTAGACAATGTATCCAGCTTTATACGAGCGTCTATCCTTACGTCGCTACTCCAACATTCCAGAATTACAATTACCGTAAGCCGCATTGAGTATAATTAACAGCACAGTGCTGCGGAGATCTTAATGAATGAGAATTAGGTTTCTTAACTAAATCACACAAATAAATAATTATAATTACATTCGAAAACACCAATATTCAGATGTAGGTAAATTGCTTCTCTATATTGTTGAAATAATAGCGGTACTATGTTATATATACATATATACATATATACTTGTTTTTCCGTAATGATGAATTATTTAACCCTCTATACGTATTACTTGTATTTCTAAAGTAGCACTGAATTTATTGTTAATAGATATAGTTTGGTAGTTTTATGAGGAATATGTGATTCTGCTGTGTTGTATATTACATTTAAAGAAAGAATTGCATAGCAATAAGGACTACATATTGTTGTTCGAAACTCGAAACTTTGAAAGATTTATTCTTTTGAAATATATATGAATAATAGTTAGTGGAGTTATTGGCTTTGACATTTTAAAAGTTACATATTTACAAACAGTTAAATACACAGACAGTGCTTTCAAATATTTCTGTAATAAAAACTATAGTATTCTAGTGCGATATGGTTAAAGAATATCGTCTTTTATTTAGAAAACGAGTAGAAGTATATGCTCCGAAATTACAATTGTTCTAAAATCTAATTGAAAATATTGAAGTTGGTGCATAGAGGGTTAAATAATGAACGTTCAACAATATTGCCACTATTACATATATATCCATCGAGGTGCTTATCAGATTTCTCACTAATTACTTTGTTCTAGCAAACTATTACACATAAGTATTACAAAATTTACCGTGCATTAGTAATCTTAAATCGGTAGTTATATTTTTGCATTTTGCGTGTAAATGACTTTAGCAATCTTAAGTGTACCACTCAGAAGCAGCTCTATCGTTCAGGTACAGATAAAATTTTAAAAAATAAAAGTTTCATGTTCCTCAGGTAGCAATGCATCGCGGGAACAGTTGACATGTTAATACACTAGTTAGAGTTTTGAATAATTCGTTTTATATATCTATTGCAGTTGCGAGCAACTTATTATTAGAATATTCAATTAAAATAGAGAAGGAGCCACTGCTAAGAATGAAAATTCTTTTTTAAAAGATTTATAGTTAGACGCTCAATTCCATTCTCTTGCAATTAAGTATTACATACAGACAGAGCAATCGAAGTTTCTACATAGTTACAGGTTTACAAGATAGTTACAGTTTTATAGCTAAGACAGAGTTTTACGAATCCTTTTGAAACTACAGTAATAATTCCAATTCTCGCAGAACAAATGATATTACTAGCCACCATTGACTTACTTCTATGTATTGCAATAATCTCAATATCAGTCTGCGATTATATATCCTGATAACTGAGCGATGGTCGATTATTGACGAAAGGTAATGGAAACTTCTGTTACAGTAATTAATCTGTACTCGATTCCATCGCTCATATTATTGTTACGTATTACCTCCGAAAACGCAAGGCAACGGTTTGGTTTGAAAGAGAAGACGTAACAGTATCGCTAATATTTATAGGAACGTCACGTAAACTATCGAATTTAAATACATAATTTACTCATGACAAATAAGTCGAGATACCTAAATGCTCAAACAACAGAAGCGAAGGTTCCACAAGCCTACAAAAATCATTAAAAGTCAACAGCTTCTTCGTAAGTTCGATATTTATAAAAAAACTGAAAATCGCTTTGGATAAAAATTATGAGAAAGAAGAAACGAAGCTTAATAATCAAAAGAAACTTTTCATTATTCCACTTTTGCGTTCCCTCTTTCAAATCAAAGGGCTTTTGTACGAACACTTTCGTGTATCTTTAACTAGTTGACCATAAGAAAACAGAAAACATTCCCAGTGAAAGGGAGCGGCATAAATCAGCCCCATGTCATATGAAAACGTTAATATATAAAGCGAGTGAAGCACAAGTTGTCCGAATGATTCGACTTGGGCCGTTCTTATTGTCAGTAGCTTGCGGCGCAAAATCTTCGGTTTCGCGTGTCTCATACATGTGCTGCGGAGATGGCCGTCGACGATATCGATTCCGCTAAAATATGCCCACAAATAATTCGGTGCAGCTCGTTACGAAAATATCCATGTTCCTGTTAATTATCGTTGTCGTAGACGGAGTAGTTTCGCGATGCTCTGTCGCGTACATCATTCCTATACGCCTGACGAAACGACGACGAGATCGATATTAGAAGAAATTCACCCAAGGACAATAAGTTTAAACAATGGTTCGTTGAACGTTCGTTCATAGTATCGATGCAAGTGGAACACGAGAAGCACGCGTTATACATATCTGGAGGAATATCTACTCGCTGTCTACTTGTTTTATAGTTCAATGTAGAAACTTAGACAAGTCGAACGCGTTATCCACGAAGAGTTGTTGGACAGTTTTGTATTGATTTTTTCGGAACCACCGCGAAATGGTAATTTTCTAATCTTGCGACGCTTTGAAAAGAGGCTTTCGAACGATTACTTTCCTTCTGAATCGAAATCGCGAGTTGGTAAATGTTAATCAAACTCGAGCGCGCCTTTGAAGTCTGAGAAAATTTGCAGTATTTTGTAAAGTGTCTGGGCAGTATCTTTCAAAAATAAGATTGAGAACGAGGGATCGCTCGTGCATATATAACCCTTAATACAAACTTCCTCGTTAAAAATTTTGACTAGTAATGATGTTTAAATAAACTCGACTCCCGGCTGAAGCGTATCGCCCAGACATTTTCAACTTCGTTTTTATTTTGTACTTTTAGCGAGTAAATGCTGACACTGTTTCACCAAAACGAATGTATAGTTTTAGGTAAACGGAGAAATGGCTATGTTTAGGCGAGGTATCTCGGGTAATTCCGTTTGAATAATTAATAAACTATGGTGCACGTGAAACACGAATATTCCGCATTACTTTCCGTGCTTCGAGTACTTACTTTTGTATACGTATATATATTTTAGATACTTATCGCGCGTGGCGTTCGTCAGATTCTCGTTAGCTTTAACGTTCACACACTGAAATGACTATCGTGCGGTCCTTTCGTGCAATCAAAATTAGCGATTAAGTACGCGAATTTGTTAGGATGCCTGTGGCGCATTAAACGAAATTAACGAACGATGACAGCCAGTGTTAAGCACATGAATATGTATCACGATAGTTATATGACTGTTGTATTGAAAAGACGATGCTTTGTGCTCCGTCCATAATAAACCATGTAACGTAAAACACCCCTTGCTGTATTTTTCAATTCTATTCTTCTGCGGGGGGTGAAGTTTCGTTGCGCCGCTGCCTTCCAACGTAAGTACAATTCTAGTTCATAATTATGTTTATATTGTGTAGTATTCGCGTGGATTTTAACCACAGGAATATTAATTTTCTAGTCGATGGCGCGGATATCTTAAAAACACTACTAGCGTACAAGTAGTATAGCTGTAGACTGTAGTCTACGAATCGCCTGAAAGAATTAATGAAACGCGAAGACTGTGTCATAATGGACGGTGTAATTAAGAAAAACGTGGTTGCACGTGGCGAAATAAATCGAAAATGTGGCATAACATTTTTTGGCACAGAGCTTAGTTTTCGAAAAATTAATTTTGAAGTCTGCGATTTGTGTCTTGTCATTAATCATGTTATTTTCAGTTTGTTTGCTTTAAAAATTTGAAGCTTAATGAAATGTGTTGATATTAGATTAGGAAGTTATTTATCTTCCGTATAGTTACGTTAGAAAAATATTTACCCTGTCAATTAATATTCTTCACCGATTTCCTCGCGACGCATTTTACACTTAAGGGTTGAATCTTTTGAGAAAATGTTCTCTACCCCTCCTGTTAAGAAAAGTTTATGCTCGACGGCACGGTACAGTGTTCTATATAATTCATACACTAAGTTGCTGTATGGACGTGCATTAAACTATTGAACGAGAATAACGAGCGCAGCGCGAGCATGCGAATGCATTTCCCTCGGCCCCTTCCGGCATTGAAAAATCCTATACACCGTCTGCGTCAAGATTTTCATCATAGATGTCTGCGGAACGTATTGTCGAGCACGTATTTCAAGGATTCATGCAACATCGAGCCGATGGCTGACAATAGCGTCGCGAATAACAATGTTGCATTATTTAGAAACGCGAAACGTTAGATTCGCTGAAATCGTATTTGGTGGGGAAGACGAACTATCAAAACAGTTCCGAGATACATGCAAATATCAATTTTCCTCATCAGTTATTGAAATTTTGTGAAATACTTATTTAAAAAATTTCTTTCTCCTAAGATTCATATTATGTTGGCATATCGAGTGGTTCAAATTACCAGTGTAATCTAAAGTCTTGCAAATTCTTCCTGCTAATAATTTCTCTCATAACGAGATAGTTCTACTAATCAAACAGGTACCCACTATACGTAATCCCCTTTCTTCTTCATTCCATTCCCCCGAAGTTGGCTCATTGATACATCGCTATACCAATTGAACTAAGCTCGTTTAAAGAACCCGAAGCATAATACAACAGTGTGAATATTCCAAGCCCCTCCCAGGCCAAGTAAATCGATACTTTATTTACCGGCGAGTACAGCATTACGCATAGAAAAGCCAAAGCGCGTTCTGTCTTGTTTCGATTTCGAACCTTTCGCCTCGGACCGACAAGCCTACCCGTCCAGCGATTCGCCGCGGAATGGCCGTTGCACGCATGGGGACGTAAACGCGTTGCGCGGCAGGATCGCTGCGGAGGCGCGTCGATGCGCGAGCAGACAGCAGCGTCGACGGCTGGTCGTCGCTTTGACGTCGCCGAGACGAGTCCGTAGCGTGGAGCGCGCTCACGAACTCACTCCGAATCGTACGCTGTTGCGTTCCCCTCGGGCGTGAGTGGTTGTTCCCAGAGCAGTGGGCACCTCGGTCCTAGTGTAGTGTACGGAGAACGGAGGGCACCGAGGAAGCGGCCACCACTGCCTGCCGAGAAGCTGCATCGAGCTACGTAGAGCGGGGTGGAGCGGCGCCGTCGCTGCGCCCGAACTGGGCTCGGAGACTACGGGAGGTCGGGAAGCGTCGCGCGCCGTCCCGACGTCGCTGACGGAGGCGATGATACCGGACGACGATGCCCTAGTGCCCGAGTCTTCTCGCTAGACGAGGCTCGAGCGAGGATCGAGGATGTGACCGGAGACGGGAGCGCCGATGCACCTGATCAGTGAACACCCCGGAGGCTACCGCTACGATCATTCATCTTGAACGTTCACGAGTCATGCCGCCGGGCTCGATGAAGAGGCTGGAAGAATCGCGTACACAGTCGATCGCGAAGTTTCGAGTAACTTGACCTGAACCGGATAAGTGACCGTGCTCTCTCTCACTCTCTTTCTCTCCTCTCTCCTCCCCCCCCCCCTCCCCCGCGCAGTGGTCGAGCGCGCGAGGGTGTGCTCCGTGGTGAAATCCAGAAGGGAGCGAGGGCAGATAAGATTATCGGGAGGAGGGAAGAGGGTGGTAGGTGCGAAGGGAAGAGGAGCAGGAGCGCGGCGGTACCGAGGGAACCCCGCGAGGACGGGGGCTCCCTCGTGTAAGCCCCCAGCTGTCCGGCGTGCGCGATTCCGGCACTGGTACGTCGCTGGTGACGAAGGGCTGATGTCAGTGCGGCCACTCGGCGCCCGCTCCGTGGCTCGGATGCGCGAACGCGACACCCGCATCGTCGTCGTACCGCGAGCGAAGCTCCCGGCGGAGGCGGAGGCGGCAGTAACAGCGGCCGACGGCGGTGATGGTCAGCCGCGGGCGACACACTGGTGACTGCTGACTTGTGCCGGATTCCCTGCGATTAAAAACGCGACATCTTGGCCTCGCTAACGGTGCCGTGGCTGCCTTTGGTCGGTCGGTCCTGGGGGCGCACAGCTTTCGGGAATAATGCGCGTTAGGCACGTCACGCGGCGACGAGGACGACGGCACGACGCGAGGGACCCGAGCAGCCAGCCGCCGGTGCAGCTGCAGCTACGCAATTATGTACGCGTACGGTTTCGAGATCACGTAGTGGCTGCCGTGTTGTAATTATGTTGTCATCGACGCGCGGCGCGCCCTGTGTAGCTTCACGGTGAGAATCTGGCGTGAGCGGTGCCGCGGTGGAACGGGGAACATGGCGTCGGTCTCGGCTGAGACTCCAGCCAGCCATGGGCACAGCTTCAGCAAGAAGACGTTCCACAAGCCGACGTACTGCCATAGCTGCACGGACATGCTATGGGGCCTCATACAGCAGGGCTACATCTGCGAAGGTAGGTGACCACCCGACCCACCTCCCCCTCCCCCTTCCCCCGTTACAAGCCCCCTTCGCTCCTCATTCTCTCTCATGGTGTCCCGAGATCCCGAATGCGTGCGGAGCATTCGCTCGAGGATACATTACGAAGTATGGCGGAGAAGAATCGCAAAGCTTCGGTGACAACTGTAGCGGGAAGGGGCAACGTTTTCGATGGTCGCACAAGCGAGCTTGGTGGTCGGGTCGGGTTCACTCGAGACCTGCGCATCGATCCTCGTATTCCGTAAACGATCCAGCTAGCTGGGTCCTGTAGGAGCGCGTCCAGCAATTTCTTTTTGGAGGTCAGGTTCATGGAGACGTTTTGGAAATGGTCGGAGGCGAGCGGCCGTGGAAGGGTGGTTCTAGGGGGTTGATGGAAGGCGAAGCCAGTCCCTGACCAGCCTCAGAATCGGTGAGGGGAGGGAGGGGGTGGGGAGCTAGTTTTTTACGGAAAAACCGCAAGGCGGTGGGCTGATCGATATGAGCGCGTTCGGTAACGAAATCGAATACGCGCCGCGTTGCCGCCGGTGTACGCTCCGTCCCGCCTTTTCACGGGCTCCGGAACCTTGGTCGGCGTGCGAAGTCGGTGCTGGCGGACCTCCAGGAATGATGAATGGCAAGTGCCCATTCACCGTGCAGCCGACGGTGGCACGTTCACGCCGAGGCCGCCAACTGGCTGATTTCTTTCGATCCTCTCACAATAGACTCGCTGTCTGCGGCCGCGCTCGAAAACATTCTAATGGGGGTCTCGCGGAGGGACGAAGGGAATTCGGGAGATCGGATCGACGAAAGGGGGTGGAACGTTTCCCGTGGACTTGGCGCCAACTCGTCTCGGAGCTCGTCGTTCCTACGTTGCGTGCAGCGGCACTTTACATACACGCGATCGCCCCTCGCATATGCTCCCTTTCTTCGCGGGCATGGCACCGTAGAATTAGGTCATCCCGAATTGTCGAAAGACACCTTCCCTGGAGGCTCGACTATTTACCCGTTCCACCTCCAGATATTCGTTAATTGCCTCGGGCTAAATCAATTATAATTCAAAGGCTGTAGCTTCTCCGCGATCGGTCGAAAGCCCACCCCGCACCCTCCGCGACTGTCACGCATCCATTGGACTCCCACCCCGACGAGCAAACCCCCGTTGTCACTTGCTCGCTTACGAGGCTTCTCGCTGCTCCAAAACCCACCATCTTTGGAGCCCCGATAACGGAGCGCCACATTTCCCACCCCCATCGCGATTTGCGCACGCTCCCGTGCTCGAGTGTTTACCCCGTTGCAGCCACGGTGGCTGAAGCGAATGGGAAGAAGACAATACCTAGAGGGTAGCATATCGGGCTCTCCTCGTTCTCAGCCCACACTCCTGCGACCCGTAGGCCTCCCCCAACCCCCTCCGCCTTACCTGTTGGTCGTTCTCGAGGCATCGCGTTGAACGGCGTCCAAAGGGTTCTCCCTTTCGGGGGCGACGGGGCCTGCAGAAATTCCAGCAGGCTCAACAGTTGTGGAGAATCGAGCTGGCGACATATAGGAGCGGGCTCGAGGCGAGGGCGCGCGCATCGAGCCTTTTCACAAGCATTGATCGCAGGGGGAGGGGAGGGTGGCCGTTGTGGGATGGCTTGCTAGACTCCGGCGGAAGGGGTGAGAGGGTTAGCTTGGTGACACCGCGGTGGGGGAAAGGGAGAGGGGGGGGGGGACAGAGAGCCCTGGGTTGAGGAGCAGAGGCCGTAAAGGATAAGCATCCGCGAACGCTTAAGAACTTTGTATTGTTTAATCGAACGATCGGGGCTCGTGAATCGGGCCCGATTGCCCGGGAATTTCGAGTTTCGGCGACCCGAGGGGAGACACCGCGGCGCGCTGGTGCGCCCTTTAAATTAGGGACTGATCCGCTCCGACGGCGCGGCGCGATTAATTCGTCGAGACGGTGTTTCGTTTTACAACTGACAGTCCCGCTTTTAATTGGGTCGAAGGGATTAACTTTCGGCTACGTCAGAAGAGAAGCATGTAGGTGTTCTTTAAAGGCAACGTCTCCGAGCTCCCCGGACGGAGGAGCGGGTCTCTAATTTCGAGGAGTATTTCCAGGCGCAAGGTGTTCCTCGCGATACATCCGCGCGGGGTTTCAAGGAAGAGGCGTCATCGGATAAAAGCCGGGGACAGGGATGAGCGTATGAGGCGTTTGGCGATGCGACGTGCTTTCTATGGATACGAAACGCTCGCTCGAAATCTGTCCCAATTTACCAAAATACATCGTTATTCTTGGCACACCCCGTAGACTGATGCGGCGATCCTCCGCGGCTGCAATGGTGGTCGCTCAAAGACAAAACCCGATTCAAATTGGCCAGAAATATCGCTTTTAAAGCGAACACAGCCGCCTGTAAAGCGTTTAGAACCGTCGATCTGGAATATCTAGAACACGCAGGCATATCGACGCGTTGCTGTTCAATACGCGCACTGCCAACGAGCTTTTTCATTCCTAGAATACACGTGTACATCAAACGAGGCTGTTCCGCGGAAAATCCAGCCGGGTTCCCCCCGTGGCGGCCGGTGATACGCTTTCGTTTCACGTTGTTTCCTTAGATTTCGCTTCTTTATTTGCGTAGAGACACGCTCGGAGATCATGGCCCCACTCGTGGAGATGGCCAACCGCAGCCTCCCGGTAAACCTACAAACGGAATCGTTAAGAGCCAATGCGTTGGAACTGGACTGCGACGAATATTCGGGATACTTCTAAGCCGGATATTTTAATTTTAGCATTCGCTGGGATTTTGTGGGACGATCGATTCGTGACGACGGCTCCACGGACCTGGATAGATCTCTAGATCGCTTGGGAAAAATTATGGCGATAGACACATCTCTGTCCCCCTTCATCTTATATTTTTTTAAAGTGATTAATTCGAAGAAAAACGAGTATTTTTTTAAACTCTGAGCGGGATAGAGCAGTGCTTAATTTCTTCTTCTTTTTAAGCTGCCGCGTGTAAGGGCACTCGCCGGAACATTCGTTTATTTTCCATGCCTTTTGTTCAGAAATATGTGTACATATCGCCAGACGAAGTTCGAGAATTTCGAGCAAGGTCGTTCAACTTATTAATAGTCGTTCACCTCGTGGGCGTCCAAAAAGAAATTTACGAAGAAAACTTATGAAGAAGAAAACCGTTGGAATAGCAGAACGTGCCTTCAAGGCTGGCATTATTTTTAGCAACCCGGAAATAAAGTGTAGGAGCCGCGGGACGTGTGTCGCGCTCTTTACCTGTTTCGATAATTGCTGAAATTGACGAGGCTGTCGTTAGAATCGGAATGCGCGAGCAGAATTACCGTCGATTGCTCCGTCCACTGCAATTTTATAACAATTAAAGCGTTGCCGACTGGGGACGTTTTGGATTTAGAGGAGACTCATAAGTCGAACTTCTATCGTAGTCGAGCTTCGAGATTTTTCAAGAGATGCACCTTTTTATTAAAAATGAATATTCAATAGGAAATGTATAATATAATAATATAGCGGAAGATGAAATTTAAAAAACTTCGTTAATTTATTTTATACGTTCCTGCATTATTTCTTCGTTAAATTGTTATATTAGTTAATACAAAAAATTAATTGTTACTCTTGTCACAGTTATCCAATCATTAACTAGGAAGGGAAGGGCAAAGACCGAGTTGTCAATTATTTCTGTTCCCTCTATTTTGCCCAAGTGTTGCTTTGCGAAAAGTGTTGGTGGCTCATTATTGTCGAGGAAAGATAACAAACGAATCGTAAACTTCACAATGGAGTACCAACTCTGAAAGCCACGATGCAGGAATCAGAATGACGAGCGATGCTGCACTTCCGTTGCAAACTTCGCGACTGACTGTCAAACTGTAACAGATCGCAACTTTTCGACACAAAGAATGAACGCGGGGTGTTAAAACAGGGGCTCGGGAGTTGCACAGCACGTAGTACCGGTTAAATTGAATAAAAAGTGTTTAGTCGACGTAAGTCGAAAAACGGAGCTTATCAAAGTTAGAACTGATATTCGATTTTGGTGATGGGAGTGACTTGGTTTCTTTTCTTCATTGCATACAACAAATAGACAAATCATTAGCTTAGGATATTTTTAATTGTTGTTTAATATATGTAATATTGTTCAAAATCGTATTTGAATGTTAGGAAAAAGTTTTTTAAAGGTCCCCTTCCAAATTCCATACAGGTTTCTGAACGTAATTTGCTTGCTCATTCGAGAACTCCTGGTCTGTGCATGGCAGGCATATTCTACTTGTCGAAGCGAGGCAGTCGTGGTCCTTATAATTTATAATATCATCAATTTATAGTAGTAGTAGTATGCGTTTATTTCATATGCCTTTCGGCCTTTGAAAGGGGGTATACATTTCTCTTTACAATATTATATTATACTTCTATTTCTCCTTTTCTTGCTCTTTTTCGCGCTGTTCTCTTCTACTTATTATCTCTCTCATCCATTTCGTTCCTTCTCCGGTGTTCTTCAGTAGTTCGTACATCCTTTTCCTTGTCCTTGCCATACTGTTGCAATTTTCTGCTAGATGCTTTCACGTTTCTTTATTTCCCACACAAAACCTGCATTCGTTCTCTTCGTCGTTTTTCCAGAATCTGTTTCCACTTTCCTCATTTCCGCACCTAAATCCTGCTGTTAGTTTCTGGTCTCCTCCTTCATATTCATTCGTCAGGTATTTTGGCTTTTCCTCGATGCGTAATTCCCTGTATCTTTGGTTGTATCTGCCTTTTATTATTCTATCGTATTGCTCCTGTCTCTGTTCTCCTATGTCTGCATTTGTCAGGGTTGTTCCTAACTATCTTCTTCCTCTGCTTGCTTCCTCTACTTCTTCCATCACCATTCCATATTTAATCAATTATTATTTATCTGACGGGGCTCCTGAAATTTATATCTTCCGAATAATGATGAATGGCAAAGTGTTCTGATTCAGCGAAATGTTAAATAAAGTGTGTTATAATACACGTTGATTCAGGTACGCGAAGGAAAAGTTTGTTTCGCTTATTTTAAGCCCTTGGAATCAGAGCGTGAAACACTGCGCTACTTTTAAACCCAACAGGGGCTAATTGTATAGATATATTAAATAGTTCAATATCGGTGAATAAAATTGAATATTACGCAATGAATAGTCTATGAAATTTTGTAGTTGTTCAACGAATTTTTAAAATTCAGCTTCTCAAAATATTCGAATACAACGTTTCTATAATATCACACTTCGAAATATACGCGATATTAAATGCTAAATATGAAATAAATATGTTAGGTACTTAGATCGTGAATTAATGTACTAAACCAGGAAAATTTTCAGTGTGTTGCATTTAGTGTATATTAATAAATGTTGCATCGTTCAACATTGAATCAGTGAGAACTCAGATATTATTAAATTTATGGTTACGTTTTCTTCACTATCATTCCCGACACGAATATCGATTTATTGACCCTTAACATGTTATTTACGAACCCTTTAGTTTCCACTAATATTAATAGCAGATACGAGTCGCAAAACCTTTTAGAACATATATTGGCTGGCATCGATATTCCATTAGACGTACTATTACACGGAGCTGATCGGAAAATGTGATTTTATAATAAGAACACGTTGCTCCGCTAGAAGCATTGTCATTTCCATCGTCATCCATCGCTGTAAATTACAGCAAAATTTTGTGGGATAATGTTTTACACGATGGATTAGAAATAACCGCATTCAATTTGTACACCTTCAGGAAAAGAAAACTTATTTCATTTAAATTGCATTTATTAAAATTTCAGGAATGTACCATCATTATTCTTGGCAAATAACAAAACAAAATTTAAAGATACTAGCGATCATAGGTCAGACCAAATAATAAATATGTCATCGATACAAAAAAGCTTATCATTCTGTACTAATTAAACAATTATATAAATATCCACAATTTTAAGTACAGAATATATTTTGTTCAATCTTGATACGCATCCCCCTCACATAACAAGGTCTAATTACTTTGAGCAGTATAAATAAGCCCGAATTTTCATGAAAGTATCTGCTCATCGATTTCTAATCAAGGAAAGGAATGCGTTAAAAAGAGTAAAGGGATGTTCGGTTACCCGCACACTTCGATTTTTTTGAAATTGTGCGGGTTTATAGAGGACCTCAATAAATTTGTGCCCGTTTTCGGTTCGTCAGGGTGAAAACACCCCTTAAAGGTTAATGTGTGATTTCCTCCTTTCCAGTGTAGTAAACATACAAAATTGATAAAAATGAAAATTCAACGTTTTTTATGCTCTACAAAACTGAGTAATCAAATTGTTTAAAATTTGTAATTTAAACAAGAAATTGTTCCCCACCACAATTTTTAAACAATTCGATTGCACAGTTTTACATAGCATTAAGAACTATTAAATTTTCTTTATAACATTTTTTTTCATACCTGCTACAATTTTCAAGGCATACTGGGAAACAGAAAATCACACATTAACCTTTAGGGGGTGTTTTCACCCTGCAGAACCGAAAACGGGCACAAAGGAAAAGTTGCCTGATACTTCTATCGAGGTCCTCTACAAACCTGCACAGTTTCGAAAAAAATCGATGTGTTCAGATAACCGAACTTCCCTTTAATAGATATTCTTAATTTATGGACAATTATGTTGCGTTCCACAGATCGAATGGAAATTCATGTGTCTCGCATTTCCTGTTACAGTTTGCAACTTCGTGGCGCATGACCGCTGTCTCAAGGCCGTCGTCTCTCCCTGCTCCAGCATCGCGGCAAGCCTCATTAAGGTGAGAATACCCTCTGTTTCTGTTCTCGCCCCTTTTGTACGAGCGTGGATGAGCGAAATTCTTCCCTTGCGACCTATATTCACGCGCTGCTGAGAACACTCTGCTACATAATACCCCGGCTGCGTTCAAAATTCGACTCACAATGAGCACCAATTCGTTGCCATTCTCTGTATCCTTTTTAATCCGATTCCCCCACTTATATTTCCCCCGCGCTCGGACGATCCTCGGTGCAAAAATCAGGTGAAACGAGTGAGCGTCCTGTCGAATGATCGATTAGTTACTTAATTTGTCTTGGAAGTGGACGAATGGTGGCGAAAGTGAAGAGAATTGTTTCGAGTGGTCGTTAGGAATGGTTGTTATTTTACAAGAGGTTGATAAAACGGTCCTTTTTATGGTTGCAGAACCCGGTTGCACACTGTTGGTCCGAACAAGTACATCGTAGAAGAAAATTCTGCAACGTCTGTCGTAAACGGCTCGATGATACTTTGTCCATACACTGTGAAAGTAAGTTCGCCTGTTGTATCACTTCTTTTCAAGCCATTTACTTAGTGGAAATTCTTTAGATCAGTGTTCCCCAAACTTTTTTGAGTGGCGATTCTCTTTTATAATATTCAAATAACCTGCAACCCTCCTACCCATATCAGGTAAGGTAAATAGTAAGGTAAAGAAAACATATTAAAAATAGGGATTTCAGACTATAATCCTAACTTAATAATTTTGAATTTGATACTTCATTCTACTATTACTGTGATAAAATAATAATATAATATTGAAGCGTCACGATTCCATTCTCTGTTTATTTATTTTTTGGATACTAAATGATAAGTGCATTGGGCTTAAAAAATTCGCCCTCTGAGAACTAAATATCTGATATTTGATTACCACTTGGAAGTTGCGATCTTTCTGTTATTATAGAAATTAGTGCGATTCCTAAAGGGTTAATTGCGATGCCTGAATGAAAATATCGAAGCCAGGTACTAACTCGCGTCATCTTTGATTCCAGTATGCGAGTACTTCGTGCACACGGACTGCCAGGACTTCGCCGTGGCAGACTGCAAGGAGAACGCCACTTACTTACCTGGAAAGGACTTGGCTCAAGTAAAACACACTCACCATTGGCGAGAGGGCAATCTTCCCAGCAGCTCGAAATGCGCCGTCTGCAAGAAAAACTGTTTCTCAGCCGAGTACCTTTCCGGGTTCCGTTGCGAGTGGTGCGGCATGACGGTAATACATCTCTCATTTTAAATTGCAACGTCATCCCGCTGCACCCGATATACACGCAACGCGGCGTGCAAAGGTCTTCTGGATGGTTACCTTCTTAGTTCTGCCTCGGAGAGGGAAATATCCCTATAAATAGAAAGAACACGGTTCTTCTCATCGCACTCTAATTCCGTACCGTCTAAAGTTCATTGTTAGCCTTTACTCGCCGTGGCAAAGCTAAACGAACAATCATGCGAGAACTTTCGAGCGCCATTAGTCTGAAACGCCACCATGCACTTTCGACTCTTCGCAGTATGATGAACTTCCCCTGTAACGGGATAATATACAGGGGATGCTCGAAGAAAGGGAGGCGGGGAGGCCGAATAACACAGCTTTATTAACTAAAAGCTTTCTTTCCGCATCGATCGCACGCTCTTTTTCTAATTCGGTTAATAAGATCGCGACTTCTTCGGCCGCCCTTCTTCGTAGATTATATCTCGAGTTTGTTGGAGGTATATGTCGGTGGTTGCAAAGTATTGATTTTATCAGTTTATTTACTAGGTTTCGTGGTATTGATGGCCCCTTCGTCTATTGTGTGAATTGCAGTTGCACTCTTACTGTTACAAAAATATCCCGCAAGAATGTACCTTTGGGAACTTGGAACCAATCTACTTACCACCGCATGCAGTCAGTATCCCACGGACAGAGGTTCCCATGGAGGCCATCATCGGAGTACAAGTACGTCGAAAAGAAGTCCTGGCGCGTGAGTATTCCTGCCGTAAGTGTCTACTGTACAAACAAACGTCTAAAATATCGATTAGAGAGTGCGCAACACGTGACCGGATATTCACGAAGTAGCGGAATGAAGTTACGCTCGGATATACATGTACATATACTGCAGGATACGCAGGGTGGGTCACCTAAAGCTAGTCATTGTAAATGTGTCTTCGTTGTCTTTTTCGAGATGAGAGAATTTTTGGGGAAGAAGATGCTTAGAAGGGGAATGATTCTGCGATTCGGGAAGATTTCATATCGGATGGCCTTCGAACTTTTTGGGTATCACGAAAGATGACAGAGATATTTTACAATTCCAGTTTTAAGCGACTTATCTTGTGTGTATATGTTTTACAAATTTTTAGTGTTATATCAGTTGATTCGAAACGACCAGCTCTCAGAGTAAAGGTAGAATATGAATTCAAGAACAGTGTGTTCAGACGTTTCGATATTTTCTTTTCGACAGAACAAAGAACGATGATAATAGTTAGCGAGATGAAATTTTACCATTTTTTTTTTCTCTTCCTCTTCGTTGTTGCATATCTGTGCCGATAAAGTCTAAACGTTTCCACACAATGTGAAAATTCAGAAAAGTCAGAAACTCAATTTTCAAAACGTCGACGACATTAGTGTATTACGCTCAGATAACAAATAATGGCTCGATTCAGTGTTCAGAATATTCGATGGAATTTTACCATGTCGAGTACATGTATCTTTTTTAAATTTATCTTTGGTAATTCGATGATGCTCGGTACACCATTTAAAGGAACGAACACCGTCATACAGAGATCACATAAACGCCAATGTTCCATAGCAGTGATACATCACAGCAATATACCTAGCTTAGGTTTTAGATAGACTCAATCACGTTCTACTTGTTTCTCATGTGCAAACAGTATCTTTTCTCCAGTTTCACACGGTGTCCGCTGTTTCTATATTTTCTTTCATTTCCGTTCGAACGACAATTTTTCGATGCGCGCGTGTACATGTATTGAAAGAAAAGGAACTCGTGCAATCATTAGAAACGAGAGTCTCGTAGGAATATTTGCGTACACGATAATGATTGTTATCTTATAAAGTAAGAAGGTATAAGATAATTTGCATTAGCTGTAACGATGTAAAAAACGAAATATACAAGTATTATCGATTTTTTAGACATTAATCTTTTGCATGACGTTTAGCATTCGCTCATTGGTACGCGTGTATAAAAGATACCACTCGATATATATATATATATATAATATGAATATCTCTATACGTGTTTCTTCCTCCAGAGCATGCGATGTTCAATCTGTCGAGTAAAAAACAAGAATTCCCATCCGTGTTTTTTAACTCTCGAACTTGTCTCCTGTCACTTGAGTCTGTGGTACGAGTCTCTATTGTGTTTTCCACGCCACTCGAATCTTTTACGGAAGATCTCTCTAATTTCCTGCAGATACTTTCCTATAGCGATCATTATACGCCTATTCTCGCAGTTTCTCGCACTCTCAGCTTTTCACACGCCAAAAAGAAGCTCGTGGGATCGCGGGTTCGGCAGTTACCCAATTCCGGACCGTTGCGTTTTTCAATATCTATTTTCCGCGAGGGACGAACTAAGGCGGATCTTATCGTTGGGTAATGTAAAATCGAAGTACGATCAGGAGGATAGATAGGGCACGTTAACGAGTATTCTTTTCGATTAATAAGTATTTATAAATTTTAATATCCAAGATGCAAAGCTCGCGTGACACGCTAGGGTGAACGTAAAGCCACCGTACCCGCGCGTGTAAAGCCGGGTCCACATTTGTTACCCCACCGCGCTCTGTTACCGCAACCTGTTACCTAGTTAATTAGTCATGGTAACAAATGTAGACGATGTTCCGTTACTGCATACTGTGACTCGTTACTTGGTTCGGCCGCTCCGATGAATGGTGTGAAATGATCCGAAGAGACAACGTGTTACCTTTTGAATTTACCTTGGATGTCTTCGCATAGTATTTTACCTATTTCAGGTCCGATAATAACGTCACGCCACTATAAACATTTCTTGTAGCATATAATTCTGTTTGCCTCCATCTTCGCGATCGCTTTTTTCTTATTTTTTAAACAATAAACACGATGAAGTAAATTAATGGGTACAGGTAGCAGTAAAGAGATTCAGAAACGGTCCTTGCTCCGAACCTCGTTACCATTAAATAAAGTAACGCGGTAACAGAGCGAGGTGCGGTAACGAATGTGGAGCCGGCTTAACGCACCGTGCGGTGGATTTAAATTGAATTTCTAATTATTTCGAATCTCGCGAGGTTTCTTTAGCGGAAGAATTGCTTTTTACAAGCCAACGGCAAATACGAAAGCTATTAAACATTTTTTCACGGATTTGTTACTTGCCATTGCGCTTTTTCCTCTGGATAGTGAAAGCTCTAGATAGCCAAATTCATTTCGGAAACAATCTCGCAGTCGAACTGCAGTCTGGCATTCGGATTCGGTTAGCGTCCAGATCGATACCTAGTCTGCGTCTATTTATAAACATTATAGCTTTTGTGGCTGTCGCTGTTATTAATCGCTATTATCAATGTGCATTTTTAATAGGCGTAATTACAGTTACGATTGTTATATCACATTGCGCTTCACAATTATGATTACGCGCGATCACGCGGGCAACGATATTGTTTAAAGATGGGAGAAGGAGTATCGGATAAATGTTCGACCGTACTGTTAGTCTAATAGATGTAGAATTAATAGCATCAGTTAAGCGTTCGCCGAAGACGAAACGCACAGAGAGTTCCGTGGTTTTATTTCACTTTTATCTTTTAGAAAGGAGAACGTAGCTCTACGATTACTGCGCGTACTTAATGGCGAATGGAGATTAAAATAGAAATTCTGCGATGTTGTGTATTACATCGCGCAGAGTGTTTGCGATTTAAACGTTAGCACGGTAATTTCAGATTTGTGGTAATTCTGTTTAAAAAAAGAAAACACGATTGCATTTAATCAATTTTTTTTTATATTTTAAGGTCGATACTTATTTAGTATGGTCCAAGATGTTTCCTTAAATCTTGACTTTTTAGTGATATATAAAAAAGCTGTAAAAAGATATTTGACTGTTATGAATTTGAAATTAATTGTCTAAGTGAAAAATCAAGAAACTTAAATATCGTTATTGTTTTTACACGAACTTTAAAACAAATCTCTGATCGAAGGGTGCGGAATTAACACGTCCACGATTAAATCGCAGGCATCCTTAGTGCGTGTTTCTATGCAGGGTGTTTCAAAAAGATCGGTCACAACTTTGGACGTGAGTTCTACGTATCATTACAAGAAAGGAGATCTTGTAAACATCCACCTGAACACATTTCCATCTGCAGATATTATAATCGACGGAATGGTTTAAAAAAAGTGATCGAAGAATCCTCTAAAAAGAATAGAAGATAGCACACACGGTTTAATTCCTCCAATTCAGCGATCGCAATGAACGCCCTGTTATTTTTTAATGAATTCAGCGATCCGCGGCATAAATTTCACAGAGGACACTTCGAACACCCGTTATACTTTGCACACTTATCCCTTCGATTGTTAACTGGAGGAGGAAATATTTTCAGGCACATGTTCCCCCGGACCTCTACCCTTGCTCCGATACCTAGAACTCGTACCTGCTCCGTCAAGCTTTTTCAAACGCCACGCGCAGAGCCGAAAAGCGGAAGGGAAAATTGTGTAGAGATCAGTCGTTGCTGAATGGTGACAGCGTAATGAAAAAACTCGGTCTACCGTTTGCTTCTATTTGAAGATAACATCGGAGAGCAATTCGATTTCGCTGAGAGTGAACAAATTGGGGCTGCAGGCCGCCTAGCCGAAGCTTTGAGGCGCCTTTCACTAGTTTTGCCACGTAGCTGCCATGGAAATTGTCATGCTTCCCCTCCTTATGTTCGAGGTATCTAGAATATTACCATCATCTGACATTCGTCTGTGTGAGCATATTATAATCGATGTGTTGACATGTTAGAAGCGCGAGCCGAGCGGGACGAGCGGGATATTGCCGTAGTGATTACTGTTCTTTGTGCATTAGGCCGCGTTCCCACTTGTGGATCCTATGACGCGGAACTCGCTTAAGAGACATTGCCTTTCGGAAGAGGTGCTTTCGGACGATGCTCTCGAGAAGCGACGCTTTCAGAGTTCTTCGAATCTACGCGCTTTGTGCCACGAGTTGCACATGTGGGAACGCGGCTTCACGCTTCTCTTTTTCTCTTTCGTCTGCTCCTCTTCTTCTCTTCTCTCTCGCTTCCTTAATTTCTCTCTTCGCCACGGGTCTACTCGCTTTCTCTACTTCCTTCTCAACTTTCCATGCTAATCGAGGAAGGAAGGGCGCAGCTCGGGGTGCTGCTTCTCCTTAACCCTTTCGGTACGAGTGAAAGATTCAAGGATCTGTCGATCCAAGGACAGATCTTGTAACTGTTCTTCTTTGAATGTTAGTTATTGGTTTTAGTTGAGTTTTAAAATTAAGCTGACCTTCATCTACTTATTCTTCTTTGTTTTAATAGGGAAATAGGTCGAGTTACTCCATTTGTTGTCTTCCCTTAAAAAGGTATATAGTGTTCACCTTGAAGTAAATTTAATATTTTATCTAGCGAATTGGTGATGGCCTTCTAGCTCGTTAACGTTTCGCTAGCCCGAGAGTCACTTTAACCCTTAGTTCACGGGATCCGAACTTTTTCAAGGTCTGCTTGAACAAAATCATGTATGGGTTTCAGCGTATTATTGACGAAACGAGATCTCCTTTTGTGCGCTGTCGTGTTTAGGGATAAATAAATATTATTCTGAAGTGTTACAATTTCTCAGCTTTTGAAAATCTTGGATTACTGAAATTTCTAGGGACACAATTTTTTAAGAATTCGTTGTTTCTAAAATTTTCAGTAATCCTATCAAAGGTAGAAAATTACCATAAAAATTATTGAAAATGTGGTGGTACTTATAAAAAATAAACTCCGTACCGAAAGGGTTTCGAATTTGATTCTACCTTCTTTTCAATGAAGAACATGTTCGTGGATGCTGCTTTTAAATTGATAATTTTATTCTACTCAACGAACTGTTGCGTTTGCTTTTGTTATGTGGGCCATTTGCGTTCGAAGTCTGCTGCACACACATTAGAGGCGAATTATAGTTTTATCAGCAGCTGAATTCTTAATAAATGTGTGTTACTGCACAGCCAGTAGCGCAAAGCTGTTGGATCGCGAAAGCAGAAGTGGCTGAGCGGCAGCATATATCTTTGGTGTCTTCCGTAACTTTAGCTATAACGATTTTTCGTTAGACACATGCCTTTGTGGACACAGGAGTGTTCGTACGGAACGTAATATCTACAAACAACAAAATAATCCCTAAAAAAACACAGAATTTTTAAATTACATGCTGGAGGAGATCGTTTCGGAGCTGACAGTGCGGAAAGAAAAGTAATACAAAAATACTTTGCCCATCTTATAAATTTTACTTCTTCCACGTAAGACACACATATGAAAAACTTTATATTTAATTCCCGGCACGATATCTTTCAAAGCAAACACCAATACCAAAACACTGATCACATACTTATAGAAAAATATTCTACGAATACCTACCAGCATCACAATTCCTCTTATTAATAAAACATTATAAAGAGGTCTCCTAATTTACAGAATGATCTATCTCACAAGATTCCCTCGAAACCTCTAACGCAACGTTAATTAATGATTGATTTGCATTTCAGCGAGCGTGTAGGGTCGATCACGAAAAAAAAAAGAAAACGAAAGCGCACCTCACGCAATCACTTTGTTGACCGTCTATATCTATGAATGTTTGTTATTTTGTTAACATTTACGTTCTAGCATGCGTATATGTGTTGCTTCGGTGCATGTACTGTCGCACATTCAGCCCGCTGGATGCTATCAGAGTTCCGTGACGCTTATCACACCGCTGTGCAGTGCGAAAACGGGGCGCCAGAATGCTACCGAATAAATCTCCCCCCTATCGTGTGTGTGTCCTGCAAAACCCATCGTGACCGATGGTAAGGGGTGTCACTTATTCTTGGAAGTTTTGAAAAGGATTGCCGTTGTAGCGCGGTACACGCAACACCCCTGTCCCTTTCTGTCATCTGTCACCCGTCATTCTGTCATTCTAATATATTGTTGCACAGACCTGCACCCTGTAGAACGTCTGGGAGGTTTAGTGCATAGTAACAAACAGCATCGTTGTCCGAGTATTCCGTAGCTTTAAAATATATTTGGTAAATTTTTGGTCGAATCTTTAGTTCCACAAACTGCGAACCACTTCCTTGGTGGACGAAGGGATTTCTGTAGAAACAGTTTGCGCTTTAGATTCGTGAGATAATAGAGAAGGGGCACCTTCTCCTATCCGCGCAAGATTATGCACTAAAGCTCGAGGGCATCTGACACGTAAGCTTCGTTGGTTACGTATCCCCCCCCCCCAAAAAAAGAAACCCTCGATATTGATTTCCTCAGTTCTATACATTAGCGCTTCGACGATAGCGATATCGCGTAGTACCATCAGTTAAAGGTTCAATCATACACATTCGATCCGCCATCACATATTATCCGTGTCCAGTGATCCCGTACAGATTGACTGGAAAGGTGTCTTAGCTACCATAGATGCTTTCTTACCATACACCATTAATGTTATCTGAGTAATGATTGCCAAGCGTTATTAATCTACTTGCATCTTCTTCTTGTTTTTTTTTTCTTTTTTCTTTTACTCTTTCATTTCTCAACGGTAGTTAAAGAGACGAGATGACGATGCATTGTACACCCGAGTTCCACGGTGTGTTGTACAGAGCGACCGTTAAATGGCGGAAATAAAGGGCTCGCGTGTTACAGAACAGACTTTCGATTCTCTTTTGCAGCGCGGAGCATATCGGAGGAGTTCAGCAGCGGGGACGCTAGGTACCGCGACAACGGGGAGCCGTGCCCCGGCGGCACCCACGGCCGTGATCCCCGTTCACCGAAAGAGAAAGAAGACAAAGACAGAGGTGACGAAGGTATTTCAATATGTTTCACGTGGCTGGCACTCCGTGGCCGACCTTTTACCAATTCCCTCTCTTCCCATAGAGATGATCAAGGTGTACGACGGCAACAATTCCCTCAGGCGGCGGATATTTCGCGTGATCTCGGTGCCACGGCAATCCACCACGGAACAGGTCCTGACTTCTGCGCTCCGCGCGTTTCACATCACCAAAGATCCTAGTACGTAGACCCCGACCGACTCCTAAAGCTTCTACCACGGCATCCTGCGATCGATAGATCCGAGTTACCTTAACGCTTCGAGCGGCGCAAGGTTTTCGAAAAATGGCTATTGAAGTTGGCCTTTCTAACTGATCGTTTTTGTTGACGAAGCTTCGCTTTATTCACCTCGGCGATAATTTCGATACTTTCCGGAGGGTATCGATGAAAAAATACGCGGTAACTGTGCATGTAACTGTGAAAACACGCCGATGCCACTCGAAGTGTGAATAGCTTCGTCAGGAGTCTGAAGATGCACTGTGGCTACTATATTTATGGTTAAAAATTAATAAAAAAAAACCTGCAGCTTCTTCAAAGATGCATCAAAACATGGTCCAAATTTCGAATGAATCGAAGCGCTGATTTCTTAAAAAAAAAAATCCCACATTTTTGCTATACTTTGCGTACCATAGTCAGGCGGTCGAAAGGAGGCCAATGTTTGTGAATTTATTTTGAAAAAGCGGAAGGATATATTTTTACAGAACTTTTGTCACTTGAAAGAGCAATATTTAAAGAACATTTGGTGATTTTTTCGTAGAAAATATTTACGTTTATAATAAAGTAACAACCGACATCCAAGAAGCCTTTTTAAAAATTTGGTGTTGCGGTGAGCATTGTCATTCGGAAGAGGATTATCTAAATTCACAGAACAAAAAAGATTTCGTTAGTATATTAATGTGTCTTCCCATTAACGGAGGGCATTTCCGAAATATTAATTTAAAACAAAATGGCAGGTATTTAAAGTTGAAATCCTGATTTTTTCGTACAAAAATCAGGACTGGTAAAAGACTCTGTAAAAATATATGCTATCGGGTTTTCAAGAAAAAATTCACAAACATTCGCCTGTTTTCGGTCGCCTGACTAGGTAAAATCCCTTAAGCAAAGTTCAAAGTGCAAAGTTTGCAGATATGGCATCCATGATATTTGATACTAAAAATTGTCTGAAAAATGCGTGCTTCTGGAAGCAAATAGAATTTGTACGCGTGCACGTGCATCCATAACATTTACGTGAACTCTATTTGTTAGCCGCGTGTATACGCCCACGGCGACAGTTAACCATTATATTGTGCACCCACGCAAAGATCAAGCTGACATCTGCAAACAAGATAGTTCCGTGTCGGCAGAATTATTCCTCTCCCACACGTGTAATCTCTTGTTAATTCCGATTCCTTTCTTATAATTCCAATTTGCAAGTGAATCTCGGCCGAGAAACAGTCTCTCTTCAGCTCTGATAATAGAAAAGAAAGTACTAGAGGGGAAGTTAGTTAAAAGCTGCTTCTTCTTCTCCAATTCAGGCAGCTTTTACCTCACCGACCTGTACGCCACGGATGAAAGCGAATTATGCGATCCAACTCCAGTTCTGAACCTGAATCGTAAAGAGGGCAAGCGTCCGGCAGTCTTCTTGCGATTTAAGTAAGTTCAGGCTCAGTAAATTAACGGTTTTGCTTAAAATACTTCGCTGGCAGCTGCAACTGGGTCTCGCCATTTTCAGGGACAGCGAGACTGGAGAAGTGCGCGTCTATCCAGGCAAATTGCAGGTGTCAGAGTCATTTTGCATTGCGCCTGTGACTGAAACGTCCACGATCGCGGACTTGATCGAGGAAGCGCTTCAGAAGTTTGGGTTGCAAAATTTCAAGTCCGAGGATTACAGGTGCAGCGAGATTCTTCTGGATCGTGGTGGTAAATTTCTGTTTAATTCATTTAGCGTGCCCTATGAGCCTTTGAAATACTTGTATTATTAAATAATAAATATTATTCTGTATTGCACCAGTATACGTTACGAAAGTAACAAGAAGATAAAAAATTCAAATGCATATAAAAAAAGAAGAAAGAGAAAAATAGTAGAGTTAGAAGTTATATAGATAGCTAATATATTTAAAAGTGGAAGTAAAATAAAGTGTAATATGTGGAATGTCTGTACGCAAATTAAAATGGAAAAGAATTTTAAAATTATATTATATTAATTTCTGTTATCTTAATATTAATTATATTTATGTTACATTAAATTCTTAATCTAATAAAGTTTTAAGTAAGACAGTAGATCCGTAGAGTTTCGGGATTGAAGATTTCTTCCACTTGAATTTGCGATACTACAATTTAGTAGTGTCTGTTTTACCGTTCGCAATACACTAATGGATTTACATGATTAATTGCATTCGTCTAGTGACTGAAAGAGTCTTGTCACGCGACGAGAAGCCATGGGAGATCGTGAAGCAGCTGGGCAAAGATTCGATCAGGCAAATGGAGTTGATGCGCTTTTATCTGCAGCTGAAGCAGGATCCCCATGGACCTAATCTGGCTTTATTCGTTGGGAACCTGCCTCCGAATCTCTCCGAAAGAAGCTACGAGAACATGCTGACCGAGTTCTTAGGCAAAGGTAACTGCTGAATGAGCCGCAAGAAGAAATACAAACTTGCTGCAGAGATGATCAACAATTTATCTCGTGCACGATAACCATTTGTGTGCTTTCTCCCTCAGAAAACAAATTCTCCTCGATCGGTCCGATATATTACGAGTACGGCTCCATAGTGATTATTTATGAGGATTCAAACAAAGCAGTCAGAGCGCTGTACACACTGCGCGAATCCAAATACGAGGACAAACACCTTTTAGGTATTTTTTTTTTTAGATTCGTTGGTCAATTTGATAGCGATTCGGGATGTATGATGATTAATTGGATAATTCCCATTGACGTAGTGATGCTGTTACCAAGCATAGAGCCAAGCATGGTGCCCTCAGGTGTGCAACCTTTGCTCGTCTTCGTGAACGTGAAATCTGGTGGTTGCCAGGGCCTCCAGTTGATCTCCAGCTTCCGAAAGCTCCTGAACCCGTATCAGGTGTTCGACCTCGACAACGGGGGTCCACTACCTGGGTACGTGGACTTTTCGAAAATGATTTGTCGGCGCTTCATTGAATCGCAACTTCATTCAACATTTTTGTATAAAACAATCTAGCTTGGATTTGAGACTGTGCTGAATGCAGATTGGGCATTATTCGAATAAATTTCTGTTCGAATAAAATAAAGTTATTCGAAGAAAACGAATAATTTTTTATTCGAATAAATATTGTAGTAGAATCTAGAAATGATTTCTTTCCATTACAGACTCTACGTATTTCGTCACATAAAAGATTACAAGATCTTGGTCTGCGGTGGGGATGGGACAATTGGATGGGTGCTGCAGTGCTTGGACAACGTGGGACAGGACAGCGAGTGTTCTTCCCCGGCCTGCGCCATCGTTCCCTTGGGAACAGGAAATGACCTAGCGCGCGTTTTGGGCTGGGGTTCCGGTTACATCGGCGACGAAGATCCCTTGGATTTGCTCCGCGATGTGATCGACGCGGAGGAGTCCCTGCTGGATAGATGGACCGTGGTCTTCCACCCAGAAGAGAAGCAAGATGACAAACAGATGGCCACCAATCCAGGAGGTTCGTCGAATCAGAATTACATTCTATCGGAACACTCAGGAAGGATCTCATAAATTACAGAGACCGAAGAGCTTCGAACTTAATTCCGGGTCTCTTTGTCGCGAGTGTCGTGCCACGAATCGATGACCAGAGCCAACTGTTACAGGAGCAGGCGCGACCAGCGAGGACAATACGCAAATATTCGTGATGAACAACTACTTCGGGATCGGCCTGGACGCCGACTTGTGCCTGGACTTCCACAACGCCAGAGAAGAGAACCCGAACAAGTTCAAGAGCAGACTGCGGAACAAAAGCATGTACCTGACGATAGGCTTGCGGAAGATGGTGAAGCGGAAGCCATGTAAGGATTTGCATAAGGAGATCCGATTGGAAGTGGACGGAAGGCTCGTCGAGCTACCTCAAGTCGAAGGGATAATTATTCTTAATATTTTAAGGTATTACTCAGTCCGTAGATCTAGCGAATAAGTAATTCTTGAAACGTCTCCCTTCATTCGTCTACTCTCGGCCAATGTAGCTGGGGGTCTGGGGCGAATCCCTGGGGACCCGACACCAAGGAAGATCAATTTTACACGCCGAACCATTGGGACGGGATGCTGGAAGTGGTCGGTGTGTCCGGTGTCATGCACCTCGGGCAAATACAATCTGGCTTTCGCACAGGGACAAGGATAGCCCAGGTTGGTCTCACCTCGATAAGAATCCCTCCGGTGTCTTGTTATACCTCCATCGGGTAGGAAGTATCCAGCAATATTTCTGTCGCACAGGGAGGACACATCAAGATACATTTGCACTCTGATATACCAGTACAAGTGGACGGAGAACCGTGGGTCCAGAGCCCAGGGGATATCGTAGTATTAAAGTCAGCATTGAAGGTAATCTTGGCGCAGACATTCGTAGTAATCCCATAATTCCATTGAAATACAGAACAGAGTGAGTGTACTATAACTACGAGAGTAAATTTCTAACTCCCCATCACTTCCGGGGGTGGACGCTGTTTAACCTGTACCTCCCCTTTTTCTGCATCTACGTACTTCGGGTTCCCCATTCAACCCCACGCACTGTAACTTTTTGCACGATAATTGGTTCCTAATCTTACGTATATCTTGTGAATTGCAGCAGCTTTTGGCATATCAGTGGCTAAGATTTCGAGTTTATTGATTGTCGAGGAAAAATTCAGAGAACTCAAAGAATATGTTGGAAATATTTCTCACGACGGTATAGAGCTATAAACCTTGAACTTCTCTCGTTATGTCTTAGAAGTAATCTCGATATAAAGCGGCCAGATACCCGCTGGCGTTTGGAAACCATATTTCGAGTGCGAAGAGTTAGTGATTCGGGAAAGTAGAGATTATTTGATACGATTGAATGTTCCTGCTGGTATCCACTCGTACTGTTCCATTCGATGTGGAATGATGGGGTCCATCTATCTATTTGTCGCATGCCGATTCTCTGCAGGAGCATCTGTATGTACTAGCCGCTAGATCTTAATTATCATGACGCTCTACGCAGTCACCGTAAAAGCATTACCCGACTGCTGGTGCCCGGCAGCGCATGCATCCCTCCCCCCCCCCCCCCCCTACCCCAGATCGCACTCTAACTAATGTCTCCTTGTTCCTTTGTTCACTCCAGGCTACCATGTTGAAGAAAAATAAGATCAAGCGTCGGAATACCGAACCGTCGATTCCGCCCGCTAATGGGGAGGGGGGCAAGAGCACGGACGAGTGTACCAACAAAACCTAACTGCAGCTTGCAACTGTTTTAGCCGATCAATTGAATTCCATTGTTCGGGTTCCCAGACAGTGTTCCGCCTAGACTCCCCGATTGTGCAGCCATTGCAACAATGAAGGGGTGTTTCGGTGTGGCTACACCTTTACGTACATGTACTTCCCGTGTAGTAACAGCCCCATTCAATGTTCCCCCGTCGCATGTAGCCCTCTGTGCCACTATTATTATCGATGTATCGGGGTGGCCAATGGATTGTTGGGCGGCTCCAAGCTTGCAGAACTTCGGGGGAGCTTTGGAGGACGTTTCGCCGCGTAAATGTTAATTAGCTACCGTAGAGTCGACTTATTCCGCACGTTAAAACGTTCAAGTCTAATATCCTCTCTCGCTGAAACGTGGTATACGAAGCCGCTGAAAGTTAGCCGAAGCCTCGGCCCGGCCGGGAATCGATTGGTCACCCTAACGCCTTAATGCTCAACGCAGTTCAAAGCTTGTCGTAACACGGTGTTGTGAAGAATGGTAGTTTCGATAGTAACTTTATTCATACGTTTAAGAGATACTTAGTGTATAGTGTACAATAGTTGTGTGTCTTCATCGAACTCCGTTCATTAACTTCCCCATGTATCGCTCAAACTGTGAAACTCATTTAGCAAAACGTACATCTCTTCACAACACTGTAGATGGTCTAGTCATGCATATGTTTTCGAATGGTATTTTCCAGCCTGAAAACGTTAACGCTTCAAGGACGCTGCTAGTGTTCGGATAGTACGAGGGCTACGAACTCATTTCACGAACTCGATCCAGCAGTATCGATTCTAAATATTTCAAATGGAACAGAATTGTTCATTAAATCTGACTCACCCCTTAGCAGCCACAAGTGGACAGTGGCGCAGTCAGGATTTAATCTTAGGGGGAGTCGAGTTGAACTAATAAATATATTTTTAATGCAAAGTCAATAAACTTCTGTAGGTGTTTATAAAAATTTATTTAAAGAATACAATCCGGTTTTCTATTCATTTCACAAAGCCCCTTCTTTGGAGGGTGCTAGGGCCTCTTAGGCCCCTCCTCTGGGTGTGCCACTGCAAATGGATATCACTTATATACAGATAAAAATCGAAAATCGGGCTTCACGATTATTGAATCTATCGCGGCGCTAGGGGTAGTCCTCCCAGCAAACGTCCTTGGAGTGTTAACAGCCCCCGTTGTTTCTACCTCTTTCTCGTAACACGAACGTCTTTGGTATGTAAGTTTACTGGCTGTTGAGGGGAGCGCGAGATGTGTTCTTTACTTGGCCGCTGGCATTGGCAATTTCTCAATTGCTCCTTTGTGCGCCCCCTGTGACCCTGTCCCTTCCTAGGCCACGATGCTGAAGAAGACCAAGGGTAAAATGAAACGGCGTAATACAGAGTCCAGCATGCAGCTGGCACTCCAGGCCGCCCCCTCGAACGATCCGGAGCCCGAGGTCTTCTGAGCGGCCGAGCGTTCCCCGTGGATGAGGAACGAGGATGTCACGGCGCGAATACCACGTGCTAGCACGCGAGAACGGCACAGCTCTATCACACGCAACAAACGAAATCGGCCTCGAACTTCGTCTGTCTGATCTACACACACACAAAACGGTCAACGCGCCCGTAATGAAACCGTACGCGAGAGGCACGCGCAGCGATGCATCACGCTGCACACCCCCCCGATTAGACGAACAACGCAAAAGGGTGCTCCACCAGGAAAACGCCAGGATGAGCTGCACGCATAATACGAATAAGATTTAAAGGAAAAAAAATGCTTAAAAAAAACACATAAACAGAAAAAAGAATAATGAGGACAGGATAAACGCTCTCGTCTAAGGACAATTCATTATGACACTCAAGTAATCTTTAATGTCCCCCTTCCGAGTTGCTAGGATTGAAAAATAGATCTCATTTTTAAATGTTAAATAATCATTATATAGCATTGTACGTAGCTTCGATCGATATTTTTTTAGTGAAAGAGAAGTGATGGGAAAAGAGAAGAAAAGGGAGGGAGAGAAGGAGAGAGAGAGAGAGAGAGAAAGAGAGAGTGACAGAGAATTATAAAAATGAGTGGGACCCAACCGCGAGGTAAACGTCGCCCGAATGGCAAGCAGTATTGAAGAAGACGATTTTCTCCCGTTTATTATTCGCTTGACAGCCATGATTACGCATTTACGTTTTATAGCCCGTTAATTGGTCCCGGGATGCGAGAAAGGGAAGCGAACTTGTAATTGTACACGAGCGTTTCGTATGGTACTTCACTGATCCACGAGTAAGTATCACAGTACGACGAAAGATCAGTTGTTATTAATATGAAATATATATATAAATAAATATATATATACACACACATATATATATATATATAATATTTATGATTAAATATTAATATATTTACAAAAGAGTAATGTATTAGTATTATGGTTTTAAGTTGTGATAACTGTTGTGCGTCTGACTGCTGGGCAGTCTGGAATTTATTAAAAAAAAAAAAAAATGAGAAATACCAGTGGCAGTCAGTCATTTCATAGCTATTAAGTGACGAAGCGAGGGAGCGAGTAAATGTAACGCGTCAAGTAGGGCTGGTAACGGCGACGAAGCTCTTTGCCAACTTGCCTCGATGACACTGTCAGATGCCAGAAGGGATCAGAGAGGCGACTTGGCAATGCTCCCTTAACCCTTCGGCTCTGGCCGCGCCCCTCTCGATGTCAGCGAGGGGGTGGTCCGGCGGGGCCATCGGTAGGCTACACATTCCACTGTAACGTGGCCGGCGGAGAGGATGAGAGAACGAGAACGGGACATGTACATTTCTAAACTATTGCCAAAGGAGGAGGACTTCTAACGTGCTAACATTATCACGCTGTTTGGACACCTCTCGGTACCGGGCCGATCGCTCCCGACAGCGAGAGTCTAGCAACGGCTCGCTACTACCACGCTCGCGAGCGAACGAATGGGAGAGATACGAGAAAGAGAATCTGAGATATTGGAAAGGGTGGCTCCGAGGAGCGGATGCTCGATCGGCTACGGAGTGAGCGGGCGCGCTGTTCGCCTTCGCACTTGGACCCTTCGTTGGCATCATTCGATTAAGAGACAATTTCGGTGCCAAACAGTTGTACATAATACTGTAAATGTAGGAGATAACAAAAAGGAAAACGACAAAAAAGAGAGACACGTACGTACGCGCGCGAACAGAGAAGCATGGTCGTTAACGGCGAGGGAGGAGCGAGGGGTGCTGTCGCATGCCGGGCATCGAGAACGATCGTCCTCCGTGGATTCTATCCAGGGAACGGAAGGGAGGAGAAGGACACACGCGCGAAGAAACGTGTCGCGTGGCGTTTTCAGTTGACCGAGGCGGGAGTCGCGATGCCTTTGAAACGCGCGAACGTGAACAATGGGAAGCGCGTCGAAGGGGAGAATCGTGCGACGAGGATCCTTTTGATTTGCGCTCACGGTGGCGCTTGTGGAATATCGCTCCTGCGCCTCTAGCTAATTCGTAGACCTGTATCTCTCTCTCGAAGAGTACGCTTCCAAACGGAATTCCGCGGTTCGGAAACGGAGATGTTCACTGGGAGGCCGTCATTGCCGGATGACTGCACTGGCCTCCCCTTGGTCACAACCTGCCAATGATGTAAGGGCTCAGTCGTTCATCCTCGACATCCGGTTGTTGAGAAAGAAACAAAGAAGAGAATGAATGACGCATCGGCGGCAGATTGGAGCGCGTCAGTTTTGTTAATCCGATCAGAGGGAAAGCTCTAGTGTACTCTCGCTGTTGCTGTCTAAAAGCGTGAAGAGACCACCCTAGAAACCAAGCTGCGTATTAAATGAATGTATGCGTTGTGAGCGGGGAGGGGAAAAGCCACGAAATCGAGATAGATATTATTGACCGAGTTTCTGTTCTGTCGACGCGACACGTTCGACGCGTTAACGAGCGATACATAGACACACCACCCCCTTTCGATGCGAATTTTATCTACTTTCCTGTATTGCGTTCTTTTCTTTCTGCGGTTTTTATATCGACGAATTCAGGGGATGGATTTTTTGGAGACTCTGCAGGACGCGGTTTCGTGTTACTTTTTATTTGATTAGAGAGAGAGAGAGAGAGAGAGGGAGAGAGAGAGAGAGAGGTGGGGAGCGAGAGGGTGTGAGAGAGAATTGTAATTATGGGATCGGATGTGGCACGTTTTAGGGATGATTTTCCTTCGAGTATCTTAATTTTAATTGTCCAGATTATATACACATATTATAACGGCATACTATGCGAGAATAAAATTTGTTGTATTATATCAATACAAAGGTGTACCCCCGTCGTACGGATGGATTAATCGTTGTTGGTTGTGGGTCTATCGTTTTGTTCCCATTGGAGTATTCGACGCGCAACACGTTACTGTATCGCTGACACGAGGGTTTCGGTTGAAAGAATCATGTCTCGGCGTGTATCACGGAAAGATTGGAATATTACATAAATTAATGTACACATCAACTGTGTGGACTTCTTTATTAAACACCGATCGCTTCCCTGCTTCCATTCCCGCACGATTATCTCACAGTACGACACTTAATCTCCCCATTCCCAACTTCTATATTCGAAGATTAATAAAAAGTCTGATGCAGTGCTTGAAGCGGAGATATTTTAGTCTTAAGACGTTTGCAGTAGAAGTAACGAAACGATAAAGTCTGTATGTGTTGTGAATAATCACAACTATAAAGTTAAATATAAAGAATAAATCAACTATAAAGTTGAGTATCGTGGAAAATTGATGATTATCTTGGAATTTAATTTAAATAATGGGATAAAGGGAATGGAAAGTCGTGCTTCGGATGACTTAAAATGGGGGAAGAATTTATTTACGTTATTTATAGACCAGAACGTTTAAAAATGTTTTATTTCATGTACACGTTAAGTGGTATTTCGTAATTACATAGCCGTATAGTTGCAAAGGTATAGCGAGACGCTCAACTTCTGCTATAAAATAATGTACAGTATTAAAGTGTTACATATAAATCCTCATGAGGTTCTGTGATCTTATATTCGCTTGTTTCGCATATGAAACGTTTCGAAGCCTCGTGCAAAGCAACAAATTCCACTCATTCCCCATAAACTATGACTATAATGGAGAATGTCTAACCATATCAATATAATAATTTTCGAGGGTAATAATTTCATCCGCGGTTGAAAATCAAGTGTCCCACTTCAGGTAGATCGTTGCAAATTTCTGTAGAAGCTTTAAAATATGCAGCAAGAATTGCTAGAGGTACGAATGAAATTATTTAAATCAAATTTGCCAACGCATGAATCCACGGACACGAAACACTTCGACGAAGATTAATTCTATAAAATAAATAATGTCAGCCTAATCGCGTTAATAAAATAAAAGCAAAAGCGCAAAAATTGGTCGCGCACAGTCGCACTAATCTAGGAAATCTTTAATTCCATAATAATATGTATGCACCTTTCTTTATTCATTCACCTAATAAACAAAAAGATAATTAAATGTTTGAACGATATAAAGCATAGGAATCCCGCCACTTCCACAGAAGAATATTTTAAAAATCAATGAGAAGTCCATTGCACGTGACAATTTATCGGAAGACTCGGTGCATCAACGCAACTACGTTGCATAAATTCTTGCTTCAATTATATCTCTATTAGTGTGATGTAAAATAGCAGTGATGTATTAGCCTCTTCGATACAGAACTATTGATTCACGTCGAAAGGAACTTGTCGAAATACAATGCTGAACAAAACAACCGCCATAATCTGCAGCTCCTTTACGCATGCCAGCTTGAGAAGCATTAGCTAAACGAGCAAAGCAAAGACAACAGTTTAGTAGCTGTACTTCACGACGCGGAACTACGACATCGAAGGGCAAAATGGCAATGCCAAAGCGAACGAGGAAAATTTCAGCACGTAAATGCATTATGCGTTCGATCAATCTCCTTTACGTAATTTGGGACTCATATAAAGTGGGGTGTAAAAAGACAACAATGATACACGTAACTACGCGTTCAGAAGATCATCGTCACTGTCTGTTTGACACTGGGTAGGATCGACATCCAGCAGGAGACGAGCCTCCTCCGTGGTGTCCACCTGAGGTGAAGAATATTTTAATTAACATCGGTAATTAAACAGCCTTGGCTAAATCGATGCACAGGTGCTTTAAGTTTTAAAAAAAAAGTAGAAGATTCTATTATAGTAAGTACAACCAGTTACATTTTTTTTTAAAAACAGTAAGTTCTTTTGGAAAGAAAAGAATGTTTTGAATGAAAGTAGAAAAATATTCATAACATAAGGCAGCAAATTGGTTCCTTAGTTTTAATCGTTTAAACACTCATCATTTAAAACAACAATCGCCTGACGCAATGGAAGATTACTGTTTATCGCGTACATTAATCATAATGCATATCAATTAAACATCGCAAGTACCAAGCTACTTTTCCCTCCAGTTGTCACAATTTCGTCAGGCTATCGATTTATCAGGAAATGTGTCGACCGAATGTATAATCAATGAAAATGATAATCGCCATGGTGACTTAGTTAAAGTACACACTGTAAAGTGAGTACACGCTAGTACTTCAAAAATAAAAAGATATGTAGTCCTTTAGAGTCTTGCAGAAAGTACCCACGATATATGTATTTATTTAAATAGAAAATCTAGAAGATTATATTTTAATCGAATTTTAGAAAATGGATATTTTAGAGTATAGGCAAAACTTTGGTTTAAATCAAAATTTCGAATGACAAATAAAAGTGTAAAAAATTATAGTCCAATGAAAGAATTAACTTTATTTCATCGAATGATCTAAAGTGAAAGTAACTTTTATTTATCCGGTATTTAAATATTTTTTTATTTAGTTAATTCCCAACTCTGATACTAGATTATACCCTTTCGAATGCATTGGAAGAGTACAAAGCATTCTGCTTAAAATACACAGCTGCCATAGATTTATATCACAGATATAAATAATTAGGATAACATAGAAAGATTTAAAGACATACCCTGCAGTATTGAACGCGTCCACTACCCCTCCTCGAGGAAAACGGATTAAAGCACGAACGCAGACATGCTCTCTTATCAGGGTCTCGGAAATAAATCACTGCTGCTACTAGAGCGATAACGCTCACTATGGCGCCTGCCACTGTGCCAGCTGTAAGCAGACGAACAACCAGATATTCCAAAAACAGTTTTACTTTCCCAGTCACTTAATTTAGTTTCTTTCAGATTAAGAAACTAAACTAGGGTTTAGTTTAATTGAGGAATTTAATTGTATTTTTAGGAGGAAAAGATGAGCCTGAACACCTTCTGTTATTTTTGCTAATAATAATATTGCTGTCGATGTTAAAAGAGGAAATATCTTTCATCCACACTTACTATGACTAGAAGAGGTGTCCTGAACGTCTTCGTGGACATATGTCGAAGCGGTGGGCTGCGAGGGGCTCGACTTACAGCCGCAGGTAACATTCGTGTGCCATTCGAATTCTGCGCTGCATTGCCATTCCTACGTTTGAAAATAAAAAAAAAAGAAGGATGTCGATAAAATTACGGGTGTCTCTTGTTATCGGAATCACAATGGACCAATTATCTTTAATGATGATTATGGAATTCCCGTTTGCGTGAAGAACGAATTGTGATAAAAATATAAAATATTCAGAAACATGTAGATTGATAAAAACTCGAGTAACAGTTGAGTTCCCATGGTTTGTAAAGTTTAATTGTTTATATTATCCAATGATCTGTATTTTATATTACGTTTGTACTTTTGGAGGTACGTGAATTAAAATTATGTGAACACGGAGTAGGAAATATCTCGCTTAAATCTTAAATCGAATATTATTCTGCGTATGAATTACACGTAGACTTAATACGTTACATTTCTACGATATTCATAGATCCGATCTACAATAGGCTCGGTACACGGTTATCTACGAATAGACCTGATAAATTTGTAATTTACACTCACGGCGGTATGTACGAAAGACAGAAGAATTTCTGCGTTAACAGGCAGATAAACCACATGGTGTAATCATACTTTAACTTAAATATCGATAATCAAGGGATACTGTGTATCGCAACAGGAGTGACATAACACAACGAGAATTGGAGTTCAACTTTACGTAATCACTATACATGATTTGTCTAAAATTCACCACTAATAAAACTCTATAATTAAAGATCAGTATTCGAGTCGTAGCGCTCCACATTTTTAGGGTTCACTGTTTCGCCCTTTGTAATTTTATTTCCATTCCCTCCCGATGGTTCCCATAAAAACGAAATATCTGATTACTGTGCTGCAAGTCGCCCTATCTGATGAAATTTCGAGCACAGAAGAGGCGCATACCCACAATAATTACCTCCCCTTATCTTATCGAGCCTTTTCCAAAACCGCGAGACTTTCGTGCCACAGAACGTTGTTAGAGCTACATAATGACCCCCATTACACTATCCCATCGCGTTGCAGCTTTTCAGGCCCAGATTAAAGAAGGGGTAGAGGGAGGCTACAGCCCCGGGCCCCATTTTCAGGAGGAATCGTTCTAAGCGATTAGCTCACTTTGTCTTCGTTGGAAATGTTGTTTCAAATAAATTGTCTTTGAGTTCCACAACTTCCAATTTTATGTTTTTATTTTAAAATTTCATTGCTTAAACCTCCTTTATAATATCTATTTAAATTTTTACAATTTTGCGGAATTATATATTTTTAGACATATACGCGGTATTCCGTTTGAAAATTCGCACGCGATTACAATGAATTCTCGTTACACAAGAATTTAAACTCGTTATGGTTTAAATCCCGCCCTCCTGCTTTTCAACCATCGTGGCCCTCGAAGACTTTATAGCCCCGGGCCCCAAAAATCTTAATCCGGGCCTGATGGTTACGTTACAGTAAAGGCTTCGAAAAATTTGTCATTAAGATACCCAAGTCAACGATCGCTTACAGTTAAGGCTGCCATCCGTCCGGGTTTCCCCGGATTTCTCCCCTTTCTTAGGGCGTCCGGAGGGATTTTCTGTAGTGATCCGGGTTTTCCGATGCTGCTCGCTCAAAAGGTCATAAATATTTTATCTTTATTTCTTGATTGCCGTACAGTCTATAATTTACAGAAATTGTTGTCTTGGTCTTCTTTGAAGTGGTATTTCCTTTCCGATCTAATATTGAAATTTCTTTTTATTCATTGATTGCTTCAGTTTGGCCAGATTGTATACACATGTAGAATAGATTCCATTCTACATTTTTAAAATTGACTCCCTCACGCTCCAGCATTTCCCTGACAAAGGCAATAGCTAGGAGACACCCCGTATATCTGCACGTACGTGGAAAGTTACCTTTTACCATTGCCAGGTACGCAGGGGCTAATTAAGCGGTGAATCGTGGTGTACCTTGGGAATTCCAAGGCAAAGGGAAATCCTGCGTGTTGGTTTCTGCGAAGGAAACCGCTATTGGAAACCCGTTTCGCAGGATACGGTATAATCGATTAGCGACATCTCCCATGACCGAGAGGGCGATAATTTAATCGTCAATATAACGTTGCAGCGCACTAATGACCAAAAATTTACGACTAACGGACCCATGCCTACGGACTGATGATTATAATCGATCGTCGAGGGATTTCTACCCTTCCCTTGGAACGCGAACATAATCTTACTGCAAGACATTTGAATTATTAAAGCACCGAGAGGCATGGAAGTAAGTTTTCCAACCGATGGGTAAAAAGCGTGCCAAGGCACGTGGCAAGCAGCGGTGAAAGAAGCGGAAACGGAAATAGTAACGCAGCACCCCGCGCCCCCACATCTGCCTACCCTTATGAAATCATCTTACAAGATTCCTCCGAGGGTCCGATGCATTCTAAATGGGGGACACTTTTCGTGACAAAGAACGGGCCGTGGGGAAAAAAATCCGACTGCGCGGAAGCGTATTATTCTAGGCCATGTGGCCACCAGAACATTCTGAGGATCAGGACTGTCCCGCCACATCTGGGTACTTGGCCACTCGAGCCGTGCCTGCTTTCGAGCCTCTGTACCGGAAGGGAAAAGGGAGAAAACCTTTCTTCGACTGCCGTCGCGATTTTATAGCCTTCCATCTGTGGCCCGGGTGGGAAGGTGAGCAGGCCTTACGAGTGTTGGGGGTGTGAGCGATTGCAAAAGTCACGCGAGGGTGGAAAAGGGAAAGTGAAATAGAAGAATGAGAGAGGCGCTGGGAATATTGGGATACTACTGTTTGGAAGGGAGAAATATTGTGTCTCGTGTGTGTTATCTCGTACGGAAATCTTTGAGATACAATCGCGCGAACGTATCGGCGAAATACTTAGCCTAAAGGTTATCAATCGTGAATTTAATTATAAAGCAGACGTCGTGAAACCCCCTCCACGAATTACTATTTTTATCTGTTAAGTATGAACGACTAGCCAGCTTGGTTGATTGGACGATGGAGTTATCAAGATCCACGTGACGAAGGTGGATAAACATAACTACTGAACATCCACCAAATGCGGGGCCATTCTGTGAGAAAAAAAATGTAATTCACTAACGTTGAGGTTCTCCAATAAAAAATTAGATTTTAACACTGATAATCGTAGGACTGTCTTGGGGATTTTATTATTTTTAATATTCCTGGAGTCGTTTTATGAATTTTTGATATACAGATTTGATGGGGGAAGGTTGAAGGAGTAGTGTAATAGTTCTTCACTTTACTTTTACCGTATACTGCCGTGGTAATTCGAAGGGACGTATCTGATCAAAAGGTGGTTCTGAGATAAATGACTTTTAGTATTTTGTGTTATGCCCTGGGTATTTTATATAAATCAAATTAGGTTGAATATTAAATCGGGATAAAAAGGTATCTAAATATCTGTGACGAATCCGTAAAATAGGTTGTGCCCTGCATGATGGTTCGCAAAGCTGATTAAAGGATAAGGATCCACCGGGTGAACTATACTAAGTTTATTTAAACTCAAATACTAAGTCTTTATTCAAAAACAACTGAACTAGACTGATGTATACAAGTAGGTTTTTAGCCGCGTTACTCGGTCGAGGATCGGTCCCTAGTCTCCCGATTTGCGGGAGCAAATCGGTGTTTGTTTCGCTATTGTTCGTGGTGCAATCGCTTCGCGTTACCATATATGGTCACGCTCGCATTTTTGCTGATTTCGTAGATTCGCGTTTGCCTCGCGATTGATTTAGCTTAGAAACGTCTCGAATCGTTCTTGAGTAATATAATATGTGTAATGTATAGTAGTGTGTGTAATACGTGTGCTTGGGCGTTGCCTGAGCACAAGAAATATTTCATAAACTCCAAAAGCGACTTTAGATATACAAGAAACTTGTCAGACGTCCCAAAGAGATAGTCCATACGAATATCGAGTTTCAGTAACGAAAACTGAGAATTCATAAGGGCCTAGTGCCTCTTCGTTCAAGAAGCGGAAGCTGACATAACTTTCCTCCGTAAATATTTACGGAATAGAAAGCACTGGAAGGGACATGTGTTCGGTGAAGTATTCGTAAGCCCTTTTGAAGAGAGCCGGGCTTCTGGTTGTCTAGTAGGGAAGAAAATTCTTGAAGATACTATCTTATATTTAAAACAATATTTAACACAGACTTTCCCCCTATATGATATTTATTTAATCACGCCAATTAATTACAGAAAGAGTATACTAAATCTGACCCTGAAACATTAAAACGATTGAACTGAAAGTGTTTTCTGAAATAAATCAAGACGAGTCAAAGGTCATTGGAAAGATACGGTGGAAGCTGGCGTCGTAGGTATTAATGAAGATTATCGCCTCGCATTTGCATGTCCGATTCGATAAAACAAAAAAGCGCGGGAGTATTCCGTACTTTTCACGAAATTCCCGGGGGGTTTTCCCCCACGTTGGGCTACCCGAGCGCGTCTGGTTCGCGCAGTCGCGGTCGATCCCCGCGGAGACGCGCGCAGCTCACTGGATCAGGGGTCACGTGGTACAATCGGGACTCGTAACGTGATGGCACGCGCAAAAAGAGCCGTCAGTTCGCGTCGAAGCGTGGTAGACGATGTGTCTGTATCGTTTATGAATCTCAATACGGTTCTCCGGTGCGATTGAAGTTCCTCCTTTTACTTTCCCCGCGCTTCACGTTTATTACGCGATCGACTCGTGCTCGGGCAAAACGACAAAATCTCCCAGCCGCGCGTCCCCTGTGAAATAATGCGCAGCGCATTTACGTGATCGCAACCTTGGCTGGAAGGCAGAAAGAACAGAAAACAAAGCAGCCGCGACGAATGATCTCTACGTGATTGGATTCCTACGTTGAACCTGGTAAGCGAGATCTTCCCTGTACCATTAAGTTCCCGTTATCCGCTTAGATATTCGTGATGCAGTAATCGTCAAGAGCGTCGAGATCGATCCTCGAGTGCATCGATCTGCTGTGCCCAATTCGAGCATCGGAGACGAATTGGCAACTGTTCGCGTAAAAAGCAATGGTACACGAACAATCGCCCGGTGTATTTCTCAAGTGTTTTTGTAAACACTTTGTCGATGAATGCGGGCAAACAGAAGCTTCCGTTTCATAGATGTCTGCTATCGTGTATTTCAGAGTGGATTTTAGGGGTGGTTAAAATAATGATTGGGGGTATTTTTGTCCGATTAGATTCTATACTTTAGCGCTTCGTATTGTTGGAAGGACGCGGTGGCATAAGCTTCAAGTTTCCTATGATGTGTTTTCCAGGAAAACAGCTGACCTACAATATGTGTATACACAGTGCAAAATGTTCGTCGCGGTAGTTTCTCGGCTTCCAGTAAATTTCGATCGATAAATCGCGGGAACTGTAAGTTGGAATATTCACGGCGAAATTGATAGTAAACGAGAGACTATCGCAACGAATAGTCGCGATGCGGCCACATGTCACTCGCCGTTTATTTTCCACTGATACATGGTAAATAATCGTCATGCCCGGTAGGAAGTTTGATATCGGCATGTTATTATCGCTGGCGAAATATTTTTGTTTGCAGAGGCCACGTGTGTATATCGTGCGAGATAATTCTAGTCATTAGCGCGACACTGCACGCACTGATTTCTATGCGCATGTTAACGAAATATAGAATAAACCTGCAGTGGATGAATTTTAACTTATACGTGTCATGCAGTGAATGTTAGTATCGATTTGTTGTTGCGTGATGGACACTCGTTAGCGCAGTTACTGTATAGTCCGATGCTAATCGCGTCCTTTTACAATGCAGCGCGAGCAACTATTGCTTATTAGTTGTTTAATTCAGAGTTATTTTTATTATTCCGGCCAAAGGTTTGCTATTTGAATTTGCCGACGTCAGATTACTGTACTTGCACAGCTTTTTATTATTGGAGGGCAATAAATAGTCTTGTGGACTATTTGATACACTTATTCCATTTGAATTTTAATTTTTAAATAAGTTTCTAAATTTTCTGAGTTTAATTAGAACGCGCAATTGCAATATCGTTGTGTCAGCAGACAGCAAACTCTACAGCCTCCACTGTACCATATCGTTATTTTCCTCTATTTAAAGCGTTATGATTCCTCAGCTCGTACTTATCAGTCGCAACTCCAAGGAATTGATTTCTTGCATTGAACAAGAGATAATTACATACTTGTTGGTAATGACGGTTGTGGCATAAAAAGAACGGAGCTGGTACATTGGTACTTTGCAGAAAGGATTTTTGCAATGTTACTATACGAAACTACATTTTTTACTGGGTAAATTTTGATAAAAGAATTCAGGAAACCAGAAATATTTGGTCCAAAATCTGTTCAATACTCATCGCACACATTTTCCTCCTTTCTTTTTTTTTCACTGATACTGTTATTTGCTGAAAACAAGTTATTACTCGTTTTCCGAGTTCCACGAAGCAGTATTGCATATATGCATATATGTGGGATCCGTATGATGTGGAATATACCCGTTTACCAGAATTCCAATGGATCAAGAGAGTCTGTACAATCTCGCGTTGGAAAACTTTAACAGATTAAACAATTCTAAATGTAATTAAAGATTTCGGATATTGTGACCATAATAAGATGAAGAAAATCTGAGAACGTAGGCAAAAGTTGTGGGGCATTCACGTTGAAAGAAGATTCTCAAAGATCTAGTATAGATCATTATTGTAGGCACGTAATTAGTAGATATGATAACGATATCAGTTACAATTCGATGGGATTATTGTATTTGATACTACCATTGACTTCATACGAGCACGTGTGTAATAAACTGTGTACATTAAATTAACGGGCAGTGCTCGTTTAACGTCAATTCATTCAAGACAAAAGCGGTGGAACGGTTCGAAGAAATGAGATTCGCAGAAAGCAGAGAAGGAAAGGAAGAAAACAAACGGCGGATATTTGAGTTGAAGGAAAAAAGTAAACTCTTAAAACAATTTGCACAGCTAACGAGACATATTGCTACAAGAAACAGGGGTCGTGCAATCGTAGCGGTTTGCGAAAGAAATTGTTATTCCAATAAATCTGGGAAATGAACGAAAGAGGTTGCTTAGGTTCGGACAGAAAGAAATTCTTTAAAATACCAAAGTTAACACAATCTTCCTTCATTTGATAGTATTTTTCGTGTGCCTGTCTCCACAGAAACGTTTACTTCGAGACAAAAATGAATATTTACACCTGTCTAAAGAAGCAACGGTTTTGTATCATTTAAATTCAAATTCAAATTCATTAAAAAATAATTATTTTCTAATCTTTTACTGTAATACTCGAAAAACAGGAGCAGAATACATTTCTTAAGCAAAATACTCTTGCTTCGCTACGGTATAAATTAGACTTTTCGTTCTTATTTAATTTAACGTTTAATTTTAAAAGAATTCTATTCTATAGTCTATAACAATCCCATCGAAACAGATTCTTCTATTATATGGCTCATCGAAATCGGTTCAGTGACACTTTTATATAATTTTCTAGATACCAGTTGCGAGTCACAAAAATCTCACGCGAAAAGGGCCTAGTATTCGGAATAGGCGTTCGAACAAAACATACTACTCGAGACATTAATTGAATTGTTGGTAAAAATCTTTTTAATTAAACGAACGACTCCCTCCCTAGTTTTACTTGAAGAGTGGCACTTGTCACTCGTGTGGAAACGAAGACGTTGATTATCAGAGTTTCGTCGCGCGAAATGAATGTATCGTTACGAACGATATCTCTTCACCCAGCGATATCTCAGAACATACGATATATATCCGTGAAAATTGTTGCTAATCCGTCGAAATATCGCTCGGCGATCAAGAAAATCGCATCGTCCGCGACGGTAAGTCATCCATCGGACACTGGTTTAAAACAATTCGATCCGACGTGTCGGGAGAATAATATTTTAGCCTAGTACTGTAGTCGATTAATAAATACTTGTATCCCTCTATCAAAAGGAAATTAATCTTACCGCGAATTCGTTCGACGCAGTTCAACACAAATACCGACGAATCGGTGATATCTCGAGTCATTCTGAATACCATTTGAAAACATTGCCAAAAACTGCGTAACTTTCTCGTGACTGGAAAGATACCGTGATTAGGCGTTGCTACTTGTATTTTAACGCCTACCATCTCGAATAACTTTTAGGCTCTGTCGCGTAAAATATTATTGCGCATAAACGTAGGGTCTCCAGGAGGATATACATTATTTACTTAATTTCGAGCGAGATATTAAAGCAACTTTGAGTTTCCTAAATGGATTACCCTAATTTTTAGGTGCCCCAAATGTGTTGCACATTACACACGCGTGAATGCGGCTTTAAGCTTCGTTCAGATTAGTTGCTTGACTTCAAGTAACTTGAATGAGAACGAAGCTTTAGCTTTGCTGTTTCGTAAGTTTCGAGAAAAGTATACTTCCATATGCTCCATCGCCCATACCTTTCCATATCCCTTGAAATCTTGGAAGTTATCTAATAATAATCGACTTCTTTTTACATTTACTGGTCGAGGGACAAACAAGTATCGGTAACTTTAAACGTCCTTTACATCCATCCGTTCTCTTGCGTTAAGTTTTTTCTCTCTTTTTGTTATTCGCCAACGTAAGCAAACCGCAACAGGTTTCACGAAGACGCGTGTAAAAGCGAAGAGAACGGACATGTGTCCTTGGTCTCGCTAAATCGGCGTGCACGTCGCGTTTTAGCCGAGGTCCGTGCGGGCCCACTGTGCAATTATTCCACCGAAGTTATCACGGGACTATCAATTCGAAGGATTACAGAATAATTGAGTAGAAGCGCCAAAGAAAATGCCACTGTTACGACATATTGGCAATGCACTTCTCGGAAGACACGCGTGACTGTTCCCACATATTTTGAAAAATAGCTTTCGTAGGCACTGGGAGTATCTTTTCGGTGGCACATTGAAATTAGTTAACTTGTATTATTAGACTGGAAAGGGGCAGGGGCGGGTGAAAATCTTATCAACGCCAAAAGATGAATCATCCTTTTGTCTTGGAAATGTGCCTAAAAGATAGCAGAAAGTGTTTATAATCATAATTTTATCAATTTTGTGTTAACCTGTGATGGTTGCGGATCTTGACTTATAGTAACTTTTCTTTAGGTTCTGATGCAATTAATTTACTAAAGGAAGCTTGCAATTTATAGCGTTATATTATGAACAAAAAACTACGTTTTAGAATTTTCAAACATTATGAGGCTTATCAATGGGTTTATTATTGAACATCACCCACATATTGTGTCTGTGTTTCTATCTAATCACGTTACGCAAGGCACATTAGTAAATCAAAAATGAGATTATTAATCTTTTAATCGAAAGGTCACGGTTAAGTACGTGTTGCCACATTATATTTTGCATTCCACTTTCATCGAGATAAAGAAATATTTCAGCGATCGTACAGCGTGTTTATTTGCATAATTGCAGCTACTATGCATCGCTCTTGGGGCTGAAGAAATATCAGTCTAAATAATCTTCTACATATGAACCTACAGGCACTTTTAACCCTTAAGCCGTGACGTGGAGTCTGGAAGCCCCCTGCAGAATTATTTTTCCTATATTTTCCTTCGACCTTCTTTTGTAATATGTTGCAAATGTTTTGAACAAACATGCAAAAGTATCTTTTCAACTATGCAATACAGTCATTATTAACTCCGGTATGTATACATATATTAAAAATAAATTTAGGCTTGACGATGTCAAATTATTAAAGAGGAATCTGTGGGACTCCATGTCACCGATAATGTTACAAAGTGGGACGTCACCACGTCACCGGTTAAGGGTTAAGCATTTTAATGGAACCTCGGCATTAACATGTGCACCATCTTCGTCGCAATTTCTTAGCAAATGGTAAAGCCGATGGTTTAGCAACGTGCCACTGAAAAGTAGGAGGCGAGTGGAAAGAGTTATGTCCTAAAATGTCATGTGTTATGTATCGGATTGGTTACTTAAATGATCGCATGAATCTCAATGATTGTAATTTTTAGCCTCGTTTTCCTGTAAAGTTCGAGGTTGTACAGCACACGTGATAGTAGGCGTTCGCAGTAGTCTCTATTTAGAATTACACACGCACATAATTCCACTGAATACATTGTCTATGCGTTCCTGCAATTCCTGAATAGTTCGTACTACAGCAGAATGCACACTGCGGATGTTCAGTGACTTTTCAAATAGAAGCCTGGACTCGTTTAAATTAACAAGGTTGGTTAGCGTAATTCGTGATGTAATTTGAAGTAGTCATCCGGGGGACAAAATTTTCGTGGATTTTTATTAGAACTATTTAATTAGTCCTCTGATTCAGTGCCATACAGCTACGTCACTACCTAGCGGTACCGTGTAACGCTAGTATAATGCCACATTTCTTCTTATCGAGGTACACGGAAAGCAACTCGTTGAACCGGGTCATTAAGCTCACTTAAACTTTGTAGCGTGTCCTTATGTTCCAAACTGTTTAGAGTTTTATCTAATCCTTTAGAATACACTTCTAATGACCCCTTTATTACCTCTGCAGTTACGCTACTGAGAATGATTAAGGAATCATTTACTCAAATTACATGGCTACTCGGTTAATGTCCTTTGTATCTTAACACTTTATCAACCACTTATGCCTGTTATTCTATTTTTTTTTAATTCTTGACCTATATTCTTAAATTCTTGGAAACCACAATAACCTGTAGATGTATGTAGCTGGCAGTAATTGATCGTAAAGCAAGAGAAAGTTAAGTTTCATTCGTGGAAATGTAAAGGAATCAACGACCTTAAACCCAGGCAACAGGAACGTCTTGGTTGCATGATATCTCATTGTTCGAAACTCAAACAACTTTTGCCATTTTTCATCCCACATTCGACCTCTTGGAAAGCTCGTGTATGCCCGTATGCATTACCCATCCTGCAACTAGTCTGTAGAAAGAGGCGTGTCTGGTTTCGTGCAGAAGTGAGTGCGGGTCGTTAGCCCGGATCTACGTTGCGTAGAATAAAACCATGGAGGCTCGATACGTGACAAGCATCGTCGTTCGATATGTCTTTGTCGGAGGACGATCACGGGACACTTGGAGCGGGACTGTACAGGTGTTTGGAGAATTTGCGACAAACCTATCTCAGTATTTGGAATAAGCAAATAAGTGATCTAACTTTGCTGGAATGTAAGAGTCGAACTGAATATGTATCTGGAAGTTTCAAATGGCTCGAAACAGTTGGAGTAGTTTGATTGTTTCAGGAACTACTTGAATTTTAATTAAGTTTATTTGGGCTACTTTAGTTTCAATTAAAACTTGTTTTAGTTACTTGAATTTTAATTAAACTTATTTGAGCCACTTGAACTCTAATGGAATTTAGTTGAGCTACTCCAATTTTACTAAAACTTGCGTCGGATATTCGAATCTTACTGCAAAGTCTTTGACCTACTCGAATACTCAAGTATATGTGAACTCAGCCCACAGAACTATTTTTCGCCGCTCCAATTTCAAACTTCGAACTGGCAATTCCACTTCGAAAGAAACAGTCTAGACCCAAGCCTATTCCCAAGAACAAAACTATATAATTCCCTCATTATTCCCTGAAGCATTCAGCCTTGGATTCCATTCTTTAGCCAAACAGCAGAGGCAGCCAATATTCCATGACCTAATGCGATCAAGCGGATTCGATCGAAGACGAAGGCGGATAGAAATCTATAAAGTTTGACGCCCAAACAAGCCTTTTCGATCAGATAATTAGAGTTGGAATGAATACAGTCTTATCGTACATAGACATCTAATCACATCTACCTTTCGAATTCACTTTCACTCTCTCGAAATCCTTCGAACCTTCAACAAATATAAAAATACTATTACTCGGGAACGAAACTTATCTCGTTGACGTAAATGCACGCCTTCATAAAATCTAGGGTGTGCTCTTATCGCGCGAGGAAGTCCACGCGTTTATCTAATTCGTCGTACCGCTACTTCCGATTTACACTTTCCCCAACATACATCTGGCACGCGAATTAGTACACCGACCGCGCAAAATTTTTTCGGCGAGAACGAAACGGAAACGTGAATTTGTTAATTTACAGCAAGGGCGGGCAAGGGGCTGCAGAATGCTCGGTCAATGGTGGATCGTCCTCTCAATGGTCATCGTGGCGTGCAACGCGATCGAGATTCAGTGTCCAGAACATACGTGTAGCTGCCATCCGAGTCACAATAGCGATACAGAGATACACTGTGCCACAGCCAACGACTCTGCCTTCATTGTGAACGCTGATCCGTACAAATATATCCAGGTGAGCGTTGCGTGTGTGACTCATTCATCGTTTTCAGAGAGCCGCGCAGGCATGGGGGAACGGAACGATGGAATGTAAACGCGCATACTTGCTTCTTGTACACACGTATCTACGTACGAGGTGTTAATATATAGTCATAATTCACCTGGTATTTTTGAAGATTTTTTAGTCCGATAATCAACGTTCTGGGACTTATTATTTCAAGCATTACCGGTCGAATAGAAATTTGAAAATAACAAATATATAAATCTAGTTAAATAACTTTGCTAGCGAAGGAAATTAATCTACAGGATTTCAGTGATGAAGTAACAAAAAAATCGATATCAATGTTGACGTCCATCGTTTTGTAACCGTGAGCTCCCTGTATCCTGTTCAGCATTGCGAGCCTAAACTTTCTCTTCTCTTTACGTAACAATCCACACGAAAAAGATAGCCACTCGTTAAAGCCGATCGAAACACGAGTAATATTCGATAGTCTATATCCAGACATCTAACAGACACAATTCTATTTCATCTACGATCGACCGTGTCGATGAACGTCTCTAATGCCACGCATGTAATCGATGATAACTATTATTCGTTAACAGATACAATGTCGCAACTCTCCTCGGTGGTCCGACTTCCGTCTGTCCAACTTGTTCCCCAAGCACAACATAGAATCCATGTACTTCCGCATGTGCGGTCTGCCAACGAACGTCAGCCTGGGAGAAGTAAAGAGCAAGCTCGGCGCAGCGGACGTGGAGAGGCTGATCTTCCAATCCTACGGTAACCTGAGCTCAAGCCTGACCAGGATGCACTTGAATGGCTTTCCGAACCTGCAGACGTTGATTCTCTCGAGCAACAGCCTGACGAATTTGACCGACGACTTGTTCGAGGACCTACCTCACCTCGTCTGGCTCGACTTGCGGGAGAATAACGTGAGGCTGCCTCCTGGGATCTTCCATAGCACGCCTAGCCTCGAGCTCCTCGAGCTTGGCAACAACATGATGGAGACTATCGAGCCGGGCGTATTCGACACGCTGTCGAAACTGCGGCTGCTTAATTTATGGCAGAACAAATTCGTGAACATGAAGAGGGGCATCTTCGACAAGCTCGTTTCTCTGAAATCCTTGGACCTCAACTCGAACCAACTGACCACCCTGCCCGGTGACGTTTTCGAGAAGCTGGAGAACCTCGAGGTGCTGAATTTGTTTGCGAACAATTTTACGCTGCTGCCGGAGGGGCTGCTGCAACGGAACATGAAGCTTAGGAACGTGAATATGTGCTGCAATAAGAGGAACATGACGACGCTGCCTAATGGGCTGTTTGCTAATCTGACGGAGCTTAAAACGGTGCAGCTTAGAAGAAACGGCCTGATCACACTGCCGGAGGACATTTTCTGGGGCTCTGTTTCGTTGAACGATATCAACTTGGAGAGGAACTATCTTGTCTCCCTTCCGAAGGACATCTTCGCCGGCTTGGACAATTTACAGACTCTGAAACTCAATTTTAATGAGCTAACGTCCCTGCCTGATCACATCTTCTTGGATACGATTAAGTTGGACAAGCTGGATTTATCGAAGAATCATCTTACTTCGATTTCCAGGTTCGTTCAATGTCATTTTGATATTAATCTTTAAGAGGTTACATCCCCTTGAGAATAGGGTCACTTTTATACCGAAAATATCTGATATTAGTGGACTAATTTGACTAAAATTTTGCACGAATATTCTTAACTACTTGTGCAGGCGATTTTTCGATCAGTGTCTTGTTCTTTATTAACCAAAGAACATGAAAACTTGGGTCGAAAATCACATGCTTGACTTTGAATAGCTGGCATTTTTCAGAAAATAATTTTTTTCAAAATCGTTGCCGACAAGTACTAGAATATAATCTTAAGAATATTCGTGCAAAATTTCATTCAAATCGATCCAATAATCTCTGAGATATTTTTGGTACCATAAATTCTGTAACTATGAACTTAGGAGAAGCGGCTGATATGGCACCATTTCTAAAGATATCAAATTTATTTTTTAAGAGAATACAGCTCAATTTATACACAACAGAGTATATATCCTGATTTTTAAATATCACTTTTCTTTATATGAAAAAAAATCATAAAGATGACCCTATTTTAATAAACAAGTTTCGTGCGCCTCAATATCGAGGAAGATAAAAAATTAGGTATTCCCCATGAGTTGGCCATTCTGTATGTTTCCATTAGCAGGCTAGCCACAATCCAACGCCCCATAATTTTTCCTGACAAATTGTTTTAATGATTGTAGACACCTATTCAGCAGTTTGAAATCGCTAAAGGTATTAAACATGGAGGAGAATAGACTACAAATAATAGAGGACAGAAGCTTTAATTCCCTATCTAGTTTGCTGGTGGCGAAATTTTCCAAAAATCAGCTCACGCTTAATAATTCGTTAATTTTGTACCACGACGAGTACGGGAAGAAGTCGCCCTTCCACGATTGCACCTCTCTAGAAGAGTTGTATTTAGCAAATAACAATATTTCTGAGATATTTGGAGATTGGATTATAAGCAGCGTAAAGCTGCGGGTATTGGATCTCAAGTACAATAAGATACCTTCTATATCCGTAAGTATACTTCATGAATTCTGTAAAATATTAACATTTACTGGGCCCATTATTTAACATTCGAAACGTAATGCTGTCGATTGGACGTTTCAGACCGAAGATTTGCAATTCGTGTCGAATAATATTAAAGTGGATCTATCTTATAATAATATAAGGCACATCTATCTGGGCACTGCTGAAGAAGTAGCTAGATTCCAGAATATCAGCCGCGACGTAATAATACTAGTCAACGATAATCCGATAGTTTGCGACTGCGATCTGTACTACTTCCTACGCTACTTAGAGGGACGAATGCACCCCTACGTGCAAAACTATTTCCACATAATCCCCGAGGGACTAACGTGCCAAGGTCCGGCATGGCTGGCGAACACGTCCGTGGCACAGTTGAAGTCCACTTTGTTGAAATGCGAAATAACGGATCCGTGCCCCAGAAATTGCACTTGCTGGGTGCAGCCCGATAATAAGGCGTTCCTAATCAATTGCTCCAAGAGAAATTTGACAAGTGCCCCGCGCGACATCAAGAATTTGCCAGATTATCAGCTCGAGTTAGACTTGGCAGGCAATCAATTAACTACAATGTTGCCTCTGGCGAACATTGGTCTGAACGATACACGGGTGTCGAAATTGATCCTGTCGAACAACAACATCTCTGATATATCACTGGACGAGTTGCCGTTGCATGTGGAGGTGAGCAAACTTTCTTTTATCTACGCAATTAATTAGAATCCAAGCTCCTCTGATCTCGAAAATTTAAAAGCTAACGATGCATTTCACCTCTCGTGTTGCAGATCTTAGAACTGGACAATAATAATATTAGCAGAATAAATCCGGACGTCTTGCAATTCATGCGCAATTCCACCACGTTAAAGAAGCTCACTCTACATGGCAATCCGTGGGCGTGCGATTGCGACGCCAGAGATTTCCTGAATTTCGTTCAAACGAAAGTTGTAGAGATCCCAGACTCCCTGCTGATCACGTGCAAGGATATGAGCAGCCCGATGTTAAAAATGACAGCGACAGATTTTTGCCCGACGGACACGATGATGATCGTGGGTATCAGTCTGGCTATAGCGCTCACTGGACTGATAATCGGCACGCTAGCAGCATTATACTATCGTTATCAACAAGAGATTAAGGTTTGGTTGTACGCGCACCAGTACTGCTTGTGGCTGGTGACCGAGGACGAGCTAGACAAAAACAAGCTGTACGACGCATTTATCAGTTACTCTCACAAAGACGAGGATTTCGTTGTAAACGAGCTAGTATCGAAGCTGGAGAACTGCCCCAGGCCATTCAAGCTGTGCCTCCATTTTCGCGACTGGCTAGCAGGCGAATGGATATCGGAGCAGATTACGCGCTCGATTGAAGACTCGAGGAGAACGATAGTTGTTTTATCGCCGAACTTCTTGGAAAGCGTTTGGGGCCGATTGGAGTTCAAAACTGCCCACAAACAGGCCCTTAGCGATGGCAGAGCAAGGATCATTATAATTTTATACGGCGAGATTGGCCCGACCGATGATTTGGATCCAGAACTTAAAGCCTACTTGCGCATAAACACGTACGTGAAATGGGGCGACCCTTGGTTCTGGGATAAACTGCGGTATGCCCTGCCGCATCCCCCGGAATTGACGAAGAACACGATTAGGAGAAAGATCTTCGAGAAACACCAGCCGAGTATACAAATCAACGGGGACAAGAAAGAACTGATTCATCCAGTGGGCATCCCTGAGACTCCACCTGCGGCAAGTACTCCGCCAGCGGATAGTCTCAATACATTCATCTGCGACGAGAAAGACGAGCTTAAAAAAGACAATCCTAAGAAAGTGTGCACGTTGAATAGCAGCGATAAGCTTATTCTCTCGCCCGAGGAGTTGACGAATAACATTATTAATAAGGTACAATGTACCACGGTATGATAGAACATACATCCAAGGACTGATACGAAAGTTTTGGGATTGAACTTGTTTAAAGGGAAGCCTCGTAAATTATTATATAGTAATATCGTCTTTCTATATATTTCTTGATTCGCGCGCAGTGAAAGCTTGATAGAATTTATATCAAATTTTACTACGAATTCGTGGAGAAAGAAGACTTTCAAACGAAAGGTAAAATAATTTAGATAGGGTACATACTAATATATGCTTTTGTTTAAATATTTGACATCCTGAAACTTTCATTAACGTGTGCGTGGACCTTTTTTTTTCTTGAATGAGTGTCGAACAATGGTATGTAGTGCAATGCCAAAAAATTATTGTTGTATTTATTTTCAAAGGACGACTCATCTTACTCGTATAGTTTTAAGTTTCTCTAACTAGTTTTTATGCAGTAATGTAAACTGATATTAAGTAAGCCCGTGGCGAGATGACTGAAGAAGTTTATTCTTAGAAACGAATTCAAGATCACTGTAAATAAGTACTTTTTTTTAATTTTATATAGATTTGAGTTTCAAATACGTTGCTATTATATTTCGAACGCATGGTCATCGTAGACGTAGAATGCATGTAACATTAATCATTTATAGAATTGTATTTATCATGGTAGAACTTAGCTTCGTTCAGTAATGCTTTATGTATGCATGTTGGAATAACGAAAACCACGATACTATTACGTACACGAAATTGATAAATTGGTAAAATTCAGATAAACGTGCCTGCATACATAAGCATCGATAGATAATGTAATTCCATTCGCGTTACGATCGCACATGCATAACATGTCTTGCTACGTATTCGCGAACTAATTGCTCAATTTTATGAGCACAATGATTCTTTTTATAGCCGTTATCGTAAGTCGTCTGTATTTTAGCAAAGAACTACAAGGACACCGATTAATAATATCGACTGGGAAACTAAATAAAGAATCTCATTACGAATTCTTAGTTTTGCATTAAATACTTTGAAACAATTATTATAAAATCGATACTAAACGAGTACCTGAGAATAAAAATTCATGCAAATCTTAAGAAATCGTGTAAAAGCTTCTGCATACTCTCTACTTTTACTTAATACCGAATCATCAACATAGAAGAATTAATAAGTAGGTATTAATTTGCTATCACTGTTTATCACTATACCAATTTTCTTTTAGCCAGATTTGATGTGGTAACATTAGTTTTGTACATACTTAAACGTTAACAATTGGAGAAGTAATATGAAACGAGATCCAACTGGTTAAAATAATTATTCGTACTTACCCATAACAGCTTTGGCTCGCCAATACCGATGGACTCGTTACATATGAATCGCATTTCTGATGAATAGGAATCTGAGGCATCTGAATACAAAAAAGAGGAACACAGGACGTTAATTCACAAGCTGGGTTACAACTAGCTGTGAGATAGAATATGCATTACTTACTATTTACACATTTTGCACCATTAGAATACCTAAGTTTTATAACATCTCTGCCATAATCAAAGACCACATTGACCGAGGACCCATAGCCGTTGCTTCCTTGACATATAGCGGAACCATTACAAAACTTTTCACCCCCGCATATGCTTAGGGCGTACTCTTTCCCTTGCTTATTTTTTACCTGCAATTTCATGACCGATTAATTATTTAAAACGTCGACAGGCGCATTTAATAGTATATCGATGTTTAGACGAACAGGTATGTATGATTTCAATAGTTGAATATTATTTCTATTTTATTCTGCAGAACGTATTCGTGAGAAATAATGATTCCTCTCGTAAACTTGAATATTCAGTGAGATTATTGAACGTCGATAGACTTACATGATATATTTGACCGCTTGTGTATAATAATGAGAGATCGCATTCGTGTGAAAGCAATTGATCTTTTATAATACAAGGAGAAGACAATTTTCCCATTACAGCTCCACACGTTAGACTTGTTTTCCACTCGAAATTATAAGTACAATCTTTATACTCCTTAAATTCTGGGAACCCCTTAAAGAAACAATCATAAAAGTACGTCACTCATCTCTTGCAATGTTTTTTTCTTCGCGTAAAATATGCGCGGATATCTGGATTATTTTTTACCTTGTCGTCATATCGACACGGGAATGTGAAAATTGAAGAAATTTGTTTCTTTGGATTTTCAGGGCAGGGTGATCCACCCACATAAGGCAACACCGCACCGTACGTTTTATGTAACATAGGACTTTCTTTTGGAAACCCTAGACTCTGTAAACAAATAGAAATGTTTCAAGTAGTGATCTATACGTTACTTCTCACGCGATTTAAAAAGAAACCATTATTATTTTTACTCACAATTTCATCTACATACTGATTATCGGAATTCAACGAAGCTTTGCATACTGCGCTTCCGTGTGCACATGTTAAACTTGGCACAGATATCAATGGCCTGCATATGTTTATATGAAATTCCGTTTTGTTCACTTTTACGATATAATTACTAGTAGATTTGATCAACGAAGCTAAGTTTACTTCATCGTCCACCGTGGCGCATTTTATCTACAGAATAGAAGCTTGCATTTTAAATCTATTTCTGAAATGTTAACCGAGATAATTGAAACAAATCTTAATCATATTTCACCCTTTTCTCGCAAACTAGATTGGTGTTCCAATGTATGATCAACTGGCAAGGACTTTGCTCCATAACAAGTGGTTTCTCAGGAGACCCTTCCACACCGCATACAAACGCAATAATTGTATAACGCCGTCGTCCATCTTCGCAAAGATCCCCGCCTGTGTAATTTAAATACGGTCCACCCTCTTGCCACATTAAATTCGTGTTAACCGTTCCTATAGACGTCCCATTTTTTGTAAGGCAAACTCCTAAATTCAAGAACAACAGTTGTTACAACGCAGCCTGCTGTATAATGTAAAATGTGAGATATTCTTTTTAAATACCCGTTCCTGATACGCATGACGTGTCTGCTGGTGGTGCACATACTCCAAATTTGTACTCTATGCCATTTTGCGCAGTAGTGAGAAAGCTATTGTTCATTAGAAGTTGTAAATTGTACCTATAACGTATCATTTGTTACAAATTCTTCTTATACGACACACAGTAATTTAGGATCCAAGATAATCTTACGTAAAATTTGTAAGGGGATTAGTGACTGTACATTTCCCAGCAGTTATAGCGCTATGATTACGCAGAGCTTCTACACTACAGGCTGCTGGTGTCTTCCACGTCAGTTGGTAATGACATTCTTCGCTTCCTTTAATATATTCTGGAATTGTGCCCTGATAAATGTAAACAAACGTTTGCAGGAAATGCGAAGATTGAAAGTGACAAATAGCTGACATTCCGAAGCTTACCGTGACATTGATATCGCATATAAAAGAAATAGTGGTCCTAATATGTGGTACCGTAATGTTTCTCATTTTACACACGTCTCCATCTTCGTATTCCAGTTTCAATTGTCCATCTTGAAAAAACGGTGGTTTTCGCACATCACCCAAATTAATGTACCTGCGACAGAACGTTGCAGTTTCAACTGAAAATTATGTGCAAAATCCATATTCTCTAAACAGAAATTATATTCATACTTATTTCCCAAAGAATTCTGTAAACAAGCCCCCGAACGCATTTGACATAGGGCATTGTATTCGAATATCACAGAGTGGCAAACATTTAATATTATCATCGGAGGTGTCTTGTCACCCGTGAAAATAACATAATTTAGTGAATGGCTCGTCAAAGAAGACAGGTCGTAATGCAACCCATTATTCGTCACTGTGCAGCTTTGCACAGTCCGTGGCCCACAAGCGAGTGCGCTGTTCCACATCAAGAATAAATTACACTGATCTAGTCTCTGAAACATTGATAATGTCGCATCAGTTAACAATTCGCTCTTAAATTATTAACGTTTCTAATTCGCGTCATGCGTGACATACATGGGGAAATAATTGCGGAGAAGAATTATTTCCAGCTTCGTAATCGCATTTCATGATAATGGTTACTTTGTATTTAACACCTTGCGTACAATCATCGCCTGTAAATGTAAACATTATTCTTCCATCTTTTGCACTTAGTATCGGAGGCATCTTTCCTATAACAGTAACGAAGAATTGTCTCAATAAGAAAGCAGCGTTAACTTCAGCATTTCAAAGAACTATGAAACGATCGAAACCTATTCCTTTTTCTTCTTTGTTTCGTATCAAACAAATCCCATATCCATCCTTCCCGTTGCACTTTTGCTTTAACGGAGCGCATATCCGTACTCTCAAAGTCTCGTTGGGAGAATCGTGATTTAAAGTAATATCTTGCGTAGGATCTACGAGTGTTGTGAAGTTGTAGGAAAAAAGATGCAGAGTAGGCTCCTGAATAACGCAGAAGGATTTCTCATTTACTGCCGATGTGTCCTGGTTGAAAGAAAACAGCAATACGATTACAACCATTAATCGCTAATAGAATAAGGAAATAAATCACGCTAACTTTATTAAGCTTAAAGCGCCTTCAAAACATTGACAATTAAAGGCATTCGTTCTAAATTACAATACAGCCACCTCAGGCGACATAAAATTATTAAAACAGAAAACTCTTGCCAAGGCACTCTTTTAGTTTTGAAATATTACGTATATGTAATGTGAAGTAAACAGAATCAGAATGACAGAAAGAAGTCCAGTACGTACAGCGAGAACAGCAACAGTTGTAAAACAGTAAAGGAATGCTAAAATGTTTGACCTCAACATTTCTTTTCTTTCTTTGACTGTGGATTATTCACATTGTAAATATTTAATGTAGTAACACGCATAACAATATCTGTCGTCGTCGAACTTCGGCGTAAATGAGTGATTATCGTTCAACGATAAATACGAAGCGAAAGATTAAAGCTGGCTTTATCTATATCAGAGGTGAAATTTATGAAAGTAACGTTTGCTGCTCGTCGAATGTGTATTTAAACGAATGACAGTTGGAAAATAACAGTGACAATTGTAAACTCTATTGGCTGTAGGTAAAAAAGTTACGTGCACTTTCCAATGACTGATACGGAATATTACCTAATATTACTAGTACGGAATATTACTAGTACGGAAGATTACCCAATCAGAGATATCGAAATTTTCAACTTGTTCAATTTTTTAACCGCCGGTGTTCCAAAAGGCTTCGATCGTTGTTTGAAGTATTGTAATATATTAATTATTCGCATTACAAGAAACTTTTGCGGTGTAGATCACAAGTTTAATACGCGAAATAGGATTCGCATGTTTTTGAGAAATTGCAAGTAATAAGTACTATATAATAATGTGATTCGTATTTATTTTAATTGTTATTGAAATATTGGGCTCACTTCATCGTACATTATTGTTGAAATATTATTTTGGTAATTTTATAATAGTCGATGTTTGATAGTGTCGCATTTCTGAGACACTATGTATACCTGCTTTTATCAGTTACACTTCTGTAACATCCTGTATATTTACGTTTGCGAGCTTCCGAACACACAGGGTTGCCAGATTAGGCGGAATTCCGCCATTTGGGCTACTTTTCAAAACCATCTGGCCCTCAAAAATTGAAATTGGCGGTTGGCGCTTGAATTGGGCTACAACACGTAAAAAGATCAGCACCGTTCTCAACGGTGTTCGAAAAGTGAGCACCGTAAAAACTAATCTCTATTCGCACGAGTTTTATTTTGGGCACTTTAGGCTACTTTGTTACGCGATCTGGCGGCTCGACATTAAAACCATCTGGCAACCCTGCAAACACATGTTCAATGTTTTGAACGTAGTATGCGCATTGTGACTTTGATTGAGAATTGTTATTGTTTCTCTGTACGCGTTCATTGATAAAAATGGAACGCCATCAAATACAGGAAGCATTTACCGTGCTAAAACCATTTTGTGATTCTTTAATCAAGAATCCGAGTGTATATACTGCGCGGAGGGTTGCTAATGTTCTGCCAAGGATCTCGGATAAAGTTATTCAGGACCTATTCGAATACATTTTATTCCCTTTAACTACCCATTTGCAGATTAAAACTTTGAGGTAATTATTTTGTTCGTAACGTGGAATGTGCGTGTGTCACTTGTGAATTTAATAAACTTATAAATAATAGTGGTGCAATAATTAAATTTACATCTCGCGTAACGCTGTGAACTTCGTTAACAGTTTATTAACTTTCAGCAAAAATGTGAAGGAAGAATTGGTCAGACTTATGCAGGCGGTATTATCGAGAGCGAAGGTATCAGAGTTATGGTATTTTAATAAGTTGTACTCGTTGCTTTTGATACAAATCTTTGACAACAGTCAAGAAACTATGGGTAAATAGAAATATATTCAAATTCGTTATTAAACGATCAAGTTCATACAGATTCCTACATGCCCTTATTTGCACGATTCTTGCAGTAATAACGGGTCACGAAGAATTGAAAGAAGCAGTGCTGTCGTGCATCAAGACTTTGATGCATTCTTGTTTCGTGGAAGTTATAGAATCGTTATATATCAGAGAAAATGCTTCAATTATAGGCCGTGGAATAATATTATCCATGAACATTGGGAAAACTGAAAAGTCTCGCTCGCTTAGGTACACGTTCGAATTTTTATCTTTTACTTCTTTAATCAATTCTCTTATGTTTAATTATATCTTTACAACCGCCAGATCGACAGCAGTAGAAGCTGTAATGGCTTTGTGTCAAGTGGACGATGAGGCAGACAGATCTGATATTATACTGCAAGATCAAATAGCTGATGTGATTATGAAATTTGTACCTGGCATTGTTAGTGGTTTACAGATGATAGCTATGGGAAGCGACATACAGGGACACAAACTTACAATGGTAGGGCAATATTATTTTACTATAGCACTTGGCTATTCGTTAATTTCTAACGTAATATTTTAGGTAGCGCTGAGAGCTTGGGGCAGAGTAATCGCACTTGTGATGAAAGATAAATTCGAAGACGACGACGCACCATTGTTAGACAGTCTTGTTAAAGTAAACGACGGCCAGCATTTCAATCCCTTACAAGATTCGCTGTCCAGCGATGAGATAAAGAAACACCTTAAAAGTGAAACAAGAAACAAGGAGTGGTTTAATGCCAGTTCAATGATGCTTAACACAGTCGTGCAACAGTTGGATGAATTGAAAAGCCATTCGCATTATAAAGTTAGGAAGGAACTAGCTGAAAATATTCATTTATTGCTCGCGACCTGTTCCAGGTAATACTTTTATTTTATTTCTATCCGGTATTACAAACGATTTCTAAAATGGAACTGCATAAATTTCTTAAACAGGAATATGAAACCAAATGTTATGTTATTAATAGAGTATTTAATATCTCTATCTGAAGATGAATTTGCAGAAGTTCGGGAGGAAGCTGAAAAAGCACTAAATACGATAAATATAATTTATATGCAAAATAAGAGTATGAAACCTTTGGTGGAATTATTAGAAGAGAACTTCTACAATTTACTTACAAAATTACCCAGGATTATCAGGAGGTCTGGTACGATTTTCGTATTTTCATACTTTTAGTATCGCGTGTACTTCGAGAAATATAAGATTGCCAATGAAACCAAATGTCCTTCTGTTTCATAGATGTTAGCGATCAGTTGTGCTGTTTAAATCAAATTGCTGGTTATTTAAAACTCCTCGGGGAACAGAGGTTGCCTTGCGTCATGATGTCTGCGCCGCATATTCGAAGATTGCTGCTAGCGCTTGTGTACGTGTCAGAGATAGATTGCAGTAATATTTCTTTGCTGCAAGCTGTAAATGTCAGGGATTTCGAAGACCCGGCGTATTTATACGGATCGCACTTGTGGATACGATTTAAATTTATCCAAAACGATTTGTGCGAGGAGAAAGTTGTAGCAATATGCAAGTATCTCGGGAAGTTCGGAGACCTTCGAATCTTAGTGGACACTATTCTTGGTCTCATATTCGATGTTCCACAGCACAGAAAAGAGCTAATTTTGTTACTGAATTGGATATTACATGGTAACTAGAACGATCTTCTTAAAATAATGTATGGAATATAACAATATTAACAGCCGATTAAATATTTCAGTTCCACTCAAAGATTCCTCGTTCCTATCGATTTACAAAGAAGTCGTAGAGTGTTACATAAATCCTGAGCTTTGGTATCCGGTAATTGAAACTACTAAAGATACACCTTTACGCGTTGCACAGAATAATGTCGTGCAATGTTGCTTGTTGTTGGAAGGTTTGGGATTAATAGCAGAGAATTTGAAACGTGATTATGATAGGTTTCTTCTTAAGACTTTATACTTAATTATAGAAAGAGCAGGTAATTTTTAACTTTTTATTTCATCGAGTAAGTTTAATTATGTGTATGAAAATTCCACTAAATATATTTCTAGGCAGCGGGCATAGCTTGATCAGTTTCGTTGGGACTCGAACGCTCGAACAGATTACAGAATCCCAGGAATATAATACAGTGGGCGATCTCCTACGTGCAAACGTTGATTACTTTTCATACCACGTTACTGTAAAATTGCGCAGAGTAGAACGCAATCCTGGTGTACTCGACGTTGTTGGGGTCGTTATGAAATACAGTACGATGGAAGTATTGCCCTGTTTGAAAGAAATCGTGGAAGATGTTCTTTTGCAACTGAATAGGAGTTTTCAGCAGAAGAACTCTTACGCCTTTTTAAAAGTGTTTTACACGTTTACTACGTGTATAAAGAATCTGGCGAATCCCAAACGCGTACCGGTAACACGGGAGCAGGATACAAGCGTCGAATGTAGATCGTCGAAAATTATTCAATCTCTGTTAGAATATTACGAATCGAAAAAGGTTGACGAAGAAATAGAGGAAGATCCTAGTGAAGTTTATTTGCAGGAGGACGAAAATATAGATCTAGAAAATGCGGATCAAGTAGATTTCATAGAGGAAGGTGAATATTTATTATACTGAAATTAATTCGCGTGGCAAGTTATAACGAGTATGATATAAATTACAGAGGAGAAGAAGAAAATACCACCTTACATAAAAATGATCGAAGATGTGATGAAGCACTGTTTACATTTTTTACCGTCCAAGGAAATACAAAAGTCACTAATTGCAATGGCAACGCTACAAGAGGGCCTTGAAATCTTAGCCGAATGGGAAAACCAACTATTACCTATCGTGCATTTACTTTGGCACCCATTAGTCGACAGATTTCACGACGAAAATGTATTAATAATCAATCGAGCGTGGCAGTTATTAAATTTGCTCGCTGACATTTCTAAAGATTTTATCCGAGATAGAACGCTTAAGTAAGTTTCAAGTATTGTTTCACTGTGTTATTATAAAGTATGCTGTGTTGAAAGAATTAGTTGTTTTCAGGCAAGTATTGCCAGCACTTTCAAAGTTCTTAAGCAGCTCTGCTAAAGGAAGTTACAACAAGAGTAACGAAAATATTTATAAATTTACTCAGACTTATAAATTGCAAAAGGAATTGCTATCTACGTTAGGTCAAACCGTAAGAAATTTAAATCTCCTCGAACAAGAATCGTGGAACATTCTGACTATTGCTGAGCCCTATCTCAGTAAACACCAGCATCCTACATTACAAGTAAAATACGTTATAGAAAATATTTCTAATTTCATTTACATGGTTTATACACGATTTAATAACTATTTGCCTTTTGTAGACGTGCTGCCTTCAATTATATAAGGAGATTGCTGATTATAACGGGGATATTACTTGGGTGAAGTGTCTGAGTTTATTTGACCGCAAAATATCGAGAATTACTTCCGACTCGACGTTTGATATGAAAGATTTGACGGTAATTTGTGCAAACATTTCTACATTTTACGAAACAGCTCATGATCCTTCGAAGTAACTGAACGATCACATTTTCAGATAACCGAGAATATTTCAACAAATGAATATTATAAAAATATAGAAGTTATTCTAAAATATATTCAGGATAAGGATTCTCGTTTGTAAAATTGTCTCCGTATTTGCTCGCTGGTCGGGACTAATTTCGAGTGTTCGTTTCTCGCTTCTTTCTGGCCGAAGGGGGGATGTACATACTGATCGCTGCCTGTAAGCTGGGCTGGCCCCTATAAGCAAAATTAGGTGCCTGCTTAGGGCGGAAAGTCGACAACAAGTGCAAAATGGTATTTTCATTGCTAGTATTGTTAAAAATAAACTTTAAAATAAAATATTACAAATTGTACTGCAACTATTTTAAACTACGAATAAAAATTCAGAGTAAGGTCATCAATAAACTCAAAAAAATGTATTATAATAAAGGGTGAAATTTGACAAGTTCGCCTAGGGCGCAAAAAAGACTTGAGCCGGATCTACGCCAAGATTTTGCGAAGCGGTTCCCGTGCTTCCGCAAGTGCTTGCAACCATCGCGCACGCAAAGGACGGAGTGAGACAAAACATCCACGCGTCGTCTGTCTCGTACCGTCCTCCCTCGCTTTCAATGGCTCTCGCTCGCTCTCGCCTTCGCCGGACAAGAGCGAGACAGAAATGGTGGGGATAGCGACAAGCTCGTATCGGGTGCACCAAAGCATATACGGTAACAATATTGTATGTGATAGAATCTAAATTTTAAATATTTTTACGAAATAGGTAAACTATATAAAACTAGTACGATATATGAGATATATTACTACAATATTGTAGTATACTGTACAAAACATAATATTGTAAAGAATGAGTAATTTGTATATATACATTTCTCTCAGTTTATTTATAAATATATTATTTAGGATTTAAAACGAACAAAGCTAGAATAATTTTCTGAACTTTTATTTGTATACAATTTGTATTCCACGATGATATTTCACATTTTACATATTCGTGACATTACTGTTTACGCTCTTATTTTTACAATAACTTACGTCTATTCGAAATTTTACATTTATCTACAAAGCAAACAATTATCCTAAACAGAAATGTTTGTATGTGTACTATTCACAGATGGCATAATTCGTTTAATCGATATTTAGTTATAAATACATAATAAATAAAACCGCCTGTTTGTACTGTGATACATTTTGCTTTACGTAGTTTTTACGGAGTGATATGATAGCTCGAATCTTCTTCCCTCGGCTCGACAACATTATTAAATATTTTAACAAACGTTTCATAACGCACAAAAGCGAAAAGGAAATGCTTATAAATGCGGAAAATTCGAAAGCTACAAGGTACGGGTTCTGTACTTTTTAATACTTTGCGTATCGTATTTGTTCGGTAAATGCAATTATGAACCGTGACTCTGAAACATAAGATTACTCAATAGGAAATCGCTTTAAAAAATTTCTTCCATCATATTTCACTAATTTTACGATCCAAATGTTGATATTATGTGACAATAAATTAATATGCCTAGAGGAGAGACAATTGAATTTCCACGTATTATTATGTACACTCTGCTTTCATTTCCCAGCTATGTTTCTTTAAAAACACTTACGTGACCAATATCTCATTTTGTTTGTCTTCTCGAAGGTGAAGAATCAAAGAAGCATGTCATAAAATTGTGATCGTTGGAACGACGCGTGTACTGCTGATTTTAAATACTAGATTTTCAAGAATTTTCTTATAACGGAACGTGTATTAGTTGCATTATTCTTTAATATCAAGCTGCCAAATGAGTGTCATTTTTAAAACAGATGGTAAAAAAAAAGGAATGGACATTAAAAGTTTAGCAAGAATGTCAATGGCGACATAAGAGCAAATCGAAGTGCTAAAAACAAATTTAATTTTAATTTTTAGCGTCCGATAATTGGAAATTCGTATGTATACGTATATAAAAGAAATTTATCGCTACATAGATATATTGTAAACGGAAAAGTAAACATATTTTGAGCATGTTGTCAGTTACTTTAATAATCTAATAATTAGTGATCATGGTCCACTCTTGTCATACAATGACTAGCACACTTCGAAAGATTTTGAAATATGCTATCTAGCGTGTGCAGCTCGGTGCCGACAAAAGAACAAAATAATATACACGTAGTTTAAGATACTTCAGGTGACATAATAAATCGTTAACATTCACTTTGCAGTAACACTGGCTTTTTATAAAACAGTACTTTTCCTTTACAAATTATTATTAGCAAAATGATTTGCCTTTAGCGAACAGATATTCAAGAATGTGTACGCACTGGCTGTCTAGAGAAACGAAACATCATTTCCATGCCTGCTTCTGCGCTTTCTGGGACGCCAGTTTCTTAGTGACGTACGATGCGATTAACAGCGCTGCCAGTACTATTACAATTAGATAGTAATCGAAATCTTCTTTCAAAACGTCGAACGTTTTAGACGGTGCCACACGCGTGTAGAATAAGTCTGCGAACATCATATTACAACGGTATTATTTACAAGTTAATGGAATTGAGCATAGAAATATTTCGAATCCCGTGATACTTACCAAGACCGTGTACAAAAACTAAGCAAGTACTTTCAAGGCCACTAGGACTAGAATGAATCCCCGACACCCTAAAGACGCTTTGATTATAATTAATTATCGCGTCCATTTGAATAGGTATCTCAGGCATGTACGGTATAACACCTTCTTCGCGTACTTCCGGATTAATAGGCCGCCGCGGATCCACCATCATCCACGGTAATTCCAACACACCGCCATTGGCTAGGGCCACTATTACATTTAAGGCAATTAAAGGTAATTACGGATTCTTAAAAAGCAGAGTTTAAATAATGTATTATATCTAAATGGCTCGCACGTACCAATAATATGTTTGCTTGTAATACCCTTCTCGGTAATAGTTTCCCGCATGGATTCTATCGCTGCGGGGAAAATGAAGGCTTGTCTTTCTACAATTGGCAATTTAGTCGTAGCTAAAGATGAGAACACTGAAATGGCAGAAAATAATTATGTAAATAATTTATGTAATAAATAATTAAATAAGCGGATGAAGAGAGGACAATGGAGTTGGTACCTGTGGTATTACTCTGTATTTTTCCTTCGTAAAGTTCTAAACTAGCAATTTCCGTCCTACGACTCTTTTCATTAAAGTAACTATAAACTATCCAATTTTCCGAATGCACGATATGGACCGGGCCGCGTACTCTTTTGTGGATAATAGAAAATATCATCGCTCCGGAGACTGCGTCCAGTAAATACAAATTAAGCGTATCTATAAATCAGAAAGAGTTCGTGAGACCACTGCTGTATATCGATAATTCAATTAAATAGAATTTATCCATGATTGCTCTGCAGTTCCTCTGAGTTCGCTTACTTTTGTGAGTGTGTCCAACACCCTCTGTTACTATAGCGACTAAGTTAGGATTAATATATTTATACAGAACAGATCTATCGCTTAAAACTCTACCCTGGGAATGAACACGTTCTATTGGGTTTTTAGACACAACATGAGCTATTCTTTGGTTCTTCGGCGAAAGCAGGAGCTCCCACACTTTGTGAGCGACAATTTCCTGTAAAATGGAATTACGATCAGATCTAGATCATTGAATAAGATAACTAGGAGCAATTCAATAATTCGAAGTTCCACGCACTTGGGATGTGCTGTATGAAAGAGAAAACCCAGACAATTCGCCGGTTGTTTGGTCAGCAGTAAATATGTACGTATTTTTGCCAAGTGACGCAGCGATTGCTGTTGCGCCTTCGGGATACACGTGCGCTTTATCTCGGCCATCGAGAATAAGAATGCTTCGCAGAAAATCGTCCGTCGTAACATGCAGCAGCATGGATTGCTTTATTTTATATCCTAATTTTACCAAACCGTCCAGTGGCTGCCCAGTTATCGGATTAAACGTGTATATAACGCCTTCTCCTGTTTTCTAAAGTATCCAGAGAAAATGATTAGAAGTTAATATTCTAGTTTAAACTATCTTTTTTTTGTTTTAGCGCGAAGAAAGCATACTTTATCTTCTGCTAGTAGAGCACACTGTGGCGGATAAGGGAAGTGTCTGCTACCGCGTTGCACGTACAAAACTATTGCGTTGGATCTCTTAGCGAAACCTCGAATACTCGGCACTCTAAGTTGCCAAATAATCTCGCCTTTTCTGGTTTCAATACCATACAGCTGCAAGTAAAATGATGTATTAATATATGATACACATCTCGAATCTATTAATTAATAGTCATAGCAACAGTGTCGTACTTTCCCTGCTGATGTAACAAGAACGATCATTTTATGCAATCCAAATTTGTCCCGCACTAAATCAGTCCGTTGATTGGATTGCTGAGGTGTAAGGCTTAATATCGATTGGAAGAATGCCTTTGCTTGTTTAAACTGAGAGCTGACTCTTCTAAACATCATACTCAACACGTCCCCTAGTCACAACAAAAGCATTATTAAATCAAGCCCGTTACACGTACAGTAATAGCACTGTAAATTGCTTTTTTAATATTGTAGTTGCCAAGGAACGGAAAACCGCGAAGTATTTAATTGTAAAACTGGAGCAGCAGTGAGTAGAACACAATTACAATATTAATAAAACACGTTAATATAATATACTAAAGCTCGTTAGATTTTTAGGTAGAGTAACACTGGTATGTACGTTATTTTCAACTATTCATGCAGAACACTAAAGTACAAATCTAAGTATATCGTTTACAATTGACTTTTATATTAAATCTAATCACCGAGCTACTAAACAGTTAATATTCTCATGCAAATAAAAATTGCACTGTTATAGAAATCTCCTTGATTAGCAAGGATGAGAATATGCTCTATGTCTCGTTGAGCGTCTAAAGGAAATTCACGCATGCGAATAAACTAACGAACAGCAGGAAGACAAAGTAAGTTTCAAACCAGCCCTTGCTGCTTCACTACTTACATGAACTGTCTACATCAATACCTGCCAGCAGCCATTCACAAAAGAAAGGTAATTAATACAACTTAACTAATATGTTTTCGTTGTTAAGAAATAAATTGTAAAGATACATTTATCGTTTATTTATCATTATTACGAATAAGTTGCGACAGTAAGCTTCTCAAATAGTATCCTCTAAATCATAATATAGATACGAAGAATTATGATATTATCACTTTAGTAGTCCTAACTTACATTCAACGATGTTTCGTGTCTGAGCATAGAAACACTTGGATATATCATCGAAGGCTTGTTAATTCAATTACTTGCAATAGATCTATATAAGTTTCTTTACTCTCCCCGTTACGATTATTATATTAACCATCACAGTATTATTTATAAACGTTTCTTTAATAATCCGAAACAAAAGTATTCTCTACTCCATTTTACACAGGTATTCGCTGTACCTTAAACGAATGCTTCGTACGCTGAATATTAAGTTTTATACTTACTCTCTTTCTGATCAAATTCCTTTTCGATCGCTTGATCTCTGTCCGACATTGGTAATTCTATAATCTCCACAGCCACGATACTAGAGAGCGCTTCTTCTCTGGTCCATATTAACTTATTATGTTGCAACAGGGCAACGCTGTGGTCTTGCGAAGATAGTAAGTGACGGCAGGTTACACCCTTCGCTTGACGGGGGCAAACTGAAGCCATAATTGTGGGCGATAGTAACGAGGCATGCGTTAAACTCATCGACAGATTTGGCAAAGATTTTGATGTTAGGAGTTCCATAGCTGCAATCTCTGTCATCTAGAATATATCATAATCAAGCGTTTTCAAAGCCGCGGAAGAAAAGAAATTCTTCTGTAAATCAGAGCAAAATGCTCACCCCATTTTTATATGTTGTTTCTAGTAACACTTTGTCATTTTCAACCGAGACAATGTAGAGCGTAGCATCGCCAGCTATATCTCTTAAAATAGGAACAGGTACTTCCCGGACAAGCAGTATTCGCTTTCTCTGATTACCGTCTGCGCTAATCGATACGACGGGCTCTTCGCCGAGCACAGATTCCAAGTGATACGGACCTTGTGCACCGGCACCGAATATTGTGTTTATTGTAACTGATTGTGGCTGAGCGTTCGTGTCGAATAAGTGTACCAAAAGCAGTATAGCCAGTGAACTATCTCCTTTCAAACATGCTAGATACGGAGCTGCTAGAACACATCTGGAATAATAGAAGCATCAAAACGGCCGGAATTTCACTCGACTAATATTCTTCGATAAAAGATACTTTATATTATATGTAATAAAATGATTCCTTACTCTGTTTCTTGACTTATGAACGGCGCAGAGACTCTTCTCGTCTTCAATTTATCTCCCGTTTTGCTGTCATAAGATGTAACTTCAACCCCACTATTATAAATAGGTAAAATATGATGCAGCGTGCCGTCCTTTATGTGCCATTTCACATCTTTAATTCTGTACGGTATAAGAAAATTATAAATGTTAAAACATATTACAGGAATTACTCTGGCAAAATATATTTACACATGTGACTATAGACATTATTTATACCTTTATACATAGAACATTGAATAAAATGTAATATAATGAAAAAGTGAGACAGTTTTGAATGGGAAACAAGATGTTTTCTAATCTTCTATATTATACTGTGTTTTATATAAAGAATTTCAAAAATACTTCACGTATTTCACGTCAACTATTTTCAATTAAAAATTTAAATTAGCTAATTCGTTTGATTCACCGTTTCCATTTCAAACGTGCCAGTTTTTATAATATTTTGCCTGGCAAAATACTTCGTCTATTCCTTTGCACTGGAACGCAACGTGAAAATAACACAAAGCGTGGTAATTTATCGACATGGCAGAGACATGATTGTTTAAAGTGTAGAATATATATTACTGACAGTGCATTAAATAAAGATAAAAGGACCTGTTAGCACTGTACAATCCCAGTGTAGAAAAAGATATAAATGGAGAGAAACGTCTGAAAACCAGTAACAATTATATCTTTTTATATACACTGTATCTTCTTTTGCAATTCAGTTATAACCGAAACAGCGGAAGCCTCTGTTTAAAGCATTAACTGTTAAAAAGATAATACATACCTATCTGGATTTTGTTCCGCTATCGGCCATTCATGAATTATATGCCCCGCAGCTAAATCCCATGCACGAACAATGGCTGGTACACCTCCGCTCACAGAAACAAGATCTCCATCCGAGGCGCCACCCAATGCACGGATGTGGCCTGCGTATCCTTTCTCTAACACTCGCCTCCATAATATTTGTCCTAAATAATTCAATGTTTCATTTATTTCTTTTCTTTCTATTATATTTATTTCTTCCTTTCTATATGTTTATTGCAAGCCCTGTATAACACTTATGTTATATCGAGAAGCAATAACTGAGCCAAGACTTATCTTTCATGGTTATTGAATATTCTCATTGACTGTATAATTATGTAAACGATTGTAGTCATTCTTTAAAACTGTATCTGAATTTTATAACACCGAAAATGGAAGACACACGCGGAGTGGATCGTGATCATTTTGCCGAATTTCATATTCTAAATTACAAACCGTAAGTTTCCAGGCGTGATGTGAAACAATGATAATCATTGCACGTTTCTGTAGTAAATGTTTACGGTATACCTGACTTAAGATTTAGCGCGGCAATAACATTCTCCTCAGTAGCAACAATGATCTTCTTCGCGGTGGAGACAGTGTCGAAGCTGGCGAACTTAATTTTCCCGACATAATTCTGCTTCCTGTAAGGAGAACGAACAATCGTACGTTTAACGATTAATCAGCGACACACTGTCAAAGCATGGAAGCATGCTGCTGCATTATTTAAGAGGTTGACGACTACGATCAACAGTGGCTTAAGGATTCGTGAGGATTTACCAGTCGAACTTCCCGATTTGGTCCTCGTAGAGACACAGAGACAAATTAAATAGTCCGAACAGCACGATAAGGCAAGGTAGTATTTGAACGTCGATTAATAACCGGTTGATATTCCCTCTAAAACTCCATACGAACGGAGCCATGATGATTAAGTGTAAACGTATCAACCCATCCGCTTACACAAACTTCCTCCGCACCTGACTGCCACAAGAATCGACGATGATTCGTTCCCTACTACCACCACAAATGCACAAAAAACGCTGGTCGGGACAAGGCGCCCTTTCCTGGGGCGATTGATAATGCGACCAATCACCATGGACGAGGTCTAGGATAGACCCACATCTTACGGGAGCTCGCGTCACGGGAACTGATATACCGACCACGTGAAAAATCAATGGTACTATCGCGCACTCTCTGTTAGAAAATAGTGATTCCAGGAACCATATCGCAGACGGGAGCACAGTTACCGAAGCTAGAAAAGTAGGTAAAAAGTACTTTCTTCCGTTATTGTACATTCATAGTGCGATGGATCCATCGTCCAATGTAATTTTGTGTCATATGTCAATTTCCGTATTACATGCGATGTTATCAATTCAGAGTATAGATCGCAATCCTACCAGCGGTTAGAATTGAAACTAAATATGGTGAAAATGCTGCGAAAAACACAAATCTGAATCGATCTCGATCCACACTTAAGTAGTAAAAGTAACAAGTGAACGCTGGAACCAAATCAATTTACACTGCGATCGCAACGTTATTGTGTTTTTACTTTGCTATCTTTACCGACATCGGTAATTGTACCGAAGTAGTTCCAAAAGTCACCGTTCTTAAATGTAGAGTGCGCGTCAAAGCCTGTAATTTTTCACGAAGTCGTTTTTTCAGATCGTCAGGCACTAATTCCCATAAGATGTAAAATCTATCTTTTACATCGTCTGTGATAGTGTTCCAACAATTCATTTCAGATCACCACAGTCCTTTTGTATGCTTACGCTCAGGCACTGAGTGAGCAAAGTGATAGTGAACTTGCAGCTTACAACGAGCACCAGGAAAGCTGTAAGTAGATTTAATACTTATTAACTACGCTACATCATATCCGTATTCATTTTTGCGTTCTTGTATTACTTTATCGTAAGATAGTAAGCATATTTGAAGGGAATAAAGTGCAGAATCTTAAAAGACAACTGTACTATTATGTATCTTTCGATGCTGAAGTTCCAAGTTCACTTTAACTTGTCCGCTTAAAGCGGTGCACCGAAAATATCTCGCGAGTTCCGCGTTTAACAAAGAGAATCAAATGCGAACAACTTAACCTGAAAATAATAGTAAGGGGTCTCTGCGACATCGTCTTTAGTAATGTTCACTTTTCATTTCTAAGAAAATGAGACCCTCTGTGTAACATATTTAGGAGATTTGGGAACTCCGGAAAATATTGTATACGTGTGGGGCTTAGAAACGATAGAATGTGTGAGGTGGTTAAGAAATGTGGGTCATATTCCGAATTCAAGCGTCCATCACGCCACGTTACCGCTTAAAAAACACTGTCCCTAGCCCTTACATGATTTCGCAATTACGTATACACGCTTTTCCTTCCGTCGAAGGACTTTCACTTTTCTTTCGCCGGCGATGCGTCTAACCAAGCGGCGATTCTTTATCCGAGGGAGGGAAAGAGTGCAGGCCGCTGGAAGAATTTACGTAGCACTTAATCCCACCACTTAGAGGCCTCGACGAAATCACCCTACTCTGTATTCCTGGGTACCTATTCTTCTCAGCTTCCGCTCTACCTCCGCCACTCATCATCGTGAACTTCTTCCTACACTCAAACTCCCACGCCAAAACACTAAACTCTCATGCCGTAACGAGGGCCGGACGAAGATTTAGGGTAGCAATACTCGCCTGTAAATTATTATACAATTGCGCGGGAGTAGTTTACGAACCTTAAAGAGGGCACCTTGTGTCGCCTTTGAAATTCACTCTCAAAGAAGCGAGCATTCGTGAGCCTTGCGAATTTATTTTAACGAACGCGTATATTTCTTCTAGCGCTAAGAAATATTATAAGCTTCTTCTTGAGAGCGCAGTGATTTGGCTCGATTATAGGATCAGATGTTTGTGACTGGAGGATCGATGGTAATTGTACGCGTCGTAGGGCGTGCGAGGAACAGGAAGAGGAAATCTCGAATCAGTCGTGAAGCCAATCCTTTAATCGCCTGGTACTAAAATATTATAAGGCGCGTAATCGCCGCGATTGCGCCAAAATCCGCGCGGCTAATCTCCCAGCCGTAAAAGCGGTTTTATTTACTCGTTCACCTGCCCTTAGTGGGGCACTTCACTCGCTGCTTTCACAGATTTTAATGACAGTTGCGACTCGTTGGCGCAAGCCGCTGCAGTGAATAAGTTATTCTATCGCACGGCAATGTCCCCAAATTATTATCGTATAAACATCGTTCCAATCCTTTCGTAATTTTCTCTCGCATCTTTAACATTCCCTTTACGACTTTAACATAAAGTACAGAAACAGAACAAGGCGCCTCTTAATTAAACCCAAATAACTTGAAATGATTTTGAAGATGGCCCATCTTTGCGAAACTTTAAACGGCTGAAACTGTATCTACTATTATCAAAACTCCACTATAAACACAGCAAAGAAATATATATTTTTCAGCAGCTTTTACCGCCATCTGATCGACGCTCTTATATTTTTCAAGCAGCTCCGACATAAACGTACCCTTACACTGATTCTCCGAGACAGCCTAGCCACGTAATTTCGATAAACCGCCAAAGCTCGCGGATCCAGTGCTAAATTCGAGCTCGTTCGACCACCAGCCAGAATCATTCGAAAATCCCCGTAGCCTCCGATTCCATGAAATATCCTGCATTATTTACGGCGGCCAGCGTGGCCCTCGCGGGCCGTGGCGATATAAAAATGGCACTCGTAATCGACTCGCCGACGGCCCCGATTTCTCTCTCTCGTTGGTCGCGGTGGAAATGAATGAAGGTGGCTCAGGCTCGAAGGGAAAAGGGGGCGACGGCGGCGCGAGGTTCTAGGCAACATCCAGCAGATGAGATAGGATTGAATGGACGTCGTGAAGACGCTGGATCAGTGTGTGGAGTGGCGAGGGGGCGGGGGAGAGGGTGGCCGGGAGACAAACGCGGGGGGTTGGAAAAACGAAGGAAGCGCGAGGAGAGCAGGAGGAAAGAAGGGGATGGAAAAAGTGGACGGTGGGGGTGGGGTGGTACGAAGAAGCGTATCGAGAAGGGAAGGGGATGAATGCCGGTGGAAGAGGCAGGGTGGAGAAAAGTACGCCGGGAATGGGAAGAACGGACGGAGACAGGCAGGGGGTGAAAAAAGGAATTCGAGGGAAAAAGAGTTTGGCCCGTGGTACACGGGCGATGAGACGAGGCCAGATGAGATGAGATGATACTGTTGCATGTAGCGCGTGCGCGTACCGACTCAATAAACATCCGTAGAAGCCTCGGTAAGACCCTGGCCCGCGCTCTGGATTACCGCCGCTACTTTCCTTTATTTTCCGGATGCAATGCCCTCCCTCCTTCGACTCATCTTTACCGTGACTCTCTCACCCTGTCAGGAAACAGACTCGTCATTCTTTACGTACCCCTTTTTGCCGCGCTCATCTTCGCGCTGGGACTGGATCCGGCGAGGGAGTACGGCTGCCAAGGGGTGCGCGCGGGGGTTTCGATTAGCGATCTGGTTTAAATTCCGTGCAAGGCGGCGCATGCTACGTACGAGAGGTTAGTGGTAAAAATTTCCCAACTGCGAATATCAAGAAATGAAAATTAAGGAAAATAGTGTTAGAGGAAAGTAGAAACTCGTTCGTTCTTCTTGGCCACTTTACATCTTGTAGGCAACTGGGTCAAGTGTACGAAGAAACTTCTGTAAGTCACCGTCTAATGGAATTTATCACGAGATTTATCTACAATTAGGAATGCTTCATCGCGGCAGAATCCATTAGTTCCACGTCGTCCAGTTTATCTCTGAAAGCTGTGGATTTTGGTTAGATGGATCTTCGGTTTTTCTTGTCTTCGCTAGTAAGAAGTGGAACTTCATTCTTCACGTGCTTTGATTCTCTTGTCCGCGTTTCTGGGACAAATCGATACGGCTAAGCTTTCCTGAACGCTCCATCCCTTTTACAATACACTCGCTGTGCCTGTTCCTTTAATTCGTCTATGAATTTCTAGATATGATCTCGAAAGATCTATAAAAGAGATTCAATCTTTACCGTAGACTGAAATTTATTAATGGTACCCTATCTCGATCTTCTTCTTGCACCTTCGGAACAAGCTTTTAAGTAGCTTCCTTGGACGCTTAATTTCCTAAAGTTACTTCTTCTTTGCGGATCTTCTTACCCCTATGACTCTACCGTAGAAGATTCTCGAATTTCGTAACACGAAGTAGGTACATCTACTAGACTAGAAAAGGCTTTCCGAAATTCAAAATTGCTCGCTCACAATCATAACCAAGCGGGGTGACTGTACAGCAAAGAAATTGAAGTAAACTTCAGCTACTGAATTTTAATCTTCCACCCATTAGCGAAATGTCTCATCGATCCCAGCAGAATCTAGCCGCGCCAGATTTCCTAGTTCAGCTCTGAAATATATTTGCAGCGACGGCTGTCCACCAGACCGCCATGTGCGCGGCATAAATTAAAACATTGATTCGCAAGGGTCTAATCATCTTCCGTTCAAATATTTGCCGATCCGTATAGACGGTTCTGGCCACAAGGTTGTATAAAATCGTGTCACGAGTGCTGCGTAAACAGGCGACGCGGCCAATTAAAGCGATAGAAACAGCGAGTCTCTCATTACGCTATCTGCGGGCAGCTGAAATGCGTTACAACTGTCGCTAAACCATTCCGTATCTGTACAATAATCGGACATCATATGCTCCGGTTATCAGCGAGCAAACGGCCCTTTCGAGGGTCGATCTATCGCGCGTGTTTCGATTCAGATCTGCGTCGCCTCTGCCCCGCTATTCAAAATTTAATTAATTACAAATTGCTCGACGCCGTGGCATTTCCAAAACCCTGCTACACCGTTGATCTTTCACTGAACAGCAACCCTACGCCTCCGCCACTAGCTAAACGCAGCGGATCGAAGATCATCGCCATCGGAGGCAACACCGAGAAGCTCTATAGAAATCCCAAACGACTCCATCCGAAAAACCGGAGACCCACAGTGCCCCCATATTTCTCGGAAGCCGATGCTCCAGCAGGAGTGCAAGTTCGTTCCCTCCGAAGCGGCAGCCACTCACCCTTTACTTAATTGCGCAAATCCAAGAGTCGTAAGGTAGACCAGGCTCGGCACTTTCGGGCGTTGGGTTCGGTTAGCAGCGGACCCAACGCCCACCACCACCAGACTCTTTCCCTTTTCCTCCGTTCGTCGCTCTCCCCCGCCCTCGTCCGGTTCGTCACCACCCTTCGCCCGTGCGTCCTCCGCAGTAGAGAGAATTAGAGACGCACAGGGCGAACGACAACGACGTCGACGACGACGACGACGTCGAGCTCCTTTCTACCCTCTCGTTCCGACTCTCCACCCCGTGGCCGCCACTTTCTCCGTTCCTCCTTTCCTCTGTCCCTGTTGTTCTCCACCTCGGTTCTCAGTTCTCCTGCTACTCTATGCCGGGAAGCCTCCATTAAATTCATTAGGCCATTAGTGGCTGCAACCCTCCAAGATGGCTCCCGTCGCCTGGCAACGCTCCGCTTCTCCACGCTCCTCTCCGTCCGTCGTCTCTCCTTCTTTGTCCTTCGCACCCGCAACCCCCGTGTCCGTTCCTCCTAGCGGACCACTCCAGCCTCTTCCTTCCGTCCCTCTTAGCGGCCTCGCGTGCTCTCCCTCTCGAGCGGGTGGGTCTTGGCGGGTGTAATTAGATTCAACGAGCGAAAAGGGGTGGGCGGGGGTCGGGTAGGAAGAGGTGGCCCAGGAGGGTTGCTCGTTCGCCAGCCACGTTACTGAAGAGGGCCATTGCCTCTGGGTGTCCAGAGTCTCTCCTAGTTTCTCTCCGATCCGACCGCCGCCCACCCTCTCGCCCCTCGCCCTTCCCAGAGACGCGAGATACGTGCTTTTTTGACGTGGTTGCGTGGAACGTCGGGAAAGAAGTTTAGTGCGAGGATTATGTCGCTCGGGGTACACGGGGCGGGGGGCACCCTAACGTTCGAATATTGGGGACGACTTTACTGGCTTCCGAAAATCGAGAGCTGCAGGATCGTTCCATGCGCTCTCTCATACTTGACTTTTCGGTTATTTTCTATAAAGTTTGTGGTAAATAGAATTTTTTTCTATGCACGCTGGGGATAATATTAATAATAATAGTAATACGTTTTTATTACACCATCAGATTGTGTTAGATTAATACATAGTTGAGTAGTTTTATTTTCTGTGGTGAAATGAGCCAGATTCCGCAAAATGCTGTTTCAAAATCTTACTCTAATGGTGGAGAATGAGGGGCAACCACGAGTTTCATTGATTTTAGGAATTATGTATTTTTAGGAAGGGTTTGTGTATTTTGCTTGTAAGGCTTTGTTGTCGTCTCTGAGGTTTCGTTCAAATTTTGGGTGAGAATGTAGGAGAAGGTGTAAGTCTGTTTTCAATCGATGTTAAGTTACTGCACGGTTAGTGAGTTTCTCTAGTTCGTTGGCGTGCTCGCTGGTGGAAAAGGCTGATTGCCCGAGGCCGACTACGGAGTCTTTGCGTTTCTCCTCACGTTCCTTTTCCTCCTCCAAGTTATTTGGAGCTGTGTTCTCGCACAGGTTCGATCTACTAAGGACGGAATGAATGGAATTATTCTGGTCAGTTCTGGATAAAGTATTCGGCCCACACGCACGATCCAATTACGTATCGGAATTAATTCGGGAGCAGCGATTCAAAGCGCGCTCTAAGTAGATACAGGCGACCATGACAAGACCGAGCAATGAACTGCGGGATCATTTAATTATCAAAATTATTTATATAGTATAAATTGAATTTCGACCGTAAATTTTAGAAGAGATTGAAAGAAAAAAAGACCGAACCGGTGCGCTGAAATCATCTCTTCCAAAATTATTTATGTCACGAAAATACCTTAATGATAAAAGTCAATAAACAGTTACTCAGTAAAATAGCACTAACCATAACAATTATAAAAAAATCTATCGCTTTCTCAATTTCTTAATGTCTTCACATAAGTGTTTCATTGATCGACGATATTCATAATAAATTTATGTAGAGAATATCCTTAACAAAAAATGAATAGCATCACAGTATATTTCATATAATGCTAATAATTCCATTCTTCAATTACCTCCCTTCTACAAAAGTGTTGAAATTATTCAAACATCCACTAGCTTTGTGATTAACTCACCCTTTACATGGACCCTGCACATCACCAATATACAGAGTTAGTCGTAGCAATAAAAAATATTCCACAATTACAAACACAATCTCCCCATATCCTTGTATTTCAATGAAATCTGCCATCGCCCACCCTCCCCCTGTTTAACTACTCAGCATACGTTGCTCCCGACGAGCTGGCCGATAGGCAACGACGTGGATTAAGAAATCAGAAACGATGGCCTCGGTTCGTTGCATTGTGTTGCATTCCCGTCGCGGGTATTTGTACGCGGCTGTTTTCGGGGGTGGCAGAGCAAAGGGGACTCTTAAAATACTCCAAGAGCTTCTAAATCATGGAGGCTTAGTAGCCGTCGTGCGAGCAGGGATTACCTACCTTACTTCAAAGTGCCCTGCAGGTGCGGGCTCTCCGTTTCGGATCCTCTTCCACGACAGAACGTTGAATGATGCGTCAGTTGCACTTAACGACACCGTGCGTGCGTGCTCGCTCTCCGCTCCTATCCCAAAGCGACGGGTTCTTCTCGCCCCTCGCACCTTCGCCGTCCCTGTGTACTCGACGAGCCGTTCCCTCGCGGTTGGAGCTCGCCGGAGAGGCTCCCTGATTTGCATCTGTCTCTGAATTCGCGAAAAAGTCGAGCGGAACAAGGAATTGGGTAGGTTTGGTAGTTCGCGTTGGATGGGCGTGGATTAATTTGATATCTGCCCGAGATTTCCCTTTATCCTGCAAACGCGGTTATGGGGAAAAATTGATATTACCAGGATGAACGTGGAAGATTGAAGTGGCTGTGTGCATTTATGCAATGGGCTCGTGAGAAATCTCCTTGTCGAAGTACGTCCACGTTGTTCGGAAGTTTCTTTTGGGTTCTAGTATTGTTCAGGCATTCCATACTTTCTCTGTTGTAGTTATGCTACCTAGAAATCTGGAAGGTTCACCTTCTGTAGCCCTCTGCAGCATGGCAGATAAGATTCCAGCGTTAGATGAGGGCGCGTGGAGCAGTGGACGCCGTTGGTCCGTGCATGACGCTCCTAATCTACTTGAAACATAACGCGAACTACTATTCCCTGTGTATTATACTTTGGTTCTGTCAAGGAATCTAGTTAAAAGCAGAACGAAGAGAGTATCAGTATGAAAAGTAAACTGTCATATTCTTTTAAATGCAAAGTGAAAGTCAGAAGAATAAAATGATATACATTCTGAAGATCAGGTAATATTAATCGATAGTACCAATTTACTATACGTTAATTCTTCGCGCTTGCATGGGGTGTATCGCACTCCAGACAATTCTTTTTCCTTTGCCAATACTTCTGTAAATTTTTAGACCTTGATATTAAAATTTAAGAATTCGGTGGATTTTAGCAAAAAAAATCGCTTTCTTCCATAACTATGTTTCGAAGTACTAATTTCAATCTATCAAAGTTTCTAAAAACAGACAATCAGACCGTTACGAATGTATAATTATCACTAAAAGTTGAAAGATTCAAAAATACAAAAATGGTAATAAAAAGTGACGTTGGAGTGCAGCGAGCCCCATCTGACCAATTTGTGATTATAAGAGGGTGTGACCAGGAAGGGTAAACTCACGTACTCGTGTTACTTTGCGACCAGCCAACTTGCCAAATTCAAATATTTAATCGCAACTAGTGAATTCTTCATACGTAGCCATAATCCAATTCCACGGCCAGCGAGCCCCTCGCCCGCGACATCCCCGCGATTAGATCGAAGGGGGTAATCGCGCAACCGAAACGGGGACAAGGTTAAATCTTCGATTCTATTACCCAGCCTGAGGACTTCCGTTACTGAAAATACTCAATTACCCGGGGTATCAGGAGTACACCGCGGTCGAGGGGCGCGGGGGGGGGGGGGAAGATCGAGGAGGAGCCGGGGGTGGCGCGGGCGACGGTGGTCGAGATTATGCGCGGGCGGAAAATTCGAAAGCACGAATAGCGATTACCATGAGAATTAAACGACCGCGGCGGGGCGCCGAGGGCGGCGGAACCTCGGGCATCTTAAGACGGCCGGGGCCCGTGTCTGTTTCATTTTCGAGGGAAACGAAGTCGGGGATGGAATTTCGACTCCCTCCCCGATTCTCTAAGTCCCCCGCCCTAAGCCCTCAATTTCACTGGAGTAAAAGCTGAGGCGGGGAGCGTGATAAAACGGCTTCTTATTCCCGCGTTTATATTCAATCTCGGTCGGCCCCGCGGCCACAAAGGGCTCCATTTGAAACACGTTAGTCGATGCCGTATATGCAGGAGTAGAGTACAGTCGAAGGGCTGGCGAGGGGGGGGAGGGGCAGTGAAACGCGGCGATGCATTATGTAGCACCGCGCTGATCCTTATATGCATCTATGCATGGAGCTCCGCGGCCGTGGAAAACTTTATGGACGGCCTGTACCACCCGACACACGTACGCACGAAGGACGATCCGAAAAGCGTTAATGCACACGCGACCGGCTACACCTACCCCGACCTCCCCCCCTCCCCCCTCCCTCCTCCTCCTCCGAGCCGCGGGCGTATTTCAAGCGTCCCTTTTCGAAAGTTTGCTGCCGCTGCTCGAGATTAGTTTTATCGTCTTACTTCGGAGCGTCGTCTCTTGAAAATAAGAGGGGCCGAGGGGGGGAAAAAAGTTGCCCGGCGAAATTATGCGACCGCGTGTGCCTCGACGGGCAAGTGGCCTTCTTAACTTTACCCGGCAACTTCCGTCGGCTCGGGCTAAATTAATATCTACACACCCGGCATTTAGAACGGTCGCGTCCTGCTCGCTCGAGGGCCCTTGTCCGCGGAGAGGATGGCGAATATGTGGCTGAACGCGAAGGGTCTATGCGAGCGGAGAGGAAAGATGAGGATGATTTGGGGGTTGAATTCTGTGGTGGGTGCTGGGGGTGTTTTTATGAAATTTTGATGAGTTTGTTGGTGTTCTACTCTATACAGATAGAGATACAACTCTCCTTTTGGTATTTAAGGGGTCATTCTACTTTGATCGGTAAAACATAAGCGGGAAGAAGGGTGGTTTGTCAGACTCTTTCTTCGAACCGGCGCCATTCTGTTATTTTTCAACGAACATTGTTAACTGAGCTTCGAGCGATAGCGATACTCATGTAGATTAAGAATTTTTCGTTTGAGATAAGCCTGAGTGGGAAAATTAGCTGCGCCACGGACATAACTCGTTTTTGAGTTGCCATATTGGCGCTATAAAAAAAAACTAAAGAGAATTAAAACAATTCCTTTTAATTTTCTTTTTGTGTAATATAAGAGTAGTTTAATAAAGAGCAAAAAAGCTTTAAAGATAGCTCAAGTTTTCGGCCGATCAAAGTAGAACGACCCCTTAAATGTTCATGGGAGATTTTCTTTTCACGCACGATTTTAGGTAGATATATCTTAGGAAATTATTTTTAGTAGCAGTTTGGAATTTTGAATAACGTTAGTATTGCTTGATTGTCCAGCAAACTGTAAGTAGATTCGAGCGGATGAAATGTCGAGAGTTGAGCCTGACCATAAAACACGACGTTCTATTAAATTAATTGTTCGCAGAGTGAAATCGCTGTCGGTTTATTTAAGAAGGGTACACAGTTCCGTTTTATAGTAGCGTGCATGCGAAAGTGCTACTACACTTTGCACTCACGCTGATTGCGACCCCCAAAGGCTGTCGACTGTATTAAATGGAGAACAATCGGTGCATCGTAACTGTTAGAAGAAATAAAAGAGAATTAGGGGTAGCACGGGGGAGGAGGGCGGAGATAGAAGGACAGAGAGCCAAAGAGAAGCAAAAAGAACGGCAGAGATAGACAAGGAGGTCCAGAAAGACTTATAAATAATTCGGGGAGAGTTAAAAAGGAACAAAGAGCTTAATGGAATTCTGTGTTCAATTAGAAATATGATTCCTCGGGGTAACTATAATCACGAAACATTACTAAAGTACCATAAATCTCTTAGAGTCTACATTCAAAGATGTCCAGATTCAAACGAAAAATCAGCCTCTGCAAACTTTACAAATTTAAAAGTAATTTAAAATACTTTAACTTTATAGATAACACTAAATCCTATTTATATCGCTCAAACATTACCTCCACCATTTTAGGGCACCACATCCATCAAGTCACGCGAAAGCTTCCTACGACTAAAACTAAATTCCACAATCTATCGAAAATTTCATATCGTTGTTACAAAGTACTAAACTCCACCGTTACGTTCACACGAAATTGCAAGTACCGCGTTCTATTTTAACCCAGTTCGTTAGCCTAGACTCGTCAAGCGTTTCCTCTTCCTCTTCCCTCCAAGCTTTTTTTTTTCACTTCCCCGCTAATTCGAAAAACGTGACTGCTCTATTAGTCGCGGGTCCGATTCTCGCGAGCGAACCGTTCGCATGGCTGGCCTGTGCAGCAACGAACGAGCCAGCTGGTTTCGAATGTAAGCCGAAGACGGAGTACGGTCCGCTGGTTTGGCTCGATTCAAGCCAGCGTACCGCCAATAAATAACGTGCTGCCCGAGATCCACTCTATACGGTATATACGGGATACACCGCGGTGTAATTCGTACAGAGGAGCGCCGAAGAGAAAGAGGGGAAAAAAAGTGAAGGGAAACTGCGAGAACTTTTAGCATCTGACGGCGAGCAACATTTATCCTGCTATGCACAGGCACTGTTCGCCGACGCGATATTTTATATCCGAATCTTTCGGAGGAGAATTTCTTCGAAAGTGTTCTTCGCAGATGCTGTGCGATTCTTAACTTGAGTCCTTATTTTCAGGGAGAAGTGAAGTTGAAAGGAATTGTCAAAAGGAATAAGAGAGAAAATGTTCCGAGGGTGTGTTTCATTAGAATTATGAAGTATTTCTGTATCTAGTGTTCTAAGTTGGATGAGAATGAGAGATGAGATGGGGTGGCTAAAGATAATTATGGGAATGTTTGGTAGCTCCGAGTGGTTTAGTTATTAATATTGAGGGACACCAATATTATTAGTTGGCTGGTGTTTCTAATTGAAAAATATTCGAAAGGGAGGAAAATGTTATATTGCGCACGAGTGTCGAGCAAAGACGAGAACAAACGATATTCTGCATACAGAGTGCTAATCGATATCGAGTTGATAATGTTTAAGCCAGAGTGTCAAATAAAATGAAGCGGCGAAGAAGCAATCAAGGAAATACGGTCGTTTTAATTAGCCGGACAAATTAAAGTTCCGCGGCGAAATTAATAAAGCAACTTAAATGAAATCCAATAAGTGAGTTACACAAAATGGGAACCGATGGGCGTCTCGATTAAGTTGATTAAACTGGAATTAAAGTCGATTAAAACGGTGTATCTTAATAATAAAGTTGATAGCGTTTAATTAAACGATGGAAGCTCCCAGTTTCCCTCGAACCGCGAAATTATTTAAGCAAGTGAAAATCACGAACGCCCCGGCAGCCGTTTCGAAAATATCGAAAATGTAACCTCGTTTCGTGCCCCCTTATCTTCTCCAGGCTGTCTTTCGTTTTGAAATATACGCTTAACTCACCGAATAATTTGTTGCGCTCTTTATCACATCAAGAAGCTTCCAAAAGTGGAGTTTCATTTCGAGAACTAGAGGTTTCGGGTCAATAAATTAGGCCAGGTGGAAGGGCGATTTATATCATTCGCAACCTCTGCCAAAAAAGCAGAAAAGCTTTCGCTCCATTCCAAAAACTGCAAACCTCTTAAAATACAACTTTAACATTAAAATTAACTTATTAATTAAAGCTTGAGATTTCACGAAAGAAGCGAAATCTACGAAGTCCTGTAACCCTAGAAGAATTCCTTAAGAATTAAAATGAACCGGGTAATTTTAAAATACAGTTAAAGATAGAAGTTTCCTAAAGAGAAAGTGGAGTGTATAAATTCGTAGGTACCCCGATGCGGAGGCTCGATCGCAGAAAGGATGATCGGAGATCGTCGAGGCATCACTGATCTCGGTCAAAGCGATTCGCGAAGGCGCTTTTGCAGACGCTCGAAGGCCGCTGGAACGCGACTCGCGGCTACGCCAATGGCCGCTGTACAATGATAATGTCGCGGTGATGTTAGCGGAGATACGGAGGCCTCGGTATCTTTATTACCCTACGCGAGACACGTTGCTCAAGTTAATATTAATTGCCATTTTATCTTGCTCAGACGGCTGATATTTCGAACGAGTAATCTTCGAAATTTTTACGACGCCCGAGCGTGCCACGGAACTAGACCTTCGAACTTGGCGAACAAGCCGCGGCCCCGTTGTTTGACTCGTTGTTTGCAGACCCCGATTCCATCGACAACCTCTCCCGGTGCGCGCACCTTAATTTAACTGTGCGACGCGACCGCTTAAAAACGTTTTACGACCGTCGAAATGACTCCGACGTTATTGCATTCGTCTCTCTTATGGCTGTCGCGGTGGACGCGCGTCAATTTGAACGATGGATACCTTACAAATACGGTGGACGGCTTTATTGCCCGGCACACTGGTACCTTTTGTGAAATAAGTGGCTTCGCGAATGCGTTTAATTGGAAGGGATTTTTTTCAAGAGAATTCAATTCAATCGATGCTTCAGTGTCTTGCTAGATTTTCCTTTCGTAAGCGATGAAATTAAGTATTCCGTAACAAACTGAGCTGCCTCTATTTGAAATGACAAGGTGGCGAAATTGTGATGTGTATTAGCTGTAAAATGGCGGACCTATAATGTATGATACTGAGCACTTGCTTTCAGTAATTTTAAACGCAACTATAAAGCTTGGAGAAGCTACTTTTTTTATGTCACATTTTACTTACCTTATGGCTTACAGCTACCCCTCTTCAGACTCTGCAGTTTACACTCCCCCAAATAGTCAAATTGCGTAACAATTACTTACCTGTAAGTAATAGAAGAGTTTTGTGCAGAAAACAATATATTTAAAACTCCAGAGTGTGCAACCCTTAGGAAGGATTAATTTCACAGAGCGACCATCGACAAGATGGTTCCAAATCAACGCACTGCCAGTGTTCACCCCATTTTCAATTTCCAATTTTCTCAGCGCCAGTGCCATCGATTCTCGGATTACCAGTCAGTGTCGCAGGAGCCGTCGAATAAACGAGCTCGGCCAGGTCGTGGAAAAAGAATCGTAGCGTGGAAACTGTCTGCGATATTTGTTCCCGCCGTCGAACGTCAGAGGCATTGGCGATCCTCGGGGGAGAGCGTGACTACGGGGGCGGGACCAACATGTTCACGAGGCTGTATCGAATTTTATTCCGTCGCTAAATCCTCGGAATCTCTGCGGGCCTCAGTCTCGGCCGCGTGTTTGCACCGCGGGCGACGGCAGTTCTTTCAGCGCAATCGAAAGAGAAGGTAGAAGTTTCGGGAGTTACGACGACCGGCCCCTAAGCCGCCGTCGCCGATGACAGTTTCGACGAGTTCCTTTACTGGATGAGGTCGTTTCATCGCGGAATGGCAGCCTGTTCTGGGCCAATTGCCACCTCCGACGTGCTCTTCCCCGTGGCGCGATCCCCGTCCCTATTCAAATACTCCGAGTTAGAGCGAAGAATCGTTGCGCGAGGAGAATACTGCAGGGAGAGAGTATCTTGATAGAGAGCTAGGTCGCAGGAAGGAAGAGATAGGAATTCCAGTTTTTCTCGCGCACTCCTGGAAGCCTGTTTGATTATACGGAACTATTTAATTGGTGCTCCTTGAAGGGAAAATAAAGAGGATTCGTGGAGATGTTGGGGGTTGAGGAGCTTCAGCTAAGGGGGAGGATTTTTCTGACTATTCTACTACGATTTTCAGACTGCAATTTCGAGTTATGCGATAAGTAAACAGGGCAAAGTTCCATGGTATTAAAAAATGGTAACCTGGGGAATTTTATTTTGAATAAGTGGGCTAACACCCAAGTTCAAATGCTTGGGTTGCACTGTAAAAAAAAATGGAGAGTGAAGTAGTGAGGTACTGGTGTTAGAATTTTAAGATTCTTTCTTCTTTTCGTTCGAAGTAATCAAAGTAAGCTGATCAGCGAAGAGGCAGGGGTTATGGCGTAGAAAGGAAATGCAACGAGGTCTAGTCGAATCCTCGTTTTACCCAGGGATTTTTGGTATAAGTGTGTCGTCCGCCAGTTAGATGATAAGATTACGGAAGAAGATAAGTTGCAGAGAGATAAACGACTCTTTGTACATTGGACTTGTAATTAATAGGAGTTTCGAAACGTCTGTTGGAGCCTCAGTGACATTACTATGTACCATTCCCATATCCAAGAACGGTATGAGAATGTACAATTGCTCTCTATAAAGATTCAGTGACTTAACCAGAATACGATAAGAAAGTGCACTTTAGTTAAAAGTACGCAACGAAGTGATCGAACGCTTTGCTCTATCTACACCGCGATAAATATAGTTATATCTCGTTACTAACAATCACGTTAAAAATAAATCGACTAATAAATAAGTCCTTACATTTTATTAATCCCGAATACGAATAACTGGTAAAATAAAAAATTCTTCCCCTCATAAAAGACGTTTCCATCGAACTCCCCCGAAAATTCAATAAAAACTAAATGCAAAAAATAAATTTCCTCTCGGCTTCCTCTATTAAAAACAAAAATTGAGAAACGAATGAGATCGAAGTAACAGTTACCCTTCGCCTGTTTCTTCTCTAATCGAAGTCTGCGTCGCTCGAATACCCCCGTTCCAAGCACATTCAGATCATACTGGTGTTGCATATAATTGGCAACATACGGACTGCAATATCTTATAACTGCTATACCCATTAACGGCACGACCATCATCGTAATATACGTTTAGTTTAGTTTAGCGGGCGAGGGGTTGCGCGGCACACGGATCGACCCTTCGCGTGCCGCAGGAGGGTGCATAATTTATCGCTTCTCCCCGGCCACCATAATGCAACACGTTACACGCTCGGTATGCATGTAGATTCCGAAGGTTATCGATGCTCCCTCAGTGTCCGAGAGGGTCTAACGGGCCGCCTAACTACCGATAAATAGCCTAATCATCGATGGGAATTCATTGGCATGGCTTCCGTCTTAATTCAATATCAATCGCTTAATTAGGAACAGCCGGTAAATCGAAGAAGGGAATCGCTAAGCAGACAATCCAGGTAAAACTGCTACAACTTACTTCAATCGCGATGGAGTTTCGCTGATGCTGTGTTGTTAGTACAATTCGGTACCAAGAATACCGGGATTGTAAAGGTATTAATTTCGAACGAAACTGTTTGACGCAGTACGAAGTTTCTTTTATCAGGAATCCTTGAGATGTATCTCGTTCGGTTAAAATTATCGCGAGGTTGGCAATTAGCTTTCATTTCTGCAAGTGTTTACCAAAGTCAAAGCAGCGGTATCGTGGCTGCTGTATGCTGCGTTCCGTCGATTAGAATTTTAGCGGACGAAGAGTCAAGGAATTTGATATTTTTCGAGATTATCCGAAGCTTGAATAACTCTTACTCAAAAGAATTTCAGAGATAAAGCATATCTGTGAAGCTACGAAGGGATTACAGTCCCAGGCATATTGGTCCGAAGCCGCGTCCGACCACGGACAGTCCGTCTCCCCTTACACTCTTCAATCTCCTTTCCCTCGAGTTCCCAAACTCTAGTTTACACTCGTGTAAATTGCACCGCCGGTTTTCTGAATAATAATAAAAATTACTCAGGCGGAACAAGAACACGCGAACTCGCGCCAGTGTCTAAAATTCGCAACAGCTGACAGGGCCCTGCCCAGTACGGGGCAAAAAGAACACGCCGTTGGATTAGAATAGAATTGGTTTTTATTGTGACTAGATTACAAACGGGGCCTTTCAGCGCTCAATATCGCCCAGTAGGAACGTTTACACGTAGTGAGTGAAACGACAAACGGGAATGAGAAACATTCTTTCGCGGACATCTCCAAATCACTCACCGCGGGGAACTGGGATATGTGGTTACGACGAACATTTGTACGACATCGGGATTCATACAAAATAACGGCCGTTTCTTACGTTCTAGCTTACGTCACTATATTGATCTATAGCGTTATGTCTGCATCGACTTTCGAAGTTGATCGATTCACGTCGCTTCTCCCCCGTTTCCTCGACAAATCCCCATCGGTCGCCACTTGCCGCGTTCGAATCTAGAATTTCTGAGCTGTGACGCCTCTCGCGAGCAAAAATCCATTCCAAGCTGAATTTACCGAGTCTGATTCGAGAATTTCACCCCCACAACCCTGCCCTCCAATTGGGCGAGAGGAAAGAAGCTCGGGGAGGGCGAATCGACGGACTTCAAAAGTCCAATTACACGTGCCCTGCAAGGATATCGAATATAGTTCATAATTACTCAATAATATTAATAATATTTATAACGTACGCCTAGTCGATAAAGTGATTTCTTTCCTCGTACACTGTACAAAGCACCGTTCGCGTGCGCAACGGTGTCCATTTTCGTTTTACTTACAGCCTGCAATGTTTTTGGTATTCTGTTGGATAATGCTATTATTATTATCATTACAATATAACAATTCCGATAGATATTTACGAATCGCGTAAAATCAGCGTCTACTATACATATATCTACAGAATAGTGAGTACGCGATCCACGCGGGATCTCCTTATTAGTCATCCCATGCCTCTTTTTTTTTCACTTTTTTACGGTTTATCGCCTACATTGCGATTAAACTTGCTTTTTCTCTCTCTCTCTCTCTCTCTCTCTCTCTCTCTCTCTCTCTCTCTTTTAAGTCTTTGAAAGACTGTACGCAACGCGCGCAGGAAATCGACATTGCTCGCGAATTCTGTTCCGGAACGCACGACATTTTGTAAGCCAGAATGAAACGTTTGAAAAAAAAATGGGGAAACAAGGAGAAAGGAAAGAAGAACTGTAAAGCTCGTTGCTCGACGCTCGTCGCGCATCGAGGAGGATCAAAGGCGAGCGTATTATTGCACTTTGGCTCGAGTATTTGTCAAAGACGACGCGTGCGCAATGGATCACACTTCCAAACGAAAGACACGCCCGAGAATCACGAGGGAACGTAAAACCCTTAACTACGACAGCATTATCCGCGATCCTATTTAGTTTACGGACAAAGCATGCACCCCGAAACATTAAATATATACCGGATATAATTGTTCGATCGTCCGTGCATTTACATCGTATGTACAACGCTGTGTCCACCCATCGCGCCGAAAGGAACAGTCGTTCGAATCGTCTAAATAATTCGATGGATGAACCGTAGACCCGCAAGGTTCAACGAAAGCTTGGCGTACGTTCGAGGTGAACGATCGGGATCGTCACGATTGCCTCGACATTTGCAGTGATCCACACGATCGCCATTAAATTTGAAGAGCGGAAGACTGATCTTCGTGTCTCGAAAAAGAAAAAACGCTCGTAGCAGGAGATCATCCGTACGGAAATGAAAAGAAAAAGAAAAAAAAATGGGTACCTAGCATCCGTAGGTCTGGTAGACGCTAAGGTCGATCAGTGGCGAGGTGAACGGTGTGCGGCTGCTCTCAGTTCTCGTCCCGCGGCAGGCCGAGGGTCTGCGAGCCGGAGACGATGGGCGGCGTGGTCCAGCAGTCGAGCAACGATGGCCAGTAGCCGGTGGCGGTGGTCGCGTGCTGCCAGTAGCCAGCCAGCCCAGCACCCCCAGCGGCGGTCCCAGAGCCACCGATCCCGATGCCGACGCCTACGCCTATGCCGCCGGCCGTAGCGATCACGTGCCCCCCGCCGTCCGCTTCGATCACGCTCCGGTCGTCTTCTATCTTCTGGTCCGCCGTGGCTCCGTCCTCGTCGTACATGAGGTAAGGGGGGTGCGAGGTGGTCGACGAAGGGGTCGAGGACAAGGTCGGCGAGGCGGCGGACCTAGGCCTGGGTCACTCTTGCGATTTCAGCTGATTGTCGTTCTGCTGGCCGGCGGAGACGCCCGGCGCGGCTCCTACGGACACCACCTGGCCGCCTCCACCCAGGGAGCTCGCGGAGTTCGCGGTTACGGTGTGGTGATGGGGGCTAGGGGTAGCCCCCGCGTCACCTCAGACTTGGGCCCTGGCGGTGGCGTTCACGTGGGCCTCTGCGCTGGCCGGCGAGTGTGGATTCGCCTCGCCGCTGCTGGCCAGAGCGTACTGGCACGCGCTAAGCCCACCGCCGCCGCCCACCGAGGACGTCCTCGAGCTGACCGGGCTGCCAGCCGCCGAGACCGGCGTGCTGTCTATGCTGAAGGAGCTACCACTCAGGCTGTACCCGCTGCTGTGCCCGCTGCTGTGCTGCCTGGCCTTCAGTCGCAGCGAGGCGATGCTGCTCGACGTCATCACGCTCTCCGGGCCCACCGCGGCCCTGTGATGGGGGGTGTACACCGGCGATCCGTAGGGATGGTGAGGGGCGGCCGGCGCCGCGTAAGGGCAGGCTGCCCCTGACGCTGCCACCGGCGAGCCGGCTACACCTAGGCCAGACCCCATGCCGGGTAACATCGACGTGGCCGCCTGGCCCACTGACACCGACATCCCGCCCATGTGGCTGCCGGCCACGGACGTGGCCGCCGCGTTGAAGCAGTTCACCGGGCTGACTTGGGTGTGATGGTGGTGGTGGGAGGCTGTCGGCACTACGGAGCCCAGGGTGTTCACCCACGGGAAGCTCTTGCTGCTGAGGGGCGACGGCACCTTGGCCGCCCAGTTGTTGTACGTGCTGTACGAGCTGTACAGCGCGTCCGGGTCGGCGAACGGCTGGCCGATGAAGCCGTTCAAGCTGGCGGTGCTGAAGCCGTTCTTCAAGTCCGTCGCGGCCGCAGCGGCCACGCTCAATGCGTTACGCTCTTTCTTCCGCCATTTCGCTCGTCTGTTCTTGAACCATACCTGCGGACAGAACACGGACGGTGCGTTAGCTGCGAGCTGCGCGATCAAAGTGGTTTCATTCGATGATTATACATTGGTTGTTTGATAACGGAATATGCAGTGGGCTCTGGGTGACGTGTCCTGCCTTCTTTATTTAAAATGCCCTATCTAGCAGATCGAAACATCCAAGGAAATTTAAATTTTACTATTTTCTTTGCGCCCTTCCTTGTAAAAAATAAATAAATCAGACTGCTTCTAGATCTCTACGAAACACGCAGGGGCTTCTAACTTAAAAGGTGAACACTCGCGTGGAACTTGAAATATTTCAAGATTTCTTAAAAAATGAACTAGATAGGACATTTTAACTAAGCATGACAGCGTTGTTATTAGACTCTGCAAGGGTTGGAAGCTTGACGAGTGTATTGTTTAGGTCAAATGGAACGCTCGATTCTTTGCAATTGAAATGGCAACTCCACTGTCGCGTGCAGAGTATTCTGTTCTAATATCTAGACGGATGTCGAGAAATTCATATCTGGAAGCCCTCCCCTTTTTTTCTATCGCCGTTAACGAATGCCAGTCGTACATCGCCGAGGGCGAGGGGAACGAAACAGAGGAGAGTGGATCGCTTTTCTGTTTTTTCGTCAGATTTCGCGGGGACCCGTTCGTCGAGGGTATTACTCATGTACCAGCCGGGAGAAGCAAAGGCGGTTCTGCTCGGTAGACGGCAAGTCCCGAGACAAATGGCAAGAAAACCCCGGCCAGCTCCTCCATCCTGAAATATGATGGCGTTAATTCAACGCGGCCCTCCCTCTATTCCTCTCCCCTTTCCCTCCCTCGCGTTCGATACTGTACGGGAGCGAGCCTCGTCAGCCGTTTCCACCCTCTTCCTGTTCCCGTTCCCATTCGTCCTTCAACCTCCGGCGTCCGTCCCTTCGCCCCGTTCCTTCGTGTTGCTTTTTCCACGGCGCCCAACCCCTCTCGCTCGCCCCCGACAATTATACGGGTGGTTGCACTTAGATACACGTCGCTCTCGCGTAACTGTAAGGCAACCAGCGGCAGAATGCCGTGCACGGAGGAGGGTCCGGGCATAGAGATAGAGGGGGAAGCTTGGCGGGAAAGGGATGGAAGAGAGGAAGGAAAGATGATATCGAGGGAGAAACAACCGACGGAGGTAGCTGGAGGATCCTTCGCAAGATGGATGGCCCCACGATCGCGCCGTGGAAACGCTAAGAGGCGCGACGAGTCATTGAAAGAGGGGAAGAAGACTGGCTAATGAAGAATAATGCCCTTCCTCCGACGATTAGCCTCGAAAACGCCGCGTAACCGCGCGAGCTTCTTGACCTTTCGCGTGGTTATGATGCGTCGGATCGAAGGGATTATGCTTGGACCTCTGCTCGAGCCCTCAGGCGGGGTTCGAGGTCGCTGGTTTACGGGCTCCTGTCCTTTTGCTATCGTATCGTGCTCACTGTAATCCTGTTAATTACAAATCTAGATCTAGCAGACGATCTTTGATGTCACCGTTTTATTACGCGCTGGAATATGGAGTGCTAGTAGGAATTTGGTAGAAACATTTTTACTACTCTATTCATCTTCTTTCCAATTTAACCGCACCCTTCAATTAACACCTGCAACCCCCCACCCCCTGTTCCATTCTCCCCGGTTTCCCTCGTAATTTCAATCCCTCGAAGGCGACGGCGATTCATCATACAATCGTCCACGCGTCGAGCGTCTCATCGACGATAATTCAACACCACCCTTCGAGTCTTCCTCGAGCCTCCCTCGCCGTCTCGATTTCGCGCAAGAAATGGCGAGGCCGGGAGCCGCCCGGCGAGGAGGAGAAAAAAAAAGTATTTTCCACCGTACGTTCCCCCGGCCGTATAAGCAAACTTTCCTCCGCGAGTAACATCATTGGATTTCACGAAGCAACCCCGTAGACATGACACCGGGGGCCGACGGTAAGCCAAGAGGGGGAGTAAACTCGATAGGGCAGAACGGCGGGCGAAAGATGCCGTGGCTCGAGAATCAATAAACTCTCGGGGAAGGCGCGCACGAGTCGTTGGTATACACACCAAGGCCGCGCCCATAAACTTTAACAGCATCGCGACGGAATCTCGACGCCGGGCCGAGAGGACGAGACCCGGGGATCCCCGATCCGTGGGCTCATAAACTTGATGAATGAACTTCCCGATCGTGGAAGCCGCGACAGAAGTCAGCGGATTAGCCGCAGCGCCGGCGGTATTGAGCCGACGATTGGCATTGCGTATTACAGGCCTTAGAAGCCATACTCGAGGAGCTTACTACCCGATCCTGTCAGATCTGTGTTCTTAAAAAAAAGGATGCTACTTGCTTCGATGTTTTCTGCGGTGTTCCTGAATATCGTATCCTGGTTTTTAACCCTCATCTGTCCCTCAGTTTCCCAACTTAATTTTTCCCTTGGTGTCAAATTGACATAATGGTAAAAAAGCAATGCAATGAAAAGGTAAATAGTTCAGTTTGCAAATTCTTTTATTTTAAATGAAAAATGAAATTTGCAATAATACAGGGATGTGCCGGGCATATTGCTTATTTACATTTATGATGTGACATATATTACGTGAAATTCACACAAGGTAGTAAAATACTGATGAATTGTTATAAAAGCACCAAATGTTTTCAATGAATATTATCCACTGTGATATTTTGCTCTGTATGGAATACATATATTCCATATTACAGCAGAAACCTTGTCACACGGAACGCGGTCAAATTTTCTTTTCGACGACGACTGCTTCTACCATTCTTCGTATTTATTCTATTGGTTTTTCACGATTCCCATTGTTATTTTATTCCATTTATGCTGTATATGTGCCAGCGTTGGTGTATTAAAAGAATTTAAATTTAAATTACCTCCGCACCAAAACGTATTTGGTTAACATTTTCCATAAATTAACTATCTACGTAACAAGAGTTCAGTGCTGAATGTAAATTTATAAATAAAAATGGGGCAAAATATGTAATCCGTGCCAAATATCTAATTGTAAAATAAGATTTTATACATAATAATACAGTGGCGGACGAAAGAAAGTTTACAACTTTAAATAGTTTCCGCAGATCTACACTTGCACCTCAATGCTGACAATCTACTTTTCCTAGTACGACCAATATACACGCGCCCAAATAACCAAAGGATTTAAATTCCAACTGCGTAATTTACAATGCCCACTGAACGCAAGTATAGATTGCGATAAAATATCCATGGCACGAATACCGTCAATTTCACACGTACCCTATCGGTTACAAATGCTAGGAATCGTTCGGGAAGTGGCTTGTGTACCGAGGAATCCGTCAGTTATTTCGTCGGTGGTTAGTGGGAAGCACTCGCGGCGCGCTCGCAGTCTTGGAATCGAGTTTCCCAGACGCGATAAATCGAATCCAACGTTTTCCGCTCGACAACCGCTTGAACAATGGCTCCCGTCACGTCATCCAAGCAATAAAACCTCATCAAATCACGACCCCTCGCCACCGCGTAAGCCTCCGCGCACGGCTCAATCTACGAAAGCTTATATAAATGTAATGAGACCGTGACCGGGGCTACCTCATCAATCAACCCCCTCTCCACTCCCGCACACACACATCTACCCCCCGCCAACTCGTGCAGCAACCCTTGGCGCTCCTTTCGTGCCCCGTATACGCTCGGACATTATATAGACAGCCCCACGAAAACGTTGCCCCATACGAGGTAATCCCGTGACTTAACAAAGGGCCACCCCGAACAATCGGATAAACGCGATTCGTTTCGCGTTCAGATAGCTACGCTGTTAGCCTGGTTTTATTAGGTGGCCGTGTATCTGGGGCGCATTGCAAATTCATTGGACTTGTAAGACACTTTCGGGCACAAGATGACGTAGAAGTGTATTCGAAGCGAGTTGTTTCGACGGCCGGGATGAATGGACGCGACGGAGAAGCGGCTTTGCCTGTCTGACTCTGCACATCCGATACTACTTGCGGCGGATAAACAAAGGCCTCGCAGGAAGGAACACACAGCGTTGGTGCTGTTTGACAAACGGAGGATATCCGTGTTGTTTTAATGTCTCGAGTCGCCAGTCGTGTACGGTACTGGAAATATTTATTGCGTCACTTTTGAAGCGTAGAGCGCAGAATTTTGATAGTAATAGGATTGATAAAATCAATTCGGGATACAACTTATTTTCGATCAAATGGCGAGCTACGTATTTCTGCAATAAATAAATCTTGCAACAATATTTTACTGGGGCTGAGAATAAGAGAGGTACGAGGTGTAACGTGTTCATTCGAGGGACGCAATAAAGATTTCTGGGAATGTAGTTGTTCTTGGGTTTTCTTTGCTTCTTGAGCACCAGGGAGACGTGTACGAGTTCTGCGCTACTCTTTCTGGTCCGTGGTCTGCGTAAGAACTGGAAATTTTGAAATGGTAGAATCTTCTTGGAAACATAGAGTGGGAGGTTCTAAATAGAACATTGATGAATTATCACAAAAGGGAAAAGTTTTAATTCTCGCGACTTTAATACAATATTATTATTAACACATATTTATCTACTAGTTTAAAGCACCCAGCGTTGCCCGGGTGAAACTTTGATTGTCACAGAGTGTCAAGGGGGTGAAATAAAGAGGAAGGGGTGAGTTATCCAGATTTCATAGTAGTCCCATATTTTCCACAGGCTTCTAGAGAGTAATTTTGCAAAATTTGGTCCAGATCGGTTAAAAAACATCGGGATAAAAAGTATCCTACATGTTACTCCTGGTTCGAAACTACGTGCGTACAAAATTTCAGAAAGATCCCTCGCGTAGTTGCGACGTGATTGAGTAACAAACCATCCAACACACACTTTCGCATTTATTACATTAGTAGGATTACTGTACTAATCTGTACACTAAGGGCTAGCTCCGTTTAACTAAATAATAGAAATTTGGACCTAGAAGTATTTCTCCCACTTGGTATCAGAGTCCATGGATTTACCCAGAACCAATTCCACAAAATTCAGATGTACGCTTCAAAACGCTCCCCTCACCAGCCCGCGCCCTGGCTACACCCAAGTTCCATTAAAACCCTCTCATCCCCTACTATCACCGACCCAAGAACCATATCTTCCCCCGCGAACGGAGTCCCAGCCCGCTGCACTTATCCAAAAGCGAGGAGCCCGTCGATCCCCGAAACTCTCCAGCGATGAAAGAAGTCGTTCTTCGTGATCGGCGGATCGCCTTTGATAAACAATTCCTATCCGCCGAGATACGAGGCGCACGCATGGTGATCGAGCGCTGCGAGGCCGGAGCGTCGCGTCGGGCCAGGCAATTCGATTCCTAAGACGAGAGGCGCGCGGGAGGGGGGAGGGCGAGAAGGGTTGCGAGGAGGAGGCGAAGAAACGGCGACGGTAGAAGGGAGAGAAGGTCGACGTTTGTAGGGTGGAGACGACGATGGTGGCGGCGAGCCGGAGGAGCGAGGGGAACGCCAGGAGGGAGGAAGGTTGCCGCGGGAAGGTGAGGAGAAGGGTACGGAGGAGGAGAACGTAGGTGGAGGAGGATAATATTGATCCCCTCGTAGCCCCGCCCCTCCTTGCCCAGCCGACGCCATCATTATATTATCCACCATCCCTCCGTCTATCCGACATATGCGCACACCTACGACCTCGAAATCTACGGGACTCCTGGTCCACGCACATCTGCGTGTCACTCTCTCTTCCAAGCTCGCGCCGCGAGGGAGAGGCGCCGCGGAAATTTCGCGCTGCTCCCGCCTTGGTTCCACGGTCCGCGGAGGAACGCGTCGACGGCCACGCGGCTCCGTTCGCCGCTCTCAGCCGAAAAAAAAAACAGCCCCGCATGCCACTTCATTAAAAACAAATTCCCGCGAATGGAGAGCCTCGCCGGATATCCGGGGGCTTCGCGAGGATTTCACGGCCGCTAGCCAGTCCTCCTCGCTCCACCGCAGCCACGCTTGACGCCACATTTTTAAATAACTCTGTACATCTTCGACCAGCCCGCTCCCAGGCGATTACCCCCCGCTCCCTCGTCTCCACCCGCGGCTTCTCTCGTTTACATCGGCATGGGATTGCGGCCCTTCGAGCTCCTTGGACGCTCCGCGGATAATCTACGAACTGCCTGTGCTTTTTCGGGGACGTGGGTGGAATCACTTTTACCGTTCCTTGCGAAATTTAGATGGCGGGAACGAGGATCTACGTATTTTGTTTATCGATAACTTGTGTGTCTTCTGTTAGAGTTTTTTTAATTCTTTTTAAAAATTCTGGCTGCTGATGTATCGAAGGTAGAGACTCTGAACAAGTCGACTGAATAAGCTTCGGAAATTCTTGGATACCTTAGAAATTTAACGGAAAGAGGTGCTTTTTAAGTAATATAATTTATTCTGCTTTTGATGGATTTGCAAACGCTAGACGTTCTAAGGTTCGCAGAAGAATGATTCGCTTTTAAAGAGAGTTTATACGGTGCTCGAAAAGCGAGGACATCATTTCGTTAAAAATAAGTTCCTAGTGGATGCTGTCGGATATCCTGGGCTTTGAGAGGATTTCACGCTGCCGGCTTTCTTTCTCCTTTCGTTCACGCTCGACTAGATTTTTGCGATCTCCCACCGAGATAGTCCTGCGACGTTTGTTGTCCAATATATCTTCGCGGAACATTTTCACGTGTACAATCGAAGATGGTTTGTTCTGCGAGATGTCAGAGACATTTGACTGAATACGTATTTTCAAGATCAAATTAATTGCAAAGTCAATGTTTTTTCCCCCACAATTCGTAGCTACTGTTAAAAAGATCTGCTTAACATTCAATTACCCACAATTTTGTACACTCAAATTTGCATTTCGTAATGGAAAATTCCTTTAGGCAACAATCGGCATACATCAGGTGTTTTTTGTGATTCGAGAAAGTTAAATAAAAATGATTTAAGCGCCAATGAGCGTTATACACTGTTAGCAATAACCGAGCACGGTATCTTTATGAAATTGCCCGAGTTACGTGAATTTTATGATCCCACCGATTTTTGATATTTTGAAAACGCAATTTCTGATAACGCGCGAAGAATTTTATTGTGAGTATAATATAAAAGTTGCACGTCGGCCTCGGCAGACTTAATCCGAACTTAAACAAAGGTTACGTGACTCTTTTACTCGCCTCCACGTCACCGCTCCGTGAATTTAGGTCGATCTAAGTCATACGCCTTCGATGGCTTCGCGTCTTCTCCCGATTACGTGAAAATGCTCTCAACGGGTTCACGGGGCCGCATCTTTGCGGAAAATTGTTTCGTCGCCTTGGCTGCGATCCAGCCGACGCGAGAGACCTCAACATTGTTCGCAAGATTTCGGGATTTCCTCAAGTGCCAGGCAAGCCTGCAGACGGATGGACACTTAATTAGATTGAAGTAATCGAATCCCCCTTTCATAGTAGAAATATTCAGCGCAATTTCGAAATCAAATTGGCTTCAAGCTATTAATACCAAAAACGCATAGATCGCGGTGGTTTTGAGGTACGAGACGAAGAATCTATTTATACCGCACACTGACCATAGTTCAGCTGTCTCTCGTATTAACAGAGGAATGAAGAAAATTCAAGTTGCAGAGAAATTAGTAAATCCTAAATCCTAAATGTTAACATTTACAACACTCCTTGGGATAAATCCAGAGTACAATCCACGAAGGAAATCTCGTATAAATGTAGAACAACTAAGCTTGCTTTCTGAGTTACGACAGAATTGAAGAATACCGCATGAAACGTGCCTGGACGCTAGTGTCTGACCACAACTGGCCCGATCTACTAATTGTGGAACTTAGAAGCATCGAAGCGTTTTCCCGAAGCTACCAAAAATCTTTGAACTATTCGACGTACGCTCGACCGAGGCGAATCGGATCACTTTGTGTTTGATGGTAAAAAAATAATAGCTAAACACTAAAAAACTACTCTTGTATTATATATTTGTAACTAGTACCCTTGAGCATTAATCATAAAAAATGAAACTAAACTTAAAAATCTCCCATTCGAGCAATGTGGACTTCGCCCCAAAAACGTCACAAAAGTTAGTACGTTCTTGTGGCAACGCAGCTTCCTCATTTCCTCGTCGAGGGTCTCGAGTGACCCTACATTATCTTGCGGCGCGCAGCGGGCTATTCCTGCCCACTTACACTTTTCATCCACAGCTCCGCGGACCAAGCTGCGACCAAGGGCGATTTCCTTCGATATCCAGTCCCGACAGCCCGATTTCTCCGCGCACGCAGCCGCATATTCATAGCAATCCTCGAGGATGCGCACGCGCGTGCGCGCCCGAGTGAGCGCGCGTATTCGCGGGGAATGCGATACAAGAACGGACTGGCTCCCTCTACGTGGGATGTGGCCATTCTCCCTGATCCATCTTGCTGTTATAGTGAGATTTATGGAGACGGTGGAAACGCAGACCTCCAAGCCCCGGAGCGGCGGAAAGGGGGGGTTGAAAAGAGGGGCGGGGGAAAAAGAGAGAGGAATGGTGTAGCCGTGCATGAGCTGGGGGAGAAAGAGGTGTAAGCACGCGTGAATGCATAGAAAGGTGGTGGTCAGCGGCGTAAAAAGAAGGTCGCTGACTGGGAGGACGAGACGCAGGGCAAAAAGGAGAATTCGCTGCGGTGGCCATAATGCGCTCTCGACCTGCCTCGAGTGGCCATCTTCCATGCTTCAGAAGTACCTCTTCACGAGGACTTGCATTCAGCACATAGGTACCTCAGATATAATAAAATTCGTGGTGGCCTATTTGCGATGTGACTATTTTGTTAGAATCATGGTACCTTTGAGGGTACCTCCCGCTCAAAATGCTTGAAAAATACGCGATTTTCATGAATTAAAAAAAAAGAGACTGAACGATATACAGTAAAAATACTTTTTGGATTTTATTACTTCATACTTGAAGAATAAACAAAAAAAGTATTGCTCGAATTTTATCAATTTACATCATTCATTGTACCACTGTAGAAATAAGAGCTCTTCACAGGCGCCATTGTAAAAAGCTTAATTATGAACCGATTTGAAAAATTCTTACGGCATTCTATTTGTAATTAGACTCGCTATCGCATTATCCGCGAAGAGTAATTTTGGATCACGCATTTTTTTTCTATGGACAGATGTATGGCTAGAATAACATGCTTTTTTGCAACATTGTGTTTAAACATGTGTTAAAAATCGCCGGATTGTTTGCTTGCTATGAAGACGGATAAGGCGATAACTAGTCACATATATTTTAAGAATAACTTTAGTTTTTTTATTTGGGACGATCCTGTCACGAGTTTTCATGGCGCCCGTCAAGATCTCTAATTTCTACAGTGGCACAATGAATGCTGTATATGTAATGCAAACATTGATAAAATCCAAACAATCATTTTTTCGTTTGTTCTTCAAATATGTGGCAATAATGTCCAAAAAGCTTTTCTCCTGTATGTCGTTCAGTTTCTTTTTGTTTAATTCATGAAAATCACGTATTTTTCAAGCGTTTCGACCGGGGGCTACCCTTAAGATTAGAATTATTCGAGGCAGCTGAATACAGCGCTATGCCCACTGGTGTCTGTTAATTTCCAGTTATCTTGCAGTTGGTTTTAACGAACACAGCAATTAGATCTCGAAAATGGAGATCAACGTGTCATATTTAGAGAAACGGCAAAACGATGGAATCTTCGATCGTGTAATTATCGTTTTAATGGATTATCACTGGTGTCGATGATCGTAGTATCGAAATTGGGATCGACCAGGGTGTGCGGACGGATTCTTGACGGTCGGAAGGCGAAAAGAGAGTAAACCGACGGAAACGAGTATTACCGTTTGTATTAAAGCGGTCCGGAGGGCAACGCTGAACGATACAAACGGCATATGAGCAAGCGTACGATATGGAGTGGGTAGCCCAGCACTCTCTCTCTCTCTCTCTCTCTCTCTCTCTCTCCCTCTCTCCCTCTCTCCTTTTCTCTCCTTCCCTCCACCTCTCCCTCTCCTCCTCGGTGTGAGCAATTTTATGGATTTTTTTTATCGTAGTGGTAGTGGACGGTACAGCTGCAGCCAGTGGGATTCGGATATTCAATGTCGGCGTACCTGTATGGATATTAAATTAACACCCGTAAGCCGCGAGTATTAACAACTTTGCAAAAGATTATACGAGATTATGAGCTCAAGCGGAACACGTGATTTTTAATGCCGCGCCCGCCTAGCCACCGCCGTGCCTCCTCCATTCCTTTGTAATTTATAAATAGTTACGGCTCATTGCGCTCCAACCGTCTGTGCTATCGATTCCCATCGAATTGAAAGCACCTCTCCCCTCTTCTCCTCTTTTTTTCCCTTCCACCCTCGATTCTTTTTTCATCAACAGTCAAAACTTGTTCCCCTCGTTAACCGCAATCGGTTTTCAACATTGCCTCGAATGCGCGCCCGCGATAAAAGAATTTACGGCAGACGCGATTCTTTTCTCTTTCTCTTTTGTTTATGGAGATTTTGAACGATCGTTGATTCGCGTGGGCATGGGCGAAGTGATTCTGATGGATGATTCGTAGTGGGGGTGTTCCAAGGTAGATTTCTGTGAGCAGTGCCGTGACAAGTGTCTGTTGCATTGAATATAAATTGTTGGAAGCAGAGATCATTGATCCACGAAAGAGACCTTGTCGACATGCCGTGATAAGAGAGTGATCGGTGCAGCCATGGCTATCGGAAGTCGAATTGATTAGCTGCAATTATCAGCGGACCCGCGCTGTATTGGACTTCGAACTGGAATCTGCGATATGCATCGCGGAGAGGATATATTTTTTTTTATTGGGGAACTTTAGTTTTGTTGCAGCTTATCTAACGATCCTTTTGTAGCCTAGCTATCTGTAAATTCTTCCGTTAGTGTCTCGTTCAGTTCATTCACGAGATGACTATCTGATTACTACTTGTACACTACTTGGAAGATAAGCACGTACGACTAATTAAATATGTTTGACCAAACTTTCTCGGCGATTCTTGTTACCGTCGGAATTATCGTTGACCGATGATAGAGATATTATTGATAAAGATAACAGAATTATACTAGCTGTTATAAACAACGAACAGAAGCATTGTTATACAGAACTTCCACTGATTTTATGGAAATACGAATTTGACATTTGAATTGTTTTTCAATATTTAAAACCAAAATAGTCTACGTACAAAGTGTAATTAACCCTTTAGTGCTGACACCTAGATTCCGTTGAAAGAAGAATATCTCGTTTCCTTTTTATCGTTAGAAATGGTTTGAATTTTTATATTATTATATAACTTTTTTACTTTTTTATTTTCAGAGGTTAAAACACATCAAACAAATGACTACAGGGTTCCGGTAAGTCTATTCTTCTTCAATGAATAAAATTACTCTAAACATGTACTACTTAATCTAGTGCAAACTGCAAAACAGCAAAGAGAGAGGATTTAAAAACCTAATTGCAAGCTTGAAAGGGAAAGTTTCGCGTGCAACATTAAAATCGAAAGTAAACAGTATATAAATAAACACTTTTGTGACACGAATCGATATTTTCATTTTTAATATTATAAAAAAAAGGGCCAGGGTTCTTTTCTATGCGATCATATTAATTGTCGCTCTGTATAGGATGAATGTTACTTGCGATGTGACGCAGTATTTCACGGAGATCTCGCAGAGAGCGCCGCGAAATAAATCCAGAGGCTCGGTTCGATTACTTCAGGGCTACAATTCACCGTAAAAGGTTAATATTCGCCGGTGGTAATCCACCAACGGAATATCGCAGATCACGCATACCGGCCTTCGACGTTTTCCAACCCCGTCCGCAGCGGTATTAACTTCGCGGGCGATTTACAGCGCTACCAACCCGCCATCGTTTCGCTGCAACTCGAAATCTCCAATAGAACCGTCATATGGTTTCATAAATGAACCCGTTCAGCCCGAAATCCCAAAGTCGGCCATCCGATCCCTCTGCGCGTGCAAGAATTCGTAATTTCGCGAATATAGACGCGAGAAATTTGGAAGCTTCCCGCGTCCTTGCCATTCTAAGCATAACAGGTGATGTGGATGTTTCAATGAAATTTTTACATCAATTTTCATTATTCTTTGTCAAGATACTAATTGGTATTTTTTTTAAAGTAAAAATTCTTATATTGCGATACTCGGATATGAACAAAAAATTTAATGCAAAATTGTTTTGAAGCAAAGGGGCAGTTGTCCCCTCCTCAGCTTTTGGGAAAAAATCGCTTATTTCTAAAAACCGATCTTTATTAAGTTTGTACTGAAAATGTGAATATTTCTAAATTTCGGCTTTAAATTTTGAATTAAATTGGAACTACGAAATGGATTCGAAAAAGCAAGAGGGCTTCTCTGCCTCTCCGAAAAATCCGATTAGTCGATGTCAAATTTGGGGAGTGAAAAATGTTAAAATCTGTACAGTTTGAATGCACGCATTGCCAAGCATATTTATGTGCTTGCAAGTTCTTATTGATAAAATTGCTACTCTCAATTCGACTGAACAATTTAGTCGCATAAACTGCAGCTCAAAATTATTTGATCACTTGCTACGTGTAGCACGATTATTGTTTGTCTTTCTCAAATTGCCACTTCTTTTTTAATATAGGTATGTGTAATTTCGTCACTGTAATCCAGAGATAAGTATTATTCTTGCTTCTTTCGCGATTCATCTGTTCAAATCCGACTAACTAATATTCAACTCTTCGCTTCAATATTGTTTAATCATATTTGAACGTTAGTAATCTTGCCTTTATATCGTCGGCACGTATTTTTTGTTGCCAAGAGAACGTTCAGTCACAGAGCTCGAAAATTATATTTCAGGAAGAGGAAGACTACAACTGTCGATAGTAATCTTAAGATAATAACAATAATCGAATATCAGTCGGAAAATACTTTCAAGATAACGAAATAAAATAAAACTATTGCTCCGCGCTAAGGAATATCCAAATGGACCGAGAGTCGCGTGAGCAAATCTTCCACGTACTCATTTATCAATCGTACCTACAACAAGTGATCAAATAAATACTTCCAAGCAGTAGCGTATCCCGTTCATCCCCAACATCGATCCCCCTCCATTATTTCAAACAGCATCGCGATCTGCTTAAGCCTGATCCCGCTGAAAATCAAAACAGCCGGCCGCGAAAGCGCGTGCCGCTGTAACGTCGAGATAAAAAGCCCAAAGACGATCCCTGAATCAAACGGAGCAGCGGAAAAGCCTCGTTGGCGCTTATCCCCGAATCCCGCGTATCACCGTAACAGATATCCGTGTCATCGCTGGCTCGATCGCGGCCCCGTTAATCTCTGGATCTTTAGCCAGCCTGGCTGGGAAGTAGGGGCCTTCATAACGCGCCGCGGAACGCCTCTGGCCGGCATGAAATCCCGAAGACAGCCGCGGTTGAGCCTTTGTGCACACGAGAACTTACGAGCTGGCAAGTGCACGCGCCGCTGCCAACAACCGTTCGACGTTAAACCCGCGTAACTGGAATGCTGGAGCGTGTGGAAGCTACCGTGCAAAAAGATTAGCCTGGCGGGAGGGGTGGGCAGAGAGACGGAAAGGCGAGGTGAGAGTAGAAGGAGGGAGAGAGAGAGAGAGAGAGAGAGGAAGAGAATGCTAGAGGGTGAGGTTCGCATAGCGGATGCAAATCGGCCTACGGAAGAGATACGCGCGGCACGACCGCAGTGCAGTGCAGCGACGCAAGCGTGCATCGGAATGCAACTGGCCGGTGCAATGGCAAAGGTAATAATTGATATATAGCGATGGCATTGGCCGCTGACAGCCGCTAACCCGGCCGAATACGGATGACACCCGGTAATCCTCACTCTCATACCGGTTAGTGTCCACCTATATTCCGTGGCGTCCCATTTCCCATTCCCATGGCGTGTAAGCTCAACCACTCTCTCTCTCTCTCTCTCTCTCTCTCTCTCTCTCTCTCTCTCTCTCTCTCTCCCTCCCTCTCCCTCCCTCTCTCTCTCTCTCTCTCTTCTCCACCCTCTCGGTGCACATTACACATATGTAACTTCTCTGCCGACCCCAGCTCTCTCCCTCTCGCCCCTCCGCCAGGTATACCAACACGGATCAGCGGACGTGTGTCCGTCGCGACGGGGCGAGAGCCGGTGCAGGGAGAGAGGCCGATGCAGGGCCAATAGGGCCGGATGGAAACAGAGAGAATGCACCGCGAAGGTGGGAACCGGGGGTTGCCGCGGGGAGAGAGAGAGAGAGAGCAGGAGAGAGAGAGAGAGAGAGAGAGAGAGAGAGAGAGAGTGTAGGGAGAGTCTCGTGCAGGGACGCCGCCACGCGGTGTGCGATGCAACCATACTAATCCGCCGATGGATTTATGGTCTTAATCACCGGCGGATTATCTCGGACAGCCGCGCTCTGCTGCCACCGACCGAAACATACGCCTGCCTCTTTGCAGATAACTGTACCTGGCTTCCCTCCCCCTTTCGCCTACCCCTCGCTCACCCTCCCGCTCTCTCCCATGCCCTCGCCGTCGGCTGTCTCTTCCTCTTTCCCTGTTTCTTCGGCCCATTCTTTCGCGCGACGTCTGAATCTTTCACCCCCGCGCCAGGGGACTCCTATTAGCTGTCCCCGGGCACCGAATTGATGGAGGTAACGCGGACACTGAATCCTTTCGGGCGCTTGCGGAATTTCTTAGATTTTGTGGATTTCTTATTGTCCATGAGCGAAGGCTGCAAAGAATTTAGCGGCCGCGTATCGATGAACGGGCGTTTTAGCTTGAAGAAGCGTGGTAGCGGCTCGGGGGTGAAATGTAAGGGCGATAGAGGGGTGGATCCAGTGCCAGAGACGAGCGGGCCACGGTGGACTTTTCAGAATCAAACGATTCGCGGTGCCACGCCGCGCTGGTTCGGTATTCCGGTGTTATCCAGAATGCAGGCAAATCCGTGGACAAAATAGATAAGCTTTGACGCGTTTATCGGCGAGCATTAAATGTTGCAACGGGATTAATTAAGCGTAATGCAACGACTAGAACTGACTAAATGCGAGCGCAATCGCGCGGCCAGTAAATTTCAGCAAGTCTCTGCGCCCGGGATGCTCGTGTAACGGACGAAATTTCCGGCGAAGAATGACACCGCGCGGCGTTACGCTCCGGCGAACTGTACAACCGCTCGCGGTTCGTACTGGGGGGCCATTTTGGTGCACGCAGGAAGGCAGAGTGACAGGTACATAGCCCGTGCTTGCGCGTGATGTATGACCATATGGAAATTTTACGAAAATTTCCGGGAAACTATATTCTTTAAGGGGGTACAGGACTATTGGACAAGTGAAATCGATGTTTTCTCTTGTGTCCGATTGCTTAGGTACCAAGTAATCACTGTTCCCGTACTTTTCACGGTTTATTGTCGACGCGTTTCCGAGTAATTACCAAAAAAAATAATGTAGTATCAGATGAACCAATCATCTGAGAGCAAAATGCTTTGAGGTGAGTAATTTCTAACACGAAAATCTACAGAATGGAACTTCACTGGCGATTTTAAACAAAAATCGTGAAAGTTACACGCCAATCAATTTTTCCCCGCATTGTTACGGAAGAAAATCGTCTTCAATCGTTTATAAAAAATTGAACAAATCTGCAATGTTGATGCGGAAATTCCATGTTATAGAGAAATAAATTCTACACCGCCAGTTGAAGTTTCAAGTGATAATATTCATTCTTTGAAAAGTTATGATCGACACGGTGATGTACGGCGTTTAAAAATGTAGTTTCGAGATAAACGGCTTCAAAGTTAAGTCCCCCACGCCAATACTCTGCGAGGCCGTTACTCGGCGGTGCACTTGGTTAAGTTCAGCGCTGTGCATTCCGTAACTATTCGAAGTTCCTCATTCAACTTTGTTGTAAATGATGCCACATTCAGAATTAATAGTAATAAAGGAATCGATTTTTCGAGATTTCAATAGCCCTGTACCCTTAAATAGGAAGAACTTGGGCGATTTCTAACGAACTAAGCCAAATGGAATTTTCCAGAGGGGAGACTCTATTCAACAGTTAGTTATCTTCATACGATTCTTAGCAATTCTAAATAATGAAACTAATCGACTTTTTAAAAGTCCTACGTCCATCAAATAAAACAGTTTCCTCAAACCACTCTTCTATCTTCCCCAAACTTGGCAATGAGTAATAGAACGTGATTCCTTCCGAAAACTGCAGGCCAACGTTGAGCAGGAAAATACAGAACGTCTCCTTCCTCGAATGCATTAAAACACCTGCAGGCCTGCATCGAAACCGAGCAAAAAAAAAAAAGGAACCAGTACCAGAATAGAAGCCTAACGATTTGCAAATGCACCCGTGGCTCCGCGATAGTTTGGATCCGCAGCAGTTTGGTACATGGCGTATAGCACCGTGGCGGGAACACCGTGCCATGCTCTGTGTGGTTCTATAAATCCAGGAGGGCTTACCGGCGCAAAGCTTCCCTTGTGGGCTTGCGCAACCCCACGTGACCTCGTGCCTGCCCACTTCCGTCCCCCCGTTTCTCTTCCGCCGCGATCCCCACGTTTCGTCCGGGCTCTCATCTCGCGATATGACCGCTCCTAAAGGTCTCTCCGAAACGCACCGGGAAACCGCGATGCTTGTCAAGTAGAGAGACATGCCCCGGCCACTTGATCTACCTGGAAACTGCGGAACGAGACGCGGACTCCCCCTCGTTTCCTAGCATTTTCACGCGCAACGCCACGCCAGAAATTTATAATACACGAGGATTGTGCCTGCTACTTCGCCCCTCTTTACGCTGCCTCGCGTTTTCAAAATTCTCTGATTCAGGAACTTGAGATACAACGCGGCGAACTTCGATGAGAAGGGACGTTTATGGGCCATTTCGCGTCAAATCGATTAGTCCTTATACTGGATGTGAGGGATTCTAATAGAACTGATATACGATGTAACGCACGTGGAATTACTTGGGGTTTAAGTTATCACTTTGCTGGTTTCGAATTTGTTTAAAAAATATAGACCTTCAGTTCGCAATTATTCTTTCCTAGTTTTGTGAGAACAGCCTTCATAAATGAATTTTTATTTCTTGAATAAAAATCGATCCATGTTTTATTTTAATACAGAAGGGTTGACCTTTGGGAGTAATTTTTTTTACATGATTTTGTTATTGAAAATGATATTTTCCAACGGCTATATGTATTTTCTTCGATATTGAATGTTTCCCTCAGGGAGCACGAGTGGCCAGAATATCTGTGACGGCCTGTTTTTCGAAATTATTAGAATAGGTGGGTAGAGGAAGGAATTAGAGAGACTGTTCCAGGAGGCGAGGCATGCCTGTAGACACGAGACCCCGAGGTATCCGGCAGAAACTGTATGAATTGTTGCCTTTGTAATCGATACTTCAAGGCATCAATGCGCCCATTGTGGGTGTCTGTTGGGTACTTCGATTGGCTCGAATCGAAGTTACTCTGGTTGGAGCTGTGGAGCGATATAAAACGCCACAGAACATATTCAGCAATGCCATTGGCAAGCTGGAAGGGAAACGATGCATCGCGATCGAAAGTAGATAGAAGAATTTCCGTTCCAACGAAATTGTTTGTCCGAAATCGAAAGTCTGATCGATAGAGGCTCGCTCGATTGGCTGATAACGGGCGAGAAATACGCGATAGCGGTAGCCTTTCTTCGACGACGAAATATTCATCTGCTGGTCGGTGTGTGTCAATTAGTCATAGAATGGCGTGAGTCATTAGACTGGTTTAATCAGTCTGATACTTCATTCTACTTAATATTTCACATTGAGAAAAATTTTGATGGTAAATGAAAAATACTCATTTCCCTTTTAGTTATTTGTTACTACTGTTAGTGTCATATTAATTAATTAAGAATTTGCAGCACACGCGATACCTTATGCCCAAGAAATAAACGATACTTTAAGGTACATGGAATATTAATTTACTCGCAATATCGACTAACGTAAATTATCACTTCCTAAAAAAAATTTCAATTCATATTTAACCCTTCCTAAATTAATTACTTACTAATGCACAATTCACTTCGAATTATGCATCGCTTGAAAAGGGAATAAGACATGCAGATGCATAAAATACAATAACGACTGAACTGGATAAAAATTGCATCTGTTAAGATAATCTAAATTTGATTGCTATAAGAACCTTCGATATTATAATCAGACTTCTTTCGTGCCGAAGAAGGCAGGGAAAGATTTCTTTGTACACTTGCTGAAAAGTTGTCACTCACCCTGACTCGAGGTTCTGGAAGATGCGTCCATAATCCAATCTCCTCCCTGGTGGACATGTCGGGATACCGATTCCTCGTGAACAAAGCTTCCAGCTCCTGAAGTTGCTGCGTGGTGAAATGTGTCCTCTGCCGCCTCTGGCGTTTGTTCTTCTTCCCGTCCTTATCGTCCGCGTCGTTCACCCCAACCACGCCGGTAGGAGAAACCACCCCTCCGCCGGTCCCTAATTCGTGTTTCACCTCCACTGTTGTTCGAACACCTGAAAAGTGTTAAGATATCACGTTCTCCACGAAAACGGTGACGCTCATCCGACGAAGCTTCGGGATAGGCTCGTGATTCCAGCGATAATTTGACACAGGGCTTCGCGCTCTCATAATGGCCCGAGAGATTATTTTCAATCTACTTCACTTTAGGTTTTATTGATAAAATAAGGAAGCATTCCCTCGAAGACTATACGCACCGGAGGTTAACGCTGGATAGTAGCTGATAAAATTTCATGTGCGAAGTCTAACGCCACAACGGAGTTCATTAAGTTCCGATTAACTTAATTCAGCGCGCGCTGGCTTCGGAGTAATAGTTAAACTGCTGCACTATTACCGAGCGCGATAATAATTAGCTCGACAGCGATAAAGAAGGAATTTTATCGCTGATAAAATTAGCCACGATCATCCTTCGAACGGCGCCTCTTCGAATGGCCATGGATTTCGCGAACGTTCGGAATTAGATAATGAAATCAACTCGAGAGATTTCATCTTGGCGCCCAGTACTGTTAAAAATAGAGTTTCGCAGATGGACGATAAGAAAAATACCATAACTCGACGAGGAGGAGCAATATCTCTATCTACCTCTCACGAAACGTGGGAATTCCCCAGAATAGACCAAAGTCCACTATCCAAATTACTTGCACGGATATAAAAAACTCATGATTTTTGAACTTTCAACCGCCACTGTACATTCGATGAACTAACAGCGCCGAATGCGTTTCTTTATCTCTTTAAAATATTTACAGTGGTATTCATGTAATATAAATTGTGTAACTTACTGTAAACACGAGTTACTTACGCCACTTTCGAAAAAGATTCTATATCTCAATGTACATATATCGAAGACAGAATCGAACGGATGCATAGTGACGATCGTAGATCACGAAACCCGTTTGATCGGTAATCTCTAGCACGGCGAGGCAGTGCCCCGCTGTTCGGTAGTAACACGAGCGTGTTTGTCATGACTGTGACAGTGACAGGTGAGGGTATTTCACACCCTGACTCCGCGGCAGCAGATCGCCAGCTTCCCTTACTCGCATTGACAGCCGTGTGATCGATTGCCTCCTTTTTTCAAAGGGCACCGCTATCACTGCCTCTGATGATGCCGCTAACTATCTTCCAGCCCGGAACGACCCTTGCCTATTTACAGAGCTACCTAACCGACGTAAGTTCCAACCACTGATACCAGCAGCCTTCCATTGGCTGATCGTTGGATTCCTCTATCGCTATATTTCCATTTCACCGGCGTTAACCCAATCTACTGCCTTGGATTACCACGCTCAGAACTCTGCTACCTTACCACCATCGGGCATTCAAGGTGAATCGTAGACGTTAGAATGTCTACAGCAACATTTCAAGCCCCTTTTGTAATCCGTATAAATTACATTATCCAGGTGTGAGAATTTCCGAATTGTTGATTGCAATTTTGTGATATACTCTAAAAAGTAAGCCTAAAATTATTTCCCTGGCTTAAGTGAAAGGATGGAACGCTCATTTCAAGCGTCGACGTCGAATTAACTATCACAATCTGAATAAAAAATATTGTAATATTCATGTGCTAGGGCAATCGAGGTGGAAATTTTAATTTCGTAAAAAGACTGGCCTTACAATTGTCCTGCGACACGCGTGTAATCGAGAGGAGGTCGCGAGAGTTGTTCGTGGTGGAAGACGAGTAGCCTCGAGTCCAGACACACTTGCGAGCATTACTGGCAAGAGGAACGTGCTGGACTGGCGTAAGGAGCACGAGAGAGGCCTCGCCCTCGTCTCGGGATTACAACGAGTGAAGTGAGATCCGTCCCCGGGGTTTGTTGTTAACCAGCGCCGTAAGACTCCCAGAGATATTTCAATTTGCGGGGATTTGGGGCGGCTACGAGAGTGCCGGCTAAGTGCCGAACAAACGTGCAAACAAACGACGCCTAGCATTTTCTCCTTCACCTTTCTACTGCTGCACCCGGCGACACTCCCCGTCCCTCGCCCTCTCTATTATCATTTGATTCCATAGTCCGCGGGAGCGACCAGAGAGGTCGTGCAACTTTTGTCTTCGTTCGCGTAAAAATGTTCCCTGAGCTTCTAATTATTTAGTTATACAAGGGTTGCTGCTGAAGAAGCATGATCCCAGATGCACGCTCCAAAGATAACGAGCAACTGACGAGGGCTGTTATTCGAATTTTGAATTTCAGAACGCTGTACTATTCGAATTCTTTCCTATAACTGTTCAAACTAGGGTAGAACTAGAATTAACGAAACTCTATATTAGATACTGCTATATCAGGCATTAAAATGTATCGAAATCTCGCGCATTTAATAATGTAAACGTAAAATTCTTTAGAAAATTCTTCTCATTCCTACTGTTCATATTTATATCCTTTCCCCTAAAAATCCCTTATACAAACACTTATATCTCCCACCTACTTCGGATAACGAACGTCCTTTTGCAATAGTAAACTCTATTGGAAAAACACATCGTCCAACAATCTTCTACCAGAACTTCTTCACTAAAATTCCTCTGCAACGTCCGTCATTTACAGCGCTAACAACAAGAACCCCTTCCGTGCACTTCGGTCGAACTCTACGCTTTAATCTGTCTTGAGGAGAAACAGATCTGACAGTGGCTTTCAAGAGCCTCTCCAGCATTCTGGCTAATCAGAGACTCGTGGTGAAAGTTGGAAAAAAAAGGGCGAAGGAGGGGATGGTTTTAGGGAAGTTGATCATAAATTGGCGATGGCGTACCTTTTCGAATGTCCTGCCTGTGTGTGTTGTTGGAGCGGGACCTGGGCTGCGCGGTAGAGAATCCACCAGAGGGTGTCGTGGCCGTTGCACCCGGTGTACTGGGGTTGCTGCCACCGGGGGTGTGAGCTCCGTGACCCGACGAATCGAGCCTCGCCAAACCCCCGTTCGTCTCGTCTCGGAAGTCGCCCTGTGCCCATACTGCAAAACGCATCACACCCTCTTGCAACGTCGTCTAAGCTCTCCGTAATCTCCGCTATTTACTAACTTATTTCGTTATAAGCCGGAGATTCCGCGCGGCCACTATCGCCGTAATTACAACGAGGATATAAAACAGTCTTCGTGCGCTAAAGCAGAGAGCTAATGGATGCATTGTCTGGGATACGATTAATTTGATAAACGTCCAGCTTGGTGCTTTAAAGGGTCGAGTCTGTGCAAGTGTTTCCTTATGAAACGGAAATCTATATCGCTTGGTGCCTTTTTGCGATTACCGAATGGTACGAGGTGCACATCAGTGGCGCACTTAGGATTTAATCTTGGGGGAGCCGAGTTGAAGGGATAAAAATATTTTCAAAGCAAATTCAATAAAATTCTTTAGGAGATTATGGAAATTTTTTTAAAGAATAAAATATAGTTCTCTTTTCTTTCTACGAAGCCCCTTATTTTTTGGAGTTCCAGGGTGTCTTGGTGCCCCTCTGGGTGCGCCACTGGTGCATATAAAACTAAAAGTATTATGTAAAGATGTAAAGGGAATTTTGGACTTTTACTACTTGAGAACTTTGGACTTTAGTACTTATTCCCTGTTAATAGTATTTACCCCCTTGTTCTCGTCTACTATTATAATTGCAGCACAAATTCTCTGCCAATGCAAATCAATTTTCTATCGAGCAGTCTCGCAATTATTATCGCAACTCCCCAGGAATGACTGAAAACTTCCCAAAACCTACCTCAGACTCATCAACGTCATACAAAGCCAGAATCCACGCAAAACAGATACCACTCACCCGGCTAATCGTAAGTCAGCCATTATTCGCACTTAATTGCACACTCTCGCACCCCACTGACACACGCATACGTAAAAACGGCCAAGTACATCGCGATATACGTCTCGGAACAAGGACCCCGTCGTCCCTCACACGGTCGAGCCTGCCCCTCTCCCTCCGCGGGCGATTATTTATCTACCCGAGGGCGATAAAAAAAGCAAAAGAGAAAAAGGCTTCCCCGGCTTCGATGCACAGTCGAGAATAGGGCCGACGAGTGTGAACTGTCGGTGGTAGCCAGCCGACGGAGAAGTTAATCGGCCCCGGCCGTTTAGTTTCGCTCCGTTTAGTTATATTTGGTTTCCACGGGGGCGGTAAAGAGGAGGGACGTGGTTCACAATTAGTCGGCGCGTAACTCGGGCTGATTTACTGCCGCTCTGCCCGGCCACGAGCGACGAAGACGCCGCGTGTCACTCTTCCAGGATATCGCCCGGGCAGCGTTACGACCCGACGCGTATGGTTAATCGTCGTTGAATGCGTGGCGCGGCTGCGACGGCCAGGAAGGACATCGCCCGCGAACATTTCGCTGAGATAGTCGAGGGGAAATTCAAAATTCCTTTCGAAAGTGGAAGGCGCGTGACATCACAACTGGAAAGGACATCGTCCGCGAGGACTTCGCAGAGAACATTCTTTCGAAGTGAATATAGTTGAAGATTGATTCAGAAATTGGAGATTGTTTAAAAATAGAGCACCAGCAATCACATTCACTTGCACATTTTAGATGGATCTTGGAGACAAATAAGGACCTACCTGCAAAGTTTTAACCGGATAAAACACTCTTTCCAGGCCCGCGTAACGGATTGTCGGGCAAATATTTACGTTGCCAGAGAAGTGCTGGAAGAAGTTTGAGATGCGATTCGCCGAAAAGTAAGCGCGTTGCCACGCGATATTTAAAATCGTCCGTCGCGGGATAAATCCTGAACTCCAGTGGCTGGGACAGCCTTCGCGAGTAAATCGAGGGGAACAGCTCCCGATTAAACGAAGAAATAGGCGAGATCCCTACGGAGGAGGCGCGCGAACTTTCTTTCGCCGCCCACATTCCTCGTCGGCGGGGTCGGATCCTGGAACCTTGAAGCCGCCGGTAAGAAGCATTCGCGATCGTTCGCGGAACAATTATATATCGTGATTCATTGCCGATAAACTCAAGGAAACTGGCGAGCTACTCCGATAGTGGTCGTATCGCTTCAGATTGTCATTGCACAATCACGAAAGGTTACTCCCGACGCGACGATGTGCCTACCATCCCCGCCGGCATTGAACGGTGTCGCGTTAAGTCAATCGATTCAACAGCTGATGCCAGTTATCGTTTTGTATACAGAGAAAATGTGGGCAATTCCGTCGGGACGAGCGATTTCGCCGATAATGCTGGCCCTTAAACAGCGCGGAATAGTTTCTTAATCTACCGCCCACAAACAGATCGGTTACCTATTTGGTCGGCTGACCGTGGAACACGTGTAAAGGGCCACCTACGAATGGCCACACGAGGATAAGCCCTTGTCCACCCCGAGGAGGGCGAGAGCGGTTTGTTTGCCAGGGCAGCCCCCGAGGAAGAGCGGGCGCACCGCGGTGAGGCCGCGTTATCGGCGATGCCTCCTCGGCAAACAGCATCTGAGTGCTCGGGAACATGGAGTCCGTGCAACTTATCACGTAACTTAAGAATGTGAGCGGTGTAACGCGACGTAAATAAACCGCTCTGCCACGCGAAGCACGTGCAACGATCATTTCACGCGAGCGCTCGATGCACTTATCCGATCGATCACATGTGTCGTTGCACGTATGTGTTTTGTACATTGCAGAGGGTTGTTTGATAAAGAATTTTTAAGTTATCAACGTCAAAGTTCGTGAGAATCTTCTTCGTCGATTTTCGAGCAACAGAAGTATTCTTTTTTCGCTCTATTTTTAAAAATGGGATGTATACGTGTGTGTGTGTGTGTTTTTATAGTGTTGCTGGGAACATTGAATTTTGAGGAGCTCCAGAAATATTGGAATCAGAGAAGGCTCTGTGTTTATTCTTCTGGTTTACGTGGATTCGGTTGATTTGGGACTTGAGTTCCTAAAATAATAAATACGCGACACGATAAATACCATGGGGGGGCTCCTGTCGCAATTACTCCGCGACTTCTATTCTTCGCGCTCGGCGGAGTGATCGTAAATATCGCCGTAATCCTGTACAGATCGTACAGCTGAGCGAGTGAAATTTAGATATTGACGAGCAACACAATGTCTCGCCTGGCTACCGCACTAAAAATGTGTCTTCCCTTGCTGTTTTGTTAAAACCAGTGTACACCGCTCGGACTTCCTCGTTCCGACGCTTGTATGTTATTCCAAGATTAGAGTTAATCTTATAATCTACATCCTGATCCGACACACGCTATTCAAGCGACCTACTCAACCGGCGGAATTTATAGAGTCTAACATTTCTCGCGTCTCAATGCCTCGCTGCTCGAAGATCCGCCAACACGATCTTTCCTACGCAAGGTGAGACCTTGTCATTTCCTATGAAATTCAGGGGTTGGACAGAGACAGCAAAATCTATACTGTAAAAGAATGGATTCAATACGAACGCGACGCTGAGAAATCGAGTAAAGTTTCCTTGAGAACGATAGGAGATAACAGACTTACCGTTTCCAGAAATTATATATTTTTAAATACAATAGTTTGATAACGATGAGGTGTTATTTTTATTGCAAAGTGGGACGAATATGGGGGTGAGTCGACCAACGATAAGCCGAAACTGTAGAATATATTTCTCTAGATAATCGAGCCTGTGACGGTACCCCAGTTATACTTCGAAAGACTGCCCAATCTTTTTTCTTTAAAACAGAAGCTCTAGCAAGAGCAGCTTACTCCACTTTTTCGACTTATTTCGTCATGGAGAATCATTCTCTTATAATCTCTTCGTATAATCTGTGTAATCTGATAATTGTGTAATCTGCCTGCATCGTCTGATTTGATTGTGAAAAATAAGAGCACTACTCACAGCCATGTGGTTTAAAAAGAACACGCCTAATTGAAGCAAAGGAACACTTTACGTCACAGAATCTTTGGGAAGGGTGTGAAAAAAATTTACGAACTTCGCAAAGCTACTTCCAACAAGAAACCAAAGGAATCTCACGCGTGAAAAACTTCCACGAATGTTTTGAAGGCATATGACACTCCAAGACAAAGGGCCGTTGCGACGTTTTCCTATTTGGCCCGATATAACCGCCAATGTAGTTCCCACGAGATCCCCTGCGGAGTTTCTTGGAGGCTTAAGATGTCGTATCGTTTGACGGTTGTACCGTTGGCTGCTATGGATTCGTTTGGCAGAGTTACACGATACGAGAAGGCGGAAGATCCTCGAAGGGCGGAATGCGACCAAGAACTACCCCACCCCTTCTTGTCAAACATTCGACACCCAGTATTGGCCAGTGGCTCGGGGATGCTTCGTGCTCCTCGTTTACCGAGAAGGTATCGTGATCCCTGATTCTCGTGAATTCCAAGGGAAATGTGTCACTTGAAGAATGGTGAGAAATTGAGTGTCGTAGGAAAATGAAATTGGAGCGAAACTGCGACTAACAGTTGCGTACAATTTATTTCTTGTAATTTTCAAAGGGGGGTCCTTGACGTATAGTATTAAATATCAGGGATGAGAATATGGAGGTAATTTAAATTTGGAAAATTTGAAATTTTACTTCTATTACCACCACACTATGGTTGAATAATTCCAAAAAGTAGCACACATTTCCCTCTACATAAGGCAAATCTAAATTAAATCCATCTCCAATTCACCATACAAGTCTAACTCACCCAAAGTTCCCCTTACCACGCCAACCCCCACAAAACATTCCCGCTTCCTCCTTTTCTCTCACCACAAATACTCCAAGCTAACCCACACTACCCCCATTAAAAAAAAAAAAAAACACCATGTCCACTTGGTATTGCAAATATTCGCCCAACTATCGCCACACTCCAACATCCCAAGGTGTTTTCTATCGCCCAAAAAAGAGATCCAAATCAACCCTCGACGAGCACTCGTGTCCTCCGCAAACGAACCACCCCCCTCCAAAGCAAGACTCTCGCGCAGGTAACCCCTAAATATTCCCGCAACCTCACAAACTCGCAGGGAGCTCGAGGCCGCCCTGGCAGCAAAATTTCCCGTAATTTTGCTTCCGGGAAAGGCACGCGAGAAGAACGAACTGGATCGTGACACCGCTGCGTTCCAGTTCGTAGGACGGTGTCCCGTTGCATCGGTTCGCACGTGTTTTCACACGGAAAAAGAATCGTGGCTGGTGAACGCGTGGCCGAGCGGAGAGGGTGGCCGGAAGGTGGAGGAGAAATAAAGAAAGGAAGGGGGCAAGGGATGGTAAAGCGGAGGGCCGACGAGGCAGGTTGTAACTCACAAATTTATCACTTTTCCCCGCGGCTTCGAGTTATTTTATGCCAAAGACAAACCGGCCGCGTACAACCCGGCCCGAGGGGGAGAGACGGCGGTGAAACGAATATCTCAGCTGCTTCGCCGCGTTTTTACACCCGCGGGATATATTAGTGGACCGCTAATCCGCACGGATTTTACGGGGCGGCTGTGCATGCGACGCAGACGGCGAAGACGACGACGAGGGACACCGCCGCACCGCGGCACCGTCTCGAATAAACCTCATCGATTCCCGTCAGGATCGAAAGAATTCCACCGAAATCCGCTCGTCTCTGTGGCCGTGTCGTCGTCGAGCAATCACTGCTCCAGAGCTGGACATACTTTATTCGAAACGGAAATAAGAAATAACGACTTCGAACGACAGTTTGGTGTTCTACTCGCCGCGATGTTGCCTCGAGTCGAACAAAGCGCGGGCTTCTTTGAAACGACAAGAATTTTCGAAATATTAATGAGGAAAATTCGAATTATCTGTTAACGGTGAACAGAATTGTAAATATGAGAATATGTTGAGAATGGACATAAAAAATCGAAGAGTTGTATTTCAACAGAAGCATTGGGGATATTAATTGTTCCGGAGATGGCAATTGGTACTGCACACTTGTTAATTGAAGTGTCTTTTGCCTGGCATAAACCACTATTCCGTTGGAAAATTTATATACCATGTTTCAACTAAATTCGTAAATTATTTTTCTGAAAGAATTGTTTAAGTGATTGAACAGTTTTAAACGATGCCGCTTGTCTTTTCAATTTTGCGACAAGAATCCTGATGAATTCAATCGATCAAGGCTATAAAACCCTGCGGGATTATAATCTGCCCCACCGCACCGTAATCTCCGATAGAAAATTATCGATGGAGCGTTATTTCGGTTCTGCTTTCATTACCCGGAAATTATACTGGCGCAATAAAGCTTGTACCAATATCCAGCGGCATCGATCAAGAGATATTTGGCGAGGACTGACATTTGCCGCCGGTGGATTTATTATCCTAGCAATATTTTCTTTCCTAACACGTTCATCTAATCGTTTTAATCACGAAGGGCGTTAAACGGTACTCGCGCGGCTATTTTCTGGGTAAATAAACGCAAAATTATTCACTCCTCTCTCCACTCTCCGTTCCAGTCGCAGTTATCTTCAAAAATTCACACTGAATCTTAACCGATCTTTACACAATAATAATATTTTTTAACGCTCTTTTACTTAAGTTATTACTTACAATTCGAGCTATCATATTAAATTAGATAACTTATTAAACACACTCCGTATTAAAAATACAAGTTGCCGCAGTAATACCGAGCGCGATTGTATCAATTATTTATGTACAATAAATTGTTATCAAACGCAACATTCCCGTCACCCCCCACTGACTGCTACCCTCCATTAACTGTCCTCACAAATATTCATCGCCGATTTCGCACCGATGCATATTCATTATTAATGGCGCGGCATAAAAAACCGCGCGCCCGTGGAGAAAAAAATGTTTTATGCTCGACGTCGCCTCGTCGATAATCGTCGGGCAATGAGAAGGTAATGCGTGGGCATGAATAAAATGGCATGTGCTGTAAAAATTGTGGGTGTTTAGTGGACCGTGTCGCGGTGTAACTCAACGGACGAAGAGGGTTGCAAGGGTCGCCGGGATATCCGTATCAAACAGCTGCGGGGTCCTTCCAAAGTCGCATGAAATTAGTCATTCGCGTGAAATTCTTGCACTAGACATCCAACACTGCTGTCAACGCTGCTCCAACATTAATAACCTCACTCCTCTCACTCCTCTGAAGAAAAGTTACCTAGTAACAATGAACCCCTTCGACCGCACCCTCCACCAAAAGATAAATAAATAATGGGGTTCCGCTAAGTCGCTAAAGATAAATCCAACAACTTAAACAAGATGACTTACAATTTACAAAATACACATATGCAACAACGTCCCCTGTAAACACCCCCGCACGATATTATTGGAGATGAGAGGTTAGAATCGGTACTCTGACTTTAGAAATGAACAAGATGATCGCGTAATGTGATCCATAGGATACTGGCACCTCCCCCCAAGGCACTGACCGCACGCATTTCCGGTATCCTTGTCCCCATTTCCAGGGCAGAATATCGAAGCGTCCGGAAAAGCAAAGTGTGTCACGTATAAAGTGTGCAGCCTCGTAGGGACGATTTACGAGTGACGGACGAGGGCAGCCGCGCAGCCGATAATTACCGAGACGACGACCCCCCGAAGGAGGAAAATTGTCGGGGGCGCGCGAGGGGTTGGGGCATCGCGGCGAGGGCACCTGCGAGAGGCCAGGCTGTTCACGGATCGGCCGGGAGAAAGTCTCGGAGCCTGCTGCCACGGTCCTCGGTCTTCTAATCTCGTAATCCTTGGCTTCCTTGGGAAGTCGTTTATTAGTCACAACCATGCTGGGCGTTACGCCGTCGTTGGGACAACGACCTAGCCGAGTGGATTTCGTAGAGAAGCCTTCAACTTCTGGGCCCGTTTATAAATATTCGGAAAGCCGCTCGGAGCAATCGACGATATTTTTGGTCCACGCCCTGTCAAAATGGAAATTTTCCGGCTCGTAGGGACGCGTGCCTGTGATGCATACGATTCGTCAAAAATCACTTTGAGCGGAGAAGTCATCTTGGGGATTTATTTATCTAGCTTTGAGTGTTGGCTTCTTGTACTCGATGTGCGAGGGATTGATGGGAGTTATGGCCTTCATTGACTTTAGTTTGCAAATGTAAGGTCTCTGGTGTATATTTGTTTTTTATCAGATTTTAAGTTACTTGGAGATCTCAAATATTAAAATATTTTTTAGATTAATCTTTAGGGAGCTCGTTATACTAATTCCAACGGAAAGAAGCTTGCACGTCGACTCTAATTGGTTTCGAAAACTGTCCCTTTGCTCACAGAAAAAATTAGGTGCTGATGCACAAGTGTCAAAGGCAAACAGCGCGCTTGTTTGTCCGACGTGGAGACGCTAGGAACGAGGAACTCCATGGATAGGGTTCGGTAGCGGTTGTCAAGCAATTTGTTTAGTTTCAACTTGACACAGGGGCCAGCACATGGAACCGATAAGTAATCTGAGACGTGTCTTTCGAGTTTAACACGCGTGTCACGAGCGTTTTCGGGAAAGGCGACGGATAGAATGTCCTGCGAGAGCCTCAGACGGCATGGCGCTACCTAGGAGGCACCCCCTGCGGTCACCATGACAATTAATTAGGGCGTAACTATGTCACCCAATATTTTCGAGAGGAAACATGTGTTCGCATCATTGGTCTGTTTTATGACACTTCTACAAAAAATACGTAATTATTTAGTGACTCCAAAAAGAAAAGAAAATACATGTCACTTGAAAATCGCTCAAATACCACGTAGTTATTAAATAATGCAAATATTACACGAAGGTTGAAGAAAGAGAAATCTTCTGAATTAATTAAAAATAATACAAAGTATGGATATAACTAACCAAATAATTCTATCTAATTGGAAGCCTCTAACTCTGTACGCGCCACTTTTATTTTAGAATAATAAAAAGAAAGTCACATTCGTTGAAATATTATTCGCAGGACTTAATAGTGAGAGGAGACTAAAACTACCCTCCTCTCCCCTGTTATGCTTTATTATTACCATTCGTGACTCGAATGGGTAACGTGGATCGCTCGAGTTAACTTCGTAGAGGACCTGCTATATTTTGAGACAGTTCTAGGATTACACTCTCGAATAGCACAAGTTTTGCGACCCGTCCCATGGTTTCCCATCGAGGGGTCCACGGTTCTCACACATCGGCACGCACAGAAAATTTCCTCGGCGAAACGATCCCTCGACACCGAGCCAGCCCACTTCAATCGAAACCCACTGAGTACACAAACCTCGTTCCTGAGGTAGACAGGGGCCCTACCTTGCTACGGCAGCTGAGATAATGGGAAGGAAATCAGTTCATTTCTATGTTGATCCCACGGGCTTGGTCCCTGTCGCGCTTAGAGAGGACCGCCACGATTGCCTCGGTGATCGAGAAAATCGAGCCGGAAAATCGGCTTGATGGCTCGGCTCATCGGGCGACTTAACTATCCCTGGCGAGTCTATAACGTGCGCGCAGATGAAACGAGGGGAAATAGTGTTTGCCAAAAAATTATCGAAACGCAAATTTATTTTTAAAAACGAGAAAACTGTGCTCTCCAGAAATCTGTCGGTAAAACTTGCCATGAAAGGGAAACTGTCTTCCCCTCCTTGAAATGAGATTCTTTTCTAGAAATTCTTATACAAACATTGCATAGTTGAATTTCGAATGATATTTTAAAACAGAGAAGAAAAGTATCGCGGTTAAACACAAAGGACACTTGCAACTCTAAAAATCCTCGCGAGGGAGGAACTATCAATGTGTCATTTCGCGAGGAACGTATTTTCCAATTACTCAGCGCGCATTATAACGTATGGGGTGAAAGATCGATGCTGAAAGGACCCTCGATACGTCTTATTCCAACGGCGCAGTGATCCGAGAGATCGGCCGTCTAAATGCCAATGAGTCTGTGGCCAGAAGAGTTTCGCGGTGGCTTCCCCTGGGGAGACCTAGCGGCTAGCCGAGCAATTTGTCAACACCATTAGACGGAGGCAACAAGGGTTGACTTTGGCGCATCTGCCAGCCTCGGTCGCGCAGGCCGCGCTATAATAAAGGGGTAGTTAATGACCGGAGGGGGTATCTTCGATCGGAGAAGCCGTATGCCAGCCTGTTGACAAAATATTGGGATATTGGCATTGACCGAGAGGGATAACGGATTTTCCAAAGGGTTCCTTTCTGCCGAGGTGTCCAGAATGGATAAATGGCCAGTCACTGATCCTCGGGGCAACAATATCTCGCGATAAGGGGATATTAATTGTGATAGAAGAACAGGATCGGAGGAAACTCTGAGGGGGGGGGGGGGGTGCATTTGCGATGTTGAACTATATTAATAAATAATTGAATAATTCCAGGAATAGAATTTTAATAGGATCCCAGAAAATTCGAGCACTCGAATATTAGAAGACTCTAAATTTACTTCTCTGCTCAAAGAAGAATGTTACAGAGATCTAAACATGATTATTCATTATTCACGGAAATTTTAAACTCTCTAACGTACTCGGGATTTTCTCGAAAGCGGAAATATTTCCGCGAAATCGGTGTTACGAACGAAAAGGGTGCGACCTACCCCAAACCTGACGAAACCTCCAACTTTTAAGTTATCCCAGAGTTCACTGGCCAGCTCACCAGCTCGCCCAATTGGATTGGAATTAATTGGATGAGGCCGAGGCGGGTGGAGGCAACGCGAAGCGAAGAAAAGTCCGCGATTTCGCCGAGAGTGGAGCCGAGTACCTGCGGTCTGGAAGTGGGAGCACCGGGACTGAAACTGAAACGGGGATAGGTGGGATGCCATTGGAATAAGATCGGGTTTAGCCGCAGTGTCGGGTTCGAGCCCCGGATAAGTCTGCCTTATCCCGATAAGCCGGTGAGTTAATGAATCACAAAACAGGTGGTGGCGCCACTGAGAGATCGTCTTCGTCGCGGAGCTGCCTCTGTACGTGCAGCTGAATTCTTCCTCAGGCCGATGAAATAGCGACGGGGAGCTTTTTACTGGCGGAACGCTCCGACACGTACGCGCAACGTACTCCGGCTGATACGGAATTTGGCTTCAATGTTTGTTCACGCACTCGTTGTCTCGTTCTTTATCTCGAGACCGACACATCGCCGGCCCCGTTCCATCGGTGTGCTTCACCTTTTCCCAAATGAAAAATTGGGCCGCGCGGCTCGCTCCTACCTTGGGACCTCCCAGCAGTTGGCTTGGGAGGCGATAAGCAGCAGGGCCCGTGAAATTTCGTATCTACCCGAGATCCTCCGCTTGTCCATTGCGAGACGGATATTTATGTAGTTTAATCTAACATTGCATTCAGAATGGATAATTTTGCTTCTTTTTTTCCTTTACGTTTTCTTCGATGCAGCGTAGGTATTCTTCAGTATTATGCACTTGTTTGTAAAATTCGGGATTGATAATGGGTGTACAGTTTTCTTTGAGCAATCATTAGCATTTTGGATCAGAAACAAGGATGCTGTAACTAACAGTGGCGATGGAACAATGGAATTCTTCTCTAAAGAAACAAGAAGCTTGTTATCTTTTTTTAATGAAATGTACAGTAGTCTGACATGATAACGATTTTGACAGTAATTTACTTGATAGGGAATCAGTTAAGGAAGATATTCCTACTTCACTTTTCTAAGGGGAACCGTACACAACCGCGCCAAAGATCAAGACAAATGTATAGGTGAATACTGCAATGCTGCTGGTTGGATGAATGATCCACTACTTAGATTCGTTGATTAGTTTTAATCCGTTTTCGGTGGTAGCTAATTCACCTACTGCATTGACGCGAGTCCGAAATTTTATTCGTCACGTCGTATCGGAGCTCGAATAACACGATGGGCGCGGTGCTTATCAAAGCTATTCGTACTAATGTTTTATCTGTGCCCGGCGGAGACCTGACAAGAATCAACGTACAATGTTGCTTTATCGCAGGAAATTTTTTCGCCAGTGTTGCAACAAAAATGCCATGTACCGCTCAAATACACCCACGCATAATTCAGTAAAAAGCGGATACCGAAAATTTTCCACCAAACGAAGTAGAAATCCAAATTGCTTTATGGAATAAATTATTCCAATGTTTCAAGTCTGAGTTGAAAGAATTAACAGAAGTCATTATTCTTTATTATACTCAAAATAAGTGGCCAAGAATAATTGTCCAATGTTTGGTGTTTCGTTTTATGATAAGCCACGTTCAATGTTTCGGAAAGTGTCCGCCGCAGAATATTCTCCCGGCTTCGTATTTTCCATGAAAACGGGTGAAGAATATGGGGAAGGAGTTGGAACAAAGCGACGTCAATTTCGCTCCGCGAGCAACGTATGCGCAAATTTGCTGCGTCAAACGATACGAGATTTTCTGGAGAGATGCGCGATAACGCAAACGGCGCAGTGCACGATTTAAGAGCAGGAAGGCGACAAATCGCTCGAATGGACGGGGATCGATAACATCGCGAATAACAAAATCACACGAATTGACAAGCTTGTACAAGCTATTATCGCGATACCGCGGATACGCGGCGACGAAGAAGCCAGCGATCCCTCCTATCTCACTTCGATCGGGACACAAAAGAAAGCAATTATACTTGTGAACGTCTCTGGTAAATATGAATACACATCTGCCGGATGACACTCCAATTAATCCGAACCGATGAGGCCAGGTTCTTTGCGACGTTTCGTGCATGCACGCAGTAGTGATTGATGTGTCTGGTAAAAGATGCGTATGTAGATTGCAAGGGTTGTAGCTTTGAATTTTCTTAACACCAGCCCTTCAATACCCTTCATATGCATTTAGCGTAAAAGGTTTCGAGTTAAAGGGCCACTTGTGCTTCTAACTGGCGTCTTCAAAATACGTTTCAGACTATCAGATGCCTCTTCACTCAAAAGTCCAATATTAACGATCTTTTCGATTAAATTACGTTGCTTCTATTTATGGTTATATCGTGTACGTGCATTATCAGCTTCTGCGAATTGATAAATACACTTCAAATGAAATTGCACAGGATACACGTACTCTGGAGTGGCGGGTCACCTTTTAAATGGCATTTACGGTTCAGCCTTAATCTGAGAATGAAAATCTACCCAAACTCTTGAATCTACCTGGGAAATAAGCTTGCAACGACGACGAGCCCTCGACAAACAGCGCTTCAATTTCAACAAACACTGATGCACTCCCGCAGTCAACATCGTCAAACAAGCAACAGCTCTTGAATCCAACATATCCATACGTCCCATACATGATCCAATAGAAGGCAATCGATACGAAGAATCTTTACCAACGTCTTCTCCTATTAGAGCTCTATCGATCAAAGACAGAACATCCCACAAGTTCCACAACTTCGCGCACAAAGGATCCCGGAAATATCAGGCTCCCGCAAACTCCTCACCTCAAGAAAAGGCTACACGAATGGCTTTCAGTATTGTGAGCGACTCACCACGTTTAAGTTTCTCCAGCGGCTCGTGGTGCAGCTGATGGCTGGAGTTGTGCAGCATGGACCCGTCGTGATGGGAGTTGCCGTGTATGTCGTGATGGTGCATGGTTCCCTGAAGGTGATCACCGTGCAGGCCAGCCATGGAGGCTGTGGCGGCAGCGTGCTGATGGTGCTGGACCGACAGGCCGGTCGTCGATCCCGGCACGAGATCCTGGAGACACAGATCCGCGTTGCCGCCGCCACCTCCGCCACCGGCGAGTTCGAGGCTGCCCCCGCCCCCGCCGCCCCGCTCCATGCTATAGAAAGTTAACGTCGTGTTGACTGATCTGTCCAACGGGACGCAGGATCAACTGGGCCCTCGATGAGGCCAGATATCGCGGGAAATCACGTCGAACGAGGCGTCTCCTTGGCTCTCGTCTCAGGGACGCCGCATCCGCCTGTCGCGCACCTGACACGCGACCGCGAGCTTCCACGAGCTGCCTGTTCCGGTTAGACGGTTCTACTGGCGACGGCCGTCGGCAGCGGGCGTTCGTATGCACCCGACCAGCGCGCTTGCATCCGTCGTTTCGCGCCGGGAGGCTTCGACAGACTAGATGGCAACGCGCTATCGGTTGGCTAGTTTCTCTGACGATGAAGACGCTTCGAGAAGAATCGTCGCTTTACCTGTGAGAGTCTTCGTCATAGGCTGAATTGCCTAGAGAGGCAGCCGGACGAATAGCTGAAAGGCGAAACGCGACGCGCACCGTCGCTGAGCGTCAGCTCGACGAAGGATCCTCTGTGACTGTTTGGATACGCTCGTTTAGGTCGAGGAGCTGGTTGGTGGCTCGCGAAGACTGATTCCACGGGCCGACTTTGAGCGAGGTCACGAGTTCGCCGTGAGTCTGGCACCGTCGATGGATCCAGCGAACGCACACATGCTCCAGCACTTGGTCACAGGCGACTGATAAATCAGATAACCACGGATCGACGGCGACTGACGATTCGTTACGTAAGGATCAAGAGACGCGATGGAGAATAGTGGGAGATTTCGAAGATCCACGATGAAAAGTGGGTTAAGTAGCCTAGCACTCTGGTAATAGACAGCACACACTATGGATCTTGATCACTCTCCCTTGCTACTTGTCCGGGTCGTTTTAAATACAGCACTTCTGCGGGTCGGTCCTTCCGATCCCCGCGTACTCGCTGATCGAAAAACTTTCACTGGTCCTCCCCTGACCGATGCTGCGAATCCGGCTCACAAGTCCGTAGAAAACTGATGCAGGGACCTAAGAGCCCGTGGCAGGGATCCACCATGTTCGTCACAGAGCACCGAGTCCTCCGTTTCTCTTCCTCTGCGCCCACCAGGACCCAGTAGCCAAGCTCTCCCAGCCTGGATTCGCGATCCTACCGAAACTCCGGCGATTCTCACGACAAAATCCTCGTCACTGCACTTGCTTCCTCCTCCGCGTCGATCACCGCGAAACTTGCCTGCTGCGTGAAGGCTCACCACCCGAATATCGCGGCACGCGGAATGGCCGACAACACGCCGATACTGGTGTCACTGGGAGACGCGGCCTATCGTTCACGCGTCACCGAACAGCGCGGATTTCCGTCCACGCGGCTCACGGCAGGTTATACCTTGGTCGGGAGTCACCGCGAGGAGGTCCGCGCGACATCACGATCCTCGCCGATGATGGTGGACGTGGCGGCGCGGCGTGGCGTCGACCGGCTACCCTTGGTCGTTGCCCGCCCTTCTCACCTTAACGGCACGCGTTAAGGACCAACGACAGATGGACAGTGATGGAGGCGCGGAAAGGTAGCGAAGATAGAGAGAGAGAAGTACGGCGGATGAGCGGGTGGGTGTAAGTGGGACAGAGGGAACAGACAGAGGCGGAAAGGGACAGACAGAGGAAACGTAAGAAAGCGTGAGTGGTGCTGCAGGTCGCGGTCGTATAGCCGGTTTTCGTAGTAGATGGAACGTGTAGTGGCCGCGCGTCGGTAGTAGGTGGGTCCGCCAGGCTTAGCCGGTTGAGCCTTTCGGACTGCCTGCCGGCTTAAGTCTCTAAGTCGGTAAGCCAAGCGGATCTAGTGGTCTTGGCTGGTGCACTGGCTGCCTGCTAGCCTGCCTGCCTGCCTTCCTTGCTTGCCGGGCGGCCTGCCTGACTGTCTGACTGCGCCTCTCCCTGGCTCGCTTGCTCTTACTCCCCTCCATAACCGCTCCATCTCTCTTCAGCTCTCCCACTCTGCCCCCGTTATCTCCCTCTGCGCTCCCCTCTCTCTCCCGCCGCTGCGATCTCTCGCGTCCTCCAGCTCGTTTCAACCCTCTGCCCAGCGAAACCATTCTCCTCTTCTCTCGCACACGATCCCCCCACTTCGCCGCCCCTCGCTTTCGCGCGCTCTCTCTCTCTCTCTCTCTCCTTTCCTCTCTCGCGGCTCGCCACGTCTCCCTCCGTGCATCCAGTCCCCTGCTCGCGTTCCCCCTCCCCGCGTGTTGCGCGATCTCTCACGCCTGTATCTCCCGCTTCATCCCCAGCACCCCCTCGATTGGACCACTATTGTGCCCCTACTGTGCACACTCCCCGTCTTACTCCCTCGGCGGCGCGATCTCTCACGCTTGTGCGTCTCTCTTCTCGGCCCCGTCGCCCTCGGCACAGTACGCCGGTTCGCCTGTCTACCGTCCACGCACCTCTCTTCATCTACCCCCACCCCGGCGCCTACGCCCCTCCAACGCTGCCGGCGTCGCCCCTCCTACGTGCGATGCGCCCGACACACGTCTCTCCCTCGATCGCCACGCACACCACGCACCCTTGTGCACCCGCTTCCCTTGCCTCTCTAACTGCTCCTTTTGCCGCTCTTCCACGGCCCGCGAGCTTTGCCTACCTTCTGATTATTGTTTGTTTCTTCGCGTGCACCTTTGGCGTTTTAGTCCCGAGGGGCTGGGCGCGATCCTTAACTACGCGCTCCGCATACCTTGCTTCTGATGGCCCGTTTCAAGGAACGAGAATGAGCACGAGCAGGTTTGCCGGGCTTCCCGGTCGACGCGATGGCAGTGATTTCTTTATCCAGCAGTGAAATCAGATCTCTGGTTCTTTTGAGGAGTACGTCGGTGATTTGTAACCGCCATCTTTCTTTCATCGAGCGTTGTAAAATTCAGATAGAAGCTAGAAACTCTGTCCCGAGATACCGCGATTCGAGTCGAGAGCATGCAGTTATCGCTTGTCTTATCTATTGGAGCAAATATCTATCCTCGTGTACTAGACTGCCTCTGTACTGGGCGTTTCATACCACACTGAGAGGTGTGTCGCACATTTCGTGTGTGTTTGTGTAAAATGAGACTTACGTCCGAAAGCAAAATTTGGAGTGTACGTTATTGTTTCATTTGGATTATTCTACAAATAATTATCGGTTTAGTTATTCTCCTTTTTAACTTCATCCAAATTACATTGCACTTGAATTTTAAGCAGGGTTCGAAGGAGTTCTAGAACTTTTCAGTAGGTTCTATTCGAAACATGGACCGTGGAACTTTTTTAAAAATGTTCTCACATTATAAGTTCCCATGAGAACTGATAAAGGAAATGTTCTTGAAAATAAAAGTTCCAGTTGGAATGGAACTTATAAAATATGAAAATAAAAATTGCTCTATAACAGGGACACATATTTTTTTCATCGACATTAAAAAAGTTCTCAATCGTTGTAACAAATACTGAATACTATTCAATGAATACTACTTCAATATTAATAAATAATTATTACAGTTAAATTGATATTCTGAATGTGTTATATATTTGTAATATTCATCTACGTAGATAATTTCTACGCAGATATTAGAGAATTTTTGTGTATTTTGGTTGATTAAGTTATAAGAAAAATGTTACTTAGGTATTATTCTTGACAAGTTCTCTTTTTTGTTCAATACTTCTTATGAAACTATTAATTACTTGTGTTATGGTTTATGGAACCTTTTTTTAATAAATTTCCTAATATATAACTATTTCCGTGGAACTTTTATTATATAGGTTCTAAAATATCTGTTCCACAAGAACACTTTCTAGAGAAGTTCCTGCGGGTACTATTTCTTTCAATAAAAATTCCACAGGAACAGATACTTTCTTAAACTATACATATAAGTTATAACATAATTTTTTTTAAAAATAAGAGTTTCAGAACTTTTTCGACGCCTGATTTTAAGTGTAATGGAAAACCCAGTCGTGGCCGTTGAGTCTCTAATTTTGGTGGAAGACGATGAGTATCTTTGATCCACCCTTCCATATTACTGAAGCAGCATTTCTCATCTCTGCAATTGCCTGTAGGGTAATCTGATCACAAAATATTCCACACATCAGATGCTTCAACTAATTCGGCCATTTCCAAGCGGCGTTTTATCTACGTCCCTCTTATCGTATTTCCACGACACCATTCCGAGTGACCGTCCAGCCTAGCATACTTATGAAATCAACTTGAGCTTGATTCAAACAATGTCGAATTAACACCTTATTGGAATAAACGTTCCGACGCAAGGCAGTAGCTTCCAGATATCTCCATATCTTCCCTGTTTAGATAATTCAAATCACAAACGTTTGCTTTCAGAATTTTTACAATAAGTATTTCGTGACTAATCTATTCCTACTAGGTATTATGTCCTTTGTCATACTAACGCGAGTCCTCTGACAGTATTCAAAAGAACAAAAGCTACTTTCGATCACAAATTCGAAATACGATTTTCCCTCTCCAGCCCTCAACCCTTTCACAGTGTACTCAAGCAAGCTGCCTTATATTTTCCATTGCAAATTCAAGTAATTTAGACGATAAAGAAAAACAGACATTCTCCTATCATTCCTTGTCAATTAATTACACGGTGAAGGGCTTAAGAGTCAAGGGGCACAATAAACATAGAAATGATAGACTTCCAGCCGAACAGCCGTAAAACCGCGAACCCTTCGCATTTGTAATCCGGCCATACGAAGAACCAGCCGCATTAACACGCAGTCTACAATCCGCCACCGGCAGCCGGCTCGTCTCCTCTAGGCCCCCTGCGCATGACTTTCCATTCAGTCACCTACCCAAGTAATTAAACGCCCGGGCATAAATCCCGCGCCGAAATCGCCACCGGCCGGACACCGTTCGCGGAATATTCCACTGATCGATGCAGATGGATCTCGGATATCTCCAATTGGGATCCCCGAATCGCCGCGCGGCAGAGTCAGTAAACCGTCCAACTACATCGACGGAAAGCAAAAGCAGCGGTCGTAAAAAGAGGGAGGATCGGGGGCTAGCGGGGGAGGGAAGATAAACGCGGCGAATGACAAAGCGGATCATACCGTGCTCGAAAAAGAGGGAAGCCCTCGGAGACGGCGGCCACGGCGACGACGAGTTCAAAAGGAGAAGAGCACCGCGACGGCGGTGACGAGGAGCGAGGGGAGAGGGCTCGGCTGGCAAGGGGGGTCAGTCGACGGCGGAGCAGCCGGTGGAGGAAGACGCCGCCGCGAGGAAACGGAGAGGAGCAGACGATACGCGAAGCGGGGGAGGCTGTGGCGGCAGTGCATACGTCAAGCTACGAACAGACCGCCATCCCCGGGATCCCCCTAACGCCTCGGGAAAAGTAGAGGAGACAAATGACAAGGTGGCCACGCCTACCGCGTCGCGGCGTGGGCGTCGTGTGCCGCTGTGTGCGTGTGACTTCGACGGGCTTGTGGTGGGAGGCGTCGGCGGCGCTGGTGGGATATCACCCGGAATACATCCGCGGGGGGCGGGGGCGCGGGGAGGTGTCCAGGGTGTTTCCTGATTTTTGAAGCGGCCGACCGAGTTATGGACGTCCCTGGTACACTGTCGCCTGCCCGCCGAGGAATTAATGGTCGATGTCGTTAAGAATGTAACGACCAATGCTCGGCCCCGTGTAACCGTGAGTCGATGACGAATTCTGGGATCCAACGGCGCGACAGCGGTTTAGCATAATTCACCGGGACGGTGGATCCAGGTGGAACGAGGGGGGGGGGGGGGGGTCGGCTGGACGAGATGTAGGGGTAGTTTTTTTGCTGCTTTGTATATTATTAATGGCTCGTTTCTTCACTGAAGCAGTGGGAAGTTGGGTTTACGTTGACGTGATCGGGTTGCCAAGAATCTTCTTTGAGAATGCTCGCAGTGAACGTAGGTACCTACCTCCCACTTGCTGTGCTCTAAAATTTGAACAGATGAAATCGATTGTTGGTACACTTTGGCGCGATTGTTGAACGGTTTAATTTGCGCGTATTTTTGCTGAATATATATTTACTAGCTTTACTACTCGGTTATCCTACAAATTGAGATTCTGATTTTATAAAAAAAAAATTAAAATAGCCTCATTCGTCTGAATTAGCTAGGCATAATGAACTGGAATACATTCCGTGACCCCAGAGTTTTCCGTTCGAAAGTTTTTAGGCGACAAACACCTTTTGCTTTATATATTAACATGTCTACATTGATAGAAAAATAAATGCCCAAGGAAAGGCAAGTACAATCTTTTTAAAAATCATGTAGGAGGTAAATAAGGCAGAGAAAACAATGTAAATACCTACACGAAATTTACATACATCTTTAGGAGAGTTATAACGAGGGTTAATTTATTGAGACACATTTTTTGGCGATAAAATTTGTCGCTTTGAATAGTCACTTGTTTACTGATTCGTAAATTCGAAACAATACGCCAGCTTCTTCTAACTAATAACGAATAATTTACAGCAATGCCATCGATGCACCACCATTTACTTTAAACGAAATTCTTTCAACTTTTCGCGCGACCGAGCAGTAAAAAATTTCGAGACAGTAATAAGTGATCTGCCACGTTTTGAAATTATAAGTGATCTACGCAATACTGTTGGGGGATCCATCTAAACCAAAAACGAGAGAAAAATTTTATACCAGCGTACAGTTTCTACGGTTCTAATAAAAAGAAGCACTATAATTAATAAAATCCTTGTGCCTGTATCGTGCCAATTTTCTATCCCCCAGCCGTGTTTCAACGCTCCCGTAAAATGGAACGGATGCGTAATGAACGTGGTGCACGGTATTCCTATTTATTGTAATGCGGTAGCTATTGAAGGATTACAGATTATCTCTGAATGCAGTCGATCGACAGCGGGGCTTTGCGGCTGACCTGAACACGAAACTGCCGCACGGTCAGCGACTATTCATAATTGGTTTCCTGGCGCGTGATGATATAATCTGATCTGCAACTGAAATCGAGCCGGCGATCCGCGAGTCTCGCGGTGGCCAACGAAAAAGGAACTTTCCGCGGCGTGGCAGTTTCTGCGCCTGAAATTTCACGTGCCCGCGATTTATTGGCGGCGTTATCTAATTAAAAGGTTCAGAACCTTGCATGCGATTACCCCGACGAGCGCCTCGCTATTATTTATACGCGTCATTTGCTTGATATCGGCAAAAGGACACCCATAAACTCGGTTATTGCCGTGATGCCATAAAAGGATAAGATAGACATTTATCAGCTACGAATGGTTGGTTACGCGTTTAACAGCGGGACCTCGATATAACTATACGACTGTCGTTAAATATTACACGAATATCGCCGAACGGCCGGGTATCTTGTGGGAAAGGTGTCGAGAACTTTTTGTGCCAGCCTATTTCTGAATTAGAATCTCTGATAGAGATTCCTCTGAACTAGGAAACTTTTATAAAGTCATTCGCAGTTACCTAAGCTGATTATGAATTCGGTATTACAGTGACTTGTAACAGTGTTTAGCGCAGTGTAAATTAAAGATACACAAATCTATGAATACGTGGATATTTCGAGAGAAAAATATTTTCAGATTGCACTCAAACTTTATTAAGAAAAATATTTATAACTGAATAAAATACTGAAGGAATATTTTAAATACATTACGGGTCATCGTCATCTGAATCCTCTTCAATGTCATGAGAAAGGCTTACAGAAAGCTACACAAGATATGGCACAATTTATTCAAACGGTTTACGCGTGTGCACTGTAGGGTTAAATAAAGTTTCAGTCGGAATACAACTTTCGTACAGTGGTTGGCAAAGACAGTGGCATCCGAGGTAGTGTCTCGAAGGTAAAAGCGAGCCCGTAAGGTTGAAATAAATTCAATTTCGTTGATCTCTCCTAATACGCCAACAAGCACCTAAGCAAGGAACAGACTTATAAAAGTAAGCTGTAAGAAGACAAATCGCAGGATCCGAACGGCATAAATCTCGCGTCTCGTCATGAACCTCTCCGGGCAAGTCTTAACGTTTCGTCGACCTGGATTACAAGCCCTGTAACGTTTCCTAACCAATTCAGGGACTGCCCGAGACTTTTGCAACTGTTGCATTTCGGATTATCGCAGCATTTGCACTAAAACGAAATCGTATACTCCAAGGTGCGTATGCAAGAAACTTACACACTTCGATAAAAATAAAGTGAACCGGCGTAATTACAATTCGCTTGCCAGAGATGAAATTAGAAGCAGCGAGTGTTGGTTGTTTAATAAGAAATCTCTAATTCCAATTCCAGTAAGGCCTGAAAATTATTCAAGTGCCTGTTTCTATCGCTCTCGATGGCCGCCAGCGGCGCGAGATGTAAGTCAGAATCGAGCGACGTGTCGCGTTAATTAAAAATATTACTATCACGAATACATCGTTTAAAATGTAACTTATCTTCGTAATGGCAACGATTCTATAACGATAAGACGATAGCCTATCCCAGCTCTATCGAAAGTGAAACACGTGAGAGCCTCGTCGATCGACCACGTTCCCGTTAAATCTTCTTTTTGGCGAACTGGAAGCCCGCCTCCTTGCGAGCATACCTACATCCCGGTTTTAGGGTGAAGGATCTATCGGTGGCCTATTTAAAACACCGTGGTCTAAGTAAACAGAGGCGGTCGGGCTTGGGTGCCATAAAGGATCTATCGATACGGAGCACTTCTATGGCCGCGGCAGATCAATTGCCGCCGACACCAGTCGCTCGTGTTTTATTAGCGATAGTAAAGCGTCCCCGTAACGCAAACAATCGATATTTCGCCTGGTAATATCGTCTTTGAGATTCGTATCTGCGGCACCGATAACACCTCTCCTTCTATGTACCTGCTGGCTTCCTTCTTCTTACTCCTCGCCAGAGCTTCGAACAAAGTGGGCGACAATGCGAAACGGCTATTTAATTCTGTCCATTGTCGACCGCGGGTCAAGGTATAAAAACCGCCGACTGATACAGGGAATGTAAAATGGGCCCATTCACCTTGGACTCTTCATTTCAACCGATGCTAACTTTGTAAAAAAAATTTCAACAATGCATATTTAATCATAGAATTGAAGGCTCCTTGTAGAAAACATTGTAACTGGCAAAATTAAAAAAAAATTATCTAAAAATGTTCTACGTGTCAATTACTACGTGTAATTATAGAATTTGATTTTTGACACTTACAGTGTTTTCTACGAGGACTCTTCAATTAACGATCTCCTGTAGAAAATAAAAGAAAATGGCCATTGAAGGATAGAATTGACGGGCTCAACGGAAAACAGGCACATGACACCGTTTTTCTTATGATTTTTTTACCTAAAAAAATATTCCAAATATCACAGTTTATAGTTTAATGTTCGTGGATTTCTAGAAAATAAAAATTTCTCAAAATTATGTATAATTCTTCATGAAAAAAGAATTATGGATGCCTGTTGTCCACTTATCCCCTCGATTAAAGGAAATCTTTTGTACGCTCCACGTCTACTAATTTTCGTCATATTTTATACACTGACGCTATTTAAGTGCGTAGTGATTTACATAGTTTTTAATTTCAAGTTTTATGTAGAAGTTTATTATTGCTTGAAATCGAGAAGATGAGGTATATGGGCAGTTTCCCCTACCACTGTGTATAGCAAATCGCTCACGAGACACGGTTTATCGCGTTTTTTTTCGCGGAACGATAGGCATCACTCCGCCTTCATTAGGTGGCGATCGATTATTCAGACTTTCGACCAATTTGACATTCGCGATGACGCGCGAGCCTTTGTGCGAGCCTCGGTCGTTTCGAAAATCGGGAAAAGTCCCCGGGAAAAAGCGCGGCGGCTTATCTTGGCGGCCAACGCGCGACCTTCGCGCGTAGATTGCTCGATAATTTCGATTCAGATAGAACTAGAGGGCAGAGTGGTAGGAGGCAAGGGTCGGCCACATCGCTCCGATATTCCAATCGCGAGAAAATGATTCCGAGAAAGATATAAGATTGCTACAATAATTTATAACTCGGGGCGAGTTGTTTTGTTTTTAATTGCTCCGGCGCGCGATAAACATATATATAATTTATTGCACCATTGTAAAATACAATGTTCACGATAAAGGCGCGTCGATGGAAGATATATGCCGCGTGCAATCGAGACTGCATTTCGCAGACGCGTTTTACAACTCCAATCGATCATGAAGAATTCCTACGGTGACTCACTTGCGAACGATCGACGAATTTATAACGGAGAGGTTGATGGACGCGAAGTGGAAAACCGAATGGTTAGTTTTTAACTGGAAGAAATTACCTTTCTAACGTCATAAATCACACGGAGATTATTAATTACCTTTATGCCAAGCTCTTCCTATTTGATCCATCTGGATTCTAAAATCGCATAATTTTTTAGGAAGCTGCAATATTATATACGACTGTTCCCAAAAATGACCACCCTTTAAAACGTTCCCCTATCATTTCTGACTTTTATCACTGCCCTCGAACCCTGGATGTTACGTTTTCCAATTTAATCTCGACCACAGTTTACTCAAGTAGTTCTAATGTGAAAGCAGACATTTCCTAAGAATATTCGGTCAAGGGATGTTCGGATAACCGAAGTGACGAGCAAACTCAGGATACCTCGCGCAGGGCCATTATCCTATGACAAAGTTTAATTGAAAGTCCGCGGCAAAGAGCTCGCAAGGGCAGCAGCGTAAAGTCGAGGGAGTGCGCGGCAGTCAGAGGCCATACGTTTTCTACGCGAGCATTTTCAAAGTTGCCGAACTGCCAAGGTTTTATCTTCACGAGGGAATCACGTCGACTACCGTCAAGGACAACGTTATACACGGCCTCTCTCGTCGCTGCTTCGATTTCGTTTACTACTTCGCCACCCCGTGCACACCCTCCCCGACCCCCACCCCCTGTGCTCGCCTGTTTCGCCCTGTAAGTCTTCTTTCCTTCTGCTTGAGCCTCACCCTCATCTTCCACTCTATACGACGAAGCCGTTCGGTCGTTACGCCGCTCCGTCTTTACAAATTTTATATCATTTTTATGAGGCATAAAGTCGTCGAGAAGCCGACCAAGGAAGGAAGAGGGTTAGACGCGGTGGAGGGGCTACGTACGTCCGAAACTACCCCTCCCGCAGTCACGTGGCTGGGCGGGGCGGCTTTCAACCCCCTCCGTGCACGCTCGCCGATTCGGGGTAAGAAAAGGAGGGGTGCCGAGCGCCTGGGAAGGGGTGTTGTAGCAGGCGAGGGGAACGCTGCCGTTATCCACCACCGGCGCTCTCTATCAAGAAACGCTTCTCTCGGGTCTCGCGCTTATTATTAAAAATTCCGTAATCGGCCGTGGCCACTTTGCTCCGCGGAACTGCAAACTTCAACCCACCCTTCTCGTCAACTGCGTGCAGGATTTCAAAGAATCGGACTCTCTAATCGATCAAGCATGTTAATGTATTTCAGTAGAGTAATCGCGGTAGTTGCCTTAGTGTATTTATTTGCGAATTTTCGCGATTTTTATGTCACTGAACGACGTAGAGATTCCTTCAAAATTATTCAAGACACTTTAATTTGTAAACAGTTCTGACGAATCTGGTTTAAGGAAAGTAATGATTATTTTTTGCGAAAGCCGTGTGTGAAATATGAATTTTGAACGGGCCTGGGGAATAATTAATTAGAGTAGGGCCAGAATGCGTGGCAGAAATCGGTCGATTTGAAACTATCCCCGCGCAGGCCGATTATACGGCAAGGATTATTCCCAGTTTAAGGTTAATCCTGTTTAAGATGAACGGAAAGTAGGCGAAAACTTGGCTTCTTACTCGGTCAGCCTTTCGGCGATAGTGTGGCTTTAGTGGCATTAGAGTCAACGATCCCGTTAACGAGCTTTCAATGGAGCCGATTTTAACCGCGGATCTGTCTGGGACACTTCCCAAAAGCATCGCCGAATTCGATGCGTGGCAATTGAACGCCGATAATTAATCGCTCGCGTACTAATTTGTTTTTTCCTGTCCTCGTTTTGGTAAAAAACTTACTGCGGGATTAAGATCTTCTATGATGACTAAGCGGCTTCTTGAAAATCAGATGTGTTGTAAATCATGCTCGATATCGTTTTATACGCGATAACAAGGTGTCGGTGGAAGGGAAAATAAAATAAGATGAATATACAGGGACATAATTACGGAAGCATTATATATAAAGAAATTAAATAATGCAAGGGTGAAATAGCAGAATGGCGAGGGGGTGTGAAATGTTCGAAAGGTGTGGCGGGTAAATTTTGAAAATAAAATTGCCTGTGTTTCACTTCGGATTGTGAAATTGGAAAATTGAGTTATTATTACACATTATAAATTCTAGCTTCTAGCTTCTTCGCTAAACTTATTTAATATTCCCTTAGGAATATCAAGATAGGAAATTCATAGATAATAGAACGTCAGAAAATTACAGAAGATACAGTGCGCAGAATTTAAGTGTCAGAACTACTTTTTACCCAGCGCCATCCATCTTTTTACCTCAGAATTCTGCATGCCCGTGTAAACGGCATCACCCTTTTGCGTGTTTTGATAAATGAACCGCGAGCCCCGTCATCCCCTTAACCGACCTCTTTCAGCCCTCTTGATTCCACTCCATCAATTTTCAATCACAAAGAAGTCTCTGCTCCGCTTCCGCGAATACGGTGGTTCCTTTAAACGCCCCGCTGTATCTACTTACACCTTCTCCCTGCATTTCACTTATATTCTTCTCATTCTGTCTATCCACTCGCCACGCGACTCGTCAGACAAATTTCAGATGGCAGTTCCCAAGCATTTAAAACCAAAATTTCCGTAACAAAACATGGCTAACAAGAACCGAAATTGAAATGCAAAGAAAGGCAATGAAAAATTGTAACAAGGTGAGAGAAAAACATTTCTCGATTTAAAAAATTGCAGCAACAAAAATAAATGAAAGTAAATCAACCGAAATGGGGAGCATGGTTCGACCTCAACGGTGTACAAAAAGTAGCGTGAAGAAATAAAGTGGAATCTCGAGTTACTTATTATTGTGCTCTGCAATGGAAAAATGGTAGGTAAAAAAAAATACAGCAATTCGTCAATCTTTTCTGGTGGGGTGATAAAAAATTATTACCGTTGTTGCATTGGTGGATTAATGGATACTGCCTGAGATTAAGGGGATAAAGAGAGGCGTGCAAGATAAGCAAGTTTTTTATTATTGGCAAATGTTCGAGCCTCGTACGTGACTAATCCTAATGAAAACGAACGTGGCACGGGTTGGTTACGTTTAAACGTCACTACAGATAATGAACGTACGCAAATGACAAGTGTTAGTGATTTCAACGATTTACACCTCGATGTCGGTGTGGAGGGAAGGTGCGATTATTAAACGACGAGAGTGAAGAACCGCACACTCATCAATTTCAAACTGCACGTCACTGCGTTGTAAAATTCTTTTTGTTGATATTTCTGTCGATCACACTATGGGAGGACCAGTCGAACGAACGGCTTGCGCACACGGCGTTACGGAAAACCCCATAAATCAGCAAAGTTCGTATGCTGGTTTTCGCTTGCGCTACTTTCAAAGCGAATCTTAATAATAAGATACGAGGAAAGTTGAACTTGTTTGCAGGTATAGTGTAAAATGGCTCTTTTACCACGATGTAGGCACCACGAGTCACAAATAGTATTCCACAGATATTTATTCAGAATTCAATTTCTAATCACGACGAATGTGACTTTAAAGGCTGAGGTTTTCGTCGAAAATGAAGCATTTCTTCTGGAATTAATTAGAAAGAAATAAATTGAAACTGATAGTTGCTCTTTGGCACAATGTTTAGTAACATCATAAACTTAAAAAAAACACGTTTGTTTAGTCAAAAGTATGGATTACAGATGACGCCACAGATGGATGATTAAAGAGGCTTTTTAAAAAAGTTTATTTTATCTTGCAGCGATTTTGACGAAAATGAAAAGAAATTCAGCGATCTGCTTGTAAATTCTTCTTAAGAATACCTCCGGTTCTGCACTGAACCTGTAAATAAAGCAAAATTATGAAACTCACAGCTACTAAATGGCCATTTTCCAAAAAGTGCGTTTTTCGTTAGACCAAGATGAGATTTTAGTTTCTTTTCATTAAGAATACGAATACATATACTAGTATTAATACTATAACGAGACGTCTATTTTATTCCATCGCTTAAACTTTCAAAATCTCAAACCTCTTTCTTTGAGCTATAATAATTTCGCCACCCACTGTAAGTACTCCATACCGTCACACAAGGAAGCAAATAAAGAAGATCCTCCCCTTCTCAATCTACGAAGACACTACCCTTTCAAATCCAAAAAAGAAAAACACACCCATGCTCGCAGCCCACAATCCTGAAACAACGCAACGCGGAAATGCACCCCAAGAAGATCGAGAACCATCCACAAACAGCTTACTAAATAACAATCGACCCTCTTTCCCTGGAACCAGCACAACAATTAAAAAGAGAAAAAATTAGAAATGGCCACTCCGAGCAGAATCCCCGATTCGACATACGAAATTCTCTCTACCGAGTTTGCTCTCTGAACGGACAACGAAAGCGGAGCACGAAACGTCCTCGAAATTACGATCTATCCAGTGCGAGGCGCGCTCTTGCCCTCGATTCGACCCTGAGAAACCGACGAGAACCTCTGCTCCTCCACGAAATTACTTCGTCTTCGTGGTTGTGCGCGTGCCTATCCATGAACAAGGTACCCGAACTGTGTGGCACCGCACACACAGAGCATAGTTGCCTGTATACACAGTCCCTTGCTGTATTCGTGGAACATGGAGAGAGAGTGAGGGAGAGAGAGAGAGCGGCACGTGCGCGCGGGCGCCCGACGGGTTGCGTTCGTGTGGGGTTGGAGCGGCGAGTGTGGGTGAATAAAAGCCGCGACTGTGGGGTGCCTCGTAGGATATAGTCTGCGTGAGTGTGCGGGCGACGGATGCCAGATACCCCCTCCAGCGTGCATGGTCCCGTGACTTCGCCGGCCAATCGGAGAAGCAGCTCTGGGCGGCGCCTGGAACCGACGACCAACATGGCAGCTCTCTGTCTTTCTCGATACCGTCGAATACAGTACGGTGGAGATCCACTTCGTACGTCTGTCGTCGATACTACTCCCGTTCCTCTCCGCTGTCGTCGTCGCTGTTGTCGTCATTGCTGTTGCAAAAACTGGACCGTTGCTGGCGATTCGTCGGGTCGTATCGAGTAAAAGCTCGAGCGATTGAAAGTAGGGGCCGTTTTCAATGAGGTCGACGCTTGGACGCGAGTGAAAGTTGAACTCGGGGGATGCTAGGAATCTGGTGGATGAAAAGTGCTCTGGCTTTTCTGAGAATTTCTTTGTTTGACGATGATCCGAATTTTTTCGCAGGGGAGCAATTGGGGGATGCTTTGGGTTGTTGGGCATTTTGTTCGGAGAGTTTGAAATCGAGACGAGTGAACGCTATGCTTGCGAGCTTTCGTTGATGGAGAGGAATTGGTTCGGAAGTAATTTGGATTTTTCAGTCGATTTTGAACGGTTTTGAAAGTATTACTTTACTGATTTATGGTTGCTTTAAGTAAATAATCTTTTCTTGGTGAATTGTAGCAATTTATTGCTCTTGTAATAAGTTTCTTTGTGATTCCTGTCCTTCGTCGTTAATTATATCCTGATCATTGTAGGTTCTCTGTATTCAGAAGGTATTAACGAATTCAGAAGGTGTTGAGTGCTTGTCGCAATTGCTGTGGCAATGCCTGCGTCTAACAAGGGAAGATCCCGATCCCGAAAGTTCAAAAAATTCTGAAACTTTGTGAATATGTAAGGGATTCCCGTCTGATTACAACGCAATTTTTGTTTGCTGCCTAAATTCACTGGAAGGGGTTGAAATTAATCTCTGAAAATTCGGCTATTCACCGATTTTGTATTATAACTCGCGAACTCTAAGAGGTAGAAAAAAGTTTCAAGACAAAAGTTGCTTCTTTTAATTAGATCTATTATTTGGTAAAAAGATTATTTTACAGTTCACGAGTTATGATACAAAATCGGAAAATAACCGAATTTTCAGGTGTCAATTACACCCCCTTAAAGTGAATTTCGATAGCAAACAAAAATTGCGTTGTAATTGCGGAGGAAATTCCTTACGTATTCGCAAAGCTTCAGAATTTTTTGAATTTTCGAGTTCAGGATCTTCGCTTGTAAGTAGAATGAGTACATAATGCAGCCAAAGTATTTGGACGGTTTTTGTAAATCACGATTGCGAGTATACAACTAAGCAAGAATGTAATCAAGAAACTTTTTGACAAGATTTCAGTTTCCTTTTTACATTCTCCCCACGAATTTAAACACACGTATGCCAGTGTAATAAAAACATCATATCAAAAGAATGTTCAATGTTTAATTTGCAACTCTTTCAAGGATTAATCGAAGGCATTGTAACAGTGGGATAAAAATTAACAACTATTTAATCTACATGATAAAAATACAAAGAGAAAATCAATAAATGTATGACAGAATGAATGGACACAGTTCGGCCGTACTCCGTCATGAAATTAAACCGCGAAAGGGTTAACAGTATATCATAGCGGGATTCGAAGGAACGTTTCGGGCAGAATTTTGTAATGGTCCCCGAGTAATCTCTAACGTGGATAATAATGAGTGGAAAAGCATTGTACGTCTGCCTATGGGTCGGAGGATTCATTTAACCTGAATCTCCGTATAAGTTATAATGGCTTAGGTGATGCTGCAAATTATTTTCCCACCGTGGCGCGGATTAAGCAGCTTGTACCTAAAATAATTATCTCTACCCTATTTATACCGATCTTAATATTGCTGTAAAAACCGGCAGAAAGTGTGCCTGGCGGTTGGTTCTGTTAACCCTTTGCTGCCAATTAAACTCATCCCCCTGATTATGGCTAATAACACGATCTCGAATAAAGATATTTAATGCAGGAATGAGCGGAGTAATAACTTCAAAGTGTTTTTACAAGTGTATCGAAGATTTATAAAGCGTGTAACGAACCGAGAAGAGTCAGAGAGATTCCAATTGAAAGCATTTTTGCAGAACGTACACTGATCGAAGTAATTAGATAATCTACTCAAATAATAAAATAAAGGTCACGACTTAAAATTCCTGAGGCATTTAACGCTCAAAAACTTGTATTATCGCGATGCATTAAATACACAATATTACTTGAATTCGAAATAGTTGAAGGAGCTGCGTAGGTAGTTGTTTAATTCTGTGTCGCTCGCCCAAGCGACCGCACTTGTCCAAAAGCCGAGGGAATAAAATTCCTGGCCAATAGAAGGAACAGAGCTAAAACAGTTCAAAGCATGAAACAATAAGGAGAAGCCAAAGATAGCAATGGTATCAGTGTTATTCAACTCTCGTTACGTGATAATGAAGAGGAAAGAAAAAGTGAAAGAGGAAGTCGGGGGAGCGCGTTGCGACGATAATTTCCTCTGTCGGAAGAATGTGGACAGACGCGTGTAGGCAGGTACGTATATACACGCATTATGCAGCTATGCCTACGTGTAACAAAAGTACGTTCAAGGACCGGCATAAAGATAAGTTCCTTCCACGAAGACAGTGAGGACAAAGATTGTAAGAAGGTGTGAAACGAGCCACGTGCTGGCCCCTCATATATCACGACCCCTTCTTTCCTCTTTCTCTTTCTCTCTCTCTCTCTCTCTCTCTCTCTCTCTCTCTCTCTCTCTTTCCCCCGATGAGGGATGCTGCTGGGGCTCCAAGGGCTGGGGAACTTGTAGTCTATGAATATTCCTGCTTGCCTCCGCAATGAAATGATGAACGACACCCTCCACCCCCGTCGATGCATACTCGTCTTTCGCCGCGTAAAAGACGTGCCTTCATGGTTGGATTCCTCCTGCGTGGCATGCGAACCGAACCATCGGTTCCTTAAGTTCCTGCACGCCGCCGGAGCCCACCCCTGCCCGTCATTTATCAAAATCAAGCCGATCCAAGCCGCTCGTATAATTGGCCGAAAATGTAACGAATCATTCGGGGGACACGAGTGAAATCTGACGAGGGAGAATCAATGGAAGAAAGTGCAACCGCGACTGCTGGATTGACCACACTTTTCTGAGGAATTGGGGGATGAATGGAGAATGGGAGCAGTGTTCTGTTGTTCTGTGGAAGTTTGATTCGGTTTCTCTCCATTGTTGAATAATGTTGGACGTTAATTGTAACTGGGGAAAGATGGAGTTGCATGTGTGTCACTTAGTTAAGGAAAATTAGTTAAACGCAGTATGGATCCCATAATTTTGTGATCTTTATTTTGTAAAAAATTACCAAGACATAGATGAAATCTTACATTATACAATTATTAAAACTACACAGCCATAGTTTTATTTTAGGCTTGAGAAACAAAGATACAGAATGTTTGAAATAATTTTAATTGTACTTCTCACTATTGAATATACCCAATAGGAAATAAAGCTACTTTTTCTTTGACAATTAAAACCTTCAAACTAAATTCACTCAGTTTCAGGTCCAACTAAGCCCAATTGTGGATAATAAACTCTCTCTCTCTCCTTTGTAGAATATTCGTGAAAAAATTTTCTGTCTGATGGCATTGCGAGCTTAAAGATTTCTTTTGTTCCATCACCCAAGACCTCAAAGACTACAATTCCAAAATCTGTGTTCTCTAATTTTGAGAATAAAGAAAGGGGCAAATGTTACGCGAGTGTAAATTCTTCAAGTTTTATTCTCAAAGTCGTAAGAAACTGAAGAAAGTAGATCCGCGTGAAAGGTTACACTCGTGCCGGCCATTTTAGCACAAGCGTCCCTCGCTACATTTACAATTCATTATTCAGAAAAGAACATATTCTACAATATACTCCACTAAAACTTAAAGGAAAATAAAAAAACAGTACCATCAGCAACACCAAATTAAACAAAACTACGTCGCAGCGTGCACCTTCGGCTCATCATAACCCAGAACACAGGATTCGCAAAATCTACATTCATACAAAACTCATTCCGCGTCTCATGCTACAAATTCACCCTTTCATCACCCACAGAATCACCCTCTAAATTCCAATTCCTCCTCAACAAATTCCACCCTCTCGCAGCCTTAACTAAACTTGTGACCAAAAGGCTCGACTAAAAATCGCAAAAGCAAGCATCATAAGCTATAATAATTCCCAAACGAGCATGAATATATCTCCAGGCTGTGTTCCACCCGAAAACCCCTCGAAGCGTGTCAACAATCCATCATGTTTCGCTAATTTGAACGGCAATAAACCAATCCGCGGACGGCTCGTTATCTGTCGGGTGGAATTAATTTCAGCTGATGCGTCATTGCCGCTGCGTCCCGTTGCTTTCTCCCTCTCTCTCTCTCTCTCTCTCTCTCTCTCTCTCTCTCTCTCTCTCTCTCTCTCTTCCTCTCTCTCTCTCTCTCTCCCTCTGTATTTTTCTCGACATTTCCTCGCGGACGGTAGATTTCTTTCGCTCCGCCGTGACTCGACAGCGACTTCACACACGTCAGCAACGGTGAATGATATCAATTCGCTGGTTCGGCTCGTGCGGCTCGTCTCGGGGCTCGATGACTGGCGGGCCATAAAACCTTATCGTGTGTTGTTCAGACGCAAGCGGAACGGCTCTCCCGCTCGTTATCGCTCCTCTTCGCTTTTACGCAAATACGAGAAACGATTAAACGTTGGCCCGATCTAGCCAGCCTCCGAAAAAAAACCTACGCTCTCTCCCCGCGAGAATTCCTTCGGCCGGGCCTAGTTGGAGCGCGGCCGATACGGGATCGCCGAATATCTATCCTGCCGCGAGTGCACGCGCCGAATCGACCGCCCTCGCTTAATCGCGTAATCGAAAGTGTAATCTTATCGGCGATCGTTGTCATCTGGCTGGCATTGCGCGGCTGTAATACGCAACGGGCGATCGTAACTTCGCGAACGGACGAGGTTTGCATTGGCGGCAGCACGTTCCGTAAATAAAGTATGAATATGAATAAAAAGTATTTATAAAGCATTGTCGCGATTCGAGCGCGCTTTCAGCGGATTGGTTGTAAAGGCGAGGCTGATGGGAAGGGGCACGCGTGCTTGTGACGTGTCTGCTGTTCGGTTGGCGCACATGAAATTGCCGATCGCGGATGGCGTAAAGGTTACTCTCTGTATGGTGGGGGCGCAGTAAGAGAAATGTCACGGAAACTTGAAAAAGTGAAATAAATATAATAGTTGAGAAGTGAAACATATTTTCCCTCAAACTTCTCTATGCAAAATGGCAATTTCATAGGCGCCAACTTAATAAATACCGTGATTAGGACGATAGCGGTCGCTAGGTATCGAAATTAAGGATGCTTAGGATAAGTGAAATTTCATGCTTGCAAACATCTGCACGATATTAAAATAATAAATTGAACTCTTATATTTTCTGCAATAAGATTTAAATAAATATTAACACTGTGTTGGTCGCTCCCCTTGGAGCAAACGCCCACTGTCGATCTTTTCCGAATTTCCCAAGTATTGTTAAACATGAAATAAAGTTGAATTTTATTCTCAAACAAGATTTCGCGTACCACGGCTCTACAACCACCCCTTTGTACGAACAAAAAATACAACTTTTTCCGTCGGGAGTTGTACAATAACAGGTTCATATTGAATTTTCCATTTATTTCATTATCTTCCAAAAAAAAAATGCCGAAAATGATTATAACTGTGCTTCAGCGTGATTAAAAAATTACCCGAAGCTTATGACAAAAAGTGAGAAACCCAGCAGAACCTTGTTAATAAAAATTTCATTGCGTGGCTATCCTACTCAGATTCGATACGTCCCACGGACAATTATATCTCCCAATCCACACCCCTTCATATTTTCCGCCTGACGTAGGAGCGCGTATCAACGTCCGCCCGATTTGTTCCTTCGAGCACGAAATCGTCCGATAAGGAGCTGCTGCCGCCAGCCCCTACGGATAAACAGGCTGGCCTGACACGAACGTCAGTCACTTTCGCGCTGGTAATTGTTACGTGCATGCTGCCGAGCGAAATTCCTAACTTATAGCTCTATTATGTGCGCTGCGCGCCCGCGATCGTTGAATTTTCCGCGTGTCTGAGTCGGCGCGTACGTCAAACTTGGGGAACCGTAGGAGGAAAAGTTGCTGGGGCTAACGCGTCGTGGGGGTTGAAACGTGGGCGTAGCGATACGTACGTCAAAATACTCATTCCCATTGGACGCGGAGGAATCATTCAACGCGCTCCAGCATTCGTGTTTTTGCGTCACATGAAAGGTAAACTGTTATCCTTCTGTTGACTGAAAAACAACCAGCTGCTGGTTTACACGTTCAATATATGATCGTACACCTCGCGTTTGACATTTCAGAAATTCCCGTACCTATTCTCGAACATTATATTTCGTCATGCACTGACCCTTTTTCGAATTTTTCCTCTGCGGATAATATTTGTTTAAAATTTATAAGGGATAACCGGCGATAGCGTAGATTCTGGGGGTCGCTGATCCTCCGAAGTAGACGTCGCGTGCAAAGCAGTGTTCAGACGCTACCGTGATGTCTCGCGACTGTCAACAAGAGCAAAAAAGCTAACACACGAGGCTGAGTTACGACAGCAGGGGAATGAAGGGGGGCGGACGTCGGGGAGTAGAACGCGTGTCCGAATTCCCACGTGGCGACGTTGCAGAATCTTCGCACGGGGGGTCGCGTGCACCCCTATACCGTCCTGGCGCTGTCACACTTTTGCACTCGTACAGATGCAGAACATATATTTGCGCACTTCGCAGCCGTAAGTGGATGGCCCAGATAAAAGGAGATTCCCGAAATTTCCCGCAAATACCGCCCCGCTGGAGCGACATATATCCTGGTGTTTGTGTGAACACTCTAATCTGTACACAGTCGTGTTTCTTCTGCAATTAGGGGGAATCTTCGAGGTACAAGTAGATAAGTAATGGATGCTACGTGTCTGAAGAAGCTTCTCCGCGGTGTTTATTTAGGGTCGCTCCTTGGCTCGATATTACGTATTTTAATTTATGATTGTTAATAATTCATGATGGTTTCTCCGATGGTTTCTGAATGGGTATTACCTCGACTGTTCTGGGAAATCCAACATCCAGGGCGAAATTAAAGGTGGAGTTTGCAGTAAGAAGGGTGCAGCTCCAACTTTACCAACTTCGAGTAAATTAGAGAAGGAGAAGACTAATTGGCAACTTATATTTTCAGACAATAAGTAGTAGTTACCGAGTTGATAAGCTTTATTTCTATTTTTGGCAAAAGAATATTCTATAGTACAAATGTGCTGATGGAAAGATGGAGAAATTAATATTAATATTTCTATTTTTATTTCTTTGCAATAAATCGTCCATTTAAATATTTTTTTACATACATTACACGCCATAGCTCAAAAACTCTTGGTGCAATGTCCTCGATTATAATTGAGAGCTCGTTAAACTCCATGGCAACACACGTCGAACTGCATGCCAACCACTCCAGCACTATTTAAAAGGAGGAGTCATAATTCTTATCCAGAAGCTCTTCACGCAAATAGCTGCTGTTGATTGGTAGAAATGGAGGTGATCGGAATGATGTTGGTGGGTCGTAACGATAGAGGATTAAACGCGTCCCACCGAAATACTAATCCATTTGTTATACAGCCCGGGGCAGTAAAATCTATCCTGGCGAGGCGGTTCCAGGATGATGTTATTTTAGGTGATATCTGAGAGTGGCTGAGCCAGAGGGAACGGAATAGCTCGTGGAGGACTCGTCGCAGGTTGGGCCCCGGCCTTAGTAAGGAGGGCGGCGGAGGACCCTCGAACGTAATCTTGGCTCGTTCGCGGAGGGTTGCATTTTGATCCCCGGAGCTTCTGCCGTGGCACGATCTCCCGCGTACCTTGCCTCCCGCTCACGCATTTACTATAATTAGAACTCCCTAATTAACGAGCAAACGTCGCGCGAGCCTTTAGTAATCTCGGGCTTGACCTTCCGCCGTCGTTTAGAAACTACCGTTCGCTTTTTCCCCCCGTACGTTTCACTTTTTAATCCGATTCCCTTTCGACCAGAAGGAAAAAAACCAGCCGCCTGCGAGCGGGAAGGAAGTAACGTCGTTATCGGGCTCTAACGCGCCACGGAAATAGAACGAGAATGACAGAGGTGGGTGACAGGATGCTGGTGAACACATTTATTTAGATGCTCGATCGCGTGCTGAGGGAAAGACGGGGAAATTAATTTAAATAATTCTTGCTGGAATAGCGACAGTGGTTATCGAACTTCTTATCGAACAGTAATTTGGATGAAACAGAGAAGCTAGAAATTTGAAGTGCAGAACGAAGTGGAAATTGACTCGTGAGAACGTGTGCGGTGTATTTATTTAAATAATAAAGGAAACGGGGGAGTGGCACGTTCTCACAAGATCGACGATCACGCGACCGTGATTTTTCACCCTCCGCTGGTCTAATAGAAAAGACAACCGAGGTGGAAACCCCTCGAGCAGGCTGGTGTCGAGTTGTTTTGAAATAACTTTAAAACGTTGGACAAACACTCGAGCCGCGCGGCAACATATTGAACAGAAATTAAAAAATAAGCTTCATAAGCTACAACTCCTATAGATCTGACCTCGTAGGAAGCGGGTGGCTTTCCCTCTGTATTATAGGGGCTGAGAGACCAGATCGAGTGGAACAGGGAGGGGTAAATTTCCGACCGCAAACCTTCTACTATTTGATTAAGCACGTACCTTTCCGGCTGCTTTTCTGCTCTGACAAACAACACAATTCGAGATTGATTAAATTTTTGCAATAATGAATCACCTCTTCCACAATAATTGAATCAGCTGTTACACGGGAATCCCCTATTAAATATTAAAATATTCAAAGAAAGAAGTTTGACGCTGAAATACGAAATTACCTATCTAGCCAATCGAATTAAATTCTACGCGACTTAGGCGAGTATAATCTTCCAAATTAAATTGATAAATTTCTACGGCTTTTACAGTCCTATAGATTTATCGCAACGCCCCGAGTTTCACGCATTTCATTTCGAGGATGCTGAACGTCGAGAAAAATCACTCGCATCATTCGTTTAATGCAGCCTATCCCCGGCTGTCCTTTATAACGTCGTTTGCGGCTTTGTCTCGACAGTACGTAGGTGAATAAAGTCGAGGGAGCAAAAATGGGACCGAAAGGAACGATAAAGCTCGACGGGTGGTGGCGGTGTGCACCACGCTGATAAATATAACGTAACAAGTTCACTGGAATAACAACTTCATCCCGGAGGGATCAATGAGACTTTGCCACGACTTTTACGCAGAATTTCCTTTCGAGTAAATGTATGCGCGCGGGAATCGAAAAGATAGCAAATCGATCATCGTACCTGCTACATTCTATTCGTAAAACCTGTTCGATTCTACGTTATATATTTTATCCTTCGTACAGCACCCCGGTAATAAAAATTTTAAGATGCACTTGAATGCATCTTGACTCTCGACGATTCTCGCAGCGTTTGTTCGCTCGGAATTCACTTTCAACTGCTACAAAACCATCGCAAGGATGTGGAAGAAATTTTGCATCGTTCGTTTCAATTAATCGCAAGTGACGCAGCGAGCTACGACTCTGTGAATTTGCAACGACGTAGAAATCTTCCGTTTCGTTAACGGAGCCGCGACGAAGGCGGCCGTAAAAAGTAAATTAAATAAGAATTAAATACAAATAAAATCGCTGAGCCAAGTAATTGGCTGGTTACTTCGCTCGTTACCCACCGCGGTCTCAGATCGCTCTACCCTTATTTCCAGCGCTTTCTGTACACCCTTCCCGGGCGAGGAAAAAGTGTCCACGTCGATAGACATTCGACGCGATGTAATCCACCCAGGAATTATTTGCTCCGTTGCCACCAGTGGCGTTTAATTAACAATGCAAGTTACGGCTGTGTAACGAAACGTAAGGGAATTTATGTAACGTGTGCGAAAAAGGCCTCGTACTTTCCACCATGGAATTAATACCCTTTCCTCGTTCACACGATCATTTATAATAGAAAATAAATTCTTTCCCAAATATTCAATGATTCATACGCGAAGTTTCTTGCGGGACCCCAAGGTTCTATCTCCTTATCTAAGCAGGAAGATATTATCTCGGGTTTAGTTGTGCATGATGAAAATCTAACTCAATTCGTCCCTCGCTAAAAATAATTCCTCCGTAATTCTACAAATTTTCTCCTCGCCATTCGAACTCGCCCACCAAAACCAAACAACAATCTCTCGACTCGCCCAGGATCTTCCCTTCGGTTCTCCTCCCAATGTCGTTAAAAAGATAAGGCTGGAGCAGTGGCGGAAAGAAAAAGAAAAAAAGGGAAAAGTTTGATCAGGCCACGAGGCGAGGAGGAGGTTTTCGTGACGAGGCGGTGGCCGCGGCAATCATGGTCGGATTAGGCGTATGTGTAAGGATCGTAGGTGCCTACTGGAAGAGGGTGCCAGGAGGGGTTGAGCAGGTCAAACGGGGGCAAGATAGACGTCTGGCACGGGGTGAAACGTAAATGATATTCCATGAGGAGCATATGCGTGCGGAGATGGCTCCACCTCCGCGACGTTATGCGGCGAGGGTGGCCGCCAGCCCCCTGGCAGCGGGGTGCTGGTTTATTACAAACAAGGATTACCCGGGTAATGGGACATTCTGTCCCTTCGCCAGTGAGAACGTCCTGTGCACTGACTCACGCTCTGGCCCCGGCTCCTCGTCGGGGTGCCCCCGCCGACCGAAGGGGGCTCGAAAACCGAGGCTGGGCGGGGAGATCACCGCCAAGATTCCAAAGGGACCGCGTTATGGTATCGCGATATCGGCCGAACAAATTTGTCAACACGATCGAGCAAGATACGATCTGCTTTGGGGAGCGGTGTATGCAGATGGGACGAGCGACATGTTTGCGCGACAAGATAGACGGGAACTTTTTAATGTGCCGCCAACTGACTAGCTTGTCCTCCGGCTGGTTGGGGAAATTCTTCGAGAGAAATGTCTGAGATTCGGTAATTCTAAGTGCTCTAATGGCATGCAGGGATAAGAGAGATTCGCTTCTGATTAAAATTATTATTCGTGGCTTCGTGTTGCTTTTCTTGAGGAGCTTTGTTCCCTGGTGATATAATAGCTCATATTTTTACTGTTATTTTACTCTTCTTCTTCTTCCCCATCCTTGGCATTTCCTTTCTTAATTTTTGTACATCAATGTCTGTTATATTCAAGATTAGGTTCGTCTAGTTGTAACTACGTTGTCTTACTTTATTTAGAGCACGGAAGATTAATATTATTAGTAGTATTAGTAGTAGTGGTAGTAGTAGCCGTCTTTATTACTCAAAGGGAATATATACACTACAAATAATTAATTTATAGCTCATAATTACTATAAACAACAAATATAAAACTGCAAATGCAAATTATACGATACCCATTCTGTCTTTAATTCCACCATACAAATTTCAATATCTAACATATTCTAAATAAACTGTATAACCATCTAAATCTGTTAAAGAAACGTGTACAAAAATACGGCAATTAAAACGTCACGCCAATTAAACGGCAGATTACGGATTCGTCGATTGAATCATGTGAAAAGTGTACTCATAAACACAGAGAGCATAGACAGTAGCGATGATAATCATAAAATCGTTGGCTTAATTTCCTCAAATACGATCGTTAGCTCAGCGCTGCTCTCCGAGCTTTCATTTCAAACACCGTGCAGATCCGTGTTTGAATACTGTTTAAATACCGTAAAAAGTTCCGTCTATTTTACGACTGTACCCGGGATTAGATTGAACCGAGTGTGGGCCGGTGATATTTAATTTCACGTTACTCGGATGGTTTCTCCTCTCGGGCACTGGGCCACGATAGCATTCCGCATCCTTCAGCAACAATGACACCGGATCATCCTCCATTCCAACTGCTGACTTCTGGTAAACCTTAATTTATTAATAAATAATACATTTCGCATAGAGTCCTACGAGGAAATCATACTTGAAGGAGACGTTTCATGAGTAATACATTGCACCATCGTCGTGCAAAAATCAATGCTGTTTTGCTTAACCTTGCAGTGGCTAAATGATTATATTATTAGAATGAAAATCAAAGCTGCTACTTAGATGTTACCTGAATCACATTTTTTAAAACGCGCCAAGTCTTCTTTCCCAACGCTTCCGGCTGCATAGTGACGTACACTTTGGGCACCAGCGTGTCCTGGCTGTGGACGTAGACAGTCGTGAGCGCCAGGTCGAGGGCATCACTGGGTGCCTACAACAAATGCAATTAGTATAAAGAATATCATGTAATAATAGAAGCTGTAATTCCAATACCTATTTAAAGGAAACAAATGCAGATGAAAGGTCCTTATAGAATACACTGTACATGCCAAAATTAACTAAAGGGTGGGTCATACAGTGATTCCTACAACTACAATTATTTTTTTCATGAATTTCTACTATATTAATGCAAAAAAATAGAAATTTTTGCGATGCATTTGGGTTATTGTATACTTAAGCTTATTTAGCGATCAAAACAAATCAAATTTCATAAATAATTCAGGGATGTTTCTTCTTTCTCCTGGAAAAATTGCTTTTTAACACTTACAGTGTTTTCGACAAGGACACTTCAACTATGAAAAGTGGAGAAAAATTGCACTTATGTAACCCTTTCAGACCTTTCATCCATCTTAAGGGGCGGAATTTTGTTAAATGAACTTCTAAATGGAATTCCATGATTTACGTAATACAACCTCTGTTTTATAAATCCCGCCACATTGAGATCAATAGTTACAGCTTTGTTTCGACAGGAATTGTTTCTCTACTTACATAAGTAATTTAGATCTACAAGGATTAAATGATAGCAGGAGATCTAGGTTAACGCGCGTCTTGTTACCTGCAATCTCACGAGCCTGCTGTCTTTCCGTATACTATTTAGCGTATGATGTGCGAACAGACGCTCGTGAGGTTTCACCTTGTTGCTCCAGCCTTTATCCTTCGCCGAAACTTTACTACCCAGCACAGGTCGTCGGATCCACACCCCCTCGCTGGATAGATCCGGCACGGGGTAAGGATTTCGGGTGGTAATCACTTCCATCGTTCCACCTGTAACTGCAGATACCTTCGAATATCTCCCGCACGAAACGTACCAACGCTACTGGACATGTGTGCAATAGAAGATGTGGCATAAATAAATTTGTAAGAAGAAGTAGTATGAACTATGCCGGATAGTTTGGGTACAATCGATTGAAGAATCTTCGAATGCATACAATTTCAATAGACAGGTACAGCTCGTGCAATGAAATCAGAATTTTATTTTAGGTTCATCGAATATTTTCCACCCCTAATAATAACTCAAGAAATCTTCATTATCTTCCCACATAACTTCGTCGTTAAAAATCATTAATAAATCGAATCATGGAATACGTGTAAATTAATATTTCTAATTCAGTAACACCTTGCCCGTCAATAAAAGCTTCCAAAGATTTCTAGAGTTTCTTCGCCCCTTTTTTCTCAGCTTCCCCCCCCCCCCCGATCGCTCTAATTTCTGAATTCAAGGGTCAACATCCGGTCGGGTCGCTCTTTTCCCGAAGATTAAGACGTGGCCTGCTGGCAGGAAGCGTGGCCGCACTCAAGAACATTTACTTTGAGGAATTTCGATTCTGATCCGCGTCCATTCATAAACGGGCGCCTTTAATTCGTGCAGTCGGTCTGCATCCCGTCATGCCCCGCGGGGTGTCCACTTATCGAGCCCGTTTCATTCCCTCCTTCCGTTCATTCTCGGCTTTACAGTCGCTCAGGCTACTTTCCAAGGGCGTCTCGTAAGGCTCCCCAAAGTCGCTTACAAGCGCTTTCACGTTTAGGAGCCGTGAAAGGGCTTATTGTGAAATTTAACCGAGACTTTCCTCGAATGCCGCCATTCATACATGACCGCCTTTCTGTCTTCGTTCACGTTTCAGTAGCCAACTGTTTGTACCCTGTCCTTGTGCCGGCGATTAAAATTCTTCCTCCCGCTGGACACGCGATACTCCGCTGACGATGTTACGTCAGCGTGCACTTGAGGAAATGAAGCCTTGAGATGGAGAGGGCTCGACCAGGCGAGGTTATTTCAGCCTGTTGCAATCTTTTACCCACTTCTTGCCCGTAGGAGAATAGGGGTGGCTTAGTAATGTGCTTAATCCTTAAAAAATTGAAGCTGGAGAGTTTGTACGTACGCGATAAAAAGGAATCTTTCTTTTTCTCTCGGCAGATAAATGGAGAACCAAACTCGACGAAATTAGCTACTTATAGAGTAGGGTGAAGCTTAAAAGACAAAAAAATTTTTTATAAGTCTTGCCACACTGATTTGTTAGTTTAGATATACAAACACTATATAAAACGTCTTTTGACGTTCCTAGAGTAGGTCATATATATAGGTCATATCAAAACTTTGGATAATACATTCTTATGTTTAGGGGTAGCTCAAGAGAGTCAAAGATTATGGAAATTAGGAAAATTCAACATGTAATGGCCATATTTTAATTTATACATTTAAATTCCATTAAATTTATATTTGATAATTTGTTAAATACATAAATTTATTGTTCGTGGACAATTATTAGCACAATCTACTAATTCTTTTACTTAATTCTACACCAAATGGGGTAAATAATACCTTTTCTCAGTTTCTATTTGTCTCAATGGACAAATGAACGAATTTGAAAAAATTTCTAGTATTCCATGCCATTCCATATAATTATCATGTACATTGGAAATTTCACCATCGTTCAGCTACCCCTAAATATAGATAAATTGTGCTCATATTCCGCTGGATTTTATTTTTTATAAAAAGGAACAAATTGAGACGGTAAAAAGATCATATTTTCATAGTTGAAAAATAACCTCCACCCTATTGCAGAGTAACAGTGGAATAACGACTAGTGACTGCCACAGTAATTACATCTAATATTCACCTCGACACGTGTTCGAATCTAGAAACATGATACATACAGTGGTTAAGAGAAAGAAGCCAATCACATCTCAGAATTTGATCACTATTAGACGTTGAAAAGGCAGTGATAAATATTACGCTTAGAAAATACACAACGCTGCTAGGAAAAGCTTATCAGCCAAACACTAAGATGCTGCAAGGCTGCTCGAAGTCTGACCATCCAATACTACTTGTTTCAAGAGAACCTAATTCCTCGTAATAACAGAAATTAATGCATCTTTATGCTATAGCAGCCACAAGATCCTCAACTGAACATTTATGTACAAAATGAAGAAGACACGATACAGTGTCAAGAGGGGGGGCATCCGTACTAAGAAGAATCGAAGGAAGAGCACATTGCGACCGAATGCGTTCGGTTCCCCGCATTTAACATGTTTTGCTCAGGAGGTGGTCGGCCATGGCCAACGTCGACGTCCAATATTAAACCCGCAGTAATTTATGTTAGCACGAGCGTGCATAATGCTGTTTGTATAAAGCGACACTGCCACGTGTCGGCTCGTGCCAGCATTGCGTATCACTCCTACCTCCCTTAATTCTTACCGTTACTCGGTTCACAGGCGATATACGTGGCCCTGCATAGAAACGTTACTACGATTTTAAATGTCCCTCGATTGCGTGCGAGAGATGCGTTGCTTCATAACACCCACTGTGATTTATATCTTTTTAAAGTGTGGCCTCGCTGAGCTGCCTTCCCTGGTGCACTATTAAAGCGCGCGTACTTTGCAAATCACTCAGTTTTTGATTGTACTGTATTAATTCAAATATCTGACCAACCACGTGGGTATTTCTATTTCCAAGGGCAAGTAACAGAAGTCTTGGGGGTTATATCAACCCCTCGAACCGCGTACCAGCTTCAAGTTAGAGAGGTGGTAACCACAGATTTTTTTTAACACACTTTTTATCGTCCACGGTAGAGTGAAAGATTCTCTAGCCACCTGTGTGCACCTTCGCTGTCTAATCACCCCTTTGGCGCAGTCTCTTCACGATACAGGGGAATTGGGATCTGATTTCTGACGCCAATTGGTCGACTCGATCACCCTGGTAGCGGCCAAGCGATCCCGAGTTTCGTGAAAGGGCGATGGAAAGCAAAGTTGAGGAATCGCCTTTCCGCGACAGATGCGCCCTGGTCGTCGAATGGGGCAGGAAGGGAGGGCGTTTAAAGGGCAACGAAAGAATCTTCCGTGTCACTGGTCGCGCACGGGCGTCATCCACGGACCTTTTCTTTGGTGGCCTGGCCAGGATGCAGGAGGCGACACGCGTAATCGCGTAATCGCATAATCGTGGCGCGTGCTGAAGTTCGGGTTGCGGGAGCTTTGCGTACGTCTACATCGGCGCACGTGCGACGTAGAGCGCTACTGAATCAACACCAATCGCGAATCACGGACCCATCCGTGGACCTATACCTACACCGAACACGGACGGCAAACCCTTGCCAAAGCGTTTTGCGAGGTAATTGCCGCGACGATTTGATCTCCTCTAATGACGACCAGCGACGTAAGTAGTCGTTTGCAAAATTGAAGAGTGCTGGACTAGCTAGGAGACGGTAGGAAAGCTTCAAGGGTGGTAGATGGTGTCGCAGAACACTGGCAGGCAAGTGGATTACTATTATAAGGGATCTAAGTAGACACTTGTGAGTGGAGGAATGCTGCTTAACGTGTGAAGTGTTGGGGAGAGTTGAAGAGTGGTAGTAGGTATTAAATAGCACTGTTATGTGAATTATAAGGGACGTAGAAAATTTAAAAAGTGACTGGGAAACACACGCAATATGGACTTTGATGTCATTCTTGGAAAGAATTCTCAAGAAGGTATATAAGTGATAATTTCAAAGAATAGTAGAAGCAATCACAGGGACAAGGACTTAACGAGTGTAATAGAGTGGTCCACGGTCTCAGAGGAATTTTTTTTGTATTCTTTCTTGCTCCCCACAAGCCTGTTTTTATTCCTTAAACCCAAATAAGTGTATATCAAAGACTGGCGCGTGTGAGCCATATTTACAGATCGCTAGGATTATTTTACAGAATTAAGTGTACCTATATTATTCCTTAATAGCGTAGAAATGTTGCTTTTGTGCCAGGGGTAAAAATGGTTTCCTCCAGTACCCCCAAATCTGCAAGGACGTCAGCTGAAGAGTCGTTAATTGGAAAACAGACAGAAACTCTTTCCCATGCCCCTAAAAACGATTAATCCTAGCGACTTGCAAATATTGTTCGTTTAGGCTCAAATTTTACACATGCATTAGTTCGCATGTTTGGGACAAAAGCAACCTTTTGGTAAACCTACATTTTATACTGTGAGAAAATGGCACTGGAGTGCAACAGTGACTTAAACTATCACTAGACACTATAAATACAAGTTATGTCAGAACTATAAGCCATATAACTAGCAATTAAAACAGATGAAGAATATCCGAAAGCTAGTAGCACAAAGCTTCGGAAACACCTGGAAGTGACGTTTCTCAAGAAAACTATTTAGTAAACTTGTTAAGACCAAGTTCCAAATAGTTACACACACCCTTTGGAGCATCAGTTTCGCCCAAGTTAATACGTGCCATCGTGACCAAGTTTCGCAGTATTCTTTCAGATTTCCCTTGAATATCCTAATCCCATAATATCCTCGAGTCGATATATCGGCACCGGTACCCCTACAGCACACTTAGTTGCAGGAAGGTTGCAGAAACGTTGCTGAACATTACAATGATACCGTTTGGTTGCAGGTTGCATTGCATTATTACTGCAATATTGTAGAAGCATTGCCGTGGAATATTGCAATGGACACGTATGTGCAATGTTTCTGGAATATCGCGCACACATTGCCGTGGAATATTGCGCACATAGTGCGGTACAATATTCCTGGAACAATGCGCACACATTGCCGTGGAATATTGCAATGGCCACGTTTGTGCAATGTTCTTGGAATATCGCGCACACATTGCCGTGGAATATTGCAATGGCCACGTTTGTGCAATGTTCTTGGAATATCGCGCACACATTGCCGTGGAATATTGCGCACATAGTGCGGTACAATATTCCCGGAATATAGCGCACACATTGCCGTGGAATATTGCGCACATAGTGCGGTACAATATTCCCGGAATATAGCGCACACATTGCCGTGGAATATTGCGCACATAGTGCGGTACAATATTCCCGGAATATAGCGCACACATTGCCGTGGAATATTGCGCACATAGTGCGGTACAATACTCCCGGAATATAGCGCACACATTGCCGTGGAATATTGCGCACACAGTGCGGTACAATACTCCCGGAATATAGCGCACACATTGCCGTGGAATATTGACTTACATATTTTCACCCCTCACCTACGCAAAGGGTTCCTGAAATACAAACACACGGAATACAGTCTTAAATACCACAGGAAACCTCCGGGGAACATAGGCGACCATGGAAAGTATGTGATATTAATAATTAATAACATTTCTTAATTATAACTATACGGTTCAAGGAAGGTGTTAAACTGTAAACGGCAACAAAAGATATTTGTAAAAGAGAAATATTAGATGTCCAAAGTACTGCCAGTGTCTCTACTATTGCCATTTAATCTATTGTTCATAACAAAAAAACCTCCCGCGATGTCGAGTGTAAATTTCGAAGTCCGTATTATTGGCGAACGCTGCAGGAACGTCACCGTGTGCCGTTCAGGCAACATTCGTAAATAATACGGAATTACGCAGAGCGTTCCTGAAATGCGATCACACGGAATACAGTCTTAGATTCCACAGGTAACCTCCAAGGGAATATATGTGAACGTGGACAATATGTGATATAAGTAATTAATACAAATACTTAATTAACACTATAGGGTTTAAACAAACTCAGAAACTATGTACAGCAACAAAAGATATTTGTAAATATGTGTGAGCTGTGCAAATGTAAATCCACAAACACTAAAATCTAGAAAATTAATAAACATATAAAAAAATTGTTAAACCATTGTATTGAAAATGCATTAAAAACTGAAGAAAAATCGTGTCTTATATTACAGACGATATTTCATAACAGAATATGAATCAATTTAATATAGCATCAAGCGTCTAAATGAATTTTGTTGTGTGATATTCGGCTCCACGATTAGGGAGATGTAATGGGGTTGTCAAAATGAGCCTTCATTTTCTAATAATTTGAGTTTAAAGTTATGCACGATTGGGAAGTAAGTTCGAAAACGTAAGCAAAATTTTCAATCAACAGTTGTAGCTGCAGCAGTAAGGTATTCGTCTACGACGCTCGAGGTCATGGGTTCGAATCTTACTTGGGGTATAAAAGGATTTTCGATTTATTAAAGACACACGGATGTTATACTGATACGATTCTGCACACATTCATGTTGTAAGGTCGCATCCCTCGCCGCACGGTATATAATTTATAATACCAATATTTTTATTTTTGGCCTTACTGCCCGGAACGTTGCATCACCATTGCTGTGTAATATCTCCGAAACATTGCCCGACAATTGCTATAATATCTCCGAAACGTTCCACGGAAAATTCCTCTAAGATCTCCGAAACGTTCCACGAAAAATTTCTCTAAGATCTCCGAAACGTTCCACGAAAAATTCCTGTAAGATCTCCGAAACGTTCCACGAAAAATTCCTATAAGATTTCCGAAACGTTCTACGAAAAATTGCTGTAAAATTCCGGAACAATGTTCCAGAGATATCTCCTGCAATGTTACACAAGGCGGACATAGGAATTTTCTTGAAACGTTTCGGGAACATTTGGAGCAATGTTCCAAATGTTGCAGCGCGACGTCACTGAGACGTTCCTGCAACAAAGTGTGCTGTAGGGGTAATGGAATCGTGCATTCAAATGGACATCGTTTCCCACCGAGTGTAGGAGGCAGGTCGCGGAGAGCAATGCCGGGGATGATATTGCCAATATTTGGTTGGATTCTGGTGCGAATGTGCAGGGTGTATACCGAGGGTGTGCTCGCACCCCCTTAAGCACGAGCACGGGGGTCGGTGGGTCGGTGTATGTTAGACGCGCGTCGATTACCATTTGAATGTTCCTACCCCTGGTCAGCCTTTGTCAACCCTCCTGACAGTGACCGCACCTATCTATCTACAAAGGGCCCCATTCTCCCTTTTCTTTCGTTTTTCTTGCCGCCGTATGTCCGTCGGTAGTCCTTCAGCGCCGAACGACAAGCGACTTTAACTGCACACCATTTCACATTTCCTTCTCTATGTTTTCTTCTGTACCGCGGTTGTTTGTGCCATCTTACCCTGATTATTTCGATCATATTTGAACTTGAATATGAATAATTGATATCTTCTAATGAAATTGAAGGGATTTTCATTGGGATAATGTATATGTATACGTCAAATTGTGAAGCTTCTTGAATTTCAGTCGGGGGTGTAGAGGGAAGTGTTAGTATTCTGTATTTTGTTTTTGTGAATATCAGTCCTTTCCTTTTCTCTTTAAATATTCGAAGAGAAACTGAATAAGGTGTATACTTCTTCCAATTAATGAGAGGTTTCGGAAGTACGTAATGTCGAAGTGAGAAAGATTGCAAAGAGGTCCAATGATGTTTTGAATAACTTCGAGCAACTACCAATGGCAAGTCGAAATAAAATTCGATATTACTCTTAAGAGACCGCTATTGAAAAGCACGCTGCTTTGTTACGACGAGAAATACATCGAAGGTGGTGTACACATGTTCCTTTGAAACGTTTCATATTTGAAGGAGACGAAGAATGCAATGCATCGCGCCATATGACCGCAGAAGCGAAAGAAATATTGATATAGCTTTGTTCGAAAACGTCCAAACAGAAAAGCGCAAGCGTCACGCCCCTGGTTTTCGTTCCTTTGTAAATCCAACAACGAGGAACATTCTACACGGGGTCACTGAATATCGGGTAACACTGGGCGTATCCGTGGACGCCGTGTAGGATCCAAAGCGGCTGCTTCTCCTCGAAAACAGTTACACCTTCGAGCTTTGGTATTCTGGAATTTATGCAGGGTGGTCCATCAGAAACACCACACCTATGTAAATAGCACCCTTACTCGTCGATTATGAAAAACTGGTCCAGTTGTAACAGGGATATCGTTGAAAGCTTCAAAGAATATTTTTTCTCTTGAAATTAAGACCAAAAACTCTTTATGCATAATATTTACCTTGAAACATAATTCAATCATGTTACACTTAGAATTTTTTTTCGTCTTGTTAAAACTAAGAGGGTTGTTCCGGAGTTCTACTTTTGCTTGCACACTTATATTATTAATTACTTCTATCTTCGTATATATTAATAATCCAACTGAACTCTTCGAAATACGCAAGTTTGTAAAATAAAATAGCGCGCAAGTTTTACCTACCCTTCGTCTCCACGGATTACCCGTCCAACAATTTGCCTTCTAAAGTCGACTCCGTCGTTAGAAAATTTCGCAGCCGATCGCAGGGAATAAGGATCTCCCGCTAAAGGACTAATTCGCGTTCAAGGGATATGGCCTAAGAAATACTAGTGTCTTCGTCGACCTCCCGCGACCCTTCGCGCAGAATAATGTCTTACACCCTGCGTGTCCAATTCGACGAAACCAATGGGGAGGGCACGACAGCAGTGCGACAGGTGGCCCGTGAAATCAGTGCACGAGTAGGCCGTTTCATCGGCCCTGGCGTTCGATACGGTTCATTAGGAAATTAAGTGTATAATAATTAGAATTGGGGTGCCGATGGGACACGTTAAACGGAGCCCGAGCCCCTTCCCTTTCCATCGGCGGACAAAAATGGGCCAGGGGAATTCGCCGCGCGGACGGCCACACAAATCTCACGTGAGAACGTTTCGACCGGCGATATAAATATCTTTCGCCGTCAACGAGAAGAAATGCAGTACGGATATAAATAAGTGCAAGGCAACGTCGTTTTCGAGGAGAAATAAATGGGAACGAGAACACGATGGACTTTTAATACCTGCGCTTTTATCAGTGGAAGAATTTCTCTGAAACAGAATATTCTAGTTTCGTGAATAGTGTTATGGGGACGTTGTTGGTTGGATCAAAGGGTCCTCGATTCCATAAAAGATTGCAATTTTCAAGCGGAGATACTTTTGTTTAAATTGACAGAGTTAAGGTAGGTTCTCTGCGAAGGGAAAGTGATCTAGCAGAGGGAGCTAAAAGAAGTTGACTCCATCCACTACTAAATCAATTAAAACTAGTTTACATACCGAAGTAGCCAAGATTCTCCCTAACCCACGCGCAAATATTTTCATGTCCCTGTGGAGACTCACTTCCAAACTCTCGCGGGACCTTTTACCCGATGAGCACTTACTTTCCTGACTTTCCAGCGGTCAAAATTCAGCCAGGGAAGGTAATTCTTTTCGACAGCAAGCGTAACGCGGCACACCCTTGCGAACGTGCAGCCGATTTGCATACCGATGATCGAGGACTCGGGAGGCGGTTGCAGATTTTCGCGTGTGTTGCCAGAGGCACGGGCGAGGCTGGCGGCGGAGGAGAGAGTCGTCGGTGTATTTTAGCATTTCACGTTTGTTTCCATTTAAATGGTAATCGAGTTCATAATGTAATTGTATTCACCGCGTAAGCCCCGGGTCTCACCGCAGCGCTTCGTCCCCGCCATTGTTTGCATTGTTCTCCTCGCAGCGCGAACAATCCGCGCGGCAGCCTTTCAGCCTCGCGTTTCGGCGAAATCTAAACCCCTCGCCCGCCTACCGAGATGATATTTTATCATGATACAACGCCAGTTTATGCGACGCTGATGGATATCGGTGAAAAACGTTCGACGTCTGAATCGAGCGATATGGATGGCCGATATATCGCCTGCGTGTAACGCTCGAGGACATCGCTCACCGTTATTCCAACTATCGCCCACTATTTCAGGCTTAACCTTAGAGACTGTCAACCACGATCTGAATTAACACGGATATTAAATGTTCCTAACTTTTATTAGCTCCGTCGGTTCATTCCCGGACATTTAATTAAATTTAAAAATCAAAGAACTACGCGGGGGATGATAGAAGAACGTTTCTAAGTGCCACTTTCGCGCGGAGATGTTGAGCTGAAGTTTACTTTAACGATGCATCAAGTCTTAACCGTTCGTGGTCACACAATTTATATTTCTTTGCCAATATTACTGTAAATTTTTAGATCTTACTAATAAAATTTCAAAAATTTTTAGATCTTACTAATAAAATTTAAAAATTTTTAGATCTACTAATAAAATTTAAAATTTTTTAGATCTTACTAATAAAATTTCAAAAATTTATAGATCTTACTAATAAAATTTAAAAATTTTTAGATCTTACTAATAAAATTTAAAATTTTTTAGATCTTACTAATAAAATTTAAAAATTTTTAGATCTTACTAATAAAATTTAAAAATTTTCAGATCTTACTAATCAAATTTAAAAATTTTGCAAATTTTCACCAAAAAAATCACTTTCTTACACAACTGTTTTTTCAACCACGAAATCAAAATTGGCATTTCTATAAGAATACTATTAGAGCATTAACAGTGTACAATTTATCACTGAACAGTTAAGAGATTCAAAAATACGAAAATGTTAACTCAAAAACGACACTGGGGTGCGGTAAATCCCACCGTGACTAATTTGTGATTACAAGTAGGTGTGACCACAGAGGGTCACCTATAACGCGTGGACTTAGAAGATATGTCTTTACGTCTGTAAAGAATTAGGATGAAATAGACAGTTTGGATAAAGTCTCTTTATACTTTTCCATATCGAGGGATGCGCGGTGCAGCGTAGATATAACAAGCATCATGCCCTGAGTTACGACGTGCTCGTCATTCCGCGGAATATTTTAACGAAACTCTTCGCGTGTCCCGACTAGACTTCGCCGGGTAGAACGTAAATCATAATCAAGATGAGGAAGCAACGTCGTCCCGTGGCACACCATTTTTGTCCGAGCAGGCATTGTTATACAGCTCACGGAGGAGTCGCAGAATCCGTCGAGGCGAATGCTGGAGAGGCGGCAGGGTTGGAAACGAGGTATACGAGAAGGGGGTTGGACGTTATTGTAACGCAGGGGATGTGCTGTGTTGCCTCTGTGTGTACGTGCAGCCAGAGTCGGTTGCCTTTCTCTCATACATATTCATCAAACGCTAATTAATCATCGCCAGGCACACCCACTGCAAGCCACCCTCTTGGCAGCGCGGCGGCCCCGTGGGGGGGGGGGGGAGGGGAGGGTGGGCGGAGGGGGAGAAAAAAATAGGAAATCCGCGAGGCAGACACCTCTATATATTACGAGGTATACATCCAGATGTCGAAGCCGGCAGCGGCGAGATTTTTAAATGGAATTGACAACACCGAAAACGGTCGCGGTGAGTAACAAAAATTTATGTCGCGCAACCACCGCGTCTACTCGGATTACGGGTGAAATTGCGCGGCTGGATCATCAAGGGTAAAATTCCCATTCCTCTGTCGCGGCTTTGCAAAATCGAGGAATTATTTAATTGCGCAACTTGGGCCGCGCGCTTGCTAATAAAGCCAGTTCGACGATGAATTATCGATCGAAATTTATGAAGAAAGTGATAAAACGCTTAGGAGGAAATCCCTAGCAGCAGCAGTCGTGTAGGAGAAACATAAAAAATTCTCTCAAACCTCGTGTTTGTTAAAGACAATTGCTATATAATTTGAAGAAGATTTTGCAACAATTTCCGTTCACTTGTTGACACAAAATAGAGAAGTTGTGTTCTGACTTGTGTTTTCCTGACTAATATCTTTTATTCGCAAGTACCTGTAGATATCATTTGGAATGAAATGTATAAGAACCGTCTCCTTTCTTTCGCTCGATATGTAATTATTTCATTCCCCTGTCTAAAATGCATCGAACGGAGACGATAGTCGCGCGGGGCGCAACCGTGCACGGGCAATCAATCTAAATTGTAATTTCGTAATCCCATTAAGCAGGAGGCCACCTTCTCCCGCACTTGCTGCGGGGACCTCCGTTCGGCTTTCACACAGACGGGATGCGTATAATTAGGTATCGTTTATTTTACACCGAGGCACCGCAGTTAGGGTGACACTTCCAGCTTATAATATATACGCCGTGGGGTTCTAAGCGCGTATAAGCGAGGCCGCAGTGGTGGTGGTCGCTCATAGAACGCTCCACTGCTAATGTGATACGATCATCGCCATCCAGCCATCGTCCATTGATATTGTACACCACGGGGATTCTTCCCCCTTCTGCCCATAGCCTTTCGCCATCCTCTGCCGATCAAACTTCTATTCTTCTTCTTATTGCTGGATGACTTTCTCGATGGCAAAGTTTCTTTGTGTAATAGCTTGCGCCACCTTTCCGAAGGACGTGCAGCTTTTGGAAAGTTGTAACATGGGACGAATGGCTACACGTAGTTATCTACCGCTGAATAGCCAATTTACTCTACACCGCTAAATGCAATATTTTGCCTCCAACTTGCCATATTTTACGTTTCCAAGGAACTCACTTTTGCCTCGAAATCATGAAACGCAAAATCATTGAATTTACCGAAATTGAACATTTCGAACGTTTCTCATTTTGCAATTTCGATTACACCGAAAAATCCTGATAAAGTATGTCTTCCAGTATAAATACTTCTCCAGAGACGAATTCGTTCGCAACCGTTGCACCCAACATACTTTGTCATCGCAACAGTCCCCATAAGTCTCTTCTACTGCTCCCAGAAGCACCCTCTTCCCTCGTTGCACCATATACTCTTAATATCTTCAATAATTTCCTGCTTCGCCGATACTATAGCCTTCATTTTGCAATGACAATAACCATCCCTGTTAGTTTCTCTGCGAGTCTGCAGAAAATTCTATCTAATAATACAAACTTCATTGCCGGTCCCCCATCAAACTCCACTGCTCTTAATTCAGGGCGGCGAATTGCCAGCAATTTTACGCCGATAATCGTGCGATACAGCCGCAATTTGAGGCGTGAAAAATAAGCTCGCAGTCGGTCGAAAATACTGCGGGCATACGTGTTTTGACTGCCAGGCATCAAATCGCGACAATGGCAGATTGCGTGCTGACAAATGAGCGTCCCGCGTCGGGACGCGATACACAGCAGACATATGGCCCCATAAAAAAAAAGCGCCAGAGATACAAGAGATGGCCTGCAGTAACCATCCAGTCGATCCGATATTAATGGAGACCAAACACCGCACACAGAATGTGTCGCTCGGTATCCCCGTTGTGTGTACACATCGGCGCGCCATTATGCCCCCGTTATAATGTGTATACACACCCCCTTTGTAACAATAGAATGATCTATGATCGTGCCAAACATAGATCGCCAAGTCAATCTTTCCGCCCTTCTGGCCGCTCTTTTTTTTTTCTCCTCCCCGCCATTTGCGACACCCTGAACGTTCCTTCGCCACTGTCGGCTCGTACGTACGTTTATTTCTAGGCAGCGTATAAAGACTCTGCTTGGAATGATTAGGCGTCCTTTGGTAATTAGACTGATGCATATGAAATTGCCATTTGACGTGGGGAAGTTTCAACGAAAATATTTTTCCCTTTTTAACTATTCTTTTTTTTTTGAGTTGCCGTGACTCCCTCGAATCGCGAGCCAGCGTTAGCAATTGTTATTGCATCCCCCGTAAAGAGCAAGGGGAGCTTTATATGCACAAACCCAATATCATGTGGGATACTTCGCTATATATTGTAATTGGAGATTCTATCTTGTGAGATTATCTGGAAAAGTGAAAGTGATCTTTGTATCTCCAACCTCATCGACCTTAATCTACCATGGCCCCCTTTGTACAACTGTCTAACCGAGTCTAACGGCGAACGAATCGCGCTGCTGTAGGGGATGGTGCTAGATACTACTGCAAATAATCATCTTCCAGAAGGAATCGTTAGAAACAGTTCTCTGGTCTCATCTTCGACGAAACTCTTATCCGGAACGAACATTCAATGGGCAAGAGTGAACGCGATGTGTCGTGGAATTCTTTAAATAATTACACGTTTGAAATGGCCAAAGTCGAGCCGAGGGAACGATTTACGTTTACACGGTCGGAATCGTAGCGTGTAATTCCGGATTTCCTGGGCGTGCAAACAATAAAATTGGATTTAGCAACCCTCGGGCGCGTACGTGGCGTGCGACTCGAAGGGTGAGTTTTCGGAAGGTGGACAAGCACGGTTCCGGGGGGTTGCGAGATCAAAGACGCCCTACGGGCAATTCCGCAGCTTCTACGTGACATATTAGGTGGAAATTGGCGGCGACAGCCACGGGCAACAACGAGAACAGCAAACTTTGATCATTCCACCTGTGGGACTTGTTTCTCCTTGTGAATATTATTACCGCGATAGGTCCCCCATTCGCCTCCGTGATTACACTACGTGTACGCCCGCGTAAATAGAGATCGCGGGGGTATCGAATGTCTTCCCCTAACGAAACGACAGTGGCATATATCGGGAAATGGACGTTGATACTTTCCGAGTGTAACAGCGAAAAGAAGGATCGAAAGATAACGAAGGCACTGTATTTCTACGCGTTCCCTACCGCGCATTAGATATTTGTGATATCTCCACTTCTCTTGACGGATAATTTGGTATTTTCCATTTAGATTAACAAAAGAAACTAAGGTTCCATTTTTGAAATGTTAATAAATATTTCGAAAATAATATCGCAATATTATTTTTGTAATATATAATCATATAATAATGAGAAAGTCATGCCTTTGCAGTGTAATACGAGTGATAAGTAGCGACAGTACGTAGCTTCTGACTGTTGGTGGCGCGCGACATTTATATATATCGTCATATCTTCTACAATTATTTATTAAGCAGTGTGAAAATTGGTGAAAAACTTCCTTGTATATTAAGGGAAAACTTTGTCGCTGCAAGTTATATGTACCTCAATATTGCCTCGATACTTTTTAACGGGGAACGTTGAAAAACATGGGTTATTTCCAGTGTTACTTTTTAATTAAATATTATTACATTTTTTAACATAAGGGTTTTGTGTATACATTTTACGGCTTCGCTAGAGTTTTCTGAGTTTTATGTTTCAAGTCTCAATGAATTGAGAAAACATACCTTTGCGTGCACAGGAACAGAACACCTTATTGAGGAATGGTGAAAAAGTGAGAGACGTCCAACAACTGAATGAACTTTCTTAGCAACCAGGTGGGCAACTGCTGCGCGAGGCCAAATTAAATCGATAGCGAACATTTTCCAAGGTAACAACGTAAATATGTTGCTTGACACGTATCATAATAATCTTTCTTGCGATTTTTCTTTTAATCCCAGAGTCTACATCGATAAATGAGGGCTTCGAAATATAACTTAAACAGCAATTAATGTTAGATGTTATGGTGTTTGACGAAGCAATGATTGAAGTTAACGAATAATATACTGCGGAGGACATTACATGCAAATGCGTCGGAAATGCTTCTTTTCTCGAGCTGAAGCTTGAATTTTTTTACTATTTTCAGCCACTTTCAGTTTTGTTCATATACCATCGCCTGTGGTTACATTCAATGTAACATTTTCTCTGTTACTGACTGATTATATCGCCCGAATATTAAAGCAATGTTGTATTTTTTAAAATTAATTAAATGAATGAAGAAATTATATTTCATAAAGTTACTCAGAAATCTAAGTAAGCAAGAAGTGCTATCGGTTTAACCAAGACGCTCGTCGCCACCTAGCGATAGTATATATAACCAATTTCTAGAGCTGAAAGAGGTGCTCGATAAATGAGTTAATCAGTGATCTTCAATTAGTGATGAATTAATAATTCAAATTAATTTTGAATAGACACTAAGTCAGTTTTATTTACGAAATACTAGCGATTCATCCTAGATCTGTGGTCACACGCTGGGTTGACGAGCCCTCTTACCATTTTCGTGTCACACCCAACGTTATCGACTCAGTCTAAAATAAGATTACAATGCTACGAGTAAACCACCTACAGAAACCACATCATACCGACCGATTAGTTTCCTGCCGAGTACGACTTCACTGACGTTACCGACTTAGTGGTTGGATTTACGTGGTTCCCAAAACCACCGCTCCTAAACGCAGAGGGCGCAATAAAACGTAAGGTTTCTCACGAAGTCGGTATTTCAGATTGTGTGACACGACCACAGACCTCGTCGATGCGTCGACGAATCTACTCATTGTTTTGTTCAAGGTATCGATGAGAACGACCCAATAGAATTCCTCCAACTGCATGACGTTCCGGTGAGTAACGAGTCAGACTATTGGGGGCGTGCGGTGACCATTGCTGGTGCACATAGTACTTGACGGCTCTCTCGTGCGTGCCCAGCGTAGCGAGAAGGAAACTGAAGGAAACGTTGTTTTGGAGCTGTTCACGGGTTAGAGTCCTCGTCGCCGTGCAGAAAAGATGACGTCCCGAATGGAAAAGGAACGTGCCAAACAGATCCAAGAGAAGTGTCAGAATCTACTGACACAGATGCTACGGGACGAAGACAACAAGTATTGTGTCGACTGCGATGCGAAAGGTTCGTGCGTCAATCGTGAATATTCCGACGATCTTCCCTAACACCTGGCATCGCGGCGATCAACCTCGCGTTGCCCTGTCCACTCCCTTCGAACGCTGGAAAGTTCAATCTCCTCCCTCCGGAACCTAGGATGCACGAGGCCCGTTGATATCGATTTCAAAACGACCCAGTTTCGTCCGGTGAAACGGTATAGATTTTTAATTCCTCCCGTGACAAACGTCAAATGACAGCGATCACGGATGACGTTCACCCGTGATGTTTCGTGCTCGACCGTTCATCATTACTCGCGCATCCGCGGGTTAATCGATGATCGTGTACACGCTTCCCCTTTCTTCTCAGTCTTCAATAAACGATTTCACACGAAAACGGCGTTCTTTCATTTCCTTTTTCGATGCATTTCGCTTATCAATGCAAATTCGTATATGTAACTCGAATTGTTCGAACATCGTTAGCTCCTGTCGTTTCCCGAATTTTTTATTCCAATTTTCTTCCTCTCGATGTTTACGCGCTGGATGCAAATACAATTTCATAAAAGTACATCTTTTTATATGCTTCATTAAACACCACCGAAAAATCCGACATAAATATGTTTGTTCATTATACGTATTAGCTCTACTTTTATATGCTTGTTAGGACCAAGGTGGGCTAGTTGGAATCTAGGTATATTCCTATGCATACGTTGTGCTGGAATACATAGAAATCTTGGAGTTCATATAAGCAAAGTTAAGTCTGTTAACTTAGATACATGGACACCGGAACAAGTAGTGGTATGTTTCCAATCACTGTGGCTTCTATCTTCGTGCTCTAGATTCTTCACCTATTTCTCACGAGCGTACACTCTGGGGCTACATGTCACTTCCGTTGCTTTCAGAGTCTACAGCAAATGGGCAATTCGCGAGCGAGAGCAGTGTACGAAGCGAACCTTCCGGACAGCTTTCGAAGACCTCAAACAGACTGTAGCCTTGAAAGTTTCATTCGTGCGAAATATGAACATAAAAAGTATATAGCTAGAGAATGGGTGCCACCAATTTTACCAAAGGTGAACTGGGATAAGGAACTCGACGAGGAAGCAGAAAGACAGCGTAGACGAAAAAAGGAGAGCTCTAAAACTTCTAGCAATCAAGCTATATTTCCCCCTGTAAAAAAGCCGGAAGTAGTGCCTCAGTTGCCGAAACCTAAGAGCTCCATCAGTCCTAAGCTAAATAGAGCGAATAATACTGCAACTTTAGACTTGTTGGGCCTAGGTATAGCAAATCTATATTACGTTCTACCTTTTGTTTTGAGAGGCGATAGACAAATTTCTACTTGTAAGATGCTTAATTTTTACCACAGATGCTCCAGCAGCAAGTCAATCGAACGTAAATGGCTCCGGCGACGATATATTTTCTTCTTTTTTATCCGCACTCCCAGCTTCGGTAGGTTCTACTAGTAGTAGTACTTCCAGCATAACTACGGACTCATCAACAACCGTGGGCAAAAGCGAAGAGGAGAGTTTCTTTGATCAGCCAGCGCCGTCGCCTCAAGAAAAAAGTAAAATGACTAAAGATAGTATTCTGGCCTTGTACGGTACACCGAGCCATCAACAATCAGCGATGTTTGGAGTTCCTAGTATGTATATTACTTTACTTATGCTCCGTGTATTCGAAACAGCGGAATATCTTTCGCTCTGTTCTGTCTCAGGTGGAATGTACGCCCAGCAATCTACTGTTCAATATAAACAAGTACCGAACATGGTAGCGTTTGGCCAGCAAAGTAGTTTTCCAAATCAGCAAAGTTCCTTGACTCAACTGAATCACCTTCCTGCTCAGATGTCTGTTACAACTAATCAGTTATCTGTGAATCAGAATCAAATGGCGGTGAACCCTAACCAGTTAGGACCAGTGGCAACAAGTTCCTTAGGAAACTGCATGCACATAGGCCAGATAAATCAAATGAACGGCGTGCCTAATCCTGCCATCGCAATGCAATCTCAAATGGTATATAAACATTGTGCATCGCGCAATACAAAAATGTGAAGCTATACATCGGTGGGTAGATTAATTTGTCGTATATGTCCGTAGATGATGCAACTAGGACAGTCCAACATTAGTAGTAATAACGGATGGAGCGGGATGTTAACGCAGAATCTTCAGCCAGCTCCCGGCAGCAATCCTTTTTTCAACTTGACGTCGCAACAACAGCAGCCATCTATCGCCTTTGGTACTCAGGTATGTAAATTGCTCGGCATTCTGCAAGTTCCCTCGAATACGTAATAATAATTCAAGTCTATTTCCTCGTTGCAGTTACCGCAGCAAATGTCGCAGCTATCTTTAGCTGGCGCAAGTTTCGTGGGCGCACCCGGAAATCCCGCTCCCGCTGCACTCCCTGGGCAAACGCTCTCCACTAATTTGTGGCAGTAAAAGTCTTGCGGAATATTGTTAGTCGATTGATTATTCCATTCAGTGTTGTACACTAGTGTCGAGCGTTCGTTACCCACCGCGATTCACGTTTCCATAATTAGCTTGGAAATTGGTACGGGGCATAACGGAACTGAGACACGAACCGAAAACGCGCTCGGACGCTGCCATTTACGAACATGTCATTCGCGAGTGTGCACAGTATTTCGAGTCGGAAAATATTTTTCTTCTATAAAGCTTTGCCAGCTTTCAACGTTATTGTTGGGATGAAAAAAAAGTGGGGACTACGAATAAAAATGAATTTTTGACTGATTGTAAAGAGTTGTTCGTGAGAGACAGTATACATGTACTCGATCAAGTAATTTACATTATTTGCTGAAATGGGTGCTTTTGTAACCACGACTAATGTATGTCAGGGTCCACTTTCATTATGGCAGAAAAAAAAATATTTCCTTATACTTAAAACAAGTACAAGTATCTTTAGTGTAATAAGCGTGTTGTACGACACGATTCATTTTTACCCAACCCCCGCCCGCCCCAACCCCCCCCCCAAAAAAAAATACAAATGGGAAACAGAGCACGTAATAGTTTTCATAAATCACGAGAAATGTCAGAGAAATTATATATAAAGGGCCACTTTACTTAAAGGAAAGTGACTTAAACGATTTTAAAACTGTAGGCTCGTTTTCTAGCATGACGCTGCGACGTTTATATGCGATCGAAATGTATTTGAGTATTTTCAAAAATTCGGTTTGCTGTTTTCACGTACTATTAATATCGACTTACTCAACGACTGAGAAGACAGTGTCTTGTGTTTGAACAGTTAGTAATACTATCGTTTGTACTGTAAGTAGTGTGCTGCTTAGAGCGCTGAATCGCCACGTTGATTACGCATTAGAAAAACACTTTAGAACTTAATATTTTTCAGCAAGTATTATTATCATTACTCGTTACAGAACTAAACTGCATTTACAAGTTTTTGTTTTTGTTACTATCTAATGGCAGAGACTTAGCGAACCAAGCATTGCCAGTACACTGATCCTCGATTCGTATACGAAATACAGTGAAAACGTATGGCTTGCGAGCCCCCTGCATTCGAAGGAGTATTTTACTTGTAATTGTCGATGATTAATTAAAGTTATGCTTGAAACAGAGTTACGTGTGTTTCCATGTTACGTGGTTCTGTCGATTTATTGCCGCGTAACGAAATAAACTGTTGAAACCTAACAAACCTGACTCTCACATATTCTTATAAATAATCATCCACAATCACGTAATTTACGACGTAGAGGCGAAGGACAACTTTAGACCTTGTAACTTGCTGTTGCCTTGAGGGAATCTAACATACTTGTCGTAAAATTCCTACGAGTACAAACTACAAATCCATGCTATTCAAATGTATTCGAAACCAGTGGAACTCCTTCCTTTATGTTTTGTCTCCTTCGAATTCTACGGTAATCAAACGAAACGACTAAAAATTTTGTTAAAATTCAAGGTTCAACTAAACAGTTGAGAGTTCAACAAGGCATCGCGAGTTAAAAGGCCGATTACATTTTCAATGTCCCTTACGTTTAAACTTATATATACGTAAACGCCATCTACTATACCGTAACAGATGAATTACGATAAATAAATTGAAATATTTATGTTTAAACTGAGAAAATACTTCTTACCTTGAATAAAATACAGGTCTCGTATCGCCAGTGGAAAATTCACTCGCGCGCTTTCACTTACCGGTTTAAATAATACCGAGGATTGCCCGCCGGTAGGCACGACTGGAGAATATCGCCGGAAGTCGCCATCTTTGTTACTGGATCGCGACTCGAGGAACTCTCCTCCACTTCCTTTATATATCTTTTCGTTGTCGCATCAAAGGTGATCGAAGCCACGTGAAACGATCATGGATAAACCAGTAGTTTTGGCTCGTGTTATAAAGGTCCTGGGCCGAACTGGCTCCCAAGGGCAATGTACGCAAGTTAAGGTCGAGTTCCTTGGCGAACAAAATCGGCAAATTATCCGGAACGTAAAAGGACCGGTGCGAGAAGGTGATCTCCTAACCTTACTGGAGTCGGAGCGCGAAGCAAGAAGGCTTCGATAAACAGGATTTCTTGACGGCACATTTTGATTGTCAGCAATGTCTGGACTCTGGCCGTATAATTCATTCCACCGACTGAAATGGGGATCACAGAACTATTCCGTTACCACGAGCACATTCAAAACGAAACATCCATGTCAATCACGATACCTGCGACTTCTGTAATAAATACTGGCTAATATCTAAGAAACTATAAACCACTTTGTTCTTTTTATTTTATCATATTCTCGCCTCTTCATTCTGCGCTTCTATCGATCGTATATCTTAAGTTTCTTTACTTTACTTTCTGCATACCTTGCGTACATCTTTGCGCACAAGTGTTTAATCAACGCGAAGCTTGTTATAAAATCGAATTTATAGAGATACATAGTCTTTCATACAAGTCTTTACATGTTTCGTGTATTCGAAAAGACACGAATCGTGTTGCATGCACTTTAACATGCGAACCATATTTACTTATAATATAAAATAAAGGTAGCGAGTGTTAAGTTTAAAGAAATTGTTATATTCTTCTTCGTTTCGGCGGAGGTGTGTCGCGTGGGCTCGACGACGCTTTGGATGTACTATCCATACTTTGCCTGGTTGGTCGTTTCGGGCCTCTTTTCAAAGCTTCGCGTCCAGAATCGGAATCCTTGCGTTCCTTCTTTCCATTCGATGCTAACGGAAATAAATCGTTAGTCGTGAGAGAGCTAGTTTAAGAGTGTACCGAAGGTAGAAATATACATACCCGTTTCTTCAGAGTCGTCTTTCCCCTTTGACCTTCCCTTGGAAGACTTGTGATCTTTCCTAACGTCTTTAATATCTCTAAGCTTCTCTTTCTTTATCTCTATATCCTTGATATACTTCTTAAACTCCTCCTTCTTCTTGTCAACATCTTTGCCCCCTTTGAGATCACGGAGAACAGTGTCCTTCTTCATGGAATCTTTGATATCTCTCTCTTTCTTCATCTCTTTATATTTGTCCCTTTGCTCCTTTAATTTCAGATCCGGCTCCTCTCTCTTTCTGGACTTGAGCGGACCCAGAAACTCTTGTTCCGGCAAGGTAAAGTCTGTTTCTTGACTAGGGAATGGTAAATCCTCCATGTCGTCCTGAAAGAATTTAAATACGCCTTCAGATTTACTTTGAATTATCGCGATTAGTCGTTTGATACAATAATAAGTACCAGAGCCATGAGATCATACATTGATTCCAAGTGATCCCAAATTGTCTTCAACGACACTTCCTTGTGAATGGCAGTGCGGAATTTCTCCCATATACAGACCATGTGGAAATACTTATTAACGCCTTTAAACAGAAACTGGCTGTTAGAAGCCGGCTGTACGGCGATGCATATTTTATACAGTATCGTTGCTATTTAATTATTGCGCTTATGTCAAAACAATGTAAACATAACCTGTACGAATTCATTCGAGTCTTACCAACAGGCTTATGTCCGTTCATAGCAAAGAACAGCTGAATTTCATTCTCAACGTTCCATTCTATTTCATCGGTGGAACCTTCTGTTTGTTTCTCTTTGACTGCCATTATTAAAATTCACGGAATCTTATCCTTTAAACGGTGACGAGCGCTGCGAGAGCAGTATTGCCAAATGTGACAGTATGACACTGACAATGTTCACAGTCATGGGAACGTGTATATGCGAGGCTACGTTCCCTGTTAAGAGTTGCGTGTGGAATATATCGCGATAGCAATTGTATATGAAAGGAACATATTTGTTATTGAAAACGTAAGAATGGCAATTTCTAGGGATAGTACAGAGAGATTTCTTATCATTTAGGGGCAGTCCACTGCACAAATATTACGGACAGAATATATTTTAGCATTTGGTATGTGTAAAAAATGTAAATTTCATAGTTTGAGAACAATTATCTTTAGTATATGTTTAATGTATTGATTAATATTAATGCACAATAAGTAATTCACTGAAATACCCATAGAGTACAAGATGCATCAAAACGTAGACGACGTGTGCGAAGCTATCGATGAGAATTTACTGCGCAGTTTGGAGTTGATGGAAGAGAAGATCGGTCTTAATGTTCAGATAGAAAACATATTGAGAGATGGTCATATCGAATTGGCTAAAGCCAAATATATACGCGGCAAAGAAAGCATAAGTGTCTTGCAGGTTCCTGAGGACGATGAGAAAGTAGCTACTTTGTTCGAATTGGAGACAAAATTAGCAGGGGAAACTGGCAAGGTAATACCAAGCTTTGATGTAAGCTTGAAACAGTCGGGCAATGCTGAAGACGAAATTCAAGATCCTATAAAATGGTTCGGGGTGCTAGTTCCGCAAAGTTTAAGAACTGCTCAGAAACGTTTTCAAGAATCCGTCTACCTTACTGTGAGAGCAGCGAATGTACAAGCAGAACTGACTTCTGTGTTAGACAAATTACAGTCCTTATACTTCTTGAAAAATGATTCTCGTCCCATAGATGCTAATAAAGAATAAGAATTATTACGCATGCTTTAAACTCGTTTATCCTAGTACACTTTCTTGTATTACTTCTGAATATATCGTTACAAAAAAAGTGAAAAAACCAGATACACCTTCCCATATATAGTACTTGTAATTGCTCTGTTTATAATTAAGTAGTTAATAACAGTCCTCTGACACACATGCAGAAAATGCAGACTCACTGTTAATTGTATTCATATATTTCAATGAATGAGGAATTTTATAGAAATTATTTATGTACTTTTAGAGCTGCGTTCGGAAAATACAGAGATCTTGAAAAACCTGCAGTAACGCTTGTTGCGCATATTTTACGTAAACGTAAATAATTATTAGGTTTTTGTGAGGAGTAGGGATGGGTTTCTCCAAGCGTCGAAACCCAAGAAAATTTCGAGTTTCCAGAATTCGAAATTTTACACTTCCTTCGTGATTCGAAAATCTAGAAACCAAGGTAAGAAAAAGTTTAAAATCAATGAATAAGTAATCGTTCGTAACGTGCCTCGAGAATTTGTATATTGTTGTAGTTTTGTTTGTATTTTCTTTAACCGTCAATAGAGACTTATACAAAAATTTTGTTCACTTGGTAACGACGGTAATGACGGGAACGTCGGTACCGACGAGAACGACGGCACAGACGAGATCCTTCGTCGATGCTGTAATCTTATATTAAACTGAATCGATAACGTTGAGTGTGACAGGAAAATGGTAAGAAGGCTCGCGAGCTCCCGGAGCGTGTGATACAAAACTACATTGCGTGATAGGTGTATCCTACACCTGGTCTGTGATTCCACGCTGAAATTACGTGATGAAATTATTTGTGTCTCCATTAAACTTGCAGTATTCCACTGAAACTCTCTACTTCGAATATGTCGTCTTTTAAATTTCAACGGGGAAAGAAACATCTCTATTATCCACGGGGCGATCCAGATTTAAAGAAAATTCTTTGGGCCTCTACCCATCCCGAACCGATTTACGGCAGAACGACGAAGTCGAAAAAGGGAAACAGCATGGGAGTAACCTGACCGTATTCGTAGCACGGCAGGTAGAATATTTCTAGAGATCACCGCCCCTGGCGCAAGGAAGTTAAGCACCTGCCGCGTTCAAGGTACGGAATTCGTGCTCGCAAACGCTCTTCCGTAACTCGCCGCAGGTATTTTAATTGCTTGAAGATTTGGGAGCTCATAACAGAAGACTACTTATTCCACACGATAGGAGAATCCCGTGAAACATCTTCCTTACTCCCTACGCCTCTCTTGTCAGTTGATCCAGCGATCTACGAAAGCGTTCTCGTTGCGCTGACATTCAAAGGGATGAAGTCCAGGTTGAAAGGAGAGCCGATGCACCGTGATCAGGGCCCCTCTCACAACCGCAAGATTCTCTTCCTTTCAACCTCCCACGAGGTAAAACACGCTGTTAAATCCCCTCCTAAAAGTGGAGGATGGTCCAATCAGAGGTGTGTCTGGCGTTCCCGCGTAGCGACCTTAAAGCCCTGGCGTAGCCAGCAATCGTTGTTGGGATCCCAGGCAATCCCAGGCCCCCGGTTGTCGCCATATTGTTAGTGCGCGATTTTCACGCGAATCTACCCTCGGCACCGTCGGTCCAGGTACCGGTGGGCGGGCAGTCGTTATAGAAGATGACCGCGACGCGATCGTTTGTGTGATTGGACGCGGTGATGCACGCCAGACATGGCAAACGAAGAGGTTCGTGCGCGTAGGATCGTCGCTCCCGACCACTGATCGAACCGTTCTGCCGTCTCTCGGATCCCGAGGATTAAAGGGAGAAGTTATAGATCGCGCACGCTGTGGAATACGGACAACTAATCGATTAACGATCGAGCAGTAGGTGCGTGAAAGCCTATACGTCGCGGTGCGGTCACGGACGACAAGGTTTCACTGGAATGCCCCACTCGGTGTTACGGCACTGTGGCTTGTGAAATGCGGCGACGGCGGCGGGCCAGCAGCGAGAAAAACGGGGGCCTGACCGAGCGCATTACCTCTCGCCAGTGCGATATCGCTAGTATCCTCGGGATTTCGTAACGAAAGACAAGCCTCCGACTGTCCAGTGAAACCCTCCGGTCCAACTATGCCTGCACGCGTCCGCCCGACCGCCGTTGACAGATGGAATGCGAGCGTACCGCGCGATCGTTTGCAGTTACGGTGTAGCGCGAGGACGACGACTTTTTAATACCGCCACGGAAGCCAACCACTGCTGGCGGACCCCCAGCACCCGAAGAACCGTTCGATACCCATCGGTGAGTTCGACGATAAGAGGGCTGACATCGGCTTGCGGTCCCTCGTGTCTACGATTCCTCGAAGACGGCGATCGTACCTTTCGGGGGACTGGGCGACAGTGGCGAAGAATAAGCGATTAACATTGACAAAGTGCGCAGCAATTTCGTGTGGTGGAGAAGGCGCGAGACGTGTTAGAGAGCCACGGAACAGTGGCAAGCGAGACGAACGAAGGGAAGTGTGAAAGCAGGAAAGAGGTTTGGAACGGTGGGCCCCTCGGACGATAAGGTAAGGCGCCTATCGGACGGGCCAGCTCTTAAGTAGTAAATCCGATCTTGAGAGAAAGAGAGAGAGAGTGAGAAAGAAAGAGGAAGACAGAGAAAGAGTGCAGGAGAGTGAGAGAAAGGGAGACCCCGCACAGTGACCCAGATTTTAGCGGGTTGAACGAGACAAGCCGACACGAAGGAAGAAGCCACGGTGGTGGACTTTCTGAAATGGGACACGGCACAGCCTGGAGCTAAATTAGCCGCGATGTCCAATAAGAGTAAGTCCCAGCCGCAGCAGCAGCAGCAGCAACAACAGCAGCAGCAGCAGCAGCAGTATTCATCGCACGTGATCAAGTCAACTGCAGTGGAGCAAGCACCACCGCGATATCAACCGCCGCCGCAGCCGTCCACCGGCATCCTGAAGAATCATCCTCAGTTCGGCACAGGTCCTTCCGTGTCGAGTGCCGTTCAAGGTCCGGCCGTGGCCTTGACTCATCATCAAGCGTCGCAACCGCGACCGGTGCCGCAGCAGAAGGATGCCCAGAGCAAGTATTCGCCGAGGATAGAGCACAGACATCATCCTCAAGGCGGTAACGCTCCATTGACCTCGGCCGTCCCGAAAACCCAGCCGCACGGCTACCTCCAAGCCAAGGTCGGCCAAGGTCAGTACTTGCCGCCTAACGGTCAGTATCCTCCCACGGTAAACACTGGCCAGACAGCGCCGATCAGGCAGAGGATTACCGACGACGAGTTCCTCCGGCTCGGACCCGTGGAGATGCTCAAGTTCGTCCGCAAGACCGAGAGCGATATCGCGAGGCTCGCCGCTGAGCAGAACCGACAGATACAGAGCTTGGTGAGTGGTGCCTTACGTGTATTCAGCTATTCGCGCGTGTCCACCTTCCTATTAACGCATGGAAAACGGGCGACGAGCTTTTTCTCTCGTAGATTGGCAATGTTTAAGAAAAATCGTGCACACGACGCACGTGGCCGATCGAGTTTCAATTAATAGAATGAATGTAGTAGAGCAAGTATTCGCTCGATTTCTTTGATCTTGTTATTGCACGGTTTCGCGGAAATATGCCATCACGGATGTTAAACACGTCACACGGAAGTTTTGGAGGCTGTTCTAGGTCACGCGGGTCGGGTCCACCATCGTAATTTCAACCAGTCACGCACACGTGAGACTGATCGCGAACGATCGCAACGGGCGTCGCGTCGCGCGCATTTCAACCGGGGAGAGGCCGAGGAGATTACAGTGGATGCGATCGATGCCGTTTTATAGAAAAAAAACCACACGTGATTTTAGCTGAACGAGCTGCGAGCGTTGAAGGAGGCAAACCAAAGACTAAGCGACGACAATCAAGAGCTGAGGGACCTCTGTTGCTTTCTGGACGATGATCGCCAAAAGGGGCGCAAGCTGGCGAGGGAATGGCAGAGATTTGGAAGGTACACGGCAAGTGTTATGCGCCAAGAGGTGTCCGCTTATCAGAACAAGTTGCGTCAATTGGACAATAAGCAGCAGGAGCTGATCAAGGATAATCTCGAGCTGAAGGAGCTGTGCCTTTACCTGGACGAGGAACGAGGAGGAGGCCAGAGGGACGACGGGGATGGCTCGAGCTCGAGCACCAATGCCGAAGAGACTGCACCCCCGAGACCTAGGCACGCCTCTACGTTCAATGGTAATTTCCTCGAGGGGCACCGGACGCTTCACTTTTATCCGTACGTCGCCGAATAGATCTCTGGATCCGGGCATGCTTTACAGATCAAACTATGCAGTACGTGAGGAGCTTGGAGCAACGGGTGAAGCAACTCGAAGAGGACAAAAGTGTTCTACAGGCACGCGCGCAGGGATGGGAAGTAGCGCCTGGCGAGATCTGGGAGAATCCAAATAGCCCGGGGGAGAATCCTCAGTTGGGAGGTCGACCAGAAGCGGTGGTACGAGCTCTTCAAGTTCTCGAAGTTAGAGAACAGCTTGAAAGAGAAGGCGGCCACGACGGGGAGAAGGCTTTGGTTAGAGAAATGTGTAATGTAAGTTCTTTTAGCGATGCTGGCGTAACGTGTATACTGGTACGAATACCGATGCAAGATCTATCTGTAATAACTGTTTCGATAACGTCTGTTTTAGGTGGTTTGGCGGAAATTGGAGGAGGGCCCACAAATGAGGCACTGACGAATCCGTTGAATGTGTAAAAGTTGTCGCGCGATCCGCTCGCTCGGATAGCGTATCTTATAGTATTATAGTAGCTAATGCGAATGTTATGAATTTCATAGATTTATACGCATGTACCTACAAGTATTTCGATGTAAGAGTCAATGTGCCTAGTTTGCAGTATTTATATAAAGATCGTAACGCCGTTAGATCGCCTACAACGAACTGTTAACAAACTCTATTTTTATTATAAACTCGGTATAATTTACTTTCGTATATCCTGGCAAAATCCTATCCCCGCGTTCGCTTTATCAATCTTATCGCGTGCTAAGTTTCTTTGGGAGGCGTGACAGCAAATCAAAGCGCAAGGTTGATACGGTACCGTCGCAAGTCCAAGGGCGCGATCCGAACTACCCATGAAAGAATTATGCGGAGTGTTTACTCTAAAACCCTGTCCACAAAAAGGACACGTTTTCTATTTTTAGCTTGTCAAAGAATCCTCTTTCAGCGGTTTCGCGCAACACCGCCCTACATTTTCCGCGGCTTGGTTTATTAATCATTTCTTTTCACAGTTACATTATGGAACTAAATAATGGCGAGACTCGCGGGTCACAATCGAAGTTACTATTCTAATACAAATTTAAAGACGCGAGCTGGAAGCAAGTGAAAGTGGTCAGCGAGATGAACCGACTAAAAATACACCCTGGAAGATCGATTGCGTATTTAAAACCGCGAATTCGGAATGGCCTGTGAATGATGTATCCTTGTAACCTTCGTGGACGACGGGTCTGTAGATCTTGTTGGACGCTGGTCGCCGAGTTTGCGCCGACCCGAATGAAAGGGCGTTAAGGTGGGGATCGCGTCCAGCCACTTGTGTCCAGAGAGAGAGATGAGAATCACCGGTGATGTGCGTGTGCACTTGCCTCGGGGAGGACAACGCGAGGTTCATCCTTCTTTTCGTTGTCCTGGCTGTGTACATGCTCGCCGGCGCTGCGCTCTTTCAACGGCTGGAGGCTGATCTTGAAACGCGACAGGTACGAACACCACTTCGCCCCCTTTCATACTTAATTTTTAAAGTTACCTCTGGCGACGCTCGTGACTTGGACCATTCCCGTGAATTTTCGTTTACCGCCGCAGGCCGCAGAATTCTGGCGCGTTTACCACACTTTTCGAAGGCATCATTTGCGAAGCAGCCCGATCGCTCTTGAAAGACTGGACGAGTTATTGTACGCGTACGGGAACGCGTCATCCTCCGGCATCATCAACAAAAGCCCCCGATGGGATTTCCCCGGGAGCTTTCACTTTGTGGGTACCATCGTCTCCACGATCGGTAAGAGATCCACCGCGGCCGATTTGGAAGACCGAACGTTTTTCTGCCGCAACTGAACCGGAATAATGGGTCAGTGGAGCGCGAAACGCGTACGCGGTACTTTATCTTAATCGTGCCTTTATCCTTTTTCATTCCTCTTTGGGAAACTCGTCAGCACGAACGTGTCAACAATCGTTGCGAAACGATTTGCAACATTCGCCCGATATACTTCGTATCTTGCGCGTTCGGGTATTTTCCGATCGTCCGGCTGGTGCCAACACACATTCACGGCGGTATTATCTCGCGAAACTTGGTCATAAAAGTGTTGAATAAAAGGGGTAAGGGTCGTCGGCCGCGGCACGCGCAAGAATCTTCCAGCAAATTCCAGAATTTTAATAACTCGCGACCTAGTCTTCCAGTTATCCTCTCCAAGCCCTTTTCGGCTCGGTATTCTGCATTACGCGTACGCTCGTGCTTCCGACAGACTCGAGGTAGCTACAGATCTGATTCCAGATCCATTTTCTAGGGTACGGAAGCACCACGCCGCAAACGACGGCGGGCAAAGTGGTCGCCGTTCTCTATGGATTCTTCGGCTGTTCCGGTAATAATACAGCGGAGTCGTTCGGCCGGTGTTAACGATAAGAACCGGTGTACATTACATGCAATTTTGGCACAGGTGGAATTTTATTCTTCAACCTGTTTCTGGAACGGGTCATCACTTTTCTCGCTTGGATTTTGCGCGGCGTGCACATGCTCCGTTTGAAGAGTCGCATCCGGAAGAACTCGCTGGCGTCTCGGCGTAGCTTCAAGGCGCCCGAGGGTCGGAAGGCTTCTTTGCCAGACATACTTGACGACGATCCCGATGACTTGGATATGGACCAGTGGAAACCAAGCGTATACTGGGTCATGCTCTACCTATCGCTGGCTTGTTGTGCCGTGGCTAGTTGCGCTGCCGCGGTTTACGCTCCCCTCGAGGATTGGGAATACTTCGACGCCCTTTACTTCTGTTTCGTCAGCTTCGCGACCATCGGCTTCGGAGACTTCGTCAGCACAGAGAAAACGCATTATCCTTACATCCATTGGTGAGTTCCCGTAACGATTTCCATCCGCTGTTATTCGCAGCCGCTGCTTTATGTCCGCTCGCCCGCAGGTACCGCGTCGCTAACTTCGTATTCCTGCTGGCCGGCTGCTGTTGCACCTACTCCCTGTTGAACGTGACGTCGATCGTGATAAAACAGGGACTGAATTACGTTATACTAAAGATGCAATGCGGAAATCAGGATATGGCTGCGCCACGTTTACCGAGACGGAAGTCCTCCGTGTCCACGACGTACTTTTCGAAGAGGAGAGGGACGAGAATAGTCGGAAGAGATTCCTTTAAAGGGGATAACTTTGGAACGCCTAGGAGGATGTCTGGAGAGCTGATTTCTATGCAGGATTTCTTCTCGGCGAACAAGGTTTCTTTGACTGTAATGCAGAAACAGTTACAAGAGACGGCTCAGGTGCAGAGAGGGACTAGCTCGATCGCGACAGTGTCAAACGCGGGTGTTCTTAAGCCTGACGCCGTCGGCCCTTTGGCTATCGTTAGTGAAAAGTTCAAAAGCAAAGTTTCCAAGAATCGGTAAACAAGATTCTGGTCGGCTAGTCCGTGTGACAGAGGAAGCGTGCTAGTTTTAGATAGAGCGAGAAATATGAATTATTCTTGTAGCAACTCACATCTAGTGGAGAATTTTTAATCTACTATTTCGTTGTATATATGTGTCATGGCGTGAGATGCACTTACAAGCATTTTATTGCCGCATCGTTTACACTTCGGCCCTAAATCTGCTGGTACAGTAAATCGTGCGTAGCTCAGTCACCGAGTAACTTTATTTAAGTCATGTTTACAATTACAGTTCTCCATGTACTCAACAACATTAACAAACATGCACTCTTTTGTCTTCGCTTTTCCATAATACGTATCATATTATGTGTACATAATGCATGTAAAATAAATTCCGGATCTGTTGAGTTGCCAATCTGTGATATATGGAGTTACTCTTCGGACAGAATGGTCTGTAACGTGTGCAGCATTCGATACATTCGCGGGGAATTCGATGCGCTGGTAAAGTGTGCACATGTCCGTTATCTCGATGGTTACCAATTTTACATGCATCGTAAAATTACAAAGACAAAAGCTTTCCTTGTCTAAGTAACTATTAATACCTTCAATTTCAATCGGATATTTCAATTCGATGAATGCGATGGATGTGAAACTGTCGCGCTGCGTCGCGCGAATGAATCTAGCCGTCCTGATCTCGCTGATCTCGCGAAAAAGAATCCGTTTCCTTTGGGAGCCTAAGATCGAAAATACAGACATCTTCCTCTAAACGAGAATGATAGAATACGAGCAATTGACAGAAAGTTACGAGAGAGTAAAAGTGAATTGGCGATCCTTTACAGACTACAACACCTCGTGTAATCTACAGACAATTGCTTTATCATCGAAGCCAAACGTGACACGTAGATACTACGATCAGGTCTATATAAAAAAAAAGAAATATATGGAATCACATCGTATAGACGAGATTACACTGGTCTAAGGTTCGGAGGAGTCGTGTTCTCCAAATTCAAGCCGAGTTTAAATTTCACTTTAAACCTGAAGCTCAAATTTCACCGCTCTAACATCCATAATTTAATCACATCGAATTGCAGCATTTCCAAGATTTCAAAATAAACTACTATAGTTAACGTGTCAGCGATGTACCAATAGCACAAGGACCTGCTCTACCTTTTTCTGTGCTCTGTACTTTGTAATGCCTTGAGCAAAGATCTCAACAACTACATGCTTCCCGTTGTATTTTAGTCTTAAATCTCCATGTTCGTGTGTGTCTCCATTGTGTGCTTTAGATTTAATTCTTCGTCCTCTGCGTTTGCCCATAGGCTCAAAGTTTTCACAAAATAGCGTATACTCCGTTCCAACAAATTTGTTCAAAGTGACGCCCGGGTCACGGCCGTGGGCGTCATTGTCAATCACACAACCAACAAAATAGCGCCAAGTGTTTCGCACCGGCGCCAACAAAGCTGCGCCCCAAATATCTCCCAGGCGGAGCATCGATTACTCCCTCGCGGGCAACGACGCCCTAATTTGGCAACGACAGCAACAAGCAACAGCGCTCCCTCGCTGTGCACAAATTTATGAGATTCATATCTCAGTAAACTGACAAAACCTCGCGTCGAGGTTGCCACCGGTCTTCTCAGCGTATGTCGCGCATACGAACAAATTGCTGCCCAACCAGCTCCAATCCGTTACTTATCAGATCAACGTCGTCGGAGATTTTTATTATTTTCGGTTTAAAGAAATCTGAACTCGTGTCGCACGCCTGGATGTAATCGGACAGAACGAAATGATCTTCGATCAGTACAGGGGGGTGATTCTGATTGTGCGGCTGCCGATTGCGTGACCGCGGTACTTGATCAGCGGGTTCCATCAAAGTCGTATGCTTTTTACGTTGATGCTGCAAAAGTTTCGCCTGCAAGAGTAAACGAATATACCGGGTTTAGCAATTTTCTGAAGCACTGTCGCGCGAACAAGATTTAAAACGCTTAGAACGTACTTTGCTAGCGTATTGTTTGTGACACCATTGGCAGCCCTGAGGCGTAGTTGTAATACTACCGACAGTCTGACTAAATGTTGGATTCGGTAGATCGGAATAATCGGACTCCTTTTGTCTATTACTCGGTGGTAAAGCAGCTCCTGGATGATTCTTCACGATGTGTGCTTTACGTTTACTGCTACTTTTATAGACCTTTAGACAGAAAATAACGTAAAAGCAGCGTCTCAGTTAAAGGCAAGCCACGTTGTTCTACCGATAAGTTGTACGAACCTTGTCGCAGTATTGACAGTAATAATCTCTCGTCTGGCGTAAAATCGGTAGATTTAGTTCCGGTACAGATTCTGGCGCGACATCGGGATGACGTTTTGCCAAATGATTGACAAGCATCCCCCTTCGTTTAAAGCCTACTAGGCATTGGTGACATTTATAAATGAAACGATTGTAATCGTTAGGGTTTATCTGTTAATAATATGCAATAAAATGTATTAAACGCGTTATGAAATGTTTCACGTGACAAACAGTACCGATGTACCTTTGGAACGAATTTTTTAGTTTGCGTAACTTGCGTCATTTGCTCTTCAGTCGCCGTTTGCGAATTGTGCAGCTTCGTCATGTGCTCCTTTAATTTGTCTTTTCTTTTAAACTGTTTGCCACAGTTCGCGCAATGAAATTCTCTGTAAGAGATATAAAGTCACCATATAATATATGCAGTATGTACTTTCGTGACGTGTATATGTTGGTTTACCTATGATCAGAATGTTTCAGTAGATGCATCTGCAACTTGTCGACGGTAGCGAATCGTTTCGCACAAACCTGACATTTGTGCTTTCTTTCGCAATGATGCGCTCTAATGTGCTTACGAATAACTGAGTACTTAATAAATATTCTTTGGCAGTAGGGGCAGCTAAAGGTGCCGTCTTCCTTCTTATGAGTTTCTATGTGTTCCTTCAACGTGATACTCTGACTGAACAGTTGCCGACACATTGGACATTCAAACACCTGCTTATTTTCTGAATAAAAGAGAATATTATATACATATATTTTTATCTACGTCATATTATTCGATGCAAGTTATGATTTACCTCGGTGCGTTTTCAAATGGCAAGACAGTGCTGAATTATTCATGAATCTTTTGAAACAGATATTGCATGGCAGTGGTTTTTGGTCTTCAGCACCGTGCACCAGGCAGTGCTGTTGCAATCGTACTTTCGTGGCAAAACGTTTGTAACACATCGAACACTTGTACGTGGACAGAGAGCTCATTCTGTTCGCCTTAGTTAGAGACAATCTCCCGTGTTGCGAGATATGAGTGATCAATTCTTTTTGCTTCTGAAAATGTAGCCCGCACTGCGGACAAGCGGTAGATTGAATTTTTGGTTTCATTTTGTCATTACCATGACTAAGAGTGTGTATGTTAAGCAGAAGCGGCTTCTTGAAGATCAAACCGCAAACTGAACATTTCCATTCCTTAGAGTTATTCTGCCTCGAGTTCTCCTTCTCTTTTAAATTTCTGCCGCGAAACACTTTCACGCGACGAGAGTGATTACCCTCGAGCCGTGGCCAAGCGGGTAATTGATTTTTGTGCTCTGTAATACGAAGTCACAGATAAGTGGATATAATCTGAAATATATTATTACAAATCTCGCATACCTTTGTCATCTTTGGTTTCTTGTACAGGTTTCAGGGCGGTTAAATTCCTACGATTCGCGTAATCGATACTAGGCCCAGCTTTCAATTCTTCCTTTGGCAAGATGCTTCTTGTAGTCAAAAACACTATTCCGTCGCGTTGTTGGCAAATTACTAAGTTCTGCTCTTTATAAGATAATGCAGGTCTAACGAAACGCATCCAATTTGAAGCATCTGTAATGCATCGGTAACATCTCTTATACTTTCGAACTCTAAATACATCGAACTCTTTGAAATCTATAAGCTCTTACTTTCATTTGAAACGTCTACTTTCAAAAGTTCCTCATCCTCGGTTTCGTAAAGTAACGGCAATTCATTTTTAAACGGTGTACCGTCGTAGGGATATAAAATACCTTCTATAGGACCAAACTGAGTACGTTTTTGTATATAACGCTTCGCACATACTCCGTAATCGAATCCACCTGACTGAATTTCGGAGCTGGACAATTTGTTTATGGAAAGATACGATCCTGGCAGTGTTGCTATAGCCCGGGATGGTACAGGTTGATCCGCTATCGTGCATACATTGTGCGAAGTGCAATTGTCCCCGGTACAGACATCATCGCATTCGTCGCAACCTAGAGAATAATTTACATTTAGTACTACATCAACGAAATCACGAAAATAATGAAGTTACGTACATAAATTTTTTTTATCGTTTATGCGGCGCTTAGAGCGCCTAACACTCTGCCTTTCACCATCCTTCTTTTCTTCGTTATGCAACAAAATTTCATTCGCTTTCTGATCTTTCGAAACGGTCGAAGGATTCGTATTGTTCTCTTTGTTCGAATTTCCTGCAGCCGATGAAAGCGTAGAATCGTCTACCTCAAGGTTCTGAGCTTTAAATGAATTCATGACATTCAGTTGATCGTCTTGCATGACAAGAAAATCTCTGCTTAATGTAAAATCTGTACTTGGCATTCCTGTCAGCATCAACGGAGCTGCCGATGGCTCCAATCCAGCATTAGATTCTGCGAATGCAATTCACAGTTACGGTATCAGGTCGCTTGTGTTCCGCTTAAGAATAACGTTGCAGCGTCGATTACCTTGCATCAGAATTAGTTCGGTGCCGACGCTAGAGACCAATTGTTCTTCGTTCCCATTGGCAACAAAGTCGGCAGAATTGTCCGCCTGCTGTACAGCCTGCGCGTTGATCGGATGCGTCAATTGGGAGACATAGTTAACGTTTGTTCTCTCGGTGGATTCGGGTGGCGATATTAAAGGGGAGGCCGAACCTTGTAGGACAACGACAGAATTATGAAAAGGAGACGGTGGGAGTTGTACCGGAGTAGGTGAATACCTAGCGGCCGAACTCATGTTTGGATCTAGAGGACTGACACGGTGCTCGAAATCGGAAAGAGGGGAAGACGCTCTGGGGGAGAAGGAAACCTGCTCGTACGTTGGGAACAGGCGAGAATACTCTCGCGATTGATCTTCCACATATTCCACCTAATAACAGAATCGTTCCAAGTACTGTCAGTCGCAGAGAAACTTAGCCGAACGCGGCGCAACCTTGAGAATTTACTTACAGTCAAGAACAACAGCTTGTTATTCATTTTTCTCGGCTGCTCGCACACAGACGAGGGAAGGGTATGATCGGCGGGCCAATTTACCGAAGTGTCAGACACTTTATCAATGCTTGGAATCTCAAAGGAGTTAATAGGGCCCCCCTCAGGAGGGCCCCTTGAATTCATTTTATTTCTCGTCGTGTACCAGCGATATGACAACGTCTGTTACCTGTTAAAATTGTGCTTTGAAAATACAGTTAGCTCCGCTATCGAAGGGCGAATAAGAGCAAAGAGATTGCCGCAGTTCTTTAACCACAACGGTTGCATTCGAACGATTTTAGGATCGCTGATAAGGGGCGATAACGCTCGCGATATATAGAGAGCGGGCGTACAACGCTCGGAGCATCTCTGTCCTACGAAAAGGAAGCACTTACCATCTTCGATACATAAGTTTTCGAAGTCGATGCACTTTTTGCCCTGTGATGCACCTGCTGCAGCAGACTGGTTCGTCAACAATCGACGTTATCAGCTTCATAACGGTGACTGAGCACCACTGAAATGGCGGGAAACTTTCGAATCGACGGGGAAAATCGGCGTTACCCGAATTTCCGAGTGTATCGCGATTTCTGAGATTAAATTCACTTTTAATCAACCGCCCCTATCATTCAAATTCTAAATAATTCCCGTTCATTCATAATTGATATTTCCGTTCAAGTATCGATACAAGCTACGCTTAAATTAATTTTATAAACTAAAAAGTACCGTTTCTTTTGGCAACGTTTCGGTCGAGCGATGCACGGGGCGAGTCGATAGCTTCCCGCCCTCCCACGTCGCTTATTTCCACCCTCTAATTTATGAATAGGGTTGTTAGGGTCACCTGCGTGTACACAGGAGGTATCTTTCATAACTTTCCTTAACAACGAAACAACAACGCGTCAACAAGACTCTAGCATGGCTTTTCGATACATCCGCGTAAACGTAACAGCGTGTCTTTTATTCTAGTTAAAGGTAACGGAGCGATCATGGTGCATATAAACGAAGTGAGCGATCTGATGGATCAGATGATGAAGGTGGAGATCTTCCGCTCGTCGGAGAAACTTCGCATGGCAAAGGACGAAGAGACGACGTTCCTTGATCCAAACCTAATTATGGATGCGAGGCACCGAATCCTTCGGGAAGACTTATCCGTCTCGCCGACCAAAAGCTCGGTTCTGGCCGAAGCCAGGAGGTACGACCTAACGGGCGAGAAAGAAAGGGAACAAATTTTCGGCACTGGTAGCTAAGCTTTCCTTTGCAGACTGTTAACGCGGGATGAAACCAGGGAAATGTATATGAAAAAACAGCAGCGATTTCTGGAGCGAGAGTTGAAGAAATTTGAAATGGAACTGAAGAAATCTCGACCGAAATTCGCGGAGCCCTATATGTGCAAACGTAGGAACTTTGCGCCGTCGGATGACGAGGAGTTTTGGGGAACCTCTAGAAGGATCAGAAACAAGGTAACTTTCATTTAATTGTAATTACTATAATTCGGTATATACGCAATTTTTTACAGATAACCGACCCTAAAACGGAGAGGAACGGTGGGAGCTGTGGAAAAAGTATGGAGACCCATGGGAAGAGCACGATAGCGGAAGTTGATGATCCTTCCTTGATAGAGGAGGGCGAGAAAGAGCCGAAGAAAACGGAGTGCGAAATACCATGCACCGGAAGTATTAAAGTAACGATCAAGGATAAGCCAAGCTTCGAGACAGAAGCGCAACGTCTGCGCGTTTTAAGAAAGTGCTTCGATACTCTGAAGCGAAATGCCGAGGAAGAGCGCAGGCTTCGAGATATCAAAACGAGGATCCAACAAAACGTGGCTTCGAAGATAATGAGGAAGTACTTGGATGTTTGGAGGACGCGAACGAGAAATTCGAGGAGGGACGAAGAGGAGCGAAACGAAGAGCGGGGCGTCTCTGAGGAGCGGAGGATCGAGATGTTTATAAACGCTATTACAGAACGTCAGAGAGAGTTGATGAAAAGTCAGAAACCAAAGAGCAGAGATGGTAGATCGGCGGTGAAAGAGTCGAGCAGCGCTGAGACGAGGAGGAAAAGTGTTTACTCTAAGCCTGTTATTGTCGAATCGCCATCGCAATGCCGATTAACTGCCCAGAAGCAGATAATAGAGAAGCAGAGAGCCAAATTGGCAGAGCAGAACAGGATAATCGAGGAATTAAAATTGAAACAGGCGCAAAAGGAAATATCTAGGGCGACCAAAGAAACGGCGGACATGGCCAAAGAAACGCTCACCTACTGTGGGCAGAAGACCAGGCGAACTTTGATTCAATTGATGAAGCAAACTGGCTACAGGTAACATAGACCCTAGAGGCAATTAACAATTGATATTGCTATGGATATTTATCGCCCGTACTCTTCCAAAAGGGATGAAAGTCTGACGGTAGCTCAACGAGCTCCAGATCCACCGAAGTTTCTATTGAGGATGGAAGCTCGAGCAGAGGCCAGACAGAAGAGAATAAAATTAGCCGAAGAGTCGCGCAGGAAAAAACTGGACGAACAGAAGAAGAAGGAAGAGGCTGCTAGAATAGAGGAGGAACAGACGAAGAGGAGATTACAACAAGAGGTCAGATAATGTAGGAGGTCAAAGTATATTAATGTCATAGCAAGTGTCATAAGCATTAATTTCACCTCGCAAGCTCCGTTATCGCTTTAGCAATGCACTTTCTTATTTCACTACATACGGCGTGATAAAGACCCTCCTTTAAAGAGATGTTCCGATGAATTTCTTTATTTATTAATAGGCTGCAGCAGAGGCAAGAAGGCTACGAAGAGAACAAGAACAAAATCGATTGCGTGAAGTAGAGAAATTTAGACAATTGAACAGCATAGCGGATGAATTTTATCGACGATATCTGCTACGGCATTATGTAATGGAGCCGTTCATAGCCCTCGTCGAGCAGAAAAAGAGTAATGTCAAGCAAGCGGAAAATCATTACAGAGGAAACGTGATGAGAAAAGTATTTGCAGCGTGGAAAAGGGAGACCGACACTCGATGTAAAATTAAGATCGAAATTGCCGAATGGTTTTATAATAGAAAGGTAGCGGCCAGGATATTAGAGAAGTGGAAGCAAATGACCAGAGAAGTTAATTTGAAATTACAAGTCGCCATAGATTTCAATGATATGAAGCTTTTAGATCGGTACTTTAAGTCCTGGCAAGTAAGAACTTTCGAATTCAAAGCAGAACGCGAAAAGAAAGAGGAACTAGCTAGTAGTCATTACGGGAGTAAATTAAAAGTGAGATACTTGTGTACGTGGAAGAAGTACCTCGCAGTAGCTGCAGACATCAAAGAAAGTGAGAAACGAAAGGATGAATTGAGGCAATTGGTGCAGAAAGTGATCCCTGATTTCGATCCTAAACAAAGAGGCGTAGCATCAGAGGATTAAAGCTAAGTTACAATATTGAAATTAAAGTACAAAGACTGTATCATAATGATACTTCTAAGTTTACTATGTAAGACGTAGACTAGAATAAGTTTATATTATTTTGTATAAAAAGAAACGTAAACATTTATCACATTTAATATTCTTTATGCTTAGACCTTAGATGTACTGTACATAATTGATTAATACAATTTATTACGTTAATCATACAATGGCCACTTTATCACAGTTACAATAAATATACAAATGATGTGCACGCAACAGTAAAATAAAAGTAAGTAAAACTTCAAACTGATATCAGCGCATTCGTATCGTGATATGTCGTTATTAAGTTCAATATTATGAGCGATAGCTTGCTAGTGTTCAGTATCCTAGTATTGTAAAAGAAAAAATCGGAACAATAGTTGGCATTAAAGAATATATTAACGGTGAAAGGTGCGTTTTAACTAATGTTAAATGTATACATTCTGATTCACATACCACTGTGCCCGATGTTTTGGCCTCATTGTTTCGAGCTTTTTAATATCCTTTGCACAGTGCAAAGTATCATCTTCCATACAATGTAAATTTTATAATCTAGTCTACATTTAATATCTAAGTTTTGCAGCAAAATAATCGAGACACGATTTTCAGTATCCCATGGTCATACTGGTTCCCAGCTTGGAGAAGGCGTCGCTCGTTCGATGTTGTGCCAAGGTAAATTAACCAAAGATGGTATATTAAATAAAAAAGTACCACTAGACCGACGAGCAAGCTGTAGAGTGCCGAGATGAAGCACAGGGCAATGCTGGAACAATATGTACATTATTATATATCGATCTGGTATTTGAAGCAAACAGTTGCGCGACACGTTATCTATTCAACTTTTATATTCTCTCAGCAAGCAAATAACAGATATTACAATATTTACGACGTTAACACGAGTCTCGACAATTATCAGCATCTCGCGATAATTAAAGTTTGCATTGTAGATCATCGGTATCTTTCCAGTTTAGTTCTCAGACCCTTAATAGCTGCAAAGTGTCGCGTTCCTCCCTCCCTCCCCGACTATGATTTCGCATCCTCGATTGCCATTAATATCAACAGATCGTATGCCCGCTACTAATTACTGCTACGTAACATAAAATATCGCTTAAATGGTACATACTCTAGCTGATGATATACATCGCTGCAATCATCCGGTAATAGGACAGTGCCAATGAGTATGAAAGGATGGCAAACGCTAGTCATCGTTAGATTGGAGCCATAAATAAAAGCTATGGCCGAGAAGAACAAACATCCCAGATACCATCTTAAGTTACTCGAACCTATGCAACAATCCAACCTAAAATACAAAGCGTACATCCGAAATCTGTCCGTGCGTCGTTGCGTAAGCCAAGAATCATGCTCTAAGTAAATCGACGAAGACTGTACCATTTACAATGATATTCCCTATTGAGAATGCACGTTTGACACATTCGACAGTGGTGCGCCTTCGGCGGGGCTCTCCTCCTACACGTAATGCAAAGCTCTCCGCTTCCCTCGCCGAGCTCTAAACCTTGAGCGAACGTGCCTTCCTGAGTGGCGGAATCTGCGTTCAATCTACTCTTGTATCCGCACAGTATACCCCCCACGACGCATATTATAAACACTAAGTTCTCCTCCGGCAGGATCTCTAATAAAGGTACGACACTTATTTCGAAGATCAGCATCAGCATGACCACACTCATGATCGTCCACATTAAAAAGAATTTGGTGCGCAGCAGAAACCTCAGGAAATTGTGGTGCAAGTAGTACACTAATAACGGCGTCGCGACGAATATAATGACAGTACATAGGACCGTTTGTGCGGCGATCACCGCCAGCGTCGGAACCGCGAAGATCGGTATCATCGCGTCGACCGAGATTTGTTTAGCACCAGCCCTCCAACCGCAAGGGTTTCGGAGCCTGTCCCACACGGTCATCCTCTCTCGATAATTCTATATCGACGGGTACGTGTTTACACTTTCATGGAGAATCGAGGAGGGAACAACACCAAGGCTCGTGGAGGTTAGGTACGTTTTCACGGGACGTCGTTGTTTCTGTTGTTGCACAATTTCGGTCTAACAATTGTCGAAACTGTCGCGCGTTAAAACGGGTCGCAGCACCATTCGAATTATTTAATAATAATTACATCGAGAATGATAGAATCCCGGATCTTTGATCAATATCCAGAAGAATGTTTCCCTTCAACAATGGACCATTGTTTCGATAGAAATCAATACTCCCTTTTCTACCGAAATTCCCACAAGGCGACACGCCAGTAAATAATGGAGCGCTCTGTTTAGATACGAAATTCTATGGTAAACGAAATATCACTCGAATTTTATTCGCGTGTTATGTACCGTTGCTATCCGAAAGGAAATTCCACGACATAAGTGTTTGACAGTACTTTGAATATGGCGCAAAAATTGCGAGGGCGAGAATCATGAAGCTAAAGGACGGTGCACAAATTGCGAGGAGGGGGGGGGGGGGGTTGAGTCGCGAAACGGAAGGGGGATCAATCTCTAAATGACTTTCAGCCATATTGGTATGATCAAAAACGGTGGTGTACTCTACAAGCGAGTTTAAGTATTATCATTATATTGTAAAGATAAAGCCAGTCTCTAATGGACAGATTAAATTTAAAAATGTAAAATTCAAATATGCAGTTTTAAAGTTTATCGCGAAATGGCATAGAGGACAGCACTAGTTGACCATACAAAGATGACTGAAAATACATTCCTCTGATGCTCTCCTCAGTGCTTCATACCCCCTGTACACATGTCTGCTTACTTTATGCACTGTCCTTTAGGTCCATGGGCGAGAACAACAGTATTTGTATCCAGTGTCCAATCGGGATCACTGCACTGTACACATGTGCCTCGAACAGCACGAAACGATGATGTTGATGTCGGTTATTCCAATAGTCGAAAGATCGTGACGAATCGTTGAATTATCGTACCGAATTCCATGCAGAAGACACGTCCCAGGTAACGAATACTTCGCCTGTAAACGGCCGCCCGTGACTCTCTAAAAGGCATTGCCATTTTGTCCGACCTGCTCGTCATTCTCCCATGTAACATTCGCCGTAATCACATTGCGCAGGGAATCATAAACGCGGCACTCGCGGCGAGAATTGTGACGCCAGTTGGAAATACGATCGACTTAAGCGGGCAGAAAGAATTTTTTCACATAGAAACAAAAAAAAAACGCCCGAGTATCTTAATCATCAGCTGTGTGTAACAAGAAGATCGAAGGTCGACGGTTATCTAAGTTTACTGTTTCTCACGCGGTATACAACACTCTGGTTTGATTTATGAAAAATGTAGCTGTAAGAACGTTCGAAGTAGAAGTGAAATAATTAAGTGGGCGCAAGTGCAATTGAATCTTTATCGAATTTGTTCATTGATCACGATAGAGCGGTAGACACTTAAAGCCAGAGATTTAGGAACCGTGAATGATACATGGATCGTTAAATGCAAAGGTAATCGCTTAACGACAACGTATATGTATTATCCGCGTACCCGAATGATTCGAACAATAGAGGAGTAACAGATTAAGGGGATATTCGTATACCTGGCATAACCGGAAAGGTCGAGTGACATGCAAAGGAACATTATAGTACATTACCATCGACAACCAAGTCCGCCAATTCCTTGGAAATCTAAGATTTCAATTCTCTCGATCGTGGGACGATACACCGTCCAGAGTTTCTTGATTACTTGAGAAAGATAGGACACGGGTCACATTCTTGCGCGATCTTTTTTTTTATCGGCCGTTTTTAATATCACGTTACAGTCTACTTCTTTCTTTCATTGACGCGGCGCGAGACAAATATCGATTGGTTTTTCGCGAGGCACATGGATGCAGACGCGGTTGAACACCATTATCGCGCACTGTCGTGGCGAGGCTAATTAAAGAACGGTGGGGCAGAGCACCATTAAGATAATCACGCAACACAATAACGCACGGACTATACCAGCGAAAGATTGATCGACAATTACGGCCCCACGGCCGCTCTCCACTGAAACTGAATGTTTCCAATTGTTTGCACGTGTTCACGCGGTTATCGTTGTTTGCTAGGCTGCGGCAGAGCCGTAGCCCGTGCCGAGTGGGGAGGAAGCACGATACAAATAACTTATTGTCGTTTGCGGCACAGATTCCCATGCACTTACACACACAAACATACACACACCGTGCCCCAAAATATGCGTTACTCCGGAAGACTCGTAAAAACTAAATCTACGCTCGCACCTAATGGATGACTTTACACGTCTGAATCGTATTTACCAGGATCGATGGTCGAATCGAATTTCGATTAACTGCGCGCGCACCTCGCGCGCTTTCGAATTCAAATTCCTCGTAACCAAAGACCCGCGCGAAATTCTTTATTCCTTCTAGAGTAACCAGACCCCATCGAATTGCATCGTTTATTGCTCAGACACCCCTCGCGCAGTGCATATATGAGTGTCTATATATATATATATATATACTTTCGTTGCGATAGCGGCGTAAAATTTCGTAACGTTTCGTCATTTCTTCGCGTTATGAAATACCGCGAAATCGGTATTTCGAGGCAAGTCAGACGAGCGATGCGGCGTCGTGCGACATGAAAATACTGCCGCGAAAAAAAATTAAGTCACGTGTAAATCTCTCTACGTACATATATGTACCGCTGCGAGATCGCAACGACGCCGCGTCTCGCTCGTTTGAATTGACCCTTATTATACAATAGCCGGGGCGGCATTTACAGTTGTTACGTTTAACAGGGAGATAATGGTGCGTAGCGAGTCGGCGGGTTCAACGTTTACGATTACGTGATCTACTAACGATGGCCTACGTGACTGACTAATGGCTAATGGAATACCTGAAAGTCCACCCCCTCCCGAGCCTAGGGATGCGCCGTTCTGTCCAACGACGGGGCGGCAGAGAGAGGGGGAAACATTATCCTGTTTGTCGAGCGCGTTTACCTTTCATAGGATTCGTGTACCCCCCCAGGTCTGTCCGACTGTCGGGGGGTAGAAGACGTTGGCGCGTGAATCATAAGTTTTCATCGACGAAAGAAGCCGATTGGAGGCCCCTTTGACCCACGGGGGGCTCGCCAGTTCAGCCTCCCCCTTCCTTAGGCGTCGTGCCGTGCGGTGGACAGTTAGTACGCGGATCCCGATGCGGGGAGTCATCGAGATCGACCGGCAAAGTAGCCTTGTAGTGGCCACTCGACGCTTGCGATCGTATCTCTACGCGCGCTCGGCCGAGAAATTCGACTTGGAGCTCAACAGTGGGAAAGTTGAAGCGGTCTTTCGGGTCGATCATTCGCAAGCAGGACCATAGATTCGCCGAGAGTGAAAGCGCTCGAGAATCGTCGGCAGACAGAGTCGGATATAAGAAGCGCAGTTGTCGCGAAGGACGGGATCGGATTTATCGGGTGAAATATGGCGAGCCAGAGTCGAGCGTCGCGCGACTTCGTTCCGGGGCAATGATTATTACACCCTCCCAACGAAAGTTTCCCTGTGTCTGTTCTCGCTACGATATCGCCGGTTCGGATACAAAGTTGCGAAGACCGGGAGGATCAATGACCAGCCGCATCTCGCCGTAGTAAAAAAATTGTAATAGTAAGAGCTCGTAAATCATTATAGCTCGACCGGAACGATAGCCGGTTGTGGAGGTCGTGATCTCTCACTGTCAGCGATGGTCGTCCGTGCGTGAAACGTCCCTTTTTTTTTCTTTTTTTTTCGTAACGTTTTCGGAGAAAGGGGTTACGCTAAGAGTACCATCGGAGGGTTGATTGACGGTGTCGTTTCAGTGGCATCGGGTAGTTCGGTACGGGGATCGAGAAACAGTGGGGGAACCTCGTGAATCGGTTCCGGGATGTTGGTCGAGGTATAAGAAAGAATCGCGAGAGACGCTACGAGCGATAAAGAGGAGGCATCGTCGTGTGACACGAGAACAAGTCGGCTGATAACAAGTGGCAAGCTTATGTTGATAGACCCGGGTCTTCTGGCACTGTTCCGCTGACGGCTACTGCCAACGAATTGTGTCACTACGTACCAGTGATGTTGGTGGCCGCGATGGTAGCGGCGGCGGTCGCGTTCAGGAGCCTATGAATCCAGGGTTACTGCTCTCTCCCTTGGGGCCGTGCTGTTGGTGGCTCGAGAAGCTTTCAGGCTTCCCGCGGAAGGCTGGGAACAGGTCTGCCGTGGACTCGTGGGGATGTTATGTAAGCTGTAGTTGATCGACGTAAACGCGTACACAGAGATCGGGTGCGGCGCGCGACGTGTTACGGTATAAACGCGAGGCTGCCGAGAAGCAGCGGCGAACCGGCTAGAGGATAATACTCGGTACTCGCGATCAGTAAGGAGAATCGCGGGGAACGATTCTGCAGCGGACGAACCGTCTCGTATAAGGTCGTCTCGATCTTTCAGGTGATCGGGTTACGTGCTCTAAGAGTGATCCTCGAAGGCCCCCCGAGGACACCCTCTGCCCGTGGTTCAGTTTCGACGAGCTTATGAGCTATGAGGAGGACACGCGGCTGAGGACAGAGGACAGGGAGGAAGACGACGAAAAGGAGTACGAGGAACGTCTAGGAATGTCTTTGGCATCTACTAACAAGCTGCAGATTTTGTGGGACCATTTCATTCATGCCGAGCCCCAGAGTTACGAGGTACCCGCGCCGCCACCCGTGCCTTTTACGCTTCACTTTCGCAACGGTTCGCGTTACAATTAGTTGGCTTTGATCTGCTAGGCTTTTGTCGCGAGCTTTCAAGGAAGAACAAAGAAGAAGATCCTTATTAGATAGACGCAGTGTTCCAACGATGCTTTTACCTTGACGCTTGCCCTTTCTCTTCGCAGCCTTGTTAATACCACCTAATCACGGAGGACTGCAGTGGCGATAATCTTTCTTCAAACGCATTCCTGCTTAACGTGCCTTTTACCGCGTCCCGCCAGCCACGATTTCGTAACCACCGTCAATCACTCGTCCCCGCCACGGTTAAACACCAGTTTAGAATCTGGTCGGATGACTTAGAAGTCACGGATCGCTCGCTTGCCGATACTTCGCCGCTAGTAGAGAAATAATACACGATCTTTCTGTCTCGCGTAACGTAAACACTATCGATGTCTCCGTCTGTACTTATCGAAGCAACCGGGGCAAACTCGCGGACGCTCCCGCTCGAGGTGCGAAACGTTATCTCGGATCGATGTAACATGTTCCACAATAATTATGTCAGCCGGTCCGCGATGCTTCTAATTTCGCGAAGCTTTATCGCCGCGTGCATGCGACCCCACCGCGGACCAACGAAATTGTCATGTGTCAAACTTGACACAAAGTTCCCGCAATCTACGATCGGCAAGATGTTTGCGGCTGTTTCCATCGTGAATCACGCATTTGCGCGTCGAACAAACACGATACGGGGCGCGTCGTCGCTCGAAATTCCGTTCGTTACGCTTGTAAAGGGTTGGAAATGTAGACGGGGGGCATAAAACCTGCACGGATCGGTGTTGCCGGTGTCTCGACGCTTGTCTTTCCCCCGATAGCGAATTGCTATCCGGGCGCGATTATTTTATTGCGCATTCGACGACACGCGCGACAATCGTGCATTACGAAAATGGAAGAAAGTATGTATCTTTGTTCTTCTTTTTTCATTATCAAGTTTAGTACTCTATATCTACTATTTCCTCGTCGAGCACACGCGTATCTCTGTCGTAACGAGTTGTTTTTCTCGTTACCGTATCGAGTCTCGCATGTAAAAGTAGACGCCGAGAAAGAGCCGTTAAATTATTTATACTTATTAAATTTATGCTAATTAGTTATTTGCTGCCGGTCGTCCAGTCGCGAGCTGAACTCTCGATGATCTTTCATTCGATTACCTAATTGGGATTCAGTGAACCGTGGTACGAGCCGTCGTGTACGTTTTTGTTCCAGAAATCTTCCTGGCTGGACATATTCCTCGCGGAGCTTCTGGCCCAAGTGAACGATGGCAGGGATGTGAAAGATGCCCTATCATTTTGGTAAGCTCGCGTGGCACTCGATCGCGCGTAGATAGCGCGATAACGCGTCCGTCAGGCATCGATCGATATCCCCTTTATTAATTCTATTTTTATTCAAAAAAAAATTCCACGCTACGGACGACACCCCGTAACGCGGCTCGATTACAGGCTCGGAGTGTTCTACGCAGGGAGACTATGAGAAAAGACCATCGACATCCTCGTTTCGTACGTCACAGCGATCAGCCACCGCAGAGCTAGAACACGATCTCGCGTTTGCGGTTTCCACGCCGCCGCGTATTTTTACGTCCGCAAGTTAGCGTTCCCCTTCCACTCCGCGCGCCGTCACTTTTACACATTTGCACAGACCTGCGCGATGTTACGCGTGTACTTTAGGAATAAAAGGACAAGTCGTATCGTAGCTCGGACTATTCGAATAACCTGTATGATTATCGATCACGAGTATCTATACCACTATCCGGCGGCCGATCGACTTTCGCCACCCGAGGTTCTATTATAGTGCGCATTATAAAACTTCCCTGGAAGATACCGCGTATCCCACTGAAAATAAGTTCGCATACCGGACGGTTACGATCGGACAATAGCTGTATCGGGGCGATAATGCGGCGCGCCGCGATAACGGGCACCCTCGACCGACGGATAAGATAAGGGCATAAAAGACGCAGTATGGAAATCTCCATTTCAGTTCAGTCGGCGGCGGTGGCGTGTCTACCCTTATAGCCTGCGAACTACTCTCGGATGTCCACGAGCTCTGCGTCAAGAGGAGCGACGGTGACCATCTGATCGGCCTGAAGAAGTATCTGGCGCAGGATCGCGGCTGGCGTTGCCTGGCCGTTCTTCAGCTGCTGGGCGTTCGAGGTCTCTCCTGTGCCCGCGAGCTGGTAGCTCTTCTGGTGGCGCTCTACCCGGTCGCCCTTCAGGAAGGGGCGAGCAAAGCTGACCCCGCGGCCGCTCGAGAATCCCCGCGCAACACTTATGTAAAGTTCCACTGCAACGACGACACCGTCGACACGGTAGAGATCGTGCCGCACGCGAGACGCAAGCCGACCAAGTCCGGCCGAAACAGCGCCAGCTACGAGGGCAATGTATCGTCGCGCAGAAGGGCGAGCTGCCGACACAGTATCGGCGCCAAGGTGCCGGTCCACAATAAGCAAAGATCGCTCGGTATGTTCGAAGCGCGCCGCGACACGCCGGAAACCGCCAGCAGCGAGTCCGAATTGCTGACAGACGGCGTGGATCGGGCGCGATCGCTCACCCTCAAGATCCGCCTGAACCCTATGGACTTCGAGTACTTCACCTCTGTCGTCAGAAGCGACGAGGAACAGAAATGGCAAGCGGCGCTATACGAGCTACCCGTCCGGCCCGCTAAGAAGGCGCTGCGGGACTACATGGACGAGAGGATCAAGGACGTTCTGGAGGCCAGGATCAGCAACTTCGAGACCAGCCTGTTGATCATCCAGCTGCTCCAGGAGCTAAGAGACTACGACACTCCGGCCGAACAGACCCCGGCTGTGCAGGTGATGAAGTTCGCCTTGGACACGCTATGGTCCCTTCAATTCGGCACGGACGGCGACGGCCTCACCGGCGTAGAATCCGCCAAGCTGAAGGCAGCGGCTGCGAGGCTGATGCTGACCGCTCTGGAACGCGCGCTCAGGGCCAACGAACCGACCACGGCCGTCGTTCACAATGTTATACTACCAATGGCCGTCAGATTACTCGAAGACGCCAGCGGCAAGCCGGTGGACGTGTTTTCGCCGGAGGAAGGCTCGCTGCTGCAAGAGTTTATCTTCGCCACCACTTACGGGATCATGACGTTCCTCCTCCATTTTCTGCTGCACCAACACGACGCCGCGTTAGATAAGCTGTGCGACTCTCTGGAGCTGTTCATGCTGTTCGTCGAGAGCCAGGGCGGCAAGCTCATCGGCAGAACGATCTTCGCGATTGTTGACCTGCCGAGCGTCGATCCAGCGAGATCGCTCGTGCGCGCCAGAAAGGTCATCGATACGATAGGTGCGCTGATGAATGCGTTGAAGTCGGCGCGCCGCGATATTACACACAGGGCACAGAGCGTCCGAACGAAGCGCAAGCACAACGGCAATGACGTTCAGTCCTATCATCACGCAAACGGATTCGGGGCGCCTTACTCTCCCGATCGGTCTGCCGATGCCATCGTCACGAGTCGGGCGTGCAGCATTTCTTCTCTATTCATGATCCTCGCCAATCTACTCGAGGACTCTCACCGTCTCTCCAGCGAGTTGCAAGTCAGGCTCATCAAAGTGTCCACGGTGGCGGGGACCTGTTGCTGTTTTCCACCTAGGGTCCTGCTGTCCAGCGTGGCCACCCTCTTGAAGCGACACGATCCACTCACTTACGCTCCAGCCGTGACGCTCTTGGAACGCGCGCTCTTTAAAGAGCTCGGTGCTTACTCGGAACTAGACTCCTGCGAGATTTGCGACCACTCTGCCACGAATTATTGGGACTTTCTCGAGATGTACACCGACCTGTTGGACCCCAACGAGCCCAAACTCTGTTACTGCATGATGGCGCATCTTCTGAAGACGGCCCCCACCTCCAGATTCCAAGTCAGGCGAGAACTGCTCCTCAAAGTTTTCCATCCCACCTTTCTCAAAGCTAAAGCGCACTATGGTGCCGACAATGGAAGCGTGGCAGCGAAGTTTCTCATACAATCCTGCCTCTCAGTGATATCCTGCTTGATCGTGCACGAGCGGATATGGGAGGCGTTCACGGAGATGAACGGGCTGGAGGAAGCACTGGCTTTGCTTCCCGACACCACGTTCACGAGAAGCGTCTATGCTCTCCTGGAAATCACCGTTATAATCGAGATATGGAGGAGGAGCTCCGCTGGATCGGATCCTGGAGACACAGAGACACCTGCGCTCAAGTTTCTACTAAACTCCCTGGAAAAGGAGACGACCGAGTTGCTGAGCGCTCTGGAAGAGAAGCGCGGCGAACAGATAACAGACCAGACGCCGGCCGAGGAAGGGGATGATGAAAATGTGGGGCGAACAGCGAGCACTGACACGAGAAACGATAATGAAGCGAATCGCAGTGAAACTGGGAACTCGATCGATACCGTTTCGTGTTACCCGCAAGTATTTTATAACCCTGACGTTACAATAACATCTCTGGAAGGTGAAGACGAGATGGACTCGAACAAGAGGATAAATCTGCACCAAGCAAGCGCTGCATGGAGGGCCGCGGCTGGGGTAGCTATGTGCAGCCCAAGATTTCGCCAGAAATTATCCTCGCACGCCGTGTCGGGGAAATCTCTGGAGCTGTTTAAAACATTGGCCGTGCACATCTCCACCGGCAGTATCATAGGTGCGTTGGTAAAAATGCGCGGTTTATGGATTATAACAGACGTAAGAATGCCTGGATTTATATTTACATGTTTGTCCCCGTTTCAGATACGAATAAATCAGCGCACACACTCTTCGAGGCTTTGCTCACGTGCTGCCTGACGTCTCCGTTGTGTAAGTACTTTTATATAACGAACATTGAATCACGAGCATTTGGAGTACACACGTTTCTGTCCTGCGTCCTCCTCGATCGCGCACAGCTGCGGATTACCATCCTAATAAGCTCCGCGAATTCGCTCGGCGCGAAAACAGTTCACGGAACGCTAGTGGCCGGTAAACACCTCCGAGTAACCGTTCGTTGGACTAGTTAGTCTCAAAGCGTCGTAGCATCCCAGCGCAGTGCTTTATTTTTCCCTCGCGATATTCATGGTAAATAATATTTGAAATCAAATGCGACGCAGGTGACTGCGACGTGGTCATGGAGCTTGGAAGAGCACTGATGGACGCGGGCATGAAGCTGGGTCGAGGACTCGCCGTGATCGTGGAAGCTCTACTGAAAGTCTCTATGCTGAAGCCGGCTCAAGAGGAAACTGTTTCACAGTACACCTGTCCCAGAGTGCGTTTCTTCGTGGCGCATCTTCGTCGAACGATTTCATTAATTAAGATGCTACTGCGTTATAGTTTCCAACGATGACGTTAGACGCGATGCCAGACTGCGCTGCGGACGATAGCAGCACAGGGGAGTACGTGACTGCGGACGATGGCTACGAGGCGGACGTTGAAGTGCCTGGGAGAAGTCCTCGCAGCAACGCCGTGAAGAGAAACAATCCCCTGGGCCCGGTGGTTGAACCGAGAGGCCACGCGAACGCTCATCCAGCGCTGTGCTCGTTGGCGGTGGATCTGTTAATTCATTTCAGTTGCCAGTGAGTTCTTGAATGCTCTACGAACGCTCCGCGATGCCGTGAAGAATATTACGAATGATCTTCTTCCGCAGAGGCTTGGATGCCGACAGAGGGTCTATCATAACTGCCGGCTTGAGAAAAATTGCGGTCACTTGCAGAGAAAGCGCATCTAGCTGCGCTGCTCTGGCTGGCTCTGGCGTGATCACGAAAATGTTAAACGGCTTCAGGGGTATCTTCACTAGCAGAGATATCCAATACCAAGGTATTTTACCACCGCGGAGCCCTCGGTCGATAGGTGTAATATCGTTACTGTACGTGCTCCGTTTAACTGCAGTATTATCCAAATGTTTCAGACTTGCAACACGCAGTTCTAGAAGTCTTCACCCTATTAGCGACGCAATCGATTTCGCCGCCAGAGTTAGTCACGTATCTGTCCTTGTTCAAAGTCAACGCGCCTCCGCTGCTATCCCTGTTGGAACCACTTTTCCATCTAGTCCTAGCCGCGCGACCTCAGCCCAACTTTATCTTATCCTTCCCCGTGCTCGCCGAGATGAATGTACTGCCGAAGATTCAATCAGAAGAGTACAAGAACCTGGAGAAGGTCGAGAATCTAGTGAACAACTTCCGAAAGAGGCACCTCGCCGCGGGGATATGCAGCCCGTGGTCCGTGCACGCAGCCTGCCTGCCAATTGGCCCTAAATTGGCGTGGTCGGTTTGGCTGCAAGGTTGCTCCGTTTCCATGTGGCTGAGGATCGAAAGGGGCTCGCCTGTCAGTGGCAAAGGGACGGTCATGAGCACGTCGCCCTTAATCGACTCGGACAATGAGAGCTTGTCAGACTGGGGCATCCTGTCGGACAATTGGAGTCGAGAAGGTTGGTAAAGGAAGGTTGGATGTGAACTAGCGACAAAACGTAGCACGAGTTATGCTTATATTATACGAAAAATCGACGTTTCATGTTTTCGGGTACGTCAGTCGTAGCAGGCTCGACATCTCCGCCCACGCCTACCTCCATCATTCACTTAATGTCTACTGGATTCGAGTCTTTGGTCCTCGAAACGTGGCTGGATCTTAGGTCAGGTAATTAAGTAGACACACTTTGGTTTTTCGATGCTCGTCAAGCAACTGAGTATCGTACAATTATTTCACGTGTTATTGCTTTGCCATTTCAGACAAGTTAATCTTACGATTGACGCGACCAGGCGACAAAATAAACCGAACGATCTCTGAGACGTCGATATCTGGAATGCTTCCCTCGGGCCGATGGCATCACCTAGCGCTGAATTTCAAAGACACCGTTCTGAACAAACGCAGCGCCGTTGTCGAGGTTGTCCTTTGGGTAGACGGCTGGCGGGAGATCAACGCGCAATTACCATTCGACGGGCTGCTAGTGAGAAAGCCTGGAACTACATGCGTTCTGTTAGGACAAGTTGGAACGAGCAGCGTCGGTGCATGGTATCTTGGGAACTTAATGGTATTCAGGTATGCAACGCGACATTAAATTATCGAGCGATCAGCAGCTTGCGCGGTCCTATCACTAAGGATTAATTTACAGGTGTCCGGTGTTTACGAAGGAGAGAGCATTGTACCTGGCGAGCCTTGGACCTAATTACACTAATCTCGCCGAATGCATTTTAAACACCGGGAAGCCGGATTTCGCGCCGCTAATTGCATCTGGAGCGTTGGACGGCGTTCGAGAAGTTAGATTCGGTAAGCAATACGATCCACAAGTTCGATATCGCCAGCTTCGGATACGTATCTAATCGCATTCATGCTCGGCGCAGAGGGAGGGAAATTTGATACCAGCCGGAGGAAGTCGTACGGAGGAACGTACTTGAGGCACGCGATCGAGACCAAAGTGTCCGACACCAAAATCGATTGGGACACAGTGATGGATGCTACGAACTCGCACCTAGGCGAATTGCAAGACAATCTGCTTCTCAGTTACGAGGCGCAGAATCCCAATATCGTTCACTTGTATCCTCAAGCTATCACGAATCCTGCTGGTAAGTTTGCTAATTCATTCGTAGATACTGCTGCTCCTAATCGTTAGCCTTTGCATGTAAATGGTGCATCCACATTTTTAGCCGTCGTAAGAAATCTACTTCCGGGTCAACCAGGTTTTAGGGTTCTCTCTGCGCCGGAGCACAAAGTTTCCCAGCAACCACCCTTGTCCTTGTCCCCGATCTTGTCAGCTCGGTTAGAGTGCCAGCAGTACAGAGGGCTGGTACCAGCTGCTACCTTGGTGGGCGGTGTGCCCATATTCCTCTATCTGTTCGCCAGAGTAAGTGTGCTCGCGTAGAAGGATTTACCAATCTCAAATCGCAATAATAGCCGATCTATCGCATTGCAGGTTGTCGAGTTGAACTCGACCGAAGAGGAGCAAGCATTAGCTCTCTCGGTAGTTCTCCACTTAATACGGAACGATTCGGAACTTTTGAGCCAGTATCGGTCAGAGGGTGGAACCTCGTTAGTCCTGCGCGTGTTAGAATCACCGCGATGTCACGCAGGTAGACATATCCTAAAAGCGATGTTAGACGCGGCTTGCGACAGCTCGATCCTACTAAGAGATATCGGCAGCGGCAATCACTCGGTCTCGCAGAATTGCGAAGCTGTCATCACGGATCCCGAACTGATCAAAGGCGCGCTGACCGCGTGGAGAACGTGGGCCAAATACGACACCTTGAACTTGCTATTGCAAGCACTGCTGCTGTTGCTAAGAGACCAGCACTCGCAGCGCGAATTTAACGCGTCTCAATTAAACAGAGTACGAATCGTCGACACGATTTTAATCATATGCAAGGTAAATTAATACGATCTAACACGGTTTGAGTGGCATGAGATCTGAGATGTATATATAGTGCAAGCATGTCGTTTGTCATCGTAGGAGCATTTCCTGTACGAAGAACTAGGCGCTGTTCTAGATTCGTCAACGGGAACAGCCGTGGTCGAGCTGATAAGAGCGCTCATGGGAGCTCCGCCAGAGTTTGCTCACCTAGTGGCCATTACCGATTATCTGGTACTCGTTCATCAGGCATCGGAAACCTACATCACTCACTCGGCTCACAATATATATTTCCTACTACCATCCCTTGGAGAGAAGAAACCCGTGAAAATCAACACTATGGTGACTACTAGTTCTTCGGAAGAGTCTATAGAAACTCTAGAGAACAGCAAACTGAGCAAAGGATTAACGAACGCACAGGTTAGTACCTGCGCAGTTGAATTACAATCGGACGATAAACGATATTGAATTCTCACTACTCTGATAGATTCAGAAAAATAAAATGCCAAAGAGGAAAGAACGTCGGAACGGCCCTCCTCAAGATACCAGCGCCGGAGAAGATTCTGGAATCGCAGCTAGCGATGGATCGAATCCTCTCAGCAATGTAAGCATGAAATAACTTTTTACTCGATGGATGAACGATATATCTTAACGTTGCAATCCTCAATCAGGAGAAACAATCCACGTGGACTGACGAAAGAAGAGCCTGCCAAGGCCTAGTTTGCGAAGGTCTGTTATTACTGCTTCGGGATGCAGTCAGAGTTTTACCTGACAGCCAAGTTGGCTTGATGCTGAAGCACGTCTTAAGGGCTGAACTGCTGCTTGTATTAGCCAACAATCCCGATGCCAGAGTCCGTACAGCGTTAATTAAGGTATTACAATATCCACACCAGAATATGACATTTCATTGCAGGCCACGGATTACAACAATCGCTGTTTCGCAGGTGGTGCAGACGTATTTACAACGCGTCAGCGACGAAGAGGTCAACAAGTTCATAAAGCAAAGATACTTCATGCATTTAGCGAACCAAATAGCCTTGTACCCTGGCAGTGAGCCGCTTGTGGTCGCCTTAGAAAATCTAGCTTTGCGGGGACCAACACTTGCCGCTATGCCACCGCTAATGGCTATGATTGCGAAAGCAGCAGCTACTGAACCGAACGTAGCTAGGCCCGTAGTATCGTTCATCACCGACATAATCGGAAAGGTAGGCTGATACCGATTAAGCACTATCCAGAGAGTGAGGCGAACAACAACGTGAAAAGAAGCTTCTATTTCAGAATCCCAGTGCTCTGAGGATGCTTCTGGAGCAAGGGCTGGTCGAATCGCTGGTTCAAGCATTAGTGGGAGGAGCTCACAAGGGTAGCTCTACGTCCCTCTATCGAGACATCCACGTGCTACTCGTAGCTATTGCTACGAAACTTTTGGAACTACCTGGCAACCATCAAATGCAAGCTGTTCTAGACTTGCACTTGATACTGAATCACATGGAACTGAAAGAAAAGTCTCACTGCACCAAGAACAGAGGTTGCGTGTCGACCGTAAGGGACGCGCAAATCGCGCTCTTTGATGGAGAACTGGATGTGCTGACAGCGAAGGTCTCGAGTCAGTCGGGTTTCAGGCTGCGTAGCACAGCGTCGTATCTTGCTTCAGCGGCTCATATAACTTCAGGTAACGATTGTTGTTATAACTATGCGACGTTAAAAGGAGAACATTTCTTTCACGATTTCGTATGTTTTAGTTTTCACAACATCCAGTGATCAAAGCGATCCTGGATCTCGATCGTCCAGCTTCACAAGTTTGCACGCGCCAACAGTCGCGAGTTCGCGCGAGCCGGGCAAAGGGGAGTTGCTCGATCGATTTCGCATTATCCTATCGCGTGCCGTTGAGTTTATAACGGCCGCCGACGAGTCACCGTCCGGCAACGAATTACAATTGACCAAAAGACTGTTCTCGATTCTCTTGCACGGCCTTTGCAATCCTCTGGAGAAGAGGAATCAACGGAGCAGCGGATGGTCGAACAGGCACGCTCTGAGGAAGTACACAGCCAAGATAATGGTGTGGCTGCTGGGACCACATCAGAGCAACAACACCAGGATCTTTGCCGTTAGATCCCTGATGGAGGAACCAAAAGCCCGTGATATATTATCGTCCCTCCTGGAGGTGCATCCGCAGGTGGAGCAAAAGTTCACTGTATTCTTCTGGGATCTGTTACAAAGACGAGACGAGATGCCCAGCGCTGATGCGAGGATCTGCGCCGAGCTGAGGGAAGCCCTGAGCATATGGGACTTGGCGAAGGGCATAGAACAAGCCAGCCCTGGGATGTGGAACGAGGAGCTGGCGTTGCTGAGGCGCGAACTCATGAGAGACCGTGACATATGGATCGACACTAATCTTCCAGCTATTCAAAGGATTGGCAACAGATACGACGTGCTCGCCAAGCAGCTGGCGGAGAGTGCCATGACTATAACGCGTATGGTTGTGGAGGAGCAGAACCAAGAACGTAAAGTATTAATGGAAAGACTGAAACATTCGAGGGCGATGGAGGCTCAGGCAGTGGCTAAATGGAGAGACTTGGCCCGACGTTTGACGCACGAAAGAGCTGCCTGGCATTTCCCCAACAGTTATCCGGGGAGTTGGGAGCTGGACCCAACGGAAGGCCCTGCGAGAGTCAGAACGCGATTGCAGCGGTGCCATTTGAACATCGATAGAAGGTTCTTCATGTCTGAGCACCAGGATAAGCTAGAAGCAGCGGAAATCGAAGCGCCGTTGTCTTATTTATTCATTTCTGTTCGGCAAGATGCAAGCGCAACGGCGTTAATCGAACGGCTGCACACCACTGAAAGGATACGCAAAATGTCACAAGCTAAAGTAGTCACGCCCAGAGCTGAACTAGCCGGGGAGGTTCTTATCGGCGAAACCTGCCTGTATTTTGTGCCTGATAATCCTGACGTGCCATTGCACACGGATATAGCTTTAGGTGGCTTGGATTTAGCCATGGTAGGTGGAACGGCCTGGCGTCTCGAAGATATTCGAGAGCTGCACAGAAGGAGATACCAGCTGCAAGAGAGGGCCATCGAGATATTCTTAATCACGGGCAGAACTTATTTACTAGCATTCAATTCATCCAAGGAGCGAGACGAATTCGTAACGGAGTTGTCTGCCTGCAATTTGCCGAGACGAGTACCTGGAGATGACTTGAGCGAAGCCATCACCCTATGGCGAAGCGGAGCTTTAACGAATTGGGAATACATCACTTGCTTAAACAAGTTGGCTGGTCGTTCGTACAATGACCTGATGCAGTATCCCGTGTTCCCCTTCGTTTTAGCGGACTACACTAACGAGAAGATCGATTTGAACAATCAAAAAATCTATAGGTACGTACAGAGAAAGATGTGTACGAAAGATATCGTGTAGAAATATTATAATGTAAAAATTTTTGTAGGAACTTCAAACGACCTATGGCTGTGCAGGATAAAAAGAATGAACAGCACTACATAAACAATTACAACGTAAGCGATTTGATCAAAAGATTTTCTAACGAATACGTTGCCTGATTATCGTATCTATTACTCTTTCTAGTATTTGAAGCAAGCTTTATCGGAAGGACTAAACCTAATTGCGCTGAATCAAGAACCGTTTCACTATGGCTCGCATTACAGCAACTCTGGGACGGTACTTCATTTTTTAGTGCGATTACCGCCGTTTACCAGTATGTTCCTGTGTTACCAAGGTAAATGAAACGTCTCATTTACGTTAAACGTGTCAAGGCTTGGTCCCAATTCAATCTACTTTCATTGTTAAAGACGACAACTTCGATATTCCCGATCGGACGTTTCATGCCCTCGCCACAACATGGAGATTAACTAGTTGCGATTCAACGACAGACGTGAAAGAATTAATCCCAGAATTTTTCTATCTGCCCGAGTTTTTACTGAACTATGAAGGTAATTTACCCTATTACATTTTGAGCCTGGATTCGATGCTTTACGAGCCGATATCTAAGTGGAGGCTTTCTTTGAACAGGATTTAATTTCGGCGTTCGACAAAACGGCTATCGCGTGGGAGACGTTGAATTGCCAAAGTGGTGTGGTGGTGACGCGCGACTTTTTATTCTCGCTCATAGAGCAGCACTAGAAGCAGATCTCGTCAGAGAAGTTTTACCGTATTGGATCGACCTAGTCTTTGGATTTAGACAAACGGGAAGACCAGCAGTGGAAGCTATTAACGTATTCCACCCGGCGGTATGTTGGAAACTACATTCCCGCGAGTTTATTTCAAAATATTCACGTATTTGTGTTTCTAGACCTACTATGGATTCAACGTAGAGCAAATAGCCGACCCTCTGGAGCGTCGAGCGTGGGAAACGATGGTGCGAACTTATGGTCAGACACCAGCGCAATTATTCAGAGCCGCTCACCCATTGCCAATCCAAAATGTTGGGAACGCGGTGGTGTATAACCCGTTACCCCAAGTTATCGAGGGCGTGGATGGTAAGTTGTAACTTTTAATCACCCTCTTTGTCTTATCAACTCTGAATATTAATAATCTGAATATTTTATAGGCATAAAATGGGGAAACTATGTGGGTGCACCCGGAAACGAGCCAGTCTTGTGTTGGAAGCATAAACACAGAGCACCATTAGCATGCTTAGTTCCCTTAATGACTGGCGATGTCTTTGGACTACCTAGTTACACCACTCTTCTGCTTGGTTACACAAAAGAGAAGGGTACGTTTTACTAAGCTCTAACACTAAACATTCTACGCTCACTTATATTTATAGAGGCATGTTGCGTAACGCTTTCAGGTACGAGTATGTTGAGCGGGACGTCTGTATTAGGGGCTGCTCTAGTGTCATGGGGCGGTACAGATGGAATTACAAGACTGAAATGTAAAAAAGAACAGCCACCGAGGCCATTGATTAAGTCTTCAGGCCTCGACCCAGTAAGCAAACAGGAATTTCAAAGTATTTTCTCAATATTTCGGGATCTGCGTAATTGTAAATTTTTCTATGTTTTCAGATTACTATTTTAGGATCTGCTCCCGATTGCGGGCAACTTTGGGCTGGCCACTTATCCGGCAGAGTAACAGTCCATGCGTATACCGTTGCGCCAAGCAAAATCGACTTTAGCTCAGCGCCAGCATCGGTGCTTCTAGCTCACAGGAGTAGAGTAACGACGATATCTCTGTCGCGAGCATTCAGCATAGCTGTTACGGGCGATGCAAGTGGCGTTATCGTTATCTGGGACTTGAATAGGTGAATATCCTCGTGAAGATAGAATTAAGCATTCGCATCGAATTCTACGTCGAAGTAACTCGTTATCTTTCGATTCCAGTTTAACATACGTGAGATCGATATCCTGCGACGAGAATTATCCTATTCGTTTACTGGCGATTAGCGAGACACTAGGAGATATTGCCGTTACTTATGAAACCACGAAGTCGGTGGAGAACGCGTCTTCCAGTCAGTCTGAACTGAAAGTATTTACGATAAACGCGAGAGCAGTTGGATCCGTTCTATCCCGAAGAAAGATAATAGCCCTTTGCTATAGCAACGCACCAGAAGGAGTTTCCGTAAACGTTATAGCGACGGGACTGGATAACGGGGTCATCAGACTATGGAGCAGCTGGGATTTAAGATTAGTTAGAGAAATTGTAAATGGTACAAAAGGTTGCGGGGCAGTAATCGCGATGGCATGGGCATTAGATCAGCATCATTTTTACGCGGTAACAGAAGATTTTACTGTTCTTATATGGGAAGGATCTAAACGTTTGAGCAACGGTACACCAAAATTTGTTAACCTAACATCCCTCTAATGTAAATAAGCGAGGTAGAAATGCCTTCTCGATACATCGACTAAATTAATAATTTCATTATAAATGTCACTAAATATTCATTTTTATTTTATCGATAGGCATTCTGAAGAGCATTTGGAGTCTGCATGCTCATAACATCCAAGTCATTTCGAATATATTTCAGTTGAGACTCTAAAAACAATAACTCTATAACGCATTCGCATGTTTTTAAACGGAAACCGAGCAACACGTTCAAGTATTATTTTACTGAAATTTTCATCACAACGATTTTTGTTATTTCTTTTATACCCTGTTGTATTAAAGTATACGGTGCACCTATACAGGAAGTACACTTTTTGTTATTAATATATGTACGAACATAATAATAGTATATTGAATATACGCTTACGTTAAACTATTACTCTCATCGATTCTTTACGTTCACGTCCCTATTGTGCGTATACATAAAAATCTTTAAGCCAGCCATAAATCGTAAAAAGTAGCAGCTGCTCGACTTACCTCAAATGACGTTCAAGCAATCTTCGATGATCTCGAACATGGGGTAGTACTTTCCCGTTCTCCTTGCAATCTGTTCTGCAGTATCTCCACTCGAGTTGACCAGCAGTGGCTTTGTGTCTGGATGTAGGAGGAGGAGCTGCAGAGTAGGAGAATTATGAGAACTTGCGGACACTAAATGCAAAGGTGTCTGGTCGCCCTTGCTCCTGGCATTTACGTCTGCCCCATTTGCAATTAGGACAGCGGCGCACTCGACATTGTTCCAGCAGCACGCCGAGTGCAATGGTTGCCATTCGTCCATGGTCTTGGCATTTATCTTTGTGCCTGCTTGGAGCAGATACTGTAAACGGAACATTGGCGTAGTTAAGAGTAATTGTTTGACGAGAAAATTATTAGGAGAAAGTAGCTGTACCTCCACAACTTCCACGTGATTGCCATAACACGCTCTGTGTAGTGGAGTGTAGCCATCTTTATCCGTGCATTCGAGCAGACGCGGATCTTTTGCCGATAACTTTTTAACTTTATCTACATTACCATTCTCAGCTGCGGCCAGGATTTCTTTCTCGTCCGGCTCTATAAGAGGGATAAACATTTCGTTTAATTAGTTGTTGCTAGAAGCAGATGGTACGTCAGTGTAGAATCACGTCACCTAACCTTTCGCATTGCGATCGGCTTCTACTCCGTCATCGTCGTCTTCCCAAGCGCTTACTTGCATACGCTCAGTCCGCGGTGTATTTAACATTTTATCGCGGATCGCCTCCAAGTCTGTTAATTGATCATCCTCTTCCGATGACGACATTTTCACTTCTCAACAGATCAAACGAATAACTCGTAAACATTAAATTATCGCGCCCGTTCTGACAATTTCTTCGCGCGGTATTTGTATCCATCTGGTGGCAATCAGGGGAACACTACTTGGCGGCGAAATTTAAATTCCATTACCACCGTTCAGACATGAAAATCATTTCCATATTTCGATTGTTTTTAAACACATGCGATTTATTTAAATGATCCGTTGACGTTTCATTGCTGCGATAAAATACGCGGGCGAAAGTATGGAGAATCTGAAACTGTTAGAAAGTCTAGATATTCTTGGTTATGCCGGCGTTTGCGTGGGAACAGAGAACTCGCAGTTGTTGCAAAATTCCCTGATAATATTGCAACAGGAGAATCATTTTCAAAAGTGTTATTACTGGGGCAAAATCTACGGAGTTATAAACGACTATCATATTGCGTACGGTTATGTAAAAGATTGTATGAATGGTCAAGTTTATTACTATAGGTAAGAATATTTATGTCAATGATTCTCAACTTCTGGTCCCGAGGATAAAGTTGAGAAACCCTGTCTTACAATATGAAAGTTTACAATAGAACGTACTTTATTATTTGATTAGCACGGACGGTCTGAATTGGTTGTTGCTACCGAAGGCTAATAAATGTGCTCGATTCTTAACGCCCCTTGCAATCAATAAATTCGAGGGTGATTCTTCGTTAGTTACTAACGTCTACACCGTGAATCCCCCGTTCCCGCCAAACGAAGATCCAAAGAAATATTACGATGTGAGATGAATAAAATTCTAAAGATATGTTGTTAAGTATGGAAGAAGAATATTCAGAAGTTTCGTGTGTGCTAGGGTCCCATACCTAAAGAATTAAAAGAGGAAGACAGACTCGCGGCCACTGTGGAATTAATTATCGGAGACGCCGCGGTGATTCCCCGTGGCGCTTGGTTCAAGTGTCCCGACGGCGACGTCGTCGAGAATCTTACTTTCGAAGGGCTCAGTGCTGACGATGCACCTTATTTGAAATCGTATTTACACGCGCGTCCTCCTCATCAAAAGTGGAATACTAATTTACTGACCAGGCCTGACTACAATTACGCGCTGGATTTTTTAGATACGATCGATCTGGACGTCCCAGAAGGTATTGGAATTGCCCGGGAATGCCCTAAACTTTATATACGAACGATTGGATTTTCTGTACAGGCTGTTGGAGCCTGCAGTTTCTACATGGCAAGCGAATGGTAATTCTACACAGTCTGTATTGGCCCGGTATGATATTTTATCATAAATTAAATACCCCTCATTATGGGTACCTTTACTTCGGTCATGGGAAAAAGAACATGGACGTAGTTTTCATGGTGTAGTAACAAATGTCGCAATAAAAACTTAAAGAATTCATGTGTGCATGCATTTATCTCGATTCTCATAAGATGAAATATTATCTGGTCAGTGTTTCAATAATCTACATTATTCGAAGCGGAATTAAGGCATTCGATCGAGTTCGTTAGATTCCTTTTTGTTTTCTATGACAACCAAACATTTGCCACAGCGTTAAATTTCACATTTTTCCCCACGTATCTTGTGGTATGTTGAGACCTATCGTTCATTAAGTTTACAAGTAGCAACGACACTGCACATGGCTTAAGTTTAGAGGCTGATTGTTGTTAAAAATTTCCAGCATCTCGAAAAGTGACGCGTAAGTCGTTAACGTAAGGTTATGAGCGGCCCTATGCTTCAGTTCTTCGAAATTTAAAATCGTGCGTTCTTCTAAACCTTCGTTATTATCAAATAATCATTTCGAACGGATGGGTACGAATATCTGAATTAATTTTTAATCATCTTTATGTTTCATGTGGATTAAGAATTACAATAGAAGCTTGTTCGCGGCCTTTGTGAACGGGCTTTGTGGATATATTAGTTAAGGTCCATCCCCACGAGATGGCAGCAACGTTTCCCTGGAGGACGACGCTTTTGAACGCACAAGCGCAGTGACCGGCGTACTCGAGTGAAGTGTTGTTGCAAGTGCTTGGGATCTGTATTCCGACGCATTTCCCCAGGATATATTCTCGTCAGCGGTGAGTAAAAGCATCTCCACCTATTCCAATGTTCTTCACCCGCTGTTCAGCGAACTTTCGGCCGTTGATTCGCTTTACTTTGTCCGTTAAACGGAAAGTTTGCTAACGGCGTGTCGCCGGGTGACGCCGGCTCTACGAAAACGTATTTCGTAGCACGTGGATCCTAGCGGTCTCTGGACGAATCAGCTTCACGATTCACGTTCCTCTCGCTTCTTTCGAAACTAATATCCCCGTGGATTCTGGAAATTTTTCGCGGCGACGCTCGTTCACGACGCGACGCCTACCGTCCCCATGCATAGAATTTTTTTTCCTCGTTGACAGACAGGCGGCGTCAAGTTTCCGCTGGCTTCTGCACGAATTGCGCGTCATTTGACGTTACCAAATGTTTCGTGTTCCTGCTCCGACGCCGGGCCCCAAAAGAATACATATATACGACCGACGTAAATGACTTTCCAAGATGGTTGGTAAACCGAATCTCCGGACTTTTCCGCGACAATCGTGCATCGACTCGCGTGAGTCACTCGTTCTCTGGCGTTATGGAATCATTGCAATTGTAATACACGCTGCATCGGGAAGCAAATATTCTTTCCGAAATACGGCGCACCGTCGCGAGCGTAAACACGCGCGATACTTATCGCGGCTTAAATCCGTATTTTTATTTCGTATTATTTATACGACGCGAAGATGCTCGTTTCAAGGTTAGCTAGGTCGAAGTGAGTTACGCTGATCCGTCGTTCGCTCGAGAGAAACAGATCGTCTTGTTTTTCGTATGGGGATCGGAGGGTATCGCGTCAGAATAAATTTGCCGATTCTTGTCCCGTATTCATCGCGCAATAATCAGTTCCTCCCAATTAGGAATCGTAAAATCGTTGACAGATGGTGGCCGTTTTCGGGACTCGGAAACTTGCAAGCGAGCCCCGTACCCCGCCCCCCTTCTCGCAGTTCGCGGTGTCAACACGAGGGGGCGTTTGTTTCTCTTTTCGTTCTTCCATCGAATTAAATATCCGTGGATTCGCTGTAGATACCGGGTGCCGCGAATTAGAAGCCGTTGGCGTAGCATTTACGTGGATCTAATAGACCGTGAAGTTGCAGGGGGCAACATATGTAAGTTGCTCGCAGTGCTGGCTAGACGGAAAATCTCTATTATTAATCCTTTCGTTCCGAAGATCGCGCATCTCGTCTCCCCCCCGTGGTTGGGATCTCGGAAGATTGATGGGGGGGAGATGGATACTCTTGTTTTACCATTTTCGATTCTCGGTCCCTGCGGTTTTGAAAGTGTCTGCCCCTATTCCCTCGAACCGTGTGTTCGCGTACGTATCTGCGTGCGCCCCCCTCTCCTCCCTGCCAATTCTGATACCGAGATTTATTTTCGTGCGACGAAGAAATCAATGACGGAGCCGATAACCTCTCTCTTTCTCTCTCCTCTCCTTCGCCACGTCGAGGGGATAGGAAAGCCTGCGGCTCTCTTTTTATCTGATTCATATGCACGGCCGTACATGTGCAATCGTGTAGTCAATTCCAAGCACGGACCGCGAGTTCCGGTTCCTATTCAAGTGGTATCCTACGTATCCCCCAGTCTTGCGTCTTCTTTCTCCTCTTCGTCTTCCTCCTCGATCACTTCGAGCATCAGCCAACCAGGATGTCCCTTGTCTACACTTCGGAGTAGGAAGTTATTCTGATTCGTTAGAAGCAGCATGCGGATCGAAGTAGAAATTTGAACGTGCACGCCTGACGTAGATTACTATGTAAAACCCCTACCTCGGACCGCCGGGCCCTAAGATTCTCTATTTATTTCCCGTTTCTTTCGTTTCGCGCGGATTCCCGCCCGGTGGCGTAAAATGTATCGAACGTCTGTTATCGACCCCTCCCGATACGCTTTGCCGCTCTTTTTTCACTGCTCGACAACGGATCGCGGCGAAATCTTTTAACGGGACTTAGAGTAAACCGTAAAAACCGCGTGGAAACGTCACGGCATTGACTTTCTTTGTTCCGCTAGCGTGAACCCCGTTCCCGTGGTTCCGTAGCCTCCACAGCTGGCTGCGAGGAGACGCGAACCATGAGGCCCGATGGGGGGGCCTCCCCCTTCTCCCACTTCTCCCCGCCTCCGCGCAATTTGTTGCACACGCTCGGCAAATTTGTTCTAAAGTTAACGCGTTCGCCAGCCAAGCAGCGCAATTAAGAACCAGATACGTGTCAAACACGGTTCTCGAATGACTCATTAACGTAGCCAGTTAAGCGAGCCGCCTTCTTTTATACCGGCCCCCGTACGATCGTATTATCGATCGCGAAACGATCGTATCTCGGGCCAGTAATTCTCAACCATTGTTACGCCGGCGAACACCATTCGATTCCTATTAACCCGAGAGCCCCCTTGCCCGTTATCGTCGTTACTCGGTGAAACTGTTGAGCCGTCTTTTCGTTTAAATGCTTCGTAGTCGCGTTTCGGCCACCGCCCCTTCTCCCCCCGGATTATCCGCGCTCGTAGCAGACACATATATCGCAGTTTTCTGCCGACCGAGCGGGACAGTGGTTCTCACGGGGCCCGATGCCAGCAATTAGGTCGAATGGAAAGCGTGATGAAGGGCCGTATAATGCGTGAGAACCGCCCGTTTAAGGCGCGAGAACTGGTTCTGGTCTGATCGCCGGGCATCTTCTTCCCAAGGCCCTCTTCTCGATGTTAAACACGGCGGAGATGTTACGAGCTCCTTGGACTGCCTGAAATTAAACGTCGGGGACAAGGAGCCCCGGGGACCGCCTTTTCTCCAACCACCCGATCCCCCTTCTCTCCCGGCCGCGTTCGAAACGTGCGCCCTTCTTCCTCCTCCGTCCAGGTCTCCTCCACTCCCGCGTCCCTTCTTCTCCTCCATTTGCTCTGTTTCTTCGCCGTCTTCTTCCTTCTTCTCCTTCTCCGGGGCTGCCTACCTGGCGAACGTTACGAAACGTTTTAGATTCGAGCTGGAATTTCATCGAAAGGGAGAAAAAAAGGAGATCGGGCCGCGCGCAATGTTGCCTGTCGACGAGCGACTTGGTTCAACCGGCTGCTCCTCGGCTTCCTTTTCTCGGATTTTCCTCCGGTCACGGTCGTTAGTTTCGCAGAATTTCTATGGAAATTACGCGCGCGAGGCGGCGTTCGGCGATACCGCGACTCGCACGGGTAATTGGTCGAACGGTCGAGGTCGCTGAGGATTTTCTAAAGGCGGAGGGCGAAAAGGCCGAGGAGAGGAGGCCGGGCCGGTGTCTATCGGTCGGGCATCACGTGCACGGGGAGTGATTCTCTTCCATGCCGTGGCTCCGTTGTCAAGTGGACAATATCTTCTCGTGTTACAACAATGTTACCGTTGCCGAACAAAACGACGCGCTCCGATGTTTCTCCTCCTTGCGTGTCTCCATCGTGGTTTCGCCCAGGTATGTACGCCGCCCTGCCGTACTGCTCGAGCCCAGATATCGCGGCCGTTATAATTTATATCGCGTCACTCGTATCGCATCATCGAATTGTCTCCCCTCTGCCGCTGTATCGCGCGTAGGAGGGAAGCGTAGAGAACGTATCGATGTAAACGTACGTGGCTCGAAAGTTCCATCAGCGATTTGAGAAATGACACTCTCGGTTCCCCTCGGTATCTCGTTGAAACTCGTTCCAGGCCACGTTTAATCCACCCAACGCCCGTTATGGGAATCCCTTGGTCGTCTCCGTCGTTCCGCAGGAAACGTCCAGCAGATATCCGATCGCGGCGTAGCCTTAATGGATCATAGGGTCGAAGAGGAGCGCATTGATTTACCGTTACGATGCATCCGTGTGACCCGTGTATCGCATCCGTTACTATCGCCGCTCGACGGCTCGATCGAGACGTCCAATACCAGATCGCGTCGATTGCTCTCGGCGAGATTGCGTTTTCGTACATCGGCGAACAGCTCAGGAAATTCCTTCGTACCGAGTCAGCCGTGGATTTCACGATCGTCGTGCTTCATTGTCGATCGTACAATGTTGTGAAGGTGGCCGTGGCTTCTTGAAACAACTCCTTCGAAACCATGACAGCCGTTACAATGTAGGTATAATGTATAATGTATAGGATTCTCTGGTCGTGAATGATTCGTTTCACCGTGACACGTTCCTCGGGCCTGACAGCCACGATGATTTTACCTCGCCTTCCCATTCTGCTTGGATGGTCCGTTGCTCGAGCGGAATGGAGAGAGAGAGAGAGAGCTATCCGTTCGATACGCGCCGGCCGACCTTTCTTCGAGGAGGAATATTCCTCGGGGAGATTTTTCGGCTGGATCGGACACGTAGATATTGGTATAGTTGCACGTGGGTCGCGAGCGCGCCTTTATTCTTTGCGAGCTTGGAGCCGGGGATGGACTATAGGCGGACGACTGTATACACGAGGGCTTACGGTGGCTGTAAGAAGGAGAGAGCTCGAGGGGCGATGGGGAAAGGGGAGTATGGGGGTTATGGGGGCACGTTCACACAAAACGGCCACCATAGGCACTGGCAGCTGTTCACCATCCGTGCCCTACTCTCCACGCTGCCTCTCTCCCCCGCATTCTTAGCTCGGCTTAGCCTCGCCCTTCCTCCTCTCCCCTTCTCATTCTGCCCTTCCTCGGTCCCGATCCTACAAAAGTCCGTAGCTTCTGTGCTCCTCCACTCCTCTTTCTCGTTTCTTTCTGCGGCTCCTCCGCGCGACCACGGATCCCGACGGATGATATTCACCAGCGACGAGACTCTCCTCCGACGTCGAAGGGGTTGTCTACGCCGTCAACCACTTCCACTCATCCTCCCACTTTTACGAGTCTTCTTGAAACGCATCCGCGGGGGCGAACCGTGTCCGTCGAAACGACGCGAACACGCGGCGGGTTGGGGGCGGAGGTTGGGCACGTTTATTACGCAATCCCAGGCACGTGGTCCAAGTGTATCGCCGCTGCTTGTGTTTACCGGACCGGGCATAAATCTGGCCCCAGGGTCTTCGGGCTCTGGCGAGGCGGACCTACGGTTGCCTACCTTCTTTAGGGAAATTGTAGTATTTTACGGCGAAATGTGATAAGAAATACCTGTAGTTAGGTACTTTTCAGAGGAAAGGGGTACAAAATCAAACTACATTAAAATAACATCTTATTTTTTAAATATGTATCTTTAGGTGCATTTGAAATTATTAATTAATTTATTTATTAATTAATAAATTCGCAAATTTAAGTTTTGATGTTGCTATGGAATAAAAAATATATAAAAATTGTAGAATTTTATCGATATATCGGAAATATACTATTTTTATGTGCTATATCTTTTTCTGACACTATATAGTACACCACACAACAAATTTAAAAAATAAAAAAAATTTAAAACCGACTTCAAAGAAATAAAAAAGTGCACAGAAAAGTAAAAAATAAATTTTTTCCATATTTAGGTAATCTGTGACTTTTAATTTTTTTATGTCGGCGCCTTATGATTTGCACTGTGTATATCTGGCAGCGATTAAAAAAAATGTAGAGTCACAGATTAAATAAAGAAAAAAATTATTCTTGACTTATCAGTGCATTTTTTATTTCTTTGAAATCGGTTTTTATTTTTTTAATTTTTTATTTTTTAGCTTTTTAGTTATTTAAGTTGTATACCTATGTTTATTTTAAAAAATATGGCCGGGCCTACAAAAGGAGCTGCTCGTAAAAGAAAGAACCAATTGCTAGAAACGGAAGATTCCAATAATAATGAAACCGATTCCTTATTTTTGGTGTAATTTCAAAACTACTGAACCGATTTTGATAATTCTTCCTCTACGACCCAAATTGATTGAAGCTAAACTAAATGCAATAAGTTTCACGAAAATCGGTCCAGTAGTTGCAGAGAAATTCGCGGACAAACATAATGCACACTAACATACATACAAAACCCATCGAGCTGAGAACCTCTTTCTTTTTGAAGCCGGTTAAAAATATAATACAATACTGTGTATTACAGTGCGGTTAGTAACCCTAGACGAACCACTCGTGGATTCCGATGTTTCTCGTTCTGGCCCTACAACCGAAATTCCTCTGCGAATACTCTTCGAGGGTGTAGAATATCCTAGAATCGATCAATGATACGTAATAGATGAACGTCTACGAAGTTACCTCTATTGTACATATAAAAATATCATTTTTATCACTGTGCATTTCACGTACGCTAACCCAGAGCATTCACTCGGGGCACAATGGGCGTCCTTTGCGATGCAGCGAGCAGAATCGATAATCAGACTCGTTATACTGCCCGAAAGTACATATTTCTCCTTCCCCCTTGCCACGCTCCTTGCTATCCGTCCCTTGCAGAGAAGCGGTTCCACTATTTTCGCGTATTGTGAAGTGCATTTCACCCCCGCTGCACTCGCCCCCTCTATTCAGCTCCGCATTCTGGCTTCGTGAACCGTAACACGCGAAATATTCCGACACGGACGTGCAGCGAAGTTCGCGTTCCTTGCGAGAGAATCGTGGTCGTCGTTGTCGTTGTTGGCCGAGTAATATCGCTGTTTGCTTGGTCGAGAGAGGCTGAGCGAGAGAGAGAGAGAGAGAGAGAGAGAGCGAGCGAGACAAAGGGGCCTGAGTGTGGGTGTGCAAGCAGCGTCTGTGCGCGCGTGCTCGACGCTTGAAAAGCCGCCTTGAAGAGCTAACACAGTAGCTACATAATGGATTAAGCCACGTCCCCGTTGACGAGCCACGAGCCGACAGGAAAATCCGCGATAATGTGGTTACGAGGACCTTTTTCCCTCGTCCCGTGCGCCCCCTTTTCATTCCGGCGTATCAGCCGAAGGAGGTAAAAAGCCTGGAAGGGAGGAAAAATGTCTCGGTACCGCTCCCCGCCGGGGAGAATATCTGGCAAGTGCCCCGGACGTTCTGACTCCTTGATTATCCTGTCGCAGCTCGTTAAGATATGCTCCTTCCCTTTAACGACGACGCTCCCGCGGCGCGTGTGCTGGGATCGATCAGTCCGATTCCACGTGGAAGTTCGTTCGCCCGCTTATCATAATTGCGTCGGGCGAATTGTAGCAGCGGGGCGCGCACGTGTATCGTCCGAAACGAAGTCGGTTAGAAATGGCGAAAATGAGCTTCGATCGTAAAAATATTTACGCAGCCAGAAATACCGAGGGCGCGACTCGTCTCGAGCGTTTTCGTCCTCGAATCTGGCAAGGTTCGAGGGGAACATGGGGGGACCCTTGATCGCAGCGGTAACTCGCGATCGATCCTTTTAATTCGATCTCCGAATAACCGCCGAAGATCCGTCGGTCGCGATCGAACGTCGCTTTCGCCGAACGAAAGAGCCGGCTGCGGAGCGACTCGCAGTCTCACTCGGCCGGACCCCTCCAAGCTTCTAATTAATCGCAGTTAATTACGTTAATTGGTCCAACTAATGCGATCGCACCGCCGCGCGCAGACACGCATTCCTCGTCTTACTTCGTCCACTCCTTACCACTTGTCGCCGCATAGACACTTCTTGCTTACATGGCAACATGTAGATTTTCATTGAAACGCTCGCCGAGGGTAATCGAGTACGTGGGGTCGGTTCCCGATGTCGTTTCGCCTCGGAGCTACGTAATACCGTTACGAGAAAAGTGTAGTTACAGCTTCGAATTTCACGGATCGAGCACGGCGCGGGGGGGTTGCGGGCGAGTAGAGTCCTTTGGAAAAGCCCGGGCTACTTCCCCGGGTCCCTTATTCGTTTTCCACGGTCACGCTCGAGCGACACGTGTTCCTCTATTATTCTGTTACCGCGGCTCGGATGGCAGAACCGGATACCTCCGTGGCCGAAAGCATCCCGAAGGCAACGGGAACGAATCGGGTGCGACGGACGGACGTTTTCGCGTGTCAATGGCTCTCTGATAATTGAAGGAGCCAGTAAATAGCGGTGCTTGGCCGCGTAAATATTCGGTTCTCGTGTTGCATCCCTTCGACCTTCCACCCGATGCCCGTCCTCGTGACTAATACTTTTTCCAGCCCGTTATAAATCATTTCGCGCACGGTCCTGTTCAATTACTTTCCTCCTCGATCCCGCCGCCACTTTCTTCCTCCTCCTCGCCCCCTCCTCCCCCGTCCCAGCCGACTTTTCAAACGCGTCCGTTCCACTCGATTCGCGTGATTAATTCACTCAGTAGGGGGACTTTTTCGCGAGAGAACATTCCTCCCTTTGTCTAGACGCCCAGACCTGATCTCGCTGATTATCCTGGATATTAATCCGAAGCCGCGACGCGGCGCGAGTGCTGGTAGCGGGGATGGTCTGGCATGCGTTTCCTCCGCGTGCATTCGTGGGCGCCGATGAAGAAACAAATACATACCGGGCGCGCGAGCCTGCCGATCGGTGCTCTGGGCCACGATCGACGAGAGAGCATCCCGCCGGCGCACAGCTGATACACCATCCGCAGCTGTACAAATACGAGCGAGCGAATTCGGTAGCGCCCCGACTCGGCACGTGCATTCACCCCGATACGCTTTCCCAAGTGGCCCCCGGACGCGGCAATCCCCGATCGTTTCCTCCCCCGCGATCTCCGATCGTATTGTGCCGCGATTACGCGCTAACGAGCCGGGCACGTTAATCGCTGCCTCGGCACTCGGAGATACACCCACGCTAATCTAGTCGGCGCGCGCGTTATTTCCGCGCCGCGTCGTGGGACGTCGTCACTCTTTTTTTTCTCTCTCTCTCCAACCTTCTCTCGCGAATGAATAAATGACCGGCCGGTTAAGCGCGAGTACAATGGCACCGATTACGGCGCGATGCCTCCCGTGCCTTTGTGGCCGCCTTAACTCGATCAGCCCTCGCCTCGCGGAACGTGTTAAGATTAGACTGCCACGGGGCGCAGCCGCGCGGTTTCTCTTTCGGGGTAACACGCCACCCTAAAATAGTCGCCGCACGGCGGAGGGCGTGCTCAAGGTGAAGGTTAAAGTTCCGCCTGTGGAGGGTGACGCGTTGACAGATCGAAGCCGTGCCAGGGTGCTCCGGCCGAACGATCAATCCCGCTTCCCTATCGCACCGAAACCTCCGGCGCGTTTCGATCTCTGGCAATCGTAGCCGAAATTTCTCCCGAGGATACGTCGCGCGAGGAAGAGAGCATCGAAAAGTGTCCCTTTCATGTCCCGGGCATGTGTTTGCTGTCGAAGCGTCGATCCGCTTGGCAATGTCGGGACGCTCCGCTCTACCTATCCTAGTGGAAGCATCTTCTCGTTCTCCCTCGTTACAATATGTGTATGTACAGCAGACAGAAATCTGCGGTTCTCACTTTCGCCGGTTAATTCTGTGATTTTAGCTTGGCGGGTGTCGCGGCAGGCTTCCTTTATCGCATCTTCTTCAGAGTTTACAAGGATGCTTTCTCTTCGGGCTTAGAATAATCCCATGCAAAGAGCGAGCGTGTTGATTTAGTCTCTAGGATGTGTAACTCGTCAAACACGCATCGTCAATATTTACATTCTTTCCACGGACAGTGTCCTTCGAGTATTGTGTCGCGGGCAGGCATACCGGGTGTCCCACTTTAGTCCGCAAGCCGGTGTCACGTATGTTTGATCGGGGAGCGTGAGCACTGGCAGGTCGAGTGCCGGGCAGAAATTGAAAAATCAGCGTTGGGCGGAGGTGTCGGGGACGTTGCGAGGTCAGCGCGTTGCAATTAAATCGTTGCATCTTTCGCTTTGCGCGCTCATTACCTGGCGAGCCGAAGCTTCGGACGCGCGCCTCGAAGCTGGACGACGTAGCGCGCGGCCAACGAAGGATAAAGTCGTTTCAGCGGTCGGTCCTCTAATTATCCCATGCGCGACGTTCCTTCCCGCTTCGCGCCGAGGAGGACTCCTCCCGCGCATCGCGGGGAAATTAAGCTCGAGCGTGAAGCGGGCCAAAAATTTTTAATGAAACGCTACGGCGGAGCGGTACCGCGGTCGTCCCGTTGCAACTGCCCGAGCGGTCGTCGTTTCGCGGTGTACGCCGCGGCGGGCCTTAAAATAGAGTATGCACGCGCGTGGCTCACGGTGTGCAGTCGCGGCCTCGAGGTTAAGGTTAAGGCTGTGCACGCGGTGCACCGTGGCCTGCAAGGGCACCGCGAAGACGAACGGGAAGGACGAGTACAGTTTTATTTAAATCCACTCGGAACAAACGCGGGCATGGTCGAAAACCAAGGATGCACGGAGCTCCCGCTTTCTTATCAGGCCCTCTCGCGGTGGAGAAAAATGGAGGAAAGGGGAAAGCTCGATTGAAACGTTGAATATAAAAAAGGAGGAGACGTGGCGATCAAAATTGGCCGTCACTCCCCCGAGGCCTGCGGGCGGATTTCCATTTCACGGCGGCTACGTTCGACTAGCTTCTGAGCCGGGATGGAAGCTAAATGGGACCAGACTCCGATATATGTATCGAGGTTCCGGTTTCGCTATGCTCGGTTGACTATGGGGTTCAGGGGAGACACGCCTAATGTGTATCCTCTGTGCTCGTAAACGCGCGGCGTTTAAAATCCCCCGCCGGTCAATGCTTTTTTATATCCCCTTCCCTCTCCGGCTCGACATTCCCGTATTTCAATCGCGAATGCCGGTCGCAACGTTTCGCGAGCGATTCGCCATTCCAGCAACGCTTAGTCCCTGGCTTTTTCCCGCCGAAACGATAACGTTTGCTTAGCTATCGCGCCGTTGCGACGAGGATTCACGTTCGAAAGGACACGGACCGGGTATCTCCTCCCGATAAGCCTACATCGAATTCTATCGCGAGGAAAATTCGTCGGCCCGATCCGAGGGCATAGAGCGACGTTCGACGCCGTTCATCTCCGCTGGAGAACACGGGCGCGTGGTGTTTTTCCCTGTCGAGTAATTCCTTCGCGGAGATACGGGGTAATGGACTGTTTCGTTGGCCTCCGTGACCCTACGTCGTTAAGATACGTCCGCGGAGGCGAAGGGAATGCCTCGAACGGGCAGAGTTCCCGTCGCGGAATCCGCACGCTCCCAGGCGGGTCCCGCGGCGAGCGAGATCCGCTCGACGGATCCCAAGGAACACCGAGCGTTGTCACGTTTGTTTGTCCATCATTCTCGTTGCACTCGGGCCGAGGAATACCCGCGAGCCGACGGTCCCGCGGGTCTTCGGGGCTTCGATCGGACGTTCTCCGCGGTTTTCGAGCGCGCTAGAAATGTCAGGGTAGCCGGCGCAGTGATTCGTAAACGTCGCGCGATCGCTTTTTATCGCGCTGGGTATGTCATCGCGGAGTGATATCTTGCCCCCAGCGTGGAGACACTCTTGGAATGGATCGGCTCGTTCGCCGACCCTGTACCGCGCCGCTATTCCAGAGTGACGACCGGATACGGATGATCGATAATCTCCGTCGTATCGCGCGTGAATAGAGCGGCTGGCTAACAGAGGAGAACGTCTTGGCGCGGGGGTGGGCGACGGGGAGGAGATATCGTGGCCGTTTTCTATGAGACGTACGGCCGATCGAGCGAAGCCTGGAGAGCGAGAGGAAGCTGGAAGTGCGGAGCAAAGGAGGCTGACAGAGCCGAGCGGCAGATCGGTTGGCGAGAAAACGGTAAACCGTCGGGCGCGCGGGGACCCGGCCAGCGTTTCTGTGTCGTACCTCGAGCGGAGATAGTCGCTCCCCCGAACCTTCTGGGCATAATGTCAGCCGACGAGATTGCATCGATCGCCGCTCCAGGATGAACCTTAAGCTTTGGGAACCGAGCGAATCTCCGATCTTCTGGCGACGCGGATATAACCCGCCCTCCTCTAGCAGTGCCCTTTTCGATCCACGCGTTCGAACGCTTATCGTCCGCGGATCGAGGAAAGTCCAGGAATTTTCGTCGAGTTGCACGCCGTGAAATCGGACGTCGACGGTTCTCCCTAGTTGTCGTTTATTAAAAACACCAGCGTTGCGCAACGGCGCGGATTCGCGGCGAGCCCGAGATTTAACGCAGCCGTTTGTTCGTACGCCCCTGCGCCGAGCTTTCCCCGGCTGCACTTTGCCAGATTAAACGCGCTGCAGCAGCTGCTAATGAATTTTAGATGCAAGGAGAGAGCTCCGCCTCTGTCGCTATTGAAAATTGAATAACCTTGGAGATCGGCTGGCTTGTATTAGTAAAGAGCCGCCCATAGTCGCGGGGCCTCTCTGGGAATGAATTTCGTTGGCCATTCTTATATTTTCGAAGAGGAGGAAGAAGGAGCCTGGAGGCCGACACACTCGGGCACCCTGCCACGCTGCGCACGGCCCTGGAGCGTTCGAAGGATCGAGAAGGAGAGGCGAAAGGACGAGCAGAGGTCCTGGTAATTAAGGCGTTTCGACAAACGTACATCGCGGAAACCGGTTATCCCGGCATCGTGCCGCGTTTCGCTCGCGTATACCTGCCGCGCGGAGGTTGCTCGCAAGGTTGCTCGATTCGCCGGCCCTGACGGTCCTTCGGCCCGCAAATATGCGTAATCCCAAGCGTACGCGGTGTAAGAACCGCGATCACTGGGATACCCAAGCCGAGGTGGGGGAGACATCGGGCCACGTGAATCAAGCGGAGCACAGAAATTTATCGAAGTCTACAGAGCTTCCCTAAGCCGCCACATGCTTCCGCGGAGAAAATCCTCGAGAAAAGTCGGCTGCTCGTCCGCTGAGCAGGAAGTATCGAATTAGCCCGCCATCTCCTCGCTGGAAGACAGTACGAAAGGATTAACCTCTAAACCAGAGCCTCTTCGGGCTCCTCCTGGCTAACCTCCTGCTAGCGGTATACTTTACGCTTTACGTGCCCGCGTTGCTTCTGCTGGGTAGTATCGCGACGAATCGGTACTGGCTTCGCTCCCTTGTGCCGGGTCAGTGCCTCTCGCACTTCTAATTCAACGGGACGAAACGGTAATGGGAGATTACTGTTTCGCAGCGATTACCTCGAATCATCTTCTCCAGAAGTTGCTGACCGGCGGACTCGGCTGGCCGAGCTCCGTTCCCAGGAACGTTACGTCGCTGTAATTAAACGACACGGTGGTTAACGGGGAACGTTAATTACCAGGATTTCGTTCGCGTCTGCTACCCCTTCCAAAGTCGAACCCGGTCGCGACGTAAAAAGTTAATTAGCAAAGTTGGCAGGAAAGTTTCGGTAAACGAAGGAGAGTAGCTGGCCCGCGTTCGATTCAGCTTCCTTGAACGCTGCGCACCGCGACCCGTGCCTGTCTGCCTTCGCATGACTAGGCAGTCTCGCGGCGCTGCTCCCCGTTCCAAGAACTTTCCGCCGAGATTAGGTATATAACCACGGATGAATCGGTTTCCGAGCGCGGCCGGTAATTCAAAGTGTAATCTTGTTTCGGGCTTTGTTCGCCCCGGCAGCTAGAAGAGCACTCTCGTCGGCAGTAGAGTCTCTTGAAATTATTGTACAACCTCTTGTTACTCGCGTTTACGACCCATCGTCGTAACAGAGATCGAGGACTTGTTTCAAGTACAGGTCTCGTGGAACCATCGCTCTAGCTTGCCTCGACTTAGAGATCGGTACGCGCGCTTTTCTACCACGTCGCGAGAGGCTGCGCGAGCGTTTAGCGAGCAGAGAGGATCGTTCCCCGTGATCCAGCGGCCAGCCGAGATCATATTCGCAGATTAAACCAAAAGAGGATCGAGAGTGTCGAGAGTGTCGAGCGTCGCGCGGTAAAGGTCCTCCGGAACTTTTCCCCCGAGACCAGGTGCACGCGGGAGTTGCATCAGGAACCCCGCGAGGCCTTTAGAAAGTAAGCTACATATCTCGAGAACCTTTTCCCCGATCCAGCCGATTTTCCAATTTAAACGCGCGACGTAATAAGGGGACTCGGGGGATCAGGCTCGCTCGATGGCACGCTGACCACCTTTGTGGGTAACGTTATACCGAAGCCAAAGGATACCGGAACGGGAGGGCTCGGAGTCGAATGTGTCCCGGCCCCGAGGATTTCGCGATCGATCGATCGATCCCAACCCTCTGTTCCCGGCGGATGTTTCAACCTCCAGCATGGTACTATTTACAACGCCGTTATCAAAACCCTCGAGCGGGTCGAGTGGGGGGGACTTTGGTTGGCTGGCTTTATCATCTCCAAACACACAAATACTGCCAGTGCATATTTACATTTTAAGTAGCTACTGCGCCGGGGATGAATGGTGCCGTCGTAAACTTCTGTCTCCGTGAAGAGTGGCTGCTCGAAAAAGGAAGAAGAAAGAACCCGGCACCGCGCCGCCCGATTTCGCGTTGCTCGATCCTTGATATGTACATCTGCCTTTGATCGTTCAATTCTCTGTAGTGCGCCGGTCAGAATCGATGGATAGCCTTCGACTTGGTTCCTTTGTTCGCGATTAACGACCGCTCTCTGTCTGATAAGCGGCCAACGGTAGATAGGGACTCCCTCCGAAATTATTAGGATAAGAAACGCGTAGGGGAGAGTAGGGGAATTACGAACACTTAAAGGAAAAGTTAAATTGAAACAAAAGCATTGGCTCCACTTAATCAGATTTACTTTATGAATAATTGAACTTTGGTTAATTATCTACAAAGGCAACGCAAAGAATTATAGATACTCTAATAAACAAATCATGTTTTGAAAGAAAAACAAAACTCTTTCTGTCCGCGATTACCCTTAGCTAGCGGGGTAAAGGTGATCGGTTGCTTAAATTTCCCTTGATCTTTACTGAACACTAGTTTTCTTACAAGCTGTGGTTCTGACACAGTTTTATTATCGATTTTTCGTTGCTCGTAATATCTATTTGCTGCTAGACCGATTGAAAGTCTTTTATCTTTAACCTTTGTCACGGGTATCTCAAGATCTTTCAACGAATATGTACGTATATTCTTCCTAATATATGTAATTCCCGGGCACTGGACACATGAAAAGCTTTGCAATGTTACGAGAAAAGGGTAGATACCATCGTCCATAATTACCCCAAATCGAATAAAGTTAAGAAATTTCAAATAAAACAAACACGATCATGTATATATACAAAGTGATCCTCTGAATTTATTTAGAATTAAGTAACTGAACTGCGAGAAAATTATACTTTGTTGGGTAGTATAGCTTTAATACGCTATAGACTCAAAATACTCGAGCGTAAAATTATAGGAAAAGCTACCAAAACATTTCACCACCATTATCTTTGCAGTTGCGTGCAGTCTTCCGTCGTGACGGTTCCCTTAATTATTAAGGGAATTTTAGTATTAAGGCTTAATACTAAACACAGCTAATTACATCATGTAACGATATCGCGGGAGGACAGGAAAAGCGAATTCAGCGAATATCGCGACGTTCGGGTTTAACCCGCGTTCGCGATCCCCCCACTCTCCCTTATCGTCTGATTTTCGTTGCCCCACCGGCTCGGCGTTGCTTTCCGTGCCTCGCTGACGAGGCGTCCTCGGCTCCCAGCGCGATATAAGGATTATAAATAACGCCATCGGAGGAAGCGTTTGTCCTTGGTGTATCATACGAGGATCGTGTACGCATGTACTCGCGCGCGTACGCCGAGCAGGAGAGGTGCCTCTTACACACCAAGTTGATTGTCCGGCCTTGAATCTGCGGCCAGATGTGCCACAGGGCGAACGTACGCGCGCGCGCACACGCTCGCGCAAGCCTGCGTCCGGATTCGCTCCAAAAACCTGTTGTGCTGGTATCCAAAAACCTCGGTCGATTTGACAAACGAGTCGCGCGCGGCGCTCGGCGGGCAGAACCAACGCGTCACGATCAATTTTTAACTCGGCTAAATGGCGCGCGAGCGAGGAGAGCTTTCTATGAGATTGGAAGGAGGAAAGTGTCTAGCCGTAAACCGGCGCGTAAACCCCAGCAGTTCGATTTTACTTTGTACTTCTAGCTGTTATTGAGTCATCGCGGTGTACGTTTCGCGTTCGGCTTCGGCTCATCCCTCCCCCCATTCAGGACTGTTCAGTGAGAGGTCACCGGTAATATCCGCGACCAACCCCCTTCGTAACGCATTAACGGGCTTCGGATAGGGGAACCGCGCGACATACGGCCGACAGTCGCTAATCTGGAAATCGAGTTCCGGCGAACTCGAGCGAAGGAGAAAGCCACGACCCCGTAGAATTTGGTTCTTTAATGAGTCAGCCGTGGATTGTTTCACGAAGCCAGGAGCGGCCCGCTCTCTCTCTCTCACTCTCTCTCTCTCCTCGCCGTCCCTCCGTCTCTCTGCGTAGGGCACAGAGGGATAAGCTTCGAGCCATGGGGTTGGTCGTGTCTGTCGGCTTAGAATATTGCGGGGGTGGCCACCGGTGGAGAGAACCCCATGAATCATCCGACGTACAATCAATACGAAAGCACCGCCGACCCTCTCGTCGTCGAGAGTGCACCGCCGAAGCGGTGGAAGCGTAGCTCGCCACGAAATCAGCCCAGCCGAGAGAAGGGTGGACGTCGCCGTGCGCGAGAACCCGGGGGTGCACCAGCCACTACCACTTTCCGTCCATGCGAATTTTCGAGTTTCGTGGAACCGATCGTTACTTCGATCGCGCGACATCCGTCCGCGCTCGAGCGGACAGCTCCCGGTCGGAATTTCACCCCCTCGAGGATGGCTCGCGTCGTCGCCAATAATTCCCTCCATCCTCCACGCGAATTCCACAGTTTCGGCCTCCTCCCACTCTCGAAGAGCAATTTCGTTCCGAGCATCGCGTAAACCGTTGAAATCTATCGGGTAATCTACGCTTTGAGGAGTACTCGCCTGATAGCCAGTATTGGATGCTCTCGGTCGGAGGATTATGTCAGTGGAACACGCCTTAGTTTTCTTTCAGATAAAACGTATACACGAGGCTCGTATCGGCGCGGCACAAGATAGACGTGTTTACGGGGGCACGGGCCACAGTTTCGCCGGATATGACCGAAAGATTTCGAAGGCTTCCACGGTGCAGATAAACGATTCTGTTTGAACGGGAGAACGCGCGCGGGCCTCGAGCTGTTTATTGCAGTTGGAACCATCCCGCGGGATAAAGTAAACCGTTCGCTGGAATCCCCGCCATTTTTATTGCCTCGGCAAGCTTCGAGGAGCGCCCTCGACGAGTTCGACGGCTACACGCTCCTCTCCCTTTTTCGCGTACGGTACGTTGAGGGAAAGGTAGAGACGTTCGGGCTTGCGTGCTTCTGAATTCAAAACAAGGAAGCTCGAGGCAAGATAGAGGGCGTAGAATTATTTTTCTTGGCGAGAAATCGCCGGTGCACGATGCTCTTCGAATGTGAGAGAACGGATCTTCTCTTCCCATACGAGTTGGGAATATTCTTCTCTTCGTGTCGAAAGTATTTTTCAGAGACTCGAACCGGGGGTCGGCCAATCCAGTTCTTCTCCATGGATTCCAGTCAAGTTTTTGCGCGGCGCCCGTCTCATCGATATTCCCGGCTAGATGTTAACGAGTTTGTTTTCCCGCCGGTAAAAGTGGTAAACGGCCGCTTCCGTCTGTCGCGGGCACGCACCACGAAAATACGAATCACGGTGCGCGCCGTGTTGGCCTCCTCCTCGTCACAGGGCCCGGTACGGTGTGCTACTAATTGCCTCGAGAATGGCGCAGAATGAATTAAACGACCTGACAAAAGGTAGTTTCTACGGCCATTCAATCTCACTTTGCGCGTTTCTCCGCAGCGCGAGCTCTGCTCCTGACTCGGGGCTCACGTGCCTATGGCAGCATCCTCGATTCATTTGGATTCTAGAATTTAGGGTATAGAGACCTCGAGTTGCCTACATCCAGGGGCGGATGTGTGTGTAATTTTGGGGGAGCGGCAAATTTTCGGGAGCGGGAATTTTGGGGAGCGACATATTTCGGGGAGCCATAATTTTGGGGAGCGACATATTTTGGGGAGCCATAATTTTGGGGAGCCAAAATTTTGAGGGGCGACAAATTTTGGGGAGCCATAATTTTGAGGAGCCAAAATTTTGAGGAGCCAAAATTTTGAGGAGCTATAATTTTGAGGGGCGACAAATTTTGGGGAGCCACAATTTTGAGAGGCGACAAATTTTGAGGAGCCAAAAATTTTTGGGAGCGGCAATTTTGGGGAGCGACAAATTTTCGAGATCCAAATTTTGGGGAGCGGAAAATTTTGAGGAGCACCAAATTTTGGGGAGCGGAAAATTTTGAAGAGCACCAAATTTTGGGGAGCGGAAAATTTTGGGAAGCGACAAATTTCGGGGAGCACCAAATTTTGGGGAGCGGAAAGTTTTGAGGAGCACCAAATTTTGGGGAGCGACAAATTTCGGGGAGCGACAAATTTTCAGCAAAAGAAATTAGTAAATGTTTAAACACAGAGGCTTGATACAACTTTAAAACCACTTCACTTCTTTTTCCTATAGCGAATTACTTAGCAATAAACTCACATGTGAATTGCCACATTGAATTAATTTTGAAATAGTCTCGACTCTTTTAAATTAAAATATTGAACAATATTTCGCGGGAAGGGCGGCAGACACTTGTTAGCTTCGGAGCGCGAAATCTCCAAATCCGCCCTTGCCTACATCGAGTACATCGAGTCCTCCCCTGAATACACAGGATCGCTCGATCGAACCAGTCATCCCCTCGGTAGTTTTTCACCCGTCGCCGGAAACAATGGACACTTTCGGGCGTTTTAAAAACGCGCACGCATCTGTCGGGGGTCTCGACCTTCCACGGACTCACTTTTTCTCGGCTCGTTCGCTCGTGCACGATCGCGGGAGTAAAAAGCACAGCGCACCGTTCATTTAAACGGACGCGTTTGCATCTGTCCGTCGCTCGCGCGGCCGTCGTTCAACGGCCATTTAAATCGATGACGGCGAACATTTGGCGTCGGCTGGATTCTCCGCTGGCGAGGAAAATCGTTATCTTTCCCTCCTCTTTTTTCCTCCCCTTTCGTCAAAGTCCTCCGAGTGCAGCGCGGCCGAGCCGCGAGGCGTCAACGGCGGCTCGTCGAGATAATTGCGCGCGACAAAGGGGAAAAGTTATGCCCCGGCGTTTCCAAATGCTTCTCTTTCACGCGAGACTCCCCTAAAATAATCGACGGGCCGGCCGTGCTCGTTTACCACCGCCGCGACATTCGGCCACCTTTAGCGCGTATAATTAGAGGCGCCACGTCTTTTTCTACCACGGAAATTACAGCCTCGTTAAAAGCCAGAGCCACGGCTCCAGCGATTATATATCTAGCTTTAACGAGCAATTCGGTTTGCCGACGAGGAGCCCGGGCCTGTGACGGTGCGCCGTCGAGTTCCGTTAGCTTCTGTAGCCGCGGCTGTCGGAAACGTTTCCGGGATGGAACGATGGACCTCGGCTCGTCGTTCGATAGAGCGTATCGTCGTCGGTTTCCACCCTCTCGCCTGGTGCGCGACTCGTTCGCGAGTCGTTCCTGATCGCCGAGAAAAGCGAGTACGTGAGCAGACTTCGGGGCCGAACCGACCGACCGGTACACCCCGCACCAGGATCGTGGTCACGTTCCTCGTGCAGAGGCCTTGCGGTCTTCACGGTCTCCGCCTGGTCTACCCCCCTATGAATGAAATCAGCGCCGAGGACCGTCTCGCGACGCTTAATTGGAACTTAATTGCCCCGACGCCGGTGATTTACCGCCTTGCTGGAACAACAAGCTTACGGGCCCGCCGCGAGGCACAATGGCCGTATCATTAGCCGTTTAAGCGAGTCGCGGCGCGGCAACGTCGTGCAAATTGCGTTTCGCGCCAGTTACGCAGACCCGAGGAGGGCCCCGCGCACTGGGACAATCGTCGGGCGAGCTGCACTTTTCTCAACGGCCGCTCTCGCCGGGGAAAGGAAAGGAGTTTCGGGCGTTAATTATGCGCGTGCCGCGCGCATTCCACCGTAGGTACGCTCGCGCGTGCCTCGACTGCCAAGGCGTCGTCGAGCGTGTAAAGAATTCGCCGGGACAACGATAGGAGAGCGACGGGCTCTGTCCCCGTTTCCTTTTCTACGCGAAATCTCGGGGGAACTTTAATCGAATAGTACGATTCACGAGGTCAGGATCCACCGATCGCGAGATCAGGCCTCGAGAGGAAAAGCTCGGCGCGTATTCGCCGGGAAATTCATCGTAGCCGACGCGGGGACCGTTCGTGACGCGAATGCATCGACGGGAGGACGTTTAAAAATTTACTTTCCCTTTGAACGGTCGGCGAGCAACGCGCAGCTGATTCGGCGTGGTCGAAGGACGAACACGCGCGGGGGCTGGCCCGGTGCCGGTCGATGGCGTCGCGTCGCCTCGAAGAGGAGACAGGGTTGGGCGTCGGTGGTTTTGCACGTGCAAGGAAGGAGATATCGATGGACGAGCCCGGCGGGACAAAAGTTTCACGGGAAGTGAAGCTCGCCGCCTCGTACATGGGGCTGCACCGGTACGCAGCGCGTACGTACCGAGCGTAAGCGCATTCCGGCCGGTACGTGCAGCGGATTTTTCGTCGCGGGTACGTGGCGTTCGCCAGCCCACCGGCACGAAAATCATTTCGGGCGCCAGCCGTCCACAGTTCCGACGGATGCGAGGGATTCGTGCGACTGATCAACTTTTATTCGGAAGTGGAGGTTTAACCGTATTAAAATGCCGGGTCAGAGAGAGAGAGAGAGAGAGAGAGAGAGAGAGAGAGAGAGAGAGAGAGAGAGAGAGAGAGAGAGAGAGAGAGAGAGAGAGAGAGAGAGAGAGAGAGAGAGAGAGAGAGAGAGAGAGAGAGAGAGAGAGCCGTGGCCGGGCCACGTCGCTCGGACGCGTATGATTCGTGGGCACGTTTAAGGTCGCCGGAACCGGCGTCGAATAATATAATATCAGCGGTGGTTGGTGCCTTTGAAGTCACGCAGCTCCTCTGCCCGGTCTGGATCCGTAATTTACAAGCCGATTCAATGGAACGGTCCTACGGCTCGTCCCCGTGATTGGGATATGGGTAATTACGTGGCTGGTTCCTTTTCTGTTCCTCTTTCCTCTCCGCGCGACGACTCGCCGCGTTACGCAACGTGGAAAGCGAGATCCATCGTGGAGGGCCTGATACCACCGAGTATCGGTGGCTCTGCCGCAATCGTTCCTCTTCGGTGCAGTCTTCGGGCATCGGGTTATGCGCGATAAAGCGACGCGATAAAGTAGCCTGGGCAAATAGTATCGCGTTCGATTTACCGTGATACCAGCAAATATTTGTGCCTCCAATGGTCGTCGGAGAGCCTGCAGAAATATACTACGTGAATTCCTAACAGCCCGTTGCACGGATTCGCCTGAGCGCTACGCCGGCTGGATATTCCTTCTCCAACAGCGGTGAAATGTCACAGATCTCCGTCGATTCGCGTTGGATGTTGGATAAAGTCGTTCGGGGAAGCTTTGTGGTTGTTTGGCGAACGAGTCGGGGGCTCGAACTCGCAGAAATGTACAACAATTTGGCGAGAGCAGCGGACGGCGGGTGAAGGGGAGCGGGAGATGCACGTGGGTTCGCCCACCTACGTTGACGCTGACAAATCGACGTGTGTCGAGCGAATCGCCCGGCGTCAGGCGAGCCCTTTCACGGCGAAAGCTCTTTCCTACGTATAATAGCTCGTGGAACGGATGTGTTGCACCTTGGAGTTGGCAACGGGTCAGAATGGGGCGCTCGCGTGGCCTTGTGCTCGATTGCATTTTCGTCGAATTACGATTCGCGGTATATGCCGCGCGGTCGTTGACCTTCTGGCGCGGCATCGAAATGCGTGGGCGTTCATTCATTGGCCAAGATAGTGGCGGTACGTGGCCACGAGGCGGTGTGTACTTGTTCCATTTGGCATCGTCTCGTAGACACACGCTGTACATCTTCATTAATCGGCGCCTCGAATAGCACGCGTCTACGCAACCGACCGCCTTTTGCGCGTCGAGCAGCCGTCCGCGCGTTTTAATTGGTTCATTTCGAGCTTGGTTGAGCTCGCTGGAGAACGAGAGAGAGAGAGATTGAACGAAGAGGCGAGATCGTATAATAATTCGATTTACAACCGGGGCTGGATCCGTTCGACTGTCCACCACCCCCGCGATCGCCCGTTCGCCGTCCATTATACCGTCGCATTTCGTCCGCTTAATTGGCGCACAGTGATTCGAAGATCCGCGCCTCGTCCCTCGTTCAAGCTTCCCTCGCGTTCGCTCGGGTTTTCAAGCGCTCCTCGGCCGCGACATTCTTCGAGTACGTTCACACAAACGTCGTCGTAGTCGGCGGCTAAGGTGGAGCTTCCGTTTCCGGCAATGAACGTGCCGTATAGGAGAATCGACACCATCTATTACACGCTACGTTCGTGCGCGGGCAACCTGCCTTTCCTATGTGAAACGTATTCCCCGGCTCCTGCGCCCTCTACTCCACCATAGTCGATCGAACATGTGTATCGTTAATTATCCAAGGCTTCGATCAGCGGAGCCTCCTGGCTAATTGAACGTCCCGAAGTTCAGGTGGACACGTGTTCGGTAACGCAGACGATTCTTCCTCTGAAACTTCGGGAAAGAACCGTTTCCCACAGCTGGTAACGAATTACCGAGGACCTTTATCCGCTGCCCGTTAGCCACTTTACTAATTTACGGGGTATAATAGTCCGGGCGAAGATACAAAGGCTAGACGTTCCTTCTGCGTCCCGGTCGGAAATGCACCGCCCCCGATTCTTTCTCTCCCGCTTCCGTTTAGACGGAGCGGCCTGGGACGGGGCATTCGCGCACTGCTCGTTAATAATTTCGAGCGCCAACACACCGAAGCTGGCCGTTCTGCTTGCTTCCTCTTACGCGCGAAGGAAGCCACACCGCTGTCTCTCAGGATGCACCGATCTTTGACTAACTAGCTGGCGTTTAATCGGTCGAGTGCACGTATGTACGCGTTATCGTGGCGCGTATCATGGAAATCGGCTGGGCGTTCGGCATGCGCTCGCCGGTACCGTTGTCGAGGCTCCTCGGAGAGCCGGTTCCCATTTCCTGGCGTCGTCGAAGAGTGGTTAACTTCTTCTTCCCTTGCGTATACCCTCCGCGGAGGAGCTCTCGACGCGCTCTTCTTCGCGCCGAGGATCTTCCTCGAGGAGTCAGACTCTCCTGGCGACGATCAAGCGGTAGATTCGGTTACGGGCGTGAGTTTCCGTGTAGCTGTGACTTTCAGAGCGGAAACGTTGCGGTAACAGCGGTATCCTGGTGGAAACACTCGGAGAAATGAAAAGCAGTAGGTGACGAACGATTGTTCGGCTGGCCTCGGCGCTTTTATCGCGACGAGGCCGCTGTGTTTCGGAGCCGCGATTCTTCGGGACTCGCGGACAAAGAAATCCTGTGAGCCGTTCCGCTGACCGTGGCCATTGTTCGTCGATAACGATATCGGCCTGGAAACAACGATTCGTCACTGTCGCTTTCCTAATTGGGTTAATGCGCTCCGCGACGTGCTCGCGTGCGAACGCCTCCTTCCTCTCCTCGTCGTCGAAGGAATGTCAATTATCGCGGAGCCGCGACACGGCCGTCGCCGCCGTATTCTTTGCTTAGTGAAAAGAAGAGGCAGGCGTGATTCGTGCGATCGCAGATAATTGGCGTTAAGTAGAGCACTCGGCCGCGAGTCCTCCTCCCGGAATTATTACTCGGCCCCTGTTCCTTAATCCGATTTATTAGCCGGTGGACTCGGTACGGGCATCCAAGCGGTTGTTCCGATTAACGAAAAAGCTAGAATTCGCGCTCCAGGCCGGAAGAGCGGTTTCAATTATTCCCGGGCACGTCCGATCCCGTCCTAATAGGAGGCTGCATCCGGCGAGTCGAGCTGCTCCCGCAATCGATTTCCATTAATTCGAGGAGAGCCATCGCCATTATATTTCGGTATCTCCGAGGTTATACGTAGGTATGCGAGAGGGACGGGGGAGACTCTGTCGCGCTGTTTTAGATTATTGTGGGGCAAGAGTGCGCACTTAAAGTTCAGACTTCTCTAAAATCTTTGGTGTTACGCTGATACTCGTACCATTTTGTGAGAAATAACTACTAATTATTCGATACGCAGTGATTTTATGTAAATTTACCCGTCACAACTTATATAAAATAAATATTTCCAAGCAGTGTGAAATGCGAACTTTTACCCGATATGTGGGGCAAAAGTTTGCGTGTTATGGGGTAAAAGAATGCAACGAGAAATATCTAAAGAAGTGTTTTATTTTCCTGTATAGGTACATAGTTGTTGGGGTAATACAGTAAAACGCCTAATAGTTTATAATTAATTTTTTTAGGCGAAGTTAACAATAGTCGCAAATAAAATTACCCCAACCTGAGTAATTTGAACGGGCATAAAAGTTAATAAAAAACGTATTTTGGAAAAATATATGCGGATTCAAAAAGCTATTATCAAAAGCATAATTGATAATTAATTTCAAATTTATTTGTTACAGTCGGTTTAATCAGCTTTCGTTATTAATTTAGCAAACACTAGAAATAAAATAAGTTTAATGAATTTATAACACGCGTCAAATTATTTGGGGGCAAAAGTTCGCATGTTCGCATTCGAACTCTTGCCCCACTGCATTGTGCGAACTTTTGCCCCCACAGCTACTTTCCCATTGTTTAGTCAATCCTGTTATCCGCGAGGAGAATTAAAAACTTCTATTAGCAATTTTGAATAGGAGAATTTCAGCTCCTTCAGACGATATATGAATTATAATATTTACCGATCAATTTATAGGAATAATATTGATTCCTAAAAATAAGAATATTACATCAGATCTAACGAATTCAGTACTTGCCGCATTGCACGATAACAAAACGAAGCACAGCTACGCAATTCGACATTGGTGACTCTGCCTTGATTGACAATTGACCGTCGATCGCCATTGGCAACTGCCATAACTCAAACCATGAAATTCAAACCATGATGCGAAGTCTTACCCGCTGCGAACTTCTACCTACCTTTACTCTATCATTCGGAGAGCTTTCGACGCAGCTGCCTTCCGCGCGGCGTTTGCCTTGTACCACCGTGCGATCACGCCTGCCTGTTAACCAGCGGCAACAGGAACAACGGTTCAGCCGTCGTTACGAGCAATTCGTAGAGTGTTACGGTCTATCCTCGTCGCCGCGAGTGAGTAACCCCGGCAGCCTCCAGATCGGCCGAAGAATTTACGTCCTCCGTGCTTTCCTTCCCACCGAGTTTTACGACCAGGAATCCAGCCCATCCCGACGCTCCACCTGTTTCGAGAACTCTCGTAGAGATCCCTCGCCGCTCGTACCTTGAACTTGTCCACGATTCCTGCGCAGCCACGCGAGCGTGTCCGCTCGAAACGCGCTCGAGGTCGAGGTAGAACCGCCCGGAAACCATAATCGCCGCATCCTTCGCGGAAAAATCTTTATCCGCGCATTGTCTCGCGCTCGCAAAAGCATCCTCGGCACGGATTGCGCCGATCAGCCCTCTCGCGACAATTCGATACTAAGAAGCCGATCTTTCCGCCCCGCACCTGCCCTCGGACCACCTATCGATAACCGATTTCCGGCGAGCGAACCGCGGCAACTTGCATCGATTGTCGCGAATCGAGACGGCCCCCCGAGCTTACGCATTCCGCGCGCATTACCGTTTCTTCGACGCGTAAGCGGTTTCGCGTAGCTCGCGCGTAGAAATCGATAAGCGGTCGCGCGTCAGTTTTCCTCTGGTCGATGCGAACGACACGTATCAACCTGTCGTCGCTCGGTCATTCATCGTAAATTCTAGAGAACATTGATTGCAACGTGGCCGCTCCTTATCTATTCTAGCGTATAGTTTCTTATTTAGTTTTAGTATTAGAATTCTCACGCCGCACAGTGTTGCGGCACGTGTTCAAAAAGCAAAAATTACATTCAAAGTCGAACAACCAAACGCAAGCTGCCGCAGACTACACATGGGAAATATTAACCCACTGCATTTTTGTTGTATTTATGTGTTTTTTTTTTTAAATAAGCAAAGTATATCCTTTTTTGTTTTATTAATTAAAAACTCTTGCATTTAAAGATATGGATACGTACCAGTGGCTCAAATTATTACTTTTTTGTCGTATCTTCTAAATTCTGGAGAGAATTAAAAAAAAACGAAACATCGGTTCTTTCTTCTTCTTCTTTTTTTTCTATAATTAGTTCTTTTTGTCCATTAATTTGATATAAATTTTATCTGCTCCTAAGTGCTCTCACATAAGAAAAAATACACATAATAAAACGAAAAAACTAGACAAATCTGTGCCCGAATATTTATTTATAAAAGACACTGTGCTTTGAATTCCTTCAGATTTAACTGCTAGTGATGAAGATGTATAATGAGAATGAATAATTTAAAATTTATTTTCAATACGAATTATTTAAAAAATTATATTTCTTTTATAATTGTTTCATATGTTTGTTATTATTTTGTGTTTAAATGTATTTTAAAAAATATATATTTTATTTCTTTTACTTTTATTATGTTCAAAAATATATTTTAAACAATTCTTTTATGTTAAAAATAATTTTTTAGGGGTATAAGTAGGATTAACATATCAATTACGTGTAAATAACTATATCTTAATGGAAAATTGATTTTTTCCCCCTATATACTCGTTACACTTTGCGTGGTATTAAAATCTGTCCGTTCTCGCGTCAGCAGCAAGCACGGTTTGTATATCTCTAAATGAGTAAGTAAAGTCTATAAGACTCCAGTTTCCAACCGCCTGGTTTAACTGACACTCTTAATTAATGAAGAAATAAAGGCGACTGGTCGATAAAAGGGAAGTGGCCGCGACTAGGGGACACTCGCCTTACTTAATCGAAATAGTTTTCCACGCTGTCTCGCGCCGCTCCACTTGTACTATCGTGCAGTAGAATTGGAGGTCCGTGGAAACGACATTACGTGCCGCTGGTAGAGTAATAAGGTGGACACGCGGCGCGCACGGTTGGCCGTCGTTCGGAAATCGATAGGGCGCGTCGTGTGCGAGCGTTAGGATTTCGCCAACTCGGCATCGAAGTCTCTGGAAGTCGAGAGCGAGAGAGAGAGAGAGAGAGAGGGAGGGAGAGTTGAACGTTAGTCGTCGGTTGTCTAGTCGAAATTCCGAAATTCCTCGCGCGTTCACGACTTATTGCCTCGCTTGTCCCGCAGGCCGGTTCTCCTCGGCAGACCGTTCCACGGTGCTTTTCGCATTAGTCATCGCCACCGCCGTCGAAACGGCGAAAGGCGACTCGCGTAGACCAGTTGGAGAGGCAGCTATACGTACAAGCGTATTTTGTTTCGCTCGAGCGACCACCGTCGACGGCCGCCCAAACAACCAACGATTTCCAAGTAGAACGCCTCGCAATCGCCCCGTAGATTACGGCGGCGATGGCCACCAAGATCCCCGCCGCGTAACACCGTGCGCTCGGATCGGCTGGAAAGAAAAAATACGATACCGACGATGGGGTCCGAGGGGAGCGCGCGTTTACTGGCCGCCCCGCGAATCGATTCCCTCCCACTCGTCGAATTCGGTCGAAACGCGTTACGGTAGGTCGTTAACCGGGGAGCGCGGCCAAATCCCAACCCCCTCGTCGTTACGAATTTGAGAGACGAGGCTGGCCGCCGTATGACTTCGGCGTGCGGCGTCGCTTTGGCCGGCGATCGAGGACCGATGGTGCGTGTGCCATGGGTTGTCGATTGCCGAGGAAGAGAGCTGACCCTGAAAATGGGTATACTTTCTCTCGGAGTCGGCTTCGGCCGTGCCCTGAGGTAGGGGAGCCCTTCGTGGCAGGACCCCGCCCTGGAGTCGAACCCCCCCCATACCCCCGAACGTTCTTGGCGAGCTCGAGGCAGGGCTGCCACCATCCGACACCCGAGTCCCGGGGTGCCGGGCTCGGCCTGTACGTTCCTGCCTCCCTCCCGTCTATCCCGGAGCTCATTCTTTCTCCGACCGTCGAGCAGTGCGGAACGCGCGCAGTGGTTAAACGTAGTCGTGCTCGGTTGCTCGGTGAACGCGGACCAGACGGATATTGGGTGTTCGGCGAGCGAAGCAAACGAGAAGAGCCAGTCCATATACGTGTGTTGTTGGAGATATTTTCGCCGGTTTTGTGCGCGCGTTACTCGCCACCGTCCCACGCTTCCTGGGACAGACGGGGAGGAGAAAGAACGACCGAGGGGCAGAGTGAGAGAGAGAGAGAGAGAGGGAGAGAGGTAGGCGATACACGGGCCGGCCGCGCAACACTCTCCGTTCGGCGGGAACAAAGGACCGCAGCCTCGAGCCGAGGGAATCGGCCGCGATCGGGCCTTAGCAGCGTGAAACCGATCGATCTCATCTGGCTCCACGTAGCCCCGGGGACATCGCGATCCTCCGCGTTCCTGTGACTCCTGCCGATTGGCCGCCACGTTTCCCGCACGAGGGTGAGTTTCTCGCGTCTCGCTAGTTGCGCCGCGAATTTTCCTCGGTCGCGTCGTGTACCTGTTGGTGATTTCGGGGGCGAAGTGTGTACGCACGAGGTGCGAGGGAAAGATCGAGAGGGCACGAGCAGCCGTGCCACAGGGATAGTGTGTGACAGGCTGAGGAAGAAGGGAAGAGAGAGTCGGGGAACAGGAGCAGGGAAAAGGAGCGACGGAGGGGAGAAAAAGGAGAGAAAGAGCGTGTGAGAGAGAGAGAGAGAGAGAGAGAGTGTGTGCGTGAGAGAGAGAGAGAGAGAGAGAGAGAGAGTGAGAAGGGAGAGAGAGCTCGCTAGCTCGCAATACGCTCTGGTGACAGAAAGACGGTCGGGTCGGACGGACGCACGAACGGACAGGCAGACCGACAGACGGACGCCGCTTCCCCTCCGTTTCTCTCTCGGCAGTCGGTCGCGCGTTACCGAGCCAAGTGGATGAGTTCGCGAACGCGCTCCCGCTAAAGCCTCCTGCTGTCTGCCTCTCGAGCAGTCGGCTGTTTCGTTACTCGTTTACCCCTCGCCGTTCGCCGAGCGAAGTAGAAGCCTCGTGTGCCTGCCAGCCGCTTCACCTCTCGTTCCTCTCGTGTCTGTCTAGACGCCAGGCCACGCACCCGAGCTACACGGCCCACCGCAGCGCGCGCGCGCGCGCCTCCGCCGTCACATCCCACCTCCTCCTCGGAATAATAATATATACTCCTCGGTATATCCAGTGTGTTTCTTGCGGCGAGCCGCGGCGAGGGAAAATATCGCCCCGACGCGACACTCACGACGCCCTCCACCGCCGAGGTGAGTACCAGCCACCCCCGGAGTTGGCCAGCGCCGTTCGCTGCTCTCTCCGCTCGTTTCGAGGCTCGTTGAACGCGCGCGCCAGCGACCCGCGTAGGGTCAGCACACCTTGCCTGCATCCGCGTGGTCGTCTCTCCCGTCACGCCGTGCCCCGTTACTCTCCAATTTCTCTACGACATCTCGCCGCCCACCGTCCAGCACCGATAACCACTCGCGCTGGCTACGTCCAGCAGCAAGATTACCGATCATCCCCGCTCGCTGGCCTTGCCAGCTACTCGCCCCGGACGAGCGCGTCAGCGTCGAGCGGGATTTTCAGCGTGTATACCCCCGCGCCATTTTGAAGATGGGCACCGTCAATCGATATAGCCGGCCGCCGCGCGACGAGCCGGCTTTCGATTCCGCGCTCCCTCTCGAACGGCGTTTCGGCTCTTGCCCGACACGAGACTTCGTTATGCCTGTTGGGATCGTCTTTCTGCGTGGTTGTTTGGCCTGCCTGGCGGTCGAAACGCCAGGCATGCGAGCCACCCGGCCTCCTCGTTCACGATCGAAGGATCGTTGGGAGCAGCGGCCGGTTACGCCATCTTGATTCCTTCTCCCACCGGTTGGCCGGTATTAACCCCCCCGAACGATCGACCGATTTCGTACGCACGATTTCCAGGCCTCTACCGGTGACCTTTCCCTCCGGCCACGATTCATTGGAATCCCGCGATGCTTTTCGCTCCGTCCTCTCGCGAACTGCCGGTCTTTTCTGATCCCCGATTTACGGGGCACGGGCGCAGAGGGAAAACGAAAGGCGACCATAGAAATTGGCAGTTGTTTGAATCGACGCGACGCGGCGAGAAAAGTTGCAGCGGAGGACGGGGGCTCGCTTTGTCTGCTCGCAGATTTAGCGGCGTTCGCTTGTTACCATGGCAAAAGCGAGGAGCGGAGAGGAGAGGGATAGAAAGGAGATACGTTCTTGCCTTAACCCGGGTGCCTTAAACAGAGGCGACGTGTCTGCCTGCCTGCCTGCCTGCTTGCCAGCCTGCCTACCTGCTTGCCAGCCTGCCTACGCTCTCTCTCTCTCTTACGCTCTCTCCTCTCCCTCTTCTCTCTCCCTCTCTCTCACTCGTTTGTGCCGATTTTGCATAGCAGGCCTCTACCTGCCGTGCATTTAAAACGCAGTCAAGGCTTCCACGGAAGCGATTGTTGTCGCTCGGGGAATGGCAGCCGGTGGAGAAAGGCCGAGAAAATGCTGGCCTGCCTGTGGATAACCTGGCTATCTGGCCAGTTGGCAGGCCACTACTCTCTGCGTGCACCTTGGCCCGTTCGTTCTCCTTCGAGTTCTCCCCGCCTCCTCCATCTCGCTTCTACTCTCGCCTTCCCCCCCTCCCCCGTCTCACTCCGCTCCACCTGGCTGAGATTGATTTTTCGAAGTGCCGCTTGAGATCTTCGAGCTTCGGAAGCCCCCTCCCCCAGTGCTTATCGCCCGTGAACTCGGGGGATCCCGAAAGAGAGCAGGGCGTCGGGACCAGCTCCCGATTTAGTTTCGCATTCGAATGCACCTGCGCCCAGCGTTCGCCAACGGTCGCGTTCCCGCGAATCAAGCCTCCTCCAACGTTTCGCGATTCGCCACGCACTACAGCTCCCCCGTCCCTCCTCCCGCGCCCGATGGCTTTTTCCCTCCTTACCGCAATATCGGCAGCAACCAGTTTCAGCAACGGCGAGTCCGCGCGCGATAACGGGTCGTTAACTTGCCCACATCTGCCTTTCTCTCGTTTACAAGAACCGAAGAAAAGAGCCGTTCCCGAGCGCTCGGGCAGACGTGCGCGCCCGTAGCCGAGAGCGCTCGAAATGCCTCGCGGCACGACCGGTTTTTCGCGAGGAAAGAAAACTGCCCGCCGCTCTTTTTCCATGCCCCGCGGTCGCTTCGGTGTCTCTCGATCGCCAGCCGATCCCTGAAACGTCGGCTCGCACCGAGCGTCCGTCAACGTTCTTTGCTGCTTCTTTTGTTCATCCCCGGGACTAGGCCCGTTGATCCGAGACACCGTTGTCCCGGCCTATCTGCGCGGCGTGTTTGCACGAGTCTTTAGATTCGGCTTCCAGGCACTTTGATGTTTGCACGGGGTCGAAGGGTGCGCGCGGCGCATGGCCCGAAAATAGCGCTCTGCTCCGGATACGCGTATATTTTTAAGCTCGCTTGGGGGGCCCCACCCTATCCCATCCCCTGTCCCACCTTTTCCACCCTCCCGCGCCACGAGAGAGCTTTTCTGTTTGGCCAACGATTTCCATCGGCACACACGCACGTGCGGACCCGCTCACGCATGCGGGACACGCGGCTGAATACGGGCCCCGTTGTCGCGCCGCCTCGTTCTCTCCCGGCGCGCTCATAATTCTCAATTTCGAGAACAGTGGGCCGAGGGCAGATGTCCTTTTTCGAGGGCGAATCATTGGCCTAGGCCCCCGCGCGCCGCCTCGAATTAGGCGCGTCGGCCCTGTGAAAATAATGGCCGATTGATTGGGTGCGCAGCGCAGTTGAGCCCCGCTGCTCCGTGGGAATCGACCACGCATCCTGCTCTCTCGCGCGCGGAGGGGAGACGAATCTTTTTTTCTCCTCTCTCTCTCTCTCTCTCTCTCTCTCTCTCTCTCTCTCTCTCTCCGTTTGATTGACGGGAATATGTTTTCTTTGGCATTAATGACTCGGCGAACGCGCGTTAACCGAGCGGCAGCTCGCGCGCCGCGTACTAGAGCGTTCGAAAAGTACGGCGAGTCCTTGATTTAACGCGACTCCGTTCACTGGGGCTCGATTGCGCACGCCTCTGAATATAATATCTTCCACGTCGCGACTGGGAAAATGGTGTTTTAATGACTGGCTCGTAGGAACTCAGGTTCAAGCCTCTGACTCACACCGCAAACACGTCGAAGCCGGCTATCGTTATCATTTCCCGAGTATTCGGAGCCTTACGGCTCACGTTCGATCGGCGTTATCCACGCCGGGCCCGCGTGCTCGTCTCGCAAGCACGCGTTCGCAGAGCCTCAGATCCTCCCCGGCGTCGTTTTAACGTCGTTAGAATCGCATAAACGTCGACGACATTTTCTCATTTGCATCGCCCCCCCCCCCCCGGGCCGTGTACCGTTGGAATTCAGTTCCCATACGTCGGTCCGCGCGATCTTGGCGCGACGATCGTCGTTAATGCCTTAACAACGTTCGACGGCAGTGACCGTTGAATGCGCTTATTAATCTATTGAGCGGATCCGCAGAAAGAAATCTTGGCGCACCGTTTCGTTTGTGCGCTCGTTCCCAGTGAATGGGCAATTAACCGTGCAGCCTTCGGAAACTGAAATCGTAGCTGGCCGCGTCGGCGCGTACGAAGCCCAGCCGTCTAATGGACAGGGACGTTGGTTTCGCAACGGCCTATCGCGAACAGGTTGCCGAGGAACAATCGCCGAAGTGGATTGCAGCTGGCTTAAGCAGCCCGCGATAGCCCAGATTTCGTTGCTATCGGTCGGATCATTGGATGACTCAGAGGTACGGCACGGTCCCGTTGGCTGTTCGCCTTGTTTCCAGAAAATCGTTACGCGCAGAGTCGTTGAACCGGTGTCCGCGGCGTGAATCGGAGAAACAAGTGGTCTGAATGGCGACCGACTTCCTTTCGTGCTCTTTTATCTTCTCGGCTTGTACGCGGTGGCCTGCGCGAGTCCCGGCATCAGCCGCGACTAATTCGCAGTAATTTTCTTGCTCCGGGGATTTCGCGTGGAATTCCTTCAGCCTCGGTCGTCGGCCGAAAGGAAAGAAGGGCGGTTTTATCTCGGCGACGCAGCTCTCGCGACCGCCGATATACTAAATATAGGAACGACAGCGAGAGAGATAAATCGTGGGTAGTAAGAGAGTTACGAGTGAGTTATGAGAGGAAAGGCTATTTTTCCCCGCGCGATGCATCCTCGTGCTTCCCACGAGCTCTCGCGATAGTTCGACACGTGTTTCGGCCCCGCCACTTAGCGCGGCTTCGATGCACCTCGGCCACGCTGGATCTATTTTTTACCCCCGGCAACGTCCACGGTATCCCTCGGCTTCCATGTGTTCGCCGCACTCGAGGACGGAACAACATAAATATTTGTCGAGGCTCTTCCTGCTGCCTAATATACGATCGGGGGCTAATTATGCGCTTCCTTTTTCCTCGACGCGGCTTCCTTGCCCGGTGATATTTCATCGCGCTCGAAAATACACGCTCGCAACCGGGCCCGCTGCGAGCCAGCCCCGAAACTCTAGCTGGCAGATCTGATTATACCGCGTAGCTTCGGACATTTCTCCATTTCAATCCCCACCACACCGCGATCGCATCAAAGGGATGGTAATACAATGGCCACGGTAATGTTTGTCGTAATTCGACGGGATTTATCACGGATCGCGAAACGAAGCGGAACTCTTAACAGCGTTCCCTCCACTCCGGCGAGCCGTGGTTCCTTTGTGCAGCGTGTATGTACTCCAATTTGCTCGGAAAATTCGGTTCCGACGAACGGGGGTGTCTCGATGGCGCGCAGGGGTGCCCGGCCATTGTGGGCCGTTATTCCGTTACGTAAGAATAATGGGAATAGGCTCCTGGGACCGTCGATAACGTACAATGGACTTCGAAGTGGAAAGTAATTTTCTATGTCGTCTTCCGCCTAGCTCTCCGTCGCCTCGTTCCCAAGCAGCCTTTCTCGATTGCCACCCGGTATACGCGCGGTGGACGGAGACCACCTAACGCATTAACGCAGGCGTAGTAAAGCTGTACCAACGACGCGAAAGTGCAATGCACCGTGAATAGGCTGGCAGAGACGAATGCTATTATTCAGTGACAGTGATAGGCGCGCATTCGAGCCGCGTAACTTCTGCTTCGGAAAAGCTGCGCGCACGCGTTTATCGTCGACGACGTTCCATCCGATACCGGCCGGCTAGCTGGATGCTCCCACCGTCTCGGCCGCTACAAATTTCAAGGCGTTCCGCCGCTCCGGTGTATCGAGCAGTCCCTCGAAAGCAGAATAAGCTAGTTCAATTTACCTACTTTCCAAGCGTCGCGGAATCCGTGTTCATGGAAACGCGGCGGCGGTGACCGGTAGTCGACGTGAATTCGATCGGCCCGAACGAGAAATGCCGCTCATCGCGCTCGCGTAGCGCGTCTCCCGACGAAAAGTCCAGTTACGAGGAAGGATTAGCACGCGGAACTAACCACCCTCGATAGTCTACTTTCGATTCCGCGATCGAGCGAGGCATTCCGCGCACGTGCGCGTCTATCTGTCTCTCGATCGTTCTCCCGTGGCAAGACACAAAGGGCAAACCCTTGCTCGTAGCCCGGAGCCGCAGATGCGTTACGCACCCGTGGGTTCGAGGCGGTCAGCGGCGCGTATCCACGCCACGTGGTGTTTAAAACGCAGCGTACATACACGCGATGGCTACTCGTCCCGCGTTCGACGTCGCTTCGCCTGGCCTCGCCTGGCCGTGCCAGTTTTTCGCAGTTCTCGCTCGAGCAACGGATCGCTTCCTCTCTGTCGGCGTGAGAGAAGCCTCGGGATCCACCTCGGAACCGTTAGCCACCGTCCACGTCGTTTCAACGGCTCGCCGGGCTATTTTCTATGACGATAATTACTAGAGAGACCGCCGGTTTTAAACGAAAGAGCGGCTTTCTTCTTCGCGCTTTCGTCCACCTTTGCCTTCCGAAGCGATTTCTCTTTTCGAGTGACGCGAGTCGGAGACGGTGGCCAGCCCTCTCCGATTTTCGTTTCGACTCTGGCGAACGACGCTCGTCCAGGCTGGCTAATTAAAAAAATCCCCCGATGAGGAAACCGAGCCAGTCTCTCTCGTTAATACGGCCAGCCTCGGTCTTTAACTCCCGGGGAGGGATTCCTATCGTGCCAGTTACGCGCTCCTTTCCCCCGTGGTCTTCCTCTTTGTCTCGCGATGCGGCTAGCTTCATATATTATTCATCGCCGTCGAAGTATGCCCCGGCGATTTCTTTCTCGAGCCGTGTACGGCAGCGAAAAAGCTCGGGGCGAAGCGACGTCGCCGGTCTCTCGATACCGAGGAATCTTTAGCAGCCGCACCTGCGCTTTTTCTGCGCCGACGGGCGCGCGCGCAGGCCGCGGCGCGATGACACAACCGCCTGTATCTTTATTAGAAATTGATTGGATCGAGCCGAGCCTTACCCGGCGCGGTGGGAATCTGGCTGGAAGAAGGTCGATGCGTCTGGCGGTCGCGGCGCGAAAGGCAGCCCTCGATCGCCGCGCGCTGCCAGTGCACCCGCATATTGATAAACGAATAAATCAACGCTTTATCGAGATCGAGCCGTGCGGAGCGATTTGCGCAATCGACACCGTCGAAGGAAGTACGCGCGAGAGCCGGCCTCTCGGCCTGTTTTCCCCCCGTTTCAATCGAATCGATGCGGACAAGCCGGCGGGATTACGGAGGCGTTTTTTCGGTGGCGAGCGATTGCGCGGATGAGCCGAGCGAGGGCCTACGGTTCTGTGCTCACTTTCGCCGTTTGATTGCAGGTCAGTTTTACTGGACGCGCGACACCTGATCACAGCATCCGGAGCGGGCGACGAACGAGAGACAGGCGACAGAGGTGAGACAGAGGACGGACAGCCAGGCAAAAAGCGAGCAAGATGGGTGTGAGACAAAGTAGAAGGTCCGTGGACATAACGACGACGCCTAAGAAGGAGGGGGTACCGGCCGAGGGAGGTGTCGGGGACGCCGCCGCACCTGGCGATGGCAAGCTGGAGAGGATCGAGGAGACCGACACGAAGCCCACCACCAACGGCATAGCGCCGCACACGGACGTGACCGAGGATAAAGACGACGCCACAGAGAAGGAGAAGGAAAAGGAGAAGGACAAGAAGAAGGAGAAAGAAAAGGTGAGGCCTCTCGGATACATTACACTTTTTACCCCTCTTCGATCGACCTTCTATCCTTAATCGAAATCCTTGGCTGAACCATTGTGTCGCGTGTCTAATTGTAAGAATCGACCGATGAAATTCTGACGAAATGTCGAGTTCCATCGTTCCTGGTACTTATTCGAGCGAGAATCATTCATACAGGCGACCGTCCAGCGCTTTTCAACGACTTCCACGAACCTGCTGAAACTTGTCTCTTAACATCGGATTTATCATCGCGGAACGTTTTATAATTATTATTATTATTATTATTATAATCGCGCGCGGTGAATCAGCTATCGATCGCGACGAACGTAACCGCGAGTGCATTTAGCTGGAATTTTTGCTGCGGCCCGCGAGCGGGGGGTTATTAATTTCAATTGATTCATCGACGATGACGCGCGACTTCTTGCCGCCGCGTCTCGCTTCGTCCGCGCAAAAAAGCGCGCGTTGGCCGGCCGGTGACTCCGTCTAGCATCGCCAAGCCAGGACCGCGCGCGCGCACGTTTCGCCGCGTACTATTCTGAGATTTGACCGAGGAGATATGCTACGCGTTTGATTCGCTCGGGACGAGCGTCAGAAAAACTCGAATCCCATGGCCAAAACGACCGAAAAGGTCTCCGACGGTGAAGTCGAGACACCTGGAGGGCTTTGGCAGCGGCTGCGAGCGATGTGTCACGTTCGAGCGGTCCGCGAACACGCTCCCGAGCCCGCGTTACTTTTTTCGAGCAACCCCTGAACCCTCCTGGCTGTCGATGGAATTTGAAAAGTTCGCGGGGAACGGGGCGAGCGGCTGTCAACGGCAGACGTTACGTTCGCGAGCCAGCCATCGAAAGTTCCAACTGTCGCTCTCGTCCGACTCGCATAAGCGTGCCAGTGTATTATCGCGAAAATGCTCTCCCGGCCAGACGAAACTTGATATTTCCTCGATTGAGCAACCCCGGCAGCTGTCATGCACTGGATACGCTAGCACGCGAGAAAGACGGAGACGGCTGCTGTTGCGCCTCTTCCTTTCATTTCCGTTTAACAGCAGGTCTTCTCCTATTGCCCCGTCTACCTTCGATCGACCGGGCCGCGGGGGCGTCGACAGGGCTTATCGCGTGTCTCCAATTTTCCCGTGGACTCTAGATCGCTTCTGCTTCTACCGTCGTACACTCCTTGCGCTTCGTGCGTTGTGCATCGATCCGACATCGCGTTTCTAGACCTCGCGCAAGACGCGTGCAACCGATCCCCTGGAAAAGCGTAGCTTCGCACGCAGGTACTGGCCGCTGTGTGCCACTTGGCTGCGGCGGGATAGCCATCTGTCTCTAAACGCCTCGCCTAGATCCTCGTCCGCGCGGAATCGCGCGAACAGAGCCGATTTCACGAGAAGGAAGAAGGAAAGCGCCCGATAGGCCTGCGCGAAATCTTCGGTTATCGCGCGGACGTAACCGCCGTATCAATTCCTCGATCTCGCTTTCACGCGCCAACCGCGTCACGGTAATTCGCCGTAAACCGTGTTATCGCTATCGAGTTTAATTGCGATCGGTGGACGGATACGTTCGACGAACGTAATCGCGTTCTTCTGTAAAATGATCTACCGTTAGCAGGTATTATTACTTCACAAGCTGCTAACACTCGTTCGAACACCGATTCTGTTTGAGGATTCTTTCCGGTGTAATGCCCTACAAAAATTACCATTGTTTAGAATTTTTATTTTTCACGGAAAGAATGTGTTTGCTAAATTGAAATATTTTCTGTTTATTAGGGGAGGGTTGCCTGTATCGTACCAGTTAAGACATTTTATGTTATATTTCATATTTGGTACTAATTTTAATGCTTCGACCAAAATAGGTGGGTGAAATTTTTTTGTATTCTCAAAACGCGTATTAACCCTTCGTTCGTACATCCCTTTTGTCGATCAACTTTGGCGTACCTGGCTGACTCACACTTAGAGCAATTTTTGATCTCATCTAAAGAATTCAATCGTAATGAAAAAAGTCATGGGCCAATTTCAAGGCTTCTAGAATGTATTCCAATAGTTTTCCGATTCAAATTTTATCACAGTTTTTGTAAGAAAATCTAGATTATCATATATCGGAAAAAACGAAGCAAATCTTAAAAAATGTGTAACTTTTACCAATTTCAATATTACAAACTCAAAATCTACGGAATTGTTGTTTAGATATCATATTTTGAGAAAAAAAATAGTTTTCAAGTCTGCTTTGGAGAAAAGGTATATATTTTGCATATAGAAGCGAGGCGAGGCGTAGCGAGAGCCTACCTTAAGGTTCCAACGCTTCGCCATTGATCGTTCTCCAAGCGCGCTTCGCCGTTTAACGAATCAGCCATTAAGCTCCGCAGCAGCGAAAGGCTCGAAACACTGTCGGCTGTCAAAGTTTCCCCGAGAAAAAGCTCGAGATACCGTTGGACAGTGTCCGAGGGATGTTTGCACAGGTGCTCGCGCAGGCAACGCGTTCCTGGCTAACTGTAATCGCGTCTCGCCGCGTACAAGCGCATACCTAACTGTCGTAGACGAATAAATCTTTTGTCCCGTCTTCCTTTGACGATGGACCACTGGGGTCGTTTGTTCCGCAGCAGCCGCGGAGGTATATGTATTGAGAAACGCCGCGCAGCCAGCAGCCCACCACTGGGATCTTGCAAAATCTCGAGGCAGGTGCGCGCGGCCACTCGAGAATCCTCTCGCTCGTTCCCCGTATCGAACACCTGCCCTTGATGCTTCGCCTCGGTCATTTATTTTTCGCCAGGATCTACGACGCCGCCTCGGCAGCGGCCACTGTTTCGCGAATAATTTAAGATATATCTGCCTGCGGGCTGTTCTCGAGAGAGCGGACAAACGAAGAAACGAGGGAGAGCCGGGCCTAATGGAAAGAGCAGGCCATACTTTGGTAACCTTGACCATGCAAATTAACGACGCGGTGCACGCGGCCTCCCCCCCCCCCCCCCTTCCCCGACCATCGCGTGCTCCCTCGGCTCGATTAAAAGGTAGTTTCGAAGCCTAGGGCGTCGCCGCTCCGCGCGATTTCCTCGGCTTTTCCGAGCGGGTTTCTTTCGCGGATCGACGAAAGCCCCGCGCGCGGAATAATAATCGCGATATCGCGGCCCCGTGGCACAAGTGTGCTCACGTTACCCGAGCGACCTGAATTCCACGCTGATAGTTTTATTTCGTAGGATAGCGCAGGCCGGAGCACGCGATGTTTTAGACGCTGCTTTATGTAGCGTAAACTATCTCAATTGAGAATGAGAGAGAGGGAAATGGTTCCCGCGTGAATCATCGTGGTCGCGCGGGGCATACAACGCGGCCAGCTCGGTTTATTAATTAATCCGAGACGCGACTCATCTGTTTGCCTCCGCTAATTAAAACTGCGCGCCGCTGGAATTCCATTGGAATGCTTTCTGAACAGTGATGGCGGCGACAACTGCCCGCCGAGGAATTTCAAACGCGATTTGCCTAATTTCTTCCAGCCTTCTTTCTGCGGCGTTAGTCACTCGACGATTGTTCCGTGATCGCTTCGCCCGAGACGAAAGCAAAACCGAGCAGTTAATGACGCGCTTTCGAAAGACTGGTCTGACTGGCGGAGGAGAATGAAGGCTAGAGACTTTTGGAAGCCTTCCTACAGACTTGTCTAGAGGCTCGAGAGTAGAGGAATCGATCACGGAAGGCGCGCGATTATCCGCACGAAACTCGTGGATCTGGTATTATCCTTATCCCGTCCGCCACTTTTAAGCCTCCCTCTCTCCGAGCGCTAATCGCCGCGAATTCCTCGCTCCGGGAATCTCATCGCCGCGCGCAAGAACGCCGCATCGTTCGGCAACGTTTTCGCGATTACTCGCGTGGAGACACGCGAGGACCGAGAGCCGTAGGACTTTTAATACCTGTTGGCTGATTCAGCGGTGAGGAATTCGTCGCAGAACACTGCACCTGCGCTCGGCTCGTCCTTCGCCGCGTCCTCGGGGCCGCCCGCCTATCATTTCTTCGTATTCCGATATCGTTCGATCGACAAACGCAGATTTCTCATCGGCCACGCGCGACGTCCCTGGCGCCGCGACGCGCGCACCGGCCCCTCTGAATATCAAACTCGAGATAACTCGTCGGCATTCTTTTATTTATAACGCGCAGCGCAGCCAGCGCGCCTTCCCCCATGAATATTTACGCCGCGGACGAAGAAAAGCGCCTAGAAAAAGAGAAATCTACGAGAGCCGGATGGACCGTGCGCGCATCTAATTCGCGCCCCTCTTGGAAACGAACTCGCGACCGAGGATGCATCGAGCAAACAAGCAGCCCCGGCTGCTTGCGGTTTATCGTAACGCCCGTTGACCCCAGGTTCGCGGGTTAACCGAAGATCCCAGATATGGGAAATCGGAATCGACGGGGAAGGGGAGAGAGCGCGTGATCGATAGCTGAAATCATTCGCGAGATTCACCTTTCGCGCGCTCCTTGATCCTTCGAACGCCTGCCGGTATCTAGTCAGCTTCCGAGGGAAGTGGGAAATTTCATTGGCACGCGTGGGGAAATGATATTGCGATGGTAAAGGTCGTCTCTGGTTCCCCCCAGCTGCGCTAGAAACCATTTGTTTCCTTTCTTCCCGGTAAGAAGCCGCGATACCGCGATATCCACGGAGAGGACGCCTCGCCTGGCCGACCAGAACGAAAATAACCGGATATTTACATAATATAATGCGCGTTTGAGGCGATGGAAGATTGTGCTCGGCGCCGAGGAGAAATAAAGGCGTGTCGCAGCTAGTGTTTTGCCTCTGTTATCGAACGGGTATGACCTGTGCGTGCGTCCTCGAGCCCCCTGGAACTGGAGCTCGCCTCGGTAGCCAAGCTTTTCACTTACAGCGGCCTTAGATAATTACGCCGGCCCGATTGTTTGCTCGATTAGCGGCCGGGCATAATAGCGTTTGGCTCGTTCGCGAGGGCGCCGCGAGGGGGGGACTCGTAAACGATGAAACGGAATTGTTCTGGAGGATTTGCATCGATAATAAAGCTGGCCGATGTTTACGCGATCGCCGGGCGTTAAAGACCCGTCTCGGCCTCGGCCAGGCTGGCAAACAATGCCCGCTCCCCGCTCCTTCGTTTTCCATTAAACCAGCATAATGCGCGCTGAACGTTGGACGTAATGATTCATAAAGTAGAATAATTCAGTATCGCGCCGACCAGGAGCACGATACGCGCGGCGTCGCTAGTTCGCTCGTACAGGAGATAACGCAAGAGCGTTTCATCGCCTCCGAGAATTACTCGATCGAACAAATGACGCACTTCTCGCGCTTTCCCTTCCGTCGCTGTTGATCTTGACTCGATCACGCAGCTCCAATCGTTAATCACTTCCGGCCAGCTATCTCGTGTACATAATCTGAAAATCAAAGAGTGGCGAACCGTTTCGCCGGGGCGATTATACCACCGTAAAACCGCGGACCCTCGTTCGATCATTACTTTCGCGTTTGATTAAGCAGCGAAGGGGTGAAATCGGTTCACGGGGCCGCGAGTAACTCGCGCGGAGAAGCTCGGTCGCGCCACGCGATCCCCTCGTCAGAGAACCGCTGATCGTCCTCTGTAATCCGAGATTTTCGCGGTTTCATCCCGTACGGCGTACGTGGTTCCCGGCCGCAGCTGTCCCGTTCCGATAAGTCTCGCGACTGTTACTGCGAGCTGCTCTCCCGCTTTTTTCCCTGCCCCCGTTCCTCGGCGAATTTCTTGCCGCCCTCTCCTCGCACGCGCAAACACAAATTGCTCCCCTGACCGTGCGCCGAGGCACTCTTCAACGGCGAAGAACTCGGTAGCGGGAAAATTTGGTCGCCGCGATGGCGCGAACTCACCGCAGCAATCTGCCGACCGATCACGGAAATCCTCGCCAAGAAACAACGGCCGCCCGTTATTTTTACGGCGTCTTCCGAGAAGCAACGATTTCCATTCACCCGTTCCGCTCGCTTGCCGTTTATCTCGATTCGCGATAGAATTGTCGCGTTTCTCGACGTGTCCTTTCCGCCTCGAGCATGGTGGGTCGATGAGAAAACTTTGTTTTACGGCTAATAAAAGTACTCGCGGCGAAACGAAACGGAACGATTCCACTCGGCGAGCTTTACGAGCCCGCGAGAGTACGTTTGCAGTAACGCGTGTGTCGGAGTCGATGATAAATAAGTAAGTATGTATGCGTGGAGTAGTATTTTGCAATCCGGGCGCAGCTGCTCCTCCCCCAGGTGCTCCAGATTTTCTCGTCGAATTCGCGGGCAATTTTCGCCGCGATGGGGCATTAATACGCGGGCAGTCGGTTCTCCCTCCGCCTTAACTTTCGAAACTCGGGTTCTTTATAACGGGAAGCTGTGCTTGATCGAATATCTGCTTGTGTTCGCAGTCAGAGGATGTAAAAGCCGAGGAGACGAAGCAGGAGTCCACCGGCGAATCTCCCGCGGAAACGGTGGAGGCCACGACGCCCACGGAAGCCACCCCCGCTAGTCCCAACACCGCAACTTCTCCAGACAGCAAGGAAACCAAAAAGAAGGACAAGGTGAGATCGATCGTCGCGAAATAACAGTCGACACGGCAGCGGGACGAAAACTCTCCGACTGATTGCACGGCGGTTAGAGGTCGTAATTTGCATGGAGGAGCGCGGCTCGAGGCGCTCGAACCGCGCCAGCTGGATTATTTCGTCGGCGACGTGACGCGCGCGCGCGCACGCACGCGCCCTTTGCAATTAGAGAAATAAGGCAGCGCGTAATGAGTCCCCCGATCATTATCGATGCCGTTTCCTCGTTCATAGATGAAGAAAAAGTGGTCCTTCAGGTCGATCAGCTTCAGCAAGAAGGATAAGAGCAAGCCAGCCCGCGAGGAAGCGCCCAAGAATGGAGACGTCACCAAGGAGGAGCCTCTCGCGGAGGTGAGTACAGAAACTTACCTTACCGGGTTCGCTCTTCTTGTGTCGCTGTAGAGCGTGGAGCGAACGACCACGGCAACGCAAGAACGCCGCATTTACAACGGCCCGACGGTTCCGTTAATTGTGTCATCCTGTCGTCTTCGGGGGAGAAATAACGCGATCCCTTGCCTCGTCCCGTTCTGGGCGGGCGGGGGTGGCCAGTGGGGATCGAGAAAAGAAGCCAAACAGGCGCATGTACATACGTTCCCTACGAAATAAAGGGCATGGGCAGGCACGCTCAGCTGTTGCTCCCGAGCAACCGACGTTCCGTTGATTCATCGGGGTGTACCTGTAAAAATTCGCGCCGCTCGCCGGCAGATCGATCGCGAACGGGTACCGACTAGCGGGCTCGGCCGTCCAGGAACATAATGGCGAGGCCGGCGTAACGCAAGCCAGATCGGTGCTCGCTCGAGCGTGATTTGTGCTCTCTTCGATTTCAAGCAATCGGTACGTACAGTGCCTGGCGTACGCGGCGTAATCGAGAACGACCACGCGATAACCGTCACGGATCGAAAGGTCCGCGCGCGCGCGCGCGAGCTCCGGTGTTTAATTGGCCTCGAGACGTCCAATAAATCCTCGGGCCTCTCGCGATTATCAGAGATTTATTTCGCGGAAAAATGATAAGCAAATACTGGAACGATCGACGTTAACAAAGTCAATTATAATATCCGAACCCGGGCCGGCGATTTTTCCTCCCCTGGGTGTTTGCCCGGAATATTTATGGCGCGGCCCCGATCGCCGGCTGCGCGAAACGCTGCGGCCGCCCGGACGCGTCTACGTAGCTATCATTAACCAGCGTAGGCTTTCGATTTCTCTGTTTCGGCTTCTTCTCATTCTTCCTTTATCGCCGATCGAGGATCTCCTCTGGAACATCGACCTCTCCGCGAGCGGCGCAATTAACGAGGCGCGGTACTTGACCAGCGCGTCCCGTGTTCGGGGAGACCTATCGAGATCTCGGCCAACGATTCCAAGGACGAAGGGCACGCCAAGTGTCGGAGTAGGTCGGCAAGCAGTGTGGAGCCGCTTAATTGGACTTAGAATCCGTGGAGTTCTTCCGTGTCGGGAGGAATAGAGGAGAGGGAGGGAAGGACTCGTTCCGCGACGCAGTTGCCACTCGCTATAAATCCCCGAGCGAGAGCGGATGTATAATAAGTAGCGAGAGGTTGGCCTGTCTCCTTTTCCCCGTACCCTCCCTCTGGTTGTCGAGCCTAGCCGCGTGTAGGCGAACCGTAGCCTCGAGATCGTCAGGGCTAATCTCCTCGTTCCTTTACCACCTTCTTCGTCTTCTTCTTCCTCTGCCCCTGGTCTCTGTCCCGCGCGCACCACGGCCGCGCTCCGCCGCAGACTCTTCTCCCTTTCTTTTTTTCCTGCAACCTCGCCGCGGCCAGAAAGAGGTGGGAAGGGCGTACAGCCCGTGACTCATCCTTCTGGTTCGTCGTACCTCGCGAGTTTCGTGATAGGCCGCCATGGAGAACCGGCTTCGAGTCACTGAATTATCCCCCTGGCTTCTCTCTCCGTACCCGATTCAGGGCTGCTCCTTCTCCGTACCCTGCGCCTCTCCCCTCGCCCTCCCCGAACACGTAATCGTCGTCGTCCTCTGCTTTACCTGGCCTTGATCGAAGGAAATAAGTCGTCCGTAGCTGTCCGCGTTGGTAAAATTGACTGCTCGAGTCCGCCGTGGGTCCCTCGTTCCGAACACCCTCTTCCTACGGAGCTCCATCGCGACTCGAATGCGTTAACGAGCCTCTACTGGACGCATAGCGTTATAAATACTCCGGCGGATGAGCGTTACGTTTCCATTTATCGCTGGACGATCGATCGGAAGATGATCGATGCCCTCGTATCGGCTTCGTTAGACGCTCAAAGGAGCACGTCCGTGTTCAAGTCTCCGGCGGAGACGTCTCACTACGCGTCGGCAAGTCCTGGCGAGCACGCGGCTCTCGCTCCCTTCGAGCAGGCTGCATTCCGAGTGATTAAGGGAGCCCGCGAGTAGTGGTGCGTGTGATTACACGGCTGGTAATGGCGGGATGTCATTGTGCCCGCGGTGTTATGACACCAGCGTGCCCAGTGACTTATCGCTCCCCGCCTTGTTATCCCGCGTTTCAGCGGGCATTTTGTACCATCCTCCTCGTTTGTTCGCTGGCGTTACGTCGAGTTCCGTTCAGCCCGTTTGATCGTTTGATCGCTGGATCGTTGAACGCGTTATCCTCGACTCGCTCCTCTGTGCCTCGCGCCTATTACGCGCGGCCCGGCCGATCCGAGCCGGCTGACCTCTTGGCTGCTCGTTTATCCCCGGCGCGCGTGCATCGTCGCCGCTCGGATTTGCGTGTGCGGATCTTTTTTACAGACGAGGGACGACTACGCGCGCGGTGTGGCCCGCCGTTGCGGTACCGGCCCGTGGAATGAGAATGGGAGTGGTGGGCTTGTATTCTTCGGTGCGCCCTCCTACGGGACGCGGAATCATAATCGTGGGACACTCGCCAAACGTGGACACGATCCTTTGCCGCCTTGTCTGAAATTCCGGGGCGAGCAAGTCTTTCGGGGGAGAGTCCCTCTAAACTCGATATCGTCACTCGTGCTCGTCACCAAGTTTCACATCGTCGCGAGTAGAGGAAGGGTCGTCTCCGTTGCGGAGTAACTTGGGGCAAGCTTGAGTCAGCGATTCAATAGCGATTCGTACGCTCACTCCGAAACGTGCCGTTGCACGGAATTGTTCTGCATCGATTCGAAACTGGCACAAGGTAAGTTCAGAGACCTTTAGGCCGAAAGGAAGGGAGCAATTATGACGCAAGCTGGGTACACAGGGGGGCGCGAAGCATCGACTCGATTTCCTACGGGAAGTGGAACATATCTGTCAGAGAAATCGGTAATGGGGCCTGCAGGAGAACTGGTCGTCTACGGTTCTGTCCGCTCATTGTGTTGGCCAGCAGCATGGTTCAATGGCCCAAACTTCCCGGATACGCTTACCTCGACGGCGCGTTATTTCGTCGCGAAAAAAAAAGCTCACATGGCTGGTTTGCGAGCACCGACTCTCGACACACCCGTTAGCCACGCGGCTGTCGCATCGACGATCGGATCTCCATGTTCTACTCCAACCTCATCCACCGTCAGAGCGTTTGGAGCACTCGTCACGAGTTCATTGCAGAGTCCTGTCGTCTTTCGCTCTTCCCTCTTTCGTTCCATTTATTTTCCCGTTTCAGTTACGTTGTGAATTAACGGGACTAGTCGAGTCAGATCCAGGGAGCATCTCGAGTAGGGAAGAGTCGTGTAGTACCGACCGTTCTAAGTTTTTTTTTGTTATATCTTGGAGTAGGGTCGATAAAAATCAGAAATTCAAAAACGCGTTTGTAGTATAGATGGAACTTAATGAGAGGAGGGAAATTATTTTTGTGAAATTTAATGATAAGAATCGATGTTTCGCAAAAGTAAAAAAGTTGTAATTTCTAGAAACGAAAAATTGTCGTCCAGTACCGACCAACTATTAAATTAGTAGATTTTTAGGTCTAAATGATTAACAATGTTAATAAAAAGACATTTAATTAGTACGATACAAGATTTTTTTCAAATTTTATTTGTACAAACTCGCAAGTAGAATAACTAAGCATTCGACGTGTACCCAACCGTCACATTCGGTGCACTGCACCCAATCGTTGTCAAATAATTCCTTGCAAACAGAGCTGAGCAAAATTTTTATTTAAATAAAATTTCGAATAACGAATAAAAAAATTAACTTTATTCGTCGAATAAATTCTCATCGAATAGAACAATTAACTTTATTCGTCGAATAATCTAAAGTTAAAGTAACTTTTATTTGATCCTTATTTACATAATTTCTTATTTAGTTAATGCCCAACTCTGCTTGCAAATAACACACTGGATATCTTCTTCATTAAATCCTAGCTTCCTGTTTGTTAGGTTTTCATACCTATCCTTATTTACTTTATTTTTCTGCGGGAAAAGGTAGAAGGAAGGCTAATTGAACATCTTATAAATTAATTTGAGTTGTTAACAGATTGAAATTACAGATAAGAAAAATTTGGTCCCTACTGGTTGACACAGTCTGTTGGTCGGTGCTGCACGACAGTTGGATGATCGGTACTGTACAACAAACACGGGGAAACACTTTAGATCATGGTATATTATGTAGAAAAAAATATTGCAAAAATATGACGTTTTATTAAACTTAATAGACTAGAGATAGTATACATATTAGGACAGAATCATTTACGTACACGAGAAACAAAAGATCAGCTTTAAAAAATAACGTTTAACCCACTGAATATCAGCGTATACGTTTAATGCCTCAGAACATCGAGAGCAATAGAGTAAACAATACGGCCCCGAACTAGGTTATAGAGAATTCTGATTTTCATTGGTTAATTGAAATAAAGTGTTAATATCTGGTCGAAGAAGCGAGAACTAGCTTTGGTCGGTACTGCACGACTCTCCCCTAATTGGCGCCGAAGCTGGCCACGTTACCGCTCGCAAGATCTTCGCTATCGCCGCGTTGCAGAGCCGCAATGTCAGCGCGATAAGGGCGCGGTCGCCTGTTAAAAATAACGGAGCTTCTTATTTATTATCCGCCAAGAGACGTAATTTGCGCGGCAACATAAATTCGCGTAATCGTCCCTCTCCCCGGTATCGCGCCTATCCCGACCCGGTTCGCGCGTTCTCCGCTAACATTTTATGCGATCGTAAACAAGCCCCGGTAACGGCGTGAGTAGGGAACGCGTAGGAGGGAACGTTAGATCGGGGGGGGGGGGGGTAGCGTTTCTATTACCGCGACGACCTATTCCGCTGCCTGCGGGGGCAGGAGAGGCCCTCGTCTGTTTGCGAAACCCGCGCGAGCCTAGTCTCGAATTTTATCCGGCAGGCCGCGCGAGAGCTTTTGCCTTCGCGCGGTAATCGAATCCTCTGCCGCGCGTGATCTCGCCTCCGCTGGTTGCTAAAGGCGATTGCCAGGCCCTCGTCGGAAGATGTACCATTGGAAGGGAATCCCCCCCCTCGATGGCCGAACCGGGCTAGAAGTGGTTTCCATCGACGAGGAAGATCGAGACAGCACACGGGGGTGGGATCTCCAAGAGGCGCGGAAGGTTCGCTCGAGAGTCTTTCCGTCTCGCGTTCCTGCTTTCGCACCTACGCGAATGACACATTGTTTCCAAGCAGCCACCCTCGCGCGAAGCGCCGCGAGAGAGGCTGCGTGGAAGGGGGTGTGGTTCGAGCGCGCGTGTGTCCTCGTTCTTTGTCCCCTCGACGCTGGAAACTCGCTCGTCGGACCAACGCGGGGAGGCCGAGTTCGTATACCCCGCGGCTGGCTGACTTTTATTGTAAAGAGTTAGAAAGGCGATACGGGGCGTAGCTGGAGGACGTAGCAAAACACTGACGGGGGTAGCGCGGAGTTGGCACGCGCGGAGTGGTATTAATTAGCGCGACATATAGTAGGCTAGGGGGTGGCGGACGAGGCGGACGGGGGTGGATGGGCGGAGGAGGTGTAACGGCAGCATCGAAGGCAGAAGGTTGCGGCTTCGCCTCGCGTGACTCAACCCCGAGGAAAAAAGAAAACACCTGTGCACGAGGGTTAAGGGCAGACTGCGAGAGAGTTTGGCGAGCTGCGAGCACGATGGCAAGGGGTGAGAAAGACTTTCACTAGCTCCTTTGTTCTAACCGTTTCATGGTCACGAACCTGGGCGCGTTTCCTTTCTTTTTCACGGGCCGGCCTGGCTCTCCGGGTAATCGGTAAGCCGACGTGTCCACGTGAAAGAATAACACCGGGAAATATATATATATACCATCGATGTCCGCGGCCCTGCGAGTGTTTTGGGATGAATTGTTCGGAGGGGTCCCCGTGGCGCTCGGGCAAGAAACGGAGCGATTTGTTGGAGGCAAGGAGGGCCGATCGTAACGCGTTCGGATGGTACAAATTTATGTGACAAGTGACGAGATACGGCGGCCTCCTCTCGGCTGCTCCTCTTAAAATATGTCGCGGCCACAGTCGCACATGCAACGGTACATGCATGCACCGAGGCGAATACGTGGCCGGGCGTGCAACAGTGGCAAAAGATCGGGTGGACGGTTAAAAACCGGTTTGCTTCGCCGCGGAAGGCGTCTCGGTAGTTTCTACTGGCTTCGATTTCATTCCTAATGGCCCCGATGAAATTCATCCCACGACCGTTCGGCGAGCTCCCGATTGCGTCGTCGCCATTTTTCCCCCCCGCAACCCACATTTTTCCCAATTACCTAACGCTTTACCTGCGGCCTGCCAAGCCGCGTAGAACTTTGTTCGCGAACGGTCGAGCCAGAGAAGCGAGAAACCCGCCGCCGGACTCTTTATATTGCCCTGGCGAGGGTAATTGCGCGAGTAAAAGTCTGCGCCAAAAGATTCCCAAGGAACTTGATTCCGCCTGGCGTGCTCCGCTCGATTCCTCTCAGCCAGCGGAGGGCAACTTCGAAGGGATGGTGGGACGGTGGTAGGGGAAAAACAAATCCTCTCGACGTCGAGCGTTTCGCAAGTCCTCGAATCCCTGACAGGCGGTCCTCTAATCGCGCGGCGTGCGCAGGCAAATCGCCAATTAAGCCGGCGCGGCGGCCGGTTAATGAGACCGCGATGAATTCGCCGAAAGAAGGAGAAAGGACGGGTGGGGGAGGGTTCGAGGGGAGAGAACTGTGGATTTCACGTTTCAGCGCGCGTTCACGGTGGCGTAGGAATTCGGCAGGTGTCTCTTCAGCCCGACGAAAATCGAATATCCATCTCCTTCGGTTGCCTCGCGTTCCCCGGAAAGCCACTTTCATTCGCCGCGATGAAAGCTCTGTCGTCCCTTTCCACCCCCCCCCCATTCATTTTTTTTTCTTTTATTCCCACTGCCCGATCTGTCTTGTCCAATCTTCTTCGGTCCGCTCGTTCCCTCGCTATTCCGTTCGCGCTGGTCGGGCGACAAGCAGGGGGGACGAGCTAGAGACGAGGGACGCGTTCGTTCCTAGTGTGCCAATCGCATTTCGCCCCGTGCCACGCGTCCCTCCGCGCCCAGCTCGCGCACAATGCGACAGGTGGAACGCGAATAAAAAGCACGAAAGTTGCGACAACTCGCGCGGAGAAGAGGAGCCGTAGCGCGCGTGCTCCGTGCTCTCCACGAGCTTTCCTTTCGGGGTTCGATGACCGGTCGTATAAATACTCGGCAGTCGATTCGAATCAATACGGCCGCCGGTTCGGGGATTTTTCCATCGGACCCGCGATCGAACGCGGAGTGCAAAGACCTCCCTCGTCGACGCTCCGCCTCGCGAGACCCACCGCCTCGACCGTCTCCTCTTCAGAGTACCGAAATGGAAAGTCGCCGTTCACTGTTCTAACGGAACAGTTTAATCTTCTTACGGCGGATTACACGAGGCGAAGCGGACTTTCCTCTTCGTCGAAAACGGAAGCGTTGAGAACGGGAACACAAGCGCCTTGGGCGTCTCCGGCGCGGGAGAAGCAGCCGCGAGAACAATCGATAGAGATTCGTGCGTGCGCGTGCACGTGTCGCTGATGAATCTCAAGGGGCTACTAACGAGTCGTAAAAGATGGAAAGTTAACGAGCCACCGGGCCACTCTTGACAGTCGCCTTTCAGCCTCTCCGCGGACCTGCCTGTCGTCTTCGATTTAAATTCAGTTAAAAAGAACCTCTGCGAGCCGACGAGAGAGAGAGAGAGAGAGGGACAAATAGAAAGGGACGAGTAGGTATACGTTTCATTGTAACCAAGCACAAAAGGAGTCCACGACCCGGGCTCGGAGGGCCGCGTTTCACCCCTTCGATCACCCTTTGACTTTCCCATCCGCGATTCGGGAAAAAGATCGCTCGATTATCTGCGGCCGAATTCCCTTATCCAAATATCAGTTGCGCAATCTCGCCGGAGAAAGGGGGGTGTTCCCCATCTGTCCTCCCATAAGGAAGAGGAAGCGCCCTTTATTCGGCCCGTTTGTCTCGCTCGACGTCTCCTTGCGTCAACCTAGACGTCCGACTGTTTCCTTCGATCCGGCGGTCTGTTTGACGAATAAATTGGATCCCAGGACGGTGCGCGCCAGCGGGTGTGCCCGAGCAGCGTGCTGTCGGCGCACCAGAGGGCTTTTCCTTCCCGTACGTTTCCCTCTGACGTCTTATTTCGCTGGCAGAGAAAACAATACGCAATTACAAACTAATCGAGCTCGAGGCGAGCGGCTGGCCAGCAGCCAGAACTGTTGAACGCGCTCTACCCCTCGCCGGTGTCTAGAAGCCATCGGGAGGCTGTTTGGATTAAACGGATTACCTGAAGAGCGAGCCTCTCTCCGCTGCTGTCGACGAAACAGTTCACGTCGCTATTTTTTCTTTTCTTTTTTCACTCCACCGCTATCAACGCTCTCTCCCACCGCGGATTAATCGACTGCGTCGCCGATGCGCTTCCGAGCGAGTATTTATTCCCGATGCGTCCGGTGTTCGCGGTTAAGTAGAATTGTCGCGTCTGATAGCAAGAGTTTCGTGGTGTTGCGTCACTTGGAGGCGCTCAATCGATCAGAGTGGGGGTGAGTGGAGCCTAATATAGTATCGCTCCGCGTTCCGTAATCTCCAGGGCCAAGTCTGTTGCGCAAATACCGCGTCTACGCAGTTTTCTTCCCCGCGGGACACGGTCGATAGCGAGATAGACGATCTGCGACGAAGAAGCTTCGCCCGCGACTCCGTCTCAATCTCCTCGGTGCCCTAAGGCGCTGGGGAAACGCTTTCCATTGGTCGAGATCGGTCGGCGGCTTAACGAGCAGGCCGCTGAATTACGCAATTTCGGGAGAAGCAATAACGGAAGGAAGGATTTCTCGTGCTCCCTCTTCTCGTCCAGAATTAATTCTCTATCCCTATCTGGCTGGCGGAACGGATCTCCCCGTCGCTGAAAAGCCATAACGCGAAAGGAAGGATCGAAGGGGGGGCAGGTGGCTGGACGAAGCAGGCTCTCCCGGCGAGTAGGTGATCAAGCGCCTCCCCTCGGCGAGATGCTGAGAAAAAACGCGGGGCCTACCGTTCTCCCCACCCGCGCTTACCGGAAAACTCATATTTTTATGGGAAGACCCTGCGTTCCCCGCCCTGTCTTGTCCGTTTCAATTCACTCGGTAACACGCCACGAAGGGGCACGGAACGAGGAAATAAAGCACCACGCCCCCGTGCGCCGTTGGAAAATTAATTTGGTAAATGCGACGCGCGGTTGTCCCGCGATTACTTACTACGCCCGCCGCTCTGCCACCAGCGCGGCCGTTTCATTCGGCCGACACGCCGGAAAAGTGTGCCGGTTGAAAGACCTCCCCCTCGCGCAGATCTCAACCTCGTTATCACTTGACGTCATCGCGATTGCTATTGTATTAAAACTACCGTCTGACGAATATATGCGCGTCCTTTCGCCGCTCGCTTGCCCCTTCTTTATTTATAAACGGCTGTATCAGGCGTGACACACTTGGCGTCCGCATTAAAATGCGAACCGAGACGGCGATAAAAATGAGCGTAAATACCGCCGGCCAGCGAATCGTCGGCCGGAGGGCCCCGGTCGCATTATCTCCGTTGGCTCTTTTTCAAGCGATCAACAATGTCAATTCGATAACGTATGCTGCGACTTGTTGCCGATCCCGCGATCCCTGGCAACGTCCAAAGTCTCGGTGACACCGTGTTACGCTGGATATTCGCGCGGAGAGCTTCCACGTCGACAGACAGGTCGGCGTTTTGTTTTTCTCCGCAGCGAAATCCGCGGATCGATCGCGACTAAATCGCGATCAGGACTGGCGGAGTTTCCGCCCCTTTGGATTTGGGCGTCGTCGCCGTCGCCGTCGTCGTCGTCTAGTATCGAGCGTCCCGACGCCGGGACGCTCGGAGCTGTTGCCATGCCGACCGACGGGGGCTACCAGGGCTTTTCGCATTCACCAGGCCTGCCACGGGGCGAAAGACTCGCGCCACTCTCGGGCGCGAACAAGAAACTTCCCTCCGCCCAACGATTCCTCGGCTCCGATCGAAATTTCCTCGCGGAAATCACGCGCGGCTACCTGCCTGCCCTCGGGCCGCATCCGAATTACGCGCACAATCCACTTTCGCCAGCAGCCCCCGTCCCCCCGGTCGTGTAAAATTCATCCAGTTTTGCCCACGGAAAAACGGAAGCTCGTCCACCCCCGTCGCTGCGACAAGACTCTCGTCGAGCACGGTAGATCGCGATTTCGCAGCTCGCATTGCTGGTCGGAGTTTCCTAGAATTTCCAAGTCACCTTGGATATCGGAAGCGGATCAGGGGAGGAGGGTGGTCGGCCATCGAAGGCTCCGCGAGGATTTGGAAGCGATAAAAGGGAGCTCGAGGCGAAGCAGGCCTGTTTTATTGATACGGTAGAGCCCGTAGTTGATCCGGGAAAATCGGAAGTCGCGTAAGCGTCGAGTATAAAGGGTGCCGGGATCGGTTTCTCGACTCGTGCCGCGTGGCGATGAAAAGGGACCAGCTGGAAATTTCGCGCGAGACACGTTAACGGCGAGGGGGGCGTTGAAATTAATTGGCGAGGATTTTAACGCGTGACGATTTCGGGCGCCGCATAAATAATTCAGCGTTGCTTGTCGGACGTGTATTGTCGCTGGTCACGGCAGCGAAGAGACAGGCCGGGCGGCGGGAGGGGGGCAGGCGCGGTCGCGTTTTGTTTCGTTAAAAAGGCCGCTTCTTAATTAAGATTGGACGCGGCAAATGGGATCGCGTGATTTCCCAGGTGGAATTTCCCGTCTGCGGTGGCCGACTGCCGAGCCTCGAAACCGCACGACTCGACAGCACGCTTTCCAACCAGAAGACACTCGATAACGAGCTTTTCCGTCCATTATCTTCGCGCCTTTTTTATTTCCATCGCGGCCGGCCCTCTTTACCCCCCCTTCGCTTCTAGCCCGTGAATGGGTGTACCCGTCTCCCCCGACCTCTTCGAGGAATCATCTGTCGGCTGAAACAGCCACGGCTCGCGTAAGCCGAATGCAAATTGCGCCCGGTCTATGGTGCTCGCCGTTTCTAATTAGAATCATCCCCATTCCTTCCAATTTATCGCTGAAATCGCGCGAAATTACGGGTCCAGAAAATAGAAGAGCAGCAGCCCCGTGAAACATTTTCCGCTCGGCGACACGTAGAAATTTCCCTCGTCTGGATCTCCCTGCGTCGCTGGATCAACGGAACGCTGGGGCGAAAAGAGCTCTCTCGTTTTCTACGATCGTCCCTACCATTCTTCTGCTCCTTTTTTTTCCTTCTTTTTTTTCGTATCGACGTTCTCGTTTCGACTCTTCTGGATTCGCCAGGGCGTACGAACGTATCCGGGCAGCCCGCGACGTCGAGCGCAATTTGTAGCAGGAAATCCTGCCGCCGATACGCGAAATATTCCAAACGTGTTCGCGTCCCGGAACGATGACGGGCGGGAAGGAAGGAAGGAAGGAAGGGGGCCGGGGGAGACGGGGATTTCCGCGAATTCGCGGATCCTTTGCTGCGGGGGGAATGGAATTCTTACGTGCTCCGGGGAATCGACGGTTTATGAAACGGGGGGAGGTTGGTAAACACGTTTTCACTTAGCTCCGCTTATTCGAAATCCCCGCTCGGTGGAACCGGCAGCGAGATTCGGCGGCTGCTCGTTGAGAACGCGCTCGCTCGCTCGGAAGATGATGATCGCTTTCGCAGATCGAGTTCTCGACGGTGCATCGGCTCGTTCCCGGGCAATTGGGTTAAGAGGCACGTAGCCTTCTTTCAGAGGACCGAGTCAGCCAGGCAACGCCCTCGGCTAAGGTCGGCTCACGAGTGGATCTTTCAATATTTATCGGGGGCCAAGTAGTTTGCCGTAGTTACGGCATCATCGAGAGTTTCGCCGCGTGGCAGCGTTTCTCAATTATGCAGGGGGGGGGGGGGAGGGCAGGACATTTCCGGGAAACAGCTCGCGGCTGAGGGCTGAGATTCCGCGCGCTTCGTCGTCGTATCGATCGTCGGACAGCTTTCAAAGATTCAACCCTCCATCATCCCTTCCGTCGATCGAGCGATCATCGTTCCCTCAAACCACGCGGCTCGCCTCGGCAATCGGAATTTTTTATGCGTCTCGGGATCTTCACGAGTTTCGTTAGGAGCGCGGTAGCAGACCTGCGTGGAGAATGTAAATGGAGGGAAAAATTGCGACTGGTCGGCGAGCGATGATTATCGTTGACCGCTCCCCTTTGGCGGATCGTTCTCTTCTAACTTTCGTGCGGTTGAATCCGCGTATACGAATGATAAAATCGATACCCACTTCTCTCTCCCCCCACTCTCTCTCCCTCTCTCTCCTACTCTCTACACACACCCCGCCCTCTTTGTGTTGCGTTTCGCGACCCTCTTCAAAGGGTGAAGAGAGCGGACGAGAGGGTGAATATAGAGGAGAGTGCGTGCGTGCGTGCGTGCGTGCTCCTCGGAGCGTGTCGTTGACGCCGTCGCCGCCTTCGTCGGCGTCGTTTCGTGTCGTTCCTGTTGCACGAAACAACGGGGCTTCCCTGCGGGGCTGGCGGACCGCTTTAAAAATAATAGATTTTACGATCTGCCAGTCGTCCACCGGCCCCCTTGCACGTCTCATCTCTGGGTCTCGCGAATACCCGCGACACCACTTGCTCAGCCACCATTGCAACCCTCGCGAGCATCCCTCTTTACGAGTCGCGCTAGTATCTTCCCCGAACGTTAAAGGTAAACCTCTACTGCCTCCTTGAATCGTTGATTGATAACGATCACGCGCACAGAGATGTGTAAATCCGCGAATTTTGCCCGGCCAGGTTGAAAGAGGGGTAGAGAAATCGATCGGAACGGAGGAGAATAGTGATTTACGGGCCGATAACGCTCGCTGTACCGGCGTATTTGTCGCGTATGTCGAAACACTTTCCCCAGGCGAGATTAACGCGCGCCGTTGCAAAAATGAGCAACCGTGTCACGGCGTTCGTTCGCCTCGACGGAGTAGTGCGTGTGCGTGGAGGGAGAGAGGTGGCTTTCAGCTGTTTCCTAGAGGGAAGGGCTGCCCATGCGTCCGGTTTGTTAGCGCGCGTATTTTCCATCGTTAACGTCAATTAATACCTCGGCCGTAACGAGGCCTCCCTTTTCACCGTTCGCGGAAGAACGTCTCCATCTGTACGCACATCCGGTCGCTGCGCCAGATCCTCTCCGTTGGTAATCTGGCTGCCCCGTTGCCTGGGCCAAGAATAATTCACGGTCGATGCTGCCACCAGCGATCAGCCACAGAACTCGGGACCGTCCGGCGCCCAAGTAAATTTCCTTTCTTCCGCGGAATTTTTTTCTCCGCCAACTGTGTTGCGACGGCGCCACCGAAACCCGTTACAATTCGAGTAATCATTATCTAAAAGTTCACTGTATCAGGTAGACCCTGACCTCGCAAGTGACACGGCGATAGGGGTCATCTCGTTCATGCTTGGCATCACTATCGCCACGTTCTTGAACAAAGATTCTTCATACGCCGCGACTGGATGAACCATGCCCAACCGACCGTCGCCGACGTGTCAGCTTGAATTTCGAATTGACTCAGTTCGTGACTAACCCGGTCTAAAGGTCAAGCGTGCAACAGCCCAAGTTTGGAACCGACTCAAAAATCCTTCGCGCCCCGTTGGAGCCGCCGGCGTAACCCCCTGGGTCCCTTCTCCGTTTTGTTAATACGCTTTTCCGTCCCCGTTTCCCTCCCTTGCCCCGGCTCCTTTCTCTTTCGATCGTCTAAGAATAGAAACGGGCGGTGGTTTTGCGGCTTGGATTTTTTTCCTCGCTCGCAGACGCGTTCCGATTTCTCGATCAACGGCATATATCTGTTCGCGTCGGTTTCGCCGCCCTTTCGCACCAGTGTTTTCTTTTCCAGTTCGCGAAAAGCAGAGGGCACGGGGCTGGCCTTCCTGTCCCAGTAATCCTCTGATTTCTCTCTTTCTCTCCGGCTTTGTTCGCCCCCGGTGCACGGTTCTCGCCTCTTTCTCTTCCTGGTTTCACCGCGGCCGCGTAGGTGGTGCATGACGGGTTTCCCTCTGCCCCTCCCCCCCGTTTGCTTCATTGTAACTCTTCCGTTTGCAGTCCTCCTTGCTCCCCGTCGAGGGTACCTCGCGCCTCCTCTCTCTGGCGCGAAACGCGCGGGTCAACTTTCCTGCTGTCCCCGTCGGGAGAAATTTTCGCGAGGTAGATTTCGCGCGACGCGCAGTTCTCCTTGGCTCGTAAATCTCTGACTCCTCGGGAGGCCCCCCCCCCCCCGCATGTCGCTAAAGAATTCGGCTCGGGGTTCCGCCGGTTTTCCAGAATTTCCAAATCGTCCTCGCCTTTTTACCGCGGATGTTTTGCGAGCTCGCGCGCAGGAAGCAGACTCGCGAAGTTTCCCTTAACTCGGCTAGATATTTCCCTCTTCACTCCCCCGGGTGTCCACGTGTGTATCGGTAACGGCTCTCCTCTCTTCTCACGCCGAGAGACGTGGGACGATCCTCTCTTGGACTCTATATAAACCACCGTGAACTCGCCGTCTGGCTCGAGTAGTTCGCCAACGGCGAACAGAGTTCGTGCGGATCCTGCTCCCCGTCCGTCTATCTATATTCGCCAGTGAAGCGTGCGTGCGTGCGTGCGTGTGCCGGGCAAAGGTAGATCCAACGTCGGCTTGGTCCCTCCGGACGACTGGGATTGATAATCGTGATCGCGAATTTTCCCCACCTGGAAACACCGATCAACTGTGAATTCTTTCGAGATCCCTAGAAGGGAGCGCCCGATAGAGTGCGGCTGTAGTTGCGGTCGTAGTATCTCTGGAGTAGATAACTCTCGGTGTTTCGGCAATCAAATCGGTGGAAAGTTATTCTGCGTATCGCGGAACAATGAGAACGTAGACGCCCTCCATTTTGCTCGCAGTTCGGAGATGAATCATTCTTGTTTTTCCCGTGGTATCAGTCTTACAGCCAGCGACTGGCTTCTATTAATAGATAATGGCAAAGTAGCCTGGCTCCGAATGCGCGCTCTCCAGTTCTCTCTGTACAGGGTGTTCCACATCACGCGCGACGCAACCCCTAGTAGCAGCAGTGATAATTCACAGAATTCTACAGATATTCCACGCAATCAAAAATCTTAATACTCAAAGAAACATCGTGCTCCACTTTTCTCTCGATTAGTAATTCGTGCTTTGAAACGCCCTGTACAGGCCTGAATCGCCACGAACGATGTTTGGCGTGGCTAAAATAACTACCGCTGCATCATACTCGCCCGACAGCGCGGCGGTTCCGAAAGTCTCGGCGCGAAATAATCCCGGTCGTCCAGATCGAGCGGCTGGTGTCGCAGCAGGTATTGGAACTGAGGCATATTTTTCAAGGACGATTGAGGAAAGGTGATCAGACCTATGCGAGGATGGAGTCCACGATGAAGGCAGGGCGAAGTGTGAGCAACGGTGTGTGCAGACTAGCTGGTGCGTTCGCCCGCGGAGCTCGTCGAGTTTTCTCTTACGTGCCGCTTTTGGGCGTCGCTGCGCTGCCACCGGAAGTCGAGGACGAAAAGTCTACCGCGGTACGACGCAGATCCTCCACAACGATCCACCAGCCTCGATTTTCCCGCACGAACCAAGCTGGAAAAATCGCGACACCATTGACCCAGGGGTGGCCTCCCTAGCCCAGCGTGTTTCCCTTCATCTCGGCCTATTTCCGGCTGCGCGATACCGAACCGAAGCGAGCGCGTTTCCGGCGCAGATTAACCGTTCCCAGGTGGCCACGCTCGCGGAGGAATTAATGGCTGTCGTATCCGTTCGCGGGCCGTCGTTAATTTCGCATTGTTCCTCTGTTTATCGCGGCGTGCCGCGGGGGAGGACTCGCCCTCGCCCGAATAACACCTTAATCTTTCATTTATGCCTACGATCGGCGAGATTTTGTTTTTTTATGTAATCGATCGTTTGGTCGGTGTATTTGAAGCGGAGCAGAGGGAACAAAGGTAAATCGACACTGGGCGTCGCGACGCGCGCGCGTAAAAATAGTCCTACGCGGGGACGCCTAGCCACGGTGAAAGCTCGCGAAATGCTTTCTCGAGCCGGCTATAGCTCGGGAGGAGGGAATGTCCACCGAAAATAGCGTGTTCGATACGCGGGGAACGATCTCGTTCGAAGGATCCTGCGCGTACTTATGTACTTCCCGAGGCTGGCGTTCCACGCGGGTGAACGCGTTTTAAGGTTTCGCGTATCGAATTATAGCCGCGCCCGAGCGGAATGAACGCGATATCGCGCGTTAATCCACGGAGAACCGTTAGCCGGATCGATGGAAATTAATACCTGGGCCGAATTAGTCGCGCCAGACGAGAAATTTAATCGTTCGCTTTTGCGCGACACAATTGGAAATTGAATTTGTCGCCGATCGGTGATCAAAGCCGATCCGGCGAATTCGTTGCCGCGAACGGTCGCTGATCACTTGGAAATTCTGTTGAAACGTTCGCTGGTCGGCGGAAGAAAGCAGCGTTAAACAGCGAAACGCTCCAGCGTCGTTTACACGGCCGTTTCAGCCCCATCGCGGGCCTCTTCGCGTCAGATTTATATCTTGATTATTAACGAGCCTTCGAATCGCCAGTCAAGTCCCGTGAAGAGTGTAGGTTAACGAGGAAATCAACGAGCCCGGGACATCTCACGATCATTAATTACTCGCACGCTACATTAATCTCCCGCGGGATGCGCTCGAACCTGTTACAGCGTTTAGAATTTTCAGGACGGTGGCGTGCGTCCCTTTACCTAGTTGAGGAGGGGCGGGTGAATTAAATGATCGCGAAAGCAATTGGACGACTCCTCGAATGGAAATGCACGGATACACCTAGCCGCGCTCGGGCCGCATTACCATGATTTGCCTCGGACAGAGACATTAAATGCATCTTTCCCTCTCGTCGACTCCGTTTACATGCCCAGACCGATATTACCGTCGGTCACGCTCCGCTGAACCGAATAAATGCTGCTGTCGTAATTCGATTCCGAGGAAGGTCGGTAAACAATAAGAAAAAAGGACCAAGGAAAAAGGGGAAGGAAATCGCGCTAGCCTTTAACCAGCACGCTGAATAATCAGCCGCGGTAGCCGTGCCTTCGAAAACCGGTGCATCGCCCATATTTTTAAGGACGTGAGTCATTAAAAGCGTCCGTTGCCCAGGTCGTTCGATAATAAATTCATACCCCCCAGCGTTATTACCGTCTCGCGACGAAATAGGAAACGGGTCGGGCTCCGTGAAAACGAAAAGTTGCCCGTCCGAAGCGGGGAAGGAAGCAATTAGTTTGTGCAGCATAAACGGGTGCGCAATAACCGTGTTTACGCCCGTGGCTTTCCGTCCACACTTGGAAAGCTGCGTTACTGATCGCTATCGCCTGGTAAATTTATGTAGCTCGCAGTTAGCGGATCCCAGTTGCATCGACAGTTGCACGCGCCACGCGTCGTCACCCTACTCGACTTTTCTCCCATTCTTTTCGGGGTAGGGAACAGGAAATTGATTCTAGTATCGGTGCTAATGCCCGGCCACCAGCTGTTACGGGCGATGGCGCGGCAGGATAATTCGCGCACGGTTCAATGGCTACGCTGCCGGGCGATATTTCAGCGCGGCTTCGAGACACTCGGACACGGAGCAGCTTGCGGCACACACCGCGAGGTCGGGCCACTAGAAGAGCGTGGGCAAAGCCGCGTGCCAGCCCTCTGCTAGGAATATTGGAGCGATTCCGGCGCGCGCGAGCGCCCGTGGGCCGACAATGGCCACTATTAATCCGCGCCCATTGCGATTAAATGTCGCGATATTTTCGTCCCCGTGACGCGTCGGCTTCGGATGCCTCGGATACTTCGATCTCACTTGCGGGACTATGAAATGAAATTCAGGGGTCAAGCTTTTTCTCGGGATTCAACCGGATACTTGGCCGCGCGTCAAGCCCCACCGAACGCCTCGAAATCCGCGATTCTCGTTTAAATATATTCAGACCGACGCCGTCGCGGCGTCCTGACGACCAGCCAACGAGAGCCATCCGTGCGTAGGTTTTCTCTTTCCCCCCGTTCGCACTCGTCGACCCCACCGCCCGCCATCGTCGCGTGTCTCTTGACGGGGGACGCGTCCCCGCGACTTCTTTCTTAACGCAGCCAGAGCTGGTCGACGGCCAATGGTACGGCCAATGAAAGTTTCCTTGATCGATTTCAGCCGCGAGAGGAAGCCGAAAAGGTAATCGGAAGTTTATCACCGCCGATGGTTCTTTATTCTGGCGGACAATGGCCCGAGGAGAACGACTCTGGCCGCCGGCCAGATTTCGCGTTTGCCCTTTTAGCTCCTTTGCCCGAGGTTTAGACAAATTTGTAACGCGAATTCGCGGGAGGGTGAGCGGTCGGAGACCGGGTCGATTCGTCGGTTGTTCCACCGGCGGGGGTCGAAATACCCCGGCGAACGGCCGCGCTCTCGAGTTCGTTGTCTGGAACGAGGTCGATGCCGAAAAGGCCTGCGGTTCGCGAGTCGTCGTACTGTAGAGGGTGCACACAGCGTGTTCCGTTTCGCGGTCGGGGGCTCTCTGCCGCTTTGAAAAAATTGTGTACGCGACGGTGACGAAACGCGGGGATCAAAAACGTCTGAGAAAAAAACACTCCGGTTTAGAAAGCCCTCGTGCCGCCACCCTTCGGGGCCTGTAATTCTTTAAGCGAGAGAGGCTTACCCCTTACGAAAATTGCATGGGAGGAACGGCGGGAAGGGGTCTCGCTTAACCAGCCGATCGATACGCGAGGTCTGGGGACGATAAAGCACGCTCCCGCGTTCCGCACGTCCGGTTTCTGTTTCCCCTCTTGTGTTTCAACAATTGATTTCGTTCCGTTTCGCGTTTCTCGTGTTTTGCGCCGAGCGACGAGAGTGTCGTCGAGCGCGAAACCGTCCGCACGTTCGGTACGATTCGCGAAAGACGCAGGGGGCTGTACTATCAATCGCGAGATGGTAATCAATTGTGGGCCCGGTCGAAAGTACTTGCTGACACAGTGACACGATTGGCCAGCCCTGAAAGGGTGAAGTTGGTAGCACGGGACCCCATGGTTCTCTCTTTTTGTACCCCACCGCGTGTGTCCCTCCTAGGTGCTATCCACCCTCCTGCGGACCCCTCTTGTCTACGTGTCGCTAGGTTGTTCACCCTTCTTTCTATTTCAATCGCTTGGAGCGCGCACCCCTGGCTTGAAAGAAAAAAACGGGCGACAACTGTTAAGTTGATCACCGTTTGCGAGGCGAACAAAAAAAATTATGCCCTGCTCCAACGAATCTGTTCGCTCTTCGCTACGACAACGCGTGCCCACCTTATTGAAAAGTGACCAGTTCCCTGGGTTCCCTATAGCTCGATCCGTCGCGAACGTTTCACTTTTTCACCGACCCACGACCTCCACATCTGAAACGGACTTTCGGCTAATGAGTTTACGAGGCCTGTGAAAATGACTGACGCGTACGATTTTCCACTGTTGCAGGGCGGAGAGGAAGCGGAGAATGGATCAGCAACGGCGGGTAGTCCGGTGGAGGATAAGTCAGCCGTAAGTAGTCTATCCGAGGAGAAGGAAGCGGCCCCAGTGTCAGCGGCAGAGGCAGCAGCGGCTGTGTCAGCGGCGGCGGCCACCACCGAGACGAAGGAAGACGCCCCGGCGGCATCGGTGGCTAGTAGCCCGGCTGACGAACAGCAAGAGGAACCCACTCCCTCTGCCCCTACTCCTGTCCCTGTCGAGGAAAAGAAAGAGGAGGTGGAAAAAGTCGAGGCCGAGAAAAAAGTTGTCGAGGTCAGTCGAGCCGGTGATCAGTCGGTACCGGACCCGGTAGAAGTCCAGACAGTCGCTACGCCGTCTATCATTGAGAGGAAAACCAGTGAGGATATTCCTTCCCTGCCCCCGTCCAGTCCACCGCCAACCCCCATAGATCCGTCACCTTTGCAGCAGGCTCAGCAGGCGGCGGCGACCGCGACGGCACTCGCAGAGGCCCTCAAGCTGCCAGCCGAGGCTGCTGGCAAGGATATAATCGCACCCACGCCATCCTCCCTCCCTGCCTCCTCCCCAGAGCGTAACGGCCCGTCAACGCCGCCCGCGGAATCTCTCGATGTGTACCCCCAGAGATCGACCAGTTCTTCCACAGACGAACCCCCAACGGAATCGACCCCTGCCCCCCCGAAACCAGAGGCTCTGCCGGTGGTAGATACTGACACGAGTAATCCGGAGGTCGTGGTTAAAACGAGTTCAGAGCCGGTCACCGGCCACGACGTCCAGATCCCCGCGCTTCAGACACTGTCGGTCTCAGAGAGCGACGCGAAGAGCCTCGATGCTCCCGTTGCGCACCAGCAGGATTCGCCATTGTCCGCGAGCAACGAGGAGGAGCTTGTTACAGAGGCTCCGGCTGAAGCGGTGGACTCGGAGAAGGCTTGCGAGATCAAAGCCGAGGAAAAGAGCGAACCTCTTGTCGTGGTAGGAACATTGGAGAAGCCGGTGGCCGTTGAAGAACCCGTGCAAACGGTTTTAGCCTGCGACGTTGCTAGCGCGCCTTTCGCCGGGGATCGAGAGCCAGAGATGGCAGCCGAAAGCGTGGCGACCGAGGAACCCGCCGTTTGCGAGGGGGAGAAGAGGCCAGAGATGGTGAATCTGGCGGAGCACGTGGAAGAATTGGCGGAGGAGCTCGTGGAATCGGATACGGTCGTGCAAGAAGGAACAGCGTCAGTGGAGCAAGTCGTTATTGATCCGCCGGTTTTGGTGTCTGACTCGTTCCTGGAATCCGAGGAAGGCCCTGTGCCCATCTCGGAGGAGATTCTGGTGGAGGCCAAGCCAGCCGTTGTTATTCCAGAGGACGATGAGACGGCGGAGGAGGTAGTAGACACGGATGCAGAGGTTTCGAGAGTGGAGACGGAATCGGTCGAGGTCATACCAGACGTCGAAGACAAGCTGGAAATGGAAACAGAGTCCGATATCGCCGACCCCTCGGCGGAAAGTTTGGTCTTTGAAGAGCTGGAGGATACATTCCCACTGAACGAGGAAGATGTCGATTCTGTTCAGCCCGTAGTCGAGGCAAACACCATTATCGAAGAATCCGACGAGAAAAGAAAGGATGTACGAGTGATAGCCGAAGCGGAGGAAGCGATGCCATCGCCGCCAGAGTCGCCCGTGCCTAGCCCTCACGAACACCATGATTCCGAGAATGCAGTAGTTGAAGACGATCCGACCACAGTGCCTTCCCTTGTAGACGTAGAACCACAGATTGTAGAGGTAGAAAAGACGACGGAAGTCGAGGAGTCCCCTTCGCAGAAGGAAGATACCCAAATGGTAACGGAATGCTCTCTCCTGGACTGTCCTGTCCCTCCAACAGAAGCAGCATCGCCGCAACCATTGGGCAGTCCGATGCGCCCCGTCGTAGAGAAAGACGCCGATCTCGAATTCGAGCCTATGTGCCCGAGACTGGAACGCGTTCCTACCCCGGCTGGCGATCTCCCGGCAGCTGTCCAAGACACCACCAGCCAACGCGTAGATTCCATGGAATATCCCTTACCACCGGAAGAGCTCTCTTTCCCGTTAATAGCGAGTAGTAATGTACCCGAAATGAAGAGTGAGCTTCCAGTTCCTGACCAGAGCGCGTCCGCGTCCAGCCTGAGAAACCCGACAGAGACACTTCTGACACCGCCCAGAAGCCCCAGTCCCCAGTCCAATGTCAGTATCACGTCCGGCCAGACAACATCCACAAAAGACTCCTCGCAAACACAGTTTTACGACGACCAGAGTAATCGAGAGTTCAAGATGGAATCGGTGTCGATAAGCCTCAATTCGTACAATGAGTCCGAGATTGAATTAAAGGAGAGGTTAGCCGAGTCTCTGGCGAAGACTGTGAACCAGGAAGAGAGCTCGGTTTCGTGTCAGTTGTCGAACAAGGCCACGTCGTCAACCACTGTCCAGGAGACCCATCAGGTGACTAACATGTAACACAACCTCCTGGCATGAATTCAGGCGGCCAAAATACCTTTTTGGTGGCGCCTCGTTCCAAGTATCTCGTCGTACGGTATCCGCACAAAGCCGTCTCTGTGATATAGTCTGAAAATATCGGCTCTCCCGTTTTTTCCCCCCTTCATTCCCGTGTTTACATTCTCGTCCCCGGGTGCTCTGCCGCCCGAGAAACTGTACCCTCCGTCGGCCTCTTCGCCTCGAATCCCTCGAATCCCTCGAATCTATCCGACAGTCGACACCCCTCCGCTTAACCGACGTTCTCTCGACGAAGGGTGGTAACATCGAATGAGACTTGAGACTGACATCGATCATCTGTGGGTTTATTGCACGAATTTCATCCAAAAAAAAAAAATAAAAAAAAAACGAGATACATAATACATTGTCGCCCTCGGCGGTTTCCGTGCACGATGGAATATAAATCCAAGCGAATCGATCGATTCTTGCCGCAAAACATCCTCCCTCCCTCGGTCACTAAATCATCATCATCGTATCCTGGCTCGTCCTTCCTCCAAAGTGGATCCACCGTCAAAGGGTCTCGTCGAATGCATCCTTCGTTCTGCCGAACGTGATTAACAATGTCTACTCTGTTGCTGACATCTTCCGACGCTTCCACCACTACCGACCAACTACCAGAACAACCATTACTGCCATCACCTGTGTTGTTTGCCTCTTGGTTTTCTTGACAATATTAACACGACTTGTTATTCGAATCGAGGCGCTAAAAATAGTAGAGCATACGTAGCTCGACACATAGATGATGAGCGAGCAAACGCAACGTTTCTGTGCACTAGTCGAGAGAACCAGTTTCTCGTAGAGAAGCTCTTCACTATTTTCTCGTCGGAACGCTGTCACTAATATAACATGTGTAGCCGCCGCTCGACTTAGAACGAATCTCTAGCGTGAATCTCATTGATAGACGTAAACTTTTTAAACTAATCTTTCTGTTACACGTATATAATATAATTATAGCTGACACGTATTAGAAGCTAATACATGGCATATATATATATATATAGAGAGAGAACTTTTAATATTAGACATCGATCACCTATCTCATGCTCTTTCCGTAATTGCATCTGTTGTGTCGTAAGCATCTTGTTATTGCGCATGCAGAAGTTTTAATATCCGAAGGGGTTTTCTCGCCAGCAGAGGGTTTCCAATTCTTTGCGCTGTCCGAAAGCATGAGGAACGATTCTGTCTGGCCAATTCCGGAATGAACTCGTCTCGTTATAAGAAAGGAAACCAAGGGTTGTTCTCGTTCTTCGTCTCAAGTGGCTCGACGGAATCGACCTTTACGTCTTTTTGTCCTCGTAGCATGCTGGGATTTGGACTTGCCGCGGACCTTTTCACTCGCAATTCGTATCCTCTAACGAGCAGGGGCGTGTATGTGTCTTACAGAGCACTCCGGAACCGGAGGCCCCACTAGAAAACAACGTGGCCCACGACAGCACGACAGAAAGTTCAGACGACACCAAGAAAGTAACAACTCCTGCCGTCCCAACCGAGGTACCCGCATCACCGCCATCCGCGCCAGTAATCACCGAAGATGTTGCCTCAGTAGCTAAGGTATCGTTTCTATTCCACGAGCCCTACGCCGTAAATCTACACCTTAGGATAGTTTGACACACGTGATGATCGCCAAAAGATCGTCGACGCTAGTTAGCGAGAACGATTCCGAGGCCATTAGCAACAGCTGAATGTCCAAAGAGGAATAGAGTGCGAGGGGCCATCTGATTGTTACATTCTCATCCTATTAAGTTTACACGTCTCCTAGTAGCTAGGCAACAGTTCCTACAGCTGCTGTTAAATGTACTATCTATATCTTTTTTTCTGTTAAAGGCTATCGAAGAGATTGACATAAGCGATAAGGCTGTTGCGGCGGCGACCATCGAGTGTAATACGAACGTAAGTGTCTCGCAAGAATACTTCGTCTCTCGGCTACTACATCTACTGTCTCTTCGAGCTTATCCAGTGTGTAACGAGCGATTATATTTCTTTTCGCAGGAAATCATCGCGGACGCGCATTACCAAAACAACATAAACGAATAAACGCCACTAACCGAATTATATTTTGGGAAGAAGAAAGTTCTTTTCTCTCGTTAAAACCAAAAAAGTATATTATATAGATATGTATATTTGGACCATTCCTGCAAACTAAACAGAAAATAACGTTCTTTCGTTACGAGCAACCGAAAAAAAAAGAAATAAAATAAAATGGAACGACGACGATGTTACCGCGACATCGCGAGAGCATTGTACACTTTTATAGTAGGCCTATTAATAATTATTAGACGGCATTTTGACGGCAGGGCGAGGGGAGAATGTTCACACGAAGTGGCTAAGGTCGTGTCAATCGAAGAGGGCAACGGAGTTACGAGGACGGGCCAAATAAAGCGGGTTGATTCTGACAGCGTGGGTATGTCTTTCGCGGATGGTATATCTGGAGGCGTGACGAATTTCATTCTCGACGCGAGCGATAAGTAAGAGAATTCCAACGTCGGGCCGTGCCCAGCCGCAGGTTCCGGGCGAGATTATATTGGCCCTGCTGTATAGAAATCGAGAAACTGTCATTGTTGCTCTAAACTGAGTCGTGAGTAACGACACGTGACCATCGCGCGTCGGACAAGCGGCGAGAACGAACATTTCCATGAAAATGAGTAAGAAAAGAACATCGTCTCTCCCGTTAACCTGGGAGGAGAAATGCTCGTCGGATCGCGCCCGCGTCCCGTAACTACGATATCATCGCGGTACGTTGAAAGAGTGCACGGGGCAAAGGAGGCTGTAACAAATGTAAAGATCGGAGACCGGGATGGAGCAAGGGTGTGCGTGTGTCCGTTCGAGTGCGTGCGAGAGAGAGGGGGAGAGAGAGAGAGAGAGAGAGAGAGTGACAGACGCCAGATAGAAAGAGAGAGAGAGAGAGAGACAGAGAGTGCGAGGCGAGAGAAGGAAAATGGAAGGGAGCAATGGGAATGTTATCTTCGCCGGAATGTGAACAGGTAAAGAGATGAGACGGGAAAAGCGAACAGCGGAAAGCGAGAGAGAGAGAGAAAAGATTAATAAAGCTTATGTCGTAAACGCGTGAGTAATGAAACACTCGCGTCGCGATTTCAAGGACAGTCGATTATTTTGCTCGTATTTCTTTCACGGTCCTTGTTTTTCTTTGTAATATTGTACAATCGAGAAGTTTTTATGTTGTAACGAGGAACTGCACACACAATTCTACGTATGACTTTGGTACGCGCGAGCACACGACACACAAATATATACACACAGAAAAAGGAACATGCAAGGACATTACACGCGATTACGGTTCACACACGTATCATGATGCAACACACGAGATAAACAAAACAAAAAAAAAATAAACATACAGTAAGTCGAGACAGTGTAAGTGATATATAATCTAGACTCTAGACTAAAGCGTTTGTGTAAATTCGGCGTTTGTTCGAAAAATGCTACTTCTCCATATGAGAAACTACTTACGAGGAAGCCTATTCGTAATTTTATAATAATCATTATAAAAATATCGCCTAATTACAATTTACGGAAACATGCACAATTACCACCCGAAAATGGATTCGTCTCCACGGATCTCCAGGAGTAAATAATTACCTACGAAAGCTTTTTTTATTAAGACCGTAGCGTAGATCGTAAAGTTAAACGGAAAAAAAAAATGAATGCGCATTATATGTAAATGCTCCAAATCTCTCAGAATACCTGTAAGTGTTAAAATGGAGCGAGCGTTCACTTTGCCCGCGACCGGCATTGATTTTTAAACGATATATTATTATTAATGAGTAAGGAGAAAGAGGTAAAATTAAAAGTTGTATAGTAAAACCTTTCATTAAATATATTGTCCGTAATAATCTTTACAACGAAATTCACCGTTTTTTCGAGACAAGTTTTGGCGACGAGAGCGAACTTTTTTTATTTAAATAATGAAAAGAGAAAAAAAAATGAAAAATCCTTGAACCCGACTGATGTCTGTGCACTCGCGAAAGCTATCGATCGTGGATTTTCGAGGCGTCGTCGACGCAGGCCCCTCCCCCCCGTTTATCCACTTTGCGCGCCGGTAACTACAAATTTGTAAATGAGGTCTCCGAGTCGACGACGCCCCGGACACAGAGCGAACAGTCTTCAGTATCTTCGATGAGCAGTTATAATAGTAATTAAACTATTCTACATTTATCTATAACCTATAATAAACTGTGAAACAAGTGTAAAACGGCGTGTCTTCATTTCATCTCGGACACCTGGTTATGATTACACGATTAGAGGAACGTTTGTCTTGTTTCATGTTACTTTATTTACATTATCTCATTGGTTACATCGAAGCTATTGCACTATGGTTTCCATGGCGTTTATAAACGTTTCCAGTTCATCCTTGTTCAACTCCAAACCCAGCATACGTTTTGTTTCCTTGTTCTCAACCATAAGATCTAACTGGAGAAGGGGTTCTCTTAAAGAAGCCAATTTGCTAGAACCCATTACAAGCTGTTTAGAAAGAATTCTTATTAGTATGCGATCTCTTTTTGCCAAAACAATTCTACATAATATACGGGGGGGGGTCCGCAAACTTTCCCAGTAAAGAAAAATAAGCCCCTCTTGCTTTTTTAACCCATTCTATAGTGCTAATTTAATTAAAAATTTAAAACCGAAATTTAAAAATATTTCCTTTTTTAGTATAAACTTAATAAAGATCAGTTCTGAAAAATAAGCGATTTTTTTCTCAAAGCCTATTGCCCCCCTTCCCCCTGCGGACGTCCATGATAATATATACGTCACCTTCAATCTCCAATCAAAATCAGTTAATGTATCACATTTCTCTTTAGAGTATTCCTTCAATAAAGCATCTGTTAATTGTTCCCTACGCACTCTCAGACAAGTCAGTATAGTCTGCTGAATGTGTTCTGGCAATTCGTGATATTCTTGAGGCATCTGAAAGACATTATTCTGTTGCCTATGAAAGGATTTATTAAACTTGTAAAAAGAAAATTATACCTTTTCGTCTGACAAATACAGGCAAGCAGGGTTCCGTAAGAGCATCGATATTAATTGGTACGTTTCTTCGTATTCTGCTTTGCTCCATTCTATACTGTTTGCAAATCTGTAGTAGGATGGGCCTGGTCGGCCACATATTTCATCCACGCAGGCATGTAGCAGCTAATTTAACACAAAACGGAGTCGTAGAGATAAAGAATTTCCTTGGTCAGTAAAGGTGCTAGATTCGCTTCGCAATGACACTTACCTCTTTCAAAACATGAACTTTATCTTCACCGAAGAGGTTAAGGTATAACGATTGAGCGGCTTCCATAATCGCTGCTCTCCGCAGGGTTCGGACCGATTGTTCTGCAGTGATGGAGGGGGAAACACCTACAGGAGCTTCTCGCAACATTATTGCTATGCAAAATGAAACTGTTCCTAAAATTTCGGCCAATTCGGAGCATGGGGGTTTTCGGAAGTACAGCTGAAAAGTAAATAGATGGTTCATAATTATTCGAAAAGAATGTATATTGAAAAAACCGAAAGCGTATCTTCGGCAGAAAACATCGTTTATAGTGTGGATGATCGTGTCGCTGCTAGATGGCAGGAGTTGTATCGCGACTGGTAACATTACCGGTATGTTGTTCGCTATAGAGGTGGAGAACTATCGATAGTGTTGACTATCGATATTATCGAATGTGATGAAAATTTAATAAAATATATATGCTATAAAATATTATATTTGATTTCTGTATTTCATTTTATTTTATATATATTTCATATATATTTTATTAAATTTTCATCACATTTGATGATATCGATAGTCAACAGTATCGATAGTTCTCCACCTCTAGTTCGCTAGCGTCGTCCGCGGAACATTGGCATTTATACCGGAGTGTGATTCGGTGTCGTGTAATGATTTAATGAAGTTTCATGCTGTGCTTCTTCGTTAGGACGGGGACTGATGTGATCGGAGGTTGGCCGGGACTCAGAGGAAGCCGTGAAGTACACTTAAACGTAAGTTGCGATTTTATTGAAACGATAATCATGAATTTCTTTATACAACGTTACTGCTTGAATTGCTGCCTACGTTTACATATATTTGCTAGAGTTGGTAGCGAGTACATCAGCAAGCTGAAGGTCAAACGGCGCCCGTTCCTTTACTCTCGCGATAATGAGGTACAGTAGAATATTCGTCGTAACAATTGGAACAGACGCCGTCGATTTTAACATCGTGCACATCACTCGTCCGTAGATCGAGGCGGGAAATTCGAATCTTTCGTTTGGCGGTTAAAACGTCGCGTGGAGCGCCCTCTTGCTTCGCCAAGAGAGTCGCTAGTTCGCCATGTTGGAAATCGCGACAGTTCGAAAAGTGGTTTTAAGTTTGATGGTGCGTGGTAAAATGTAGTTTGCGAGTTCGATTTACACGCGAATCGTGCACGGTGTCTCCATTGGCTGATAAATGCTGGATCAGCTATCGGTTCCGCGATCAAGTAGGCTACTATGTACGTAGATACTCTATAATAATGTATATAAAAGCGTACAAAACACGTTTAGTTGGGAGGGGATACGAAATACTCGCGACTCGAACGACACGTCGAGCCACAGACCTTTCTTAATCTTTCTTTCTCGTTCATCTCGTATACTTAAATAGCTTCGTCGAAGGTCCGTCGTTAGTAGTCTGTACAGGTGGACGATAATTTCGCGGTGGAACGATGTTTATTTCGTTCGGGTCAGCAGACAATGTCGAACGAACGTACTGGCGTAGCGTTAGATAAAACAAATTTCTGTCGTATGACGCAGGAGTTCTCAACCTGGCCCGTCGCCAGTGATCATCAACCGGTCAATTAGTTTACTTTTAGTAAATTAATTCGAATGGCAGAAAAGGGGGTTGACATCACGAATATAAGGTTCGAAAAGTGGCGGATAAGCGGGTGGCGGGTTGAGAACAACTGTTACAGTTTATAAAGCACAGACGTTAAATCGACGAACGCGACTATCGATCGCTCGAGAGATCCTGATAGTCTCTCGGCGCGAACTTAGAAAAATAAGAGTACATTAAGGGATCTATTTTATTATTCTGCACGATTATTTCTCGCCTCCGCGGTTCTCTCGCTTTGGTATACGGCCCTCGATGTCGCGAGCGATTGCACCGTCGCGTGACGTGGCTCTTTCCCTTGTTTACAGTTGAACGGGCGACTCGGTAAGTCCATGAAACTCTCGAAAGGAATCGCCTCGCACAGAACAGAGGCAGGGTCTCAGACTAGGCTCGTGGTCCACGCTCTTTTCCTCGTAAACTATGATAACAGAGACATTCGCGTAGAACAATAGTTGCCGCGCCTCCCTCAGATCTATAGGACCCCGACACTCGCCAGGGAAATTCAAATATCCGCGATTCACGAGAGTCTAGCACCAGTACCGTTTTACTTATCGAGCAACTGTACGCTCGAGTCCTCGAATTTTACTCGAACCGCGACGTGGATTCTACGCAATGTTAAAGTAACTGTTTACGATTACGAGTTACCGCGGAACTTGCGTTCACGTCTCACTGTCCACGAGTTCAAAGTAAGGGCACTCGAGTGAATAATATTGCCCTCGGGGTGATCTCGATCACCTTGCGTGGACTTGATTCACCGGTTCGTCGTCCACTCGTGTTCGCTTAGATAACGCTACTTAACATAGAACAAAAATAGGGGGAACAGAGTATAGCCGTGAGGTGGACGCTGAAAGTAGCAGAATACATTTACAAATAACTGTCTCGAGGGGTACATATACATATAACGAGTCTCTGGTAAAAAGGCACTCGGAAAGTAAATGGCACCGTCGATAATTAGTCGCGCGTTGTTCGCACGCTCGACTTCTCCCACGTCTTCTTCTCATTGGCACTTCTTCTCGTTGTCCTCCGGCCCTCTAGCTTCTGTATCGGTGGTTCATGTTCGTTCGATAGTTGACAATCGCGTCGAACTTGTCCTTCTTCCGCGGGCACCTGCCCTGTCTGCCCATGTATTCACCGAACTCGCAGCTTGGCACCGCGCACTCTTCGTTTTGAATGCACCTGGGAACCGAGGTTGCTTATCAGCTCATATCGCGGGATATTTATGAAAGGGAATGGGAAGACTCTGGTCCTCTACTTACAGCCTGTCCGTAAGAGAGAAGTATCCCTTTCCTCGCCTGCTTTTGATGCAGTTCTGATGGTTCTCGTAGCAGTTGCACTGGCACTCACCGTCGTGTGTGATTCGAGGCGTAAATTCCGAGGGACATCGGCACCTGATTAATTAAAAATTAAAAATTCAAGATTGAAAATTGAAAATTGAAAATTAAAAATTAAAAATCGAAATTTGAAATTTAAAAATTAAAGATTAAAGATTAAAAATTAAAAATTGAAAATTGAAAATTGAAAATTGAAAATTGAAAATTGAAAATTGAAAATTGAAAATTGAAAATTGAAAATTGAAAATTGAAAATTGAAAATTGAAAATTGAAAATTGAAAATTGAAAATTTAGAAATTAGAAATTAAAAGTTAGAAGCTAGAAGTTATAAATTTAGAAATTTAGAAATTGAAAATTAAAATTTTAAAAACTGGAAATTAAAATTTTAGAAATTACAAATTAGAAGTTAAAAGCTAGAAGTTATAAATTTAGAAATTTAGAAATTGGAAAATAAAATTTTAGAAACTAGAAATTAAAATTTTAGAAATTAGAAGTTATAAGTTTAGAAATGTAGAAATCGGAAATTAAAATTTTTCTAGTTAGAAATTGGAAATTAAAAATGCATTAAAAATCAAGAATAAAAAATTATAAATAATTCTACGTTGGAGGGGTGATGAGTTGGTGTTTGTGTTGGAGGCGATGTGACAGGAGAAGCGTAGGCACGAGCTGCACGATGCTTGGTCTCGAATTGGATAGTGGGTGCCGGTGGACGGTCGTGGACACCGGCCCGGTTCGAATGCAATCGATATATTACATGTATATACAAGGGGGTACTCACGGCTTTCTCGGTTGTGCCCTTCTCATGTTCTGAGGCTGCGGGGAGGACTGATAATGCCTGTACACTCTCTCGGAGGGTTTCTCGTTCGGCGTGTCGTACTCGGTCCTCTCTTTACACTCGCATTCCGTGTGGTTGTAGAAAGACAGCTTTTCCACCACGCTGCCGCCGCCCACGTTCGTCGCCTGGAATAAAAACCGAGAATAGATCGTTACCGCACGTCCCTCGAGTGAGATACTTTCCGATCGGCCACTTAGAGCCGTCTATCTCGACGGAAAATCGCAGCTCCCGCTCGAAAAACCGACGCGATCGCCTCGTATCGTTTCAGTTTTAATTGAGTTCAATTAACCTTAGCCGGGTGGTTGGCCTGGCTGCTCTAAAGTGGCCGGTTACCAGCCAGCGCGCTTGTCGAACGGACCGGGGGTTATCTCTATCGCGGGGGCCACGCGCAGCGACTCCAATCGACACTAATTACCCTCGGTTACTATTTTTACGGCACCGATTTCCAGCCTCGTTCGCCAATCGTTGCACTCTCGCATGTGGCCCGCGCCAGCCGAACTCTAAATAAATTCACGCGCGTCGAAACGTAAACGCTTTGAAAGCAGGACTTCATAGAAAACGCTCGCATCTCGTTGGCACTAATTGCCGGCCACGAACCGCGACGCGCTCGGAATTTCCCAGTTCCTCTTAAGCCCACCTCGCATTTCAATCGGCTACCGTGCGTCCCCGATCCAGAAATCGGGGGTACGCGATTCAGGGGACAATGGGATAGAAAGCTCGTAAATCGAGGAAGAAACGAAAGGTCCGGGTGCACGGGGAATACGGATTAGGCTGCGGCTCGTGGTACACGTGGGATACCTGGCCGAGTTATAATTGCTCGCTTACGAGCATCTCAGATCGAAGAGCAATTGCGTGAGGGTAATCGATCGCGTTAAGTAGGTCGTGTCGTGCGATCGCCGGGCCTGCGCGACGATCGATGACAATGGGCTAGCTCGCTAGCGGAACGAAATGCCACGATCGTGGGTCCAAGGGTACCGGCGCGGCGCGGCGATCAGTCTCTCTCGGTCCCTGTGTTTTATTGATGGGATTCCGCGTGTAGGCGCGGTGATCACGACGCTGCTGGAACCGTCGATCGATCCATCGCCGCGGCGATCAAAGGTCGAGGGAGAAGCAACGACAGACGGATCCGTGATACCGATCGCTTATGCAACTGCTAATTGCAGGGAAGTTCCCTAGCTGTTCCTGACACGTTGCCCAACACCCACCTGGTGACCCGCTCCTTTGTTCCCTGCGTCTTCGTTACAAAATGCAAATTGAATACTCTGCTATTGCGTAAATAGATACTCAATAGTACTCAAAGTCCACAGTCGATCACCGACCGCGGCTCGTCGAGGCGATCCACGGTAGAGCTTCGTGAGACTTCGAACAGCTCCCCAGGATCGATTCGAACAGATCGAATCGATTATCTGCCGGGCGCGCGGACGTGAACGCGAAGGCGGAACGGGAATAATAAAGAAACAGCCAGGACAAATTGCCTGGAAGAGTAACGTGGGTCTCCGTGGTTTCTTGCCCGCTGACAAAGCGCAAAGATCTTGCCGGATCTTTGTAATACGAACTACGCTTGCGGGCCGTCCAGCCGTTCCCTTGGCGCGCTCTGTCCGGACGGTGCGCCAGGATTGAGATTCGCGATCGTCCTTGACGAATAGCCTGGTCGAGAGACGGTGGTCATAAATTTGATGCCACAGTGGCGTACGTGGTTGCTATCCCCCGAGGAATCTCGTCCTCCTCGAATCCGAATAACGTCGAAACCGGGCCCGATCGAGCCCTGCCTTTACCGATTTCTCGGCGAAACAACTTGCCTCAGCGATAGCTTCCTCGACGATTCATAAAAGCTTCCCGATCATCGTTCCTTCTATCCGTGCCTCGCGAGAATATTCCCTGCGCTCCAAGCAGGCTCGGTCTCGACGCCATTGTCACGGTCCTTTATCTCCCGGCAGCCACCCATGGTGGCCCATAGTACTCTCTCTCGCGAGGGGCACATCCGCTCCGAATTTTTGCATATTCTTTGCACGCCCCGGCCGCGAAAAATCGAGCGTGAATAATGCACTTCCGGGCTGGCGGCGTTCCGCGCGCTGCCCCTCGCCGCCTTCGCAAAAGAACGTCGACTGTATGTACGCGCGCGTGTGTTCACGGGGTGAGACAGAGTTCCGAAGGTGCACCGCCCATGGTGTATAAAGTCGGCTCGAACCTGTCCCCCTGGGCGAGTCAGGTCGTCTTCGACGTTTTCTGGCGAGCAGCTTTGCCCGCGAACGTCTTCGTTACGAGTTTCCATTCCGCGATGCGCGCTCGGTTTAATAGCTTGAGAATCGCGTAAATTCCAGACCTACCGAGCTTCGGCTCGATTAGCGGGCGGATTGACAGTGAGAATCGGTGAAAAGGTAGGCGCAAAGCGAGAGGCAATGGTGGTAATTCGGTCGCGGTGGTCTCGAGCGGATTACGTACCAGGGAATTTAATTTCTACGCGGATTATTTTGCCGTGGCTTCGGATCGAGCGGCTGACCGGCCAAGCTCATTAACATTCACCGTATCTCGCCCGGGGCACCCACTCGTGAATGAAGCGCAAGAAGCGGCAACGAAATCGCGAGCGCACGCGAGCCTCGAGATCGGCGAACCGTTGCCGGCTGCATCTCCGGCGCGGTATTCCCATATTCCCGTGTAATTTTCGGGATTCCAGCGTGCTCCGCGACTTAATTCGCGACCCGTCGGGCTGGTAGGCTCGCGAGGCTACGAGACACCGAGTCTTGTTTCGCTGCGAAAGACCGATTGTATTCGAATGCGCTCGCGGCGAACGGTTCCCAAGGGGTTGCGGACTAACTTATGGTACAGGAGGAGGTAATTGCCTCTGGTGCCTCTGCGCAGCTCGCTAACTATCCCGAGATTTTACTACCGGCCAATGCTTTATCGCTCGACTCGAGTGGAACGCGAACCCCGAGCTCCCCCCCTCGTCGTTGCCGATGCGACGATTCCGATCGTACGATCGCAAGAACTTTCTCGAGGAGACGAAGGAAGGATCTCGTGGGCGATTGATCCCGAGATACTAGACAGCGGTTTGACGAACTCGAGAAGTTTTCTGTCGCGAGCGTTTCGCCGGCAACCTGTGTTTTCGCATGCAAATACAGCTTTCCTTTCCATAGTCCGGCGTTTACCGCGAATTCTGCGGCTGGAACTCTGATCCTGTCGTGCCCGGAGTCTTTGTATCGAAGTTCCTTTGGTCTTAGCTCGCTTAGTATGCGCGACCCAAATAGTCCGCGGCAAAGCGAGCCTCCATAGAAGATAGCTTGAAAGGGTGCAAAGTGTTTCTCCGATAGACGAGTGATACCTTGCAAAGAGAGCTTAAGCTCGGCGTAGGATGATGGACGTTTTGGCAGGCTGCCTGATAGAAAGCCTTTTCTCCATCGCTGCGAGTGTTTGCGCAACCTCAGCGATACTCGGTACACCCGACACCTTTGTGTACAAAATAATCGGCGCAGACTATTGCCACGACGGCTTTATCGCATTTTTTTTGCGAGCATCGTGTCAACGTTCTATCGTTGCCCCGCGATAACGCCCCGCAGGATTTAAAGAACGGATCTTCTGCATCGCTGCGTCGATAACGGATGCTCGCGAAGAATCTTAACGACCACTTGCGCCCATGAGCGCTCTTTTTCTATCGCAATTAACCGGATAATTCTGACACGGTGCTTTCAACGTTTGATGAAATCCGCGACTCGTGCGAAAGGTCGCGAGCCTAGGCGACGTCTGGAAAGGTCCGCGCGAGCACAAGTGTGCGTTCCTTTCAGCTGCTTTCCCAGGATGATTTACGAAATGTCCCCGGGCGCAGCGTCCGCAACGGTGGAAACTCTGTGTTTCCAACGGACACCGACTCTCCGCGATATTAGCGAGCGTAGGAGTCCCGGAAGAAAGCAGTTCCACGGGAGGAATGCAATTAATGCACGTGCACCGATGTAACATTGTCCGAGGTTGGGTTGGCGCTCGCTGCATAGGAGTTCCCTTAACGCCGGCCTAGCTGTGATATTTGAAACGCTGTCGAGCCGTTATTCCGCGTAAACCGTAGAGGGGATAGAAAAAAATAATAATTACGTTTCGACAGGTTCCAGTCGCGTGTGTACGGTTAAGGAGATTCATTTAATATTATTTCTTCCTTCTTACTTGAGGAAAACCTTAAGGGGAAACACAACTGTGACGACCAGAAAAGTAAGTCGTTTGTAAGAATTTTTGTCAGGAATAATTTACAGGTTTCATAGAAAAATTTTACTACTTATCTTTAGTATAATGTCTTAAGAGACTATATAAAAAAATAAATAGAAAAACATGCATAAATTTTAATATATTAATTGATCTTCTAGACCCCCGAAGTGCGCTGGTCGAATGCGTAACTTTGGGACATCGGGTCCGAAATCAAATTTCATTTTTTTTTATAAACTATATGAGTGTAGTTTAAAATGGCTTACTCTTCCGGCCGTCGCAGTGGTGTTCCCCCTTAACCATTCGTGGCCACACCTGCGTCTAATCACAAATTGGGCGCATTTCTACCATTTTCGTGTTTTTTGCCTTTAAATGTTCTTTTCTTCTTCGTGGAAATCTTTATCGCAGCCTCTTCCCCGCCCCATCTGCCCGGGTATCATCTGCCACAGGGAATGAAGACATTCTAGCAGGGTTTTCGATCAGCTCGAGGTGTCTATTCGTTAGCGTCGACCGCACGAGCCACACGCGGATCGTTTTACAGGCGCGCACGGTCGCGGTGCGGCTGGTATGCGGATTTACCGTCCGCGCCGGGATACATATTAACGGAGTCCGTAAAGTACGCCGAGTTATATGTACTATCCACCGGCTGCATTGACAATTCCAACTGGAATGCCCGTTCCGTGCCAGGCCGTTTCTCGCGAAAACGTTACACCCGAACGGATCGCGGAAAGCGCGGCCGGCCGATTGCTTTCCGCGATTTATCGCCGTTACGTCGACAGATACCGGACGAAACGCTTTGTAAAATGTACAAACGAGCTGAATTTGATTAACCCCGTCTGGCAGAGGTCCGCTGGCTGGAGGGGACAGATGGAAGATAATACCGTTGTATGTATCTGGTGTCAGTCAGCGGGTTTCGATCGCCGATACCAGCCACCCATCAGCGAGATATCGTCTCGCAAATACGTCCGCCTGGATCGCTGGGGTATTCGGCCGCTAATCTCTCTTCCTCGTTCTTTCTTCCGCGCGCTACTAGAAACGGCTTAGGCGATTTATAACACCACTTTCACCGGCTCCCCCGTTTCTCTCGTCGCGCCATCTCGAGTAATTCGTCCCTTGGAGGTGTCACCGTGGTAAAGTTCTATCTCGAGCGGCAGAGGCGGATTTGGAGATTTGACGCCCCTGGGCTACAAGTGTCTACAGGCCCAAATATTTTAATTTAGAACAGTCGAGAGCATTTCCAAATGAATTCAATATAGCAACTCACATATGAGTTATTGTTGAATAGTTCGCTATATGGAAAAGGAGTGATTTGTTTTTAAAGTTCCATCTAAGCCTCTGCGTTTAAAACTTTCCCAATTTCTTTCGCTGAAAATTTCTCGCTCCCCGAACTTTGCAGCCCACTTGGCCTACACGCGAATCCCCGCCCCTGTCCAACAGGCAAGATCGCGAAAATTGCCTACCCGGCTATCTGCCAGCCGCGACCTTTCGCTCGTAAATCGCACGGTCGAACGTGGCAGCTCGCGTGCACCAGTTTTTCACGGGCACGTGCGTAAACGCCGAGGCCGATTTGCATGCGATTATTGGTGGGCGTTGCTGCATTCGAGCGAGATGTTTATCGCTGCGGAGGCCCCGCGTAAAGCCTGCCCAAGAAGATTACACGGGAATTAGCCAGCGGGGCTCGTCGCCGGACCAGTCGCGGCGGAAGGTGTCTCTTTCCTCGAGCACTCTAGACTTCTCGAAAGGGAAATCCATTATTGATAGACCGGTTTCTGGGACGGCGATTCCTCACGCGTCGTTATCGCGACGATCTCGAGGGCGATTTTAGGCCAAGATATCGACCCAGCCGGCGTCTCAATCTGTTCCCCCCGATGACAGACCGCGCGTAATTTCAGTTGTTCCCCGATAAGAGCGCATAAATCAACCTCTCCCCGAGCAGCGTTCAACCTGTTTCGAGCCAGCCACCGATCGAGATCGCCCCGGGCCGCCGGGCCCGCGATAACTATCAAACTTGACACTGTCGATGAGGTGGTTTCGACTCGATTCGACAGCCAGCCGCTTATTCCATTCGCGCCGGGGGAAAGCCGGGAGCGTTCGAGGGGTGCAGCTTTCCTCGACGGCTGTTGCGTGAAACTGCTCGAGCAATTCGAACCCTCGCGCCTGTTCCCGTTCGAATATCAGCCAGTTGTCGCGGCGTAAATCAACGTCTGACCAGATATCGGGTCGCAATCGCGTTAATCGATACGGGAATCTCGCGCTGGTCGAGCTAGTCGCGATCGGCCACGGTATTTGCATACGAGCAACCTACGTTGCGCACGCCCGTTGACAATTAACGTCAACGCTGAAAGACCGAGCATTTACTCCCGCCCCCTACTCCTTCCGTTCGCGAAATTCTCGGGCGAAATTGCTGCACGTTTGATTGCTCGCGTTATCGCGCACTGCCGCGCGAAAATAATCCTTTAACGAGAGGCTTAGAGGCAGGCACAGGTGTCTCGGCTCACGTTCACGCGCGGGAGATGGTGTATCCGGGATATAGGTATTGATTAACGATTCTTCCAGCCGTGCGTCGTGCGACGGATAACGATCCACTCGAGTCATGCAGGTTCTGTAATACCGCGGCGCGGATTAATTAACGTTACACGGCCGACCGGTTCGTTGCTTGCACACGCGGTGTCGTACACGCCAAAGGATTCCTCGATTTTTCCAAATACGTACTGCCGATCCAGCGATCCGAGATTCGAGCTTCTGGATTACGCCGACGTCTCTGAACCACTCAGCGTCCACGGCACCTTTCAGCGAAATTAAACTGGCCGGAGCGGTCGTAACGCTACTCGCGGAATCCTTTCGAGACGGTACGTCGCGTCGTAAAGCATCCGGTATCTAGATATCGTTCGGAGACTGTGATTGGAAAATTGGAATTAACGCGCGTCTTAAGAGGGGTACGCGGCTATTCTGGGTGAACGGCCATCATTCGAAGACAATTTGTAAAGCGGCTCGGAGCACTCGGCTCGGGCATTTCCATGGCCATCGCATGCCTCGTTTATCCGCATCGTGATCGCATCAGTATCGTGTACACGCGCGCTTAACACGGTAAAAAGTTAAGGGGACGAACGTTTCACCGTTTTTTGCCCGGCCACGAGCACGGAATGCGGCCTGGAACCTGGAGCTGCGTGCCGCGACCTATCGACGTATATATTCGCGCACGTGTAACAGCAACGCGCGCTAGACCGCCGGAGCCTGCAGGCCGACGCGACGTGGAAATTAGCGGGGCACTGGGGGATCACGTTCGGCCGCCACGATTCGCCGACTGGTCGCCTACGAATCGACGCGGTATCGAACCGTCCGCCAGACCGTTTAAAAGTCAACGGGCGCGTCTTCGAGAGGAACCAGTTCCCGCGTTTATCGCGGAGGATCGTGTCGCGGAACAGAGGAGGGAAGGGGATAGGAGAGCTCGAGGTTATCTTCCACCGTTGCGAATGGAAATTTTTCTAAACCACTCTTTCTTGGAAACGCCAGGCGTTGGCGAGGAATTCGGTGAAATCTGAGCAGTTTGGTCGGCTCTAACCGTGCCTGTCACATTCAATAATATCCTGAGTCCTGTAAGGTTTGCTTCGAGGACAATAATTGGGTTCGTGAATCCACATTCGAGTCGACTGTGCCTGGTCTTCAAGATTGTTTACGCACTTGAGAATTGGATCCGGTACATACCTACTCGGTTAGCCGAACTCAGCGAATGGGTCGCTGTAAACTTTACTCCCATATCGTCTCGTAAACGTCCTCGCGAGGAGAAACGCTGGCGAACACTTTGGTCCAAGGGACTGTTTCCCGAACCACGATAAAGGCGAATAAAGTCGCTGGCGTCTCCTGGTTATTGAAAAAGAATGCCATTCCGCGATTCCCATCGCGGTTGGACCCATCGAGCCTCGCTCGATTCGATAACCGCCGGATTAAGGAATCTCGATTTGAAAGTCAATCGCCGCGACCGTCGTGGGGACCAGTTTTTGCGACTGTCGGGGAAAGGGCGAAAACGAAAAAGAGGCAGGAGGAGCGCACGGAATCACAGGAAGCCGATCGTAAAGACTCCGTGTTTCCGAGCGGTCGCGATCGATCTCTCGCGTGTCCACGATAATTTGTCAGCGACGCCAGGACACAGGCCGCGACGCACCAATCGCGGGGATGGCGAATCCTGCGGGGTTTAGCGTTTCTCGAAGCGGAGCTTGGTCCGTCGAAACCCTCCCGTCCGCTGAAATAGGATTACGTGCCTCGCTAATAAATCCTCCACTCCTTTTCGATTATTACTTTCCTGCAGCGTGGATCGAAGGAACTGCCACCGGATTAATCCTGACGTTACCCTATTACCGCGGCTTTATCTCGCCGGATGCGGGCGTCGCGTGCTTCGCCGTTGCTTTCGAACTCGCCACTGTATACTTACACGGAGGCCGCGGTATTAATTTCCACCGAATTGCTATCAGGTAGGACGACTCGGAGGCTTCGAATAGATCGATAAATTTCAGCTACCACGGTCAGATAAGTCGGCTTTAATGCCGGGGATCCACTTTCGCGATTGCTTCAGAAATTTATCGTCCCGCCTCCGGTGCCACGTTCGGCTGGGATGCTCCAGCTTCTCCGACTTCTCCACCGGGAGGATCGATTAGTCGAGCCGCGCCAGGGACGATAAATCTGTTCCCGCGAATGTCCAGCGACGCGTCGTTGCTTTCCCAGGAACCGGTGTTTCGTGGCTCGGCGGCCCGATAGCACCGCTCCGTCGCGCACGGTTCGTGTCTATTATCCGCGGTGCAGCGCGTGATCGAAACGCGTTACGTGACAGGAACACGTGTTTACCCGAACGGGAGATAATTGAGCCCCGCGATACGATTCGATACACCGGCCGCTTGTTAGTCCACGCGTTAACGGCTTCTTTCGACCGTTTCTATCGTTAGTTAATTTCTGGATCGATGATCTCGACGTGATTCATTACTACGACGTGTTCGCAACTCTTTGCCTGGCACCACCTAAATTGATAGCAATCGGTTAGCGTCTACTTGTCGAGTGCCCAGCTCCGTCAGAAATCTGAGGACGCGTCGGCGAGCGCGACAGCGACCCGATACCGGAAACGCGAGCGTTCCCAGCTCGAGTGACGATAAATCCGCCGAGGAGGCGCCTTTCGAAGCGATCGAACGAGGGCCTCGAGCCGATCGGTTGGAGGATTTACCACGCTACGAGGCAACGCATAAATATCGATGTTCGTGGAGAGTTTGCCGCTCGCGGGACGATGGACCGGGTCGAAGATTGTCCGCGCGGAATCGCCGTAGCGGGCCGTCAAGAGGGATCTAATTACAAGGTTTCGCTTCCCGGCGTAATTAATCGCTACGAGCCGAAAGATTTACACACGGCCCGCTTGCCATCCCCTTGTTCCGTGTTCCGCTCTCCTCGGCCCAGGCCACTGTTTGCCTTTCGATCCTCCTCGCGTGCACTCGACGACACTCGATTTTCGCCGTTGGACACGCGCAATCAGAAGAATTGCCAGCAATTACTGTCCGCGTCCCTAATTAACGACAATTACCCATCTGGTCCAGCTGGTTCCATTGAAACGTACTCCCTGTAATACACGGTTATCGAGGCGGAACCATCGACGACCACCCAACCGTTCCCCGAGAGTTTCGGAAATAGGGCGGCAGAAGCGGCCACGCTCGGCGAAAGAGAACGATCGAAATAGAGTGGGAAGGCGGCAAAGTTCGAGCGGCGAGGATCCACGGTGCTTGCGCAGAACGTCGCGGCGCACTCTAACCGGCTGGTAACAACGCGTTAATATTAGCGACGCTGGAATCCGGCCGAAGGGAGGCCCGATCGTTCCGAGTCCAGCTGAAGAACAATGAGTTTCCGGTCAGCTTTGCGAGTCCGACCAGCGACAATGTCCTCATTGTGCCGCGTGCGCTGCATAAAGATGCGCCTCTATCCTTCGCCTCGCCTCTCTGGATCGCAGCGAGCACCTCGGCGGGATTTCACCCCGCCGGAGAGCCGCGGCCAGGCGAAACTCGAGGAACTCTCGGGGATCCGAAAGGCGGCGGGACATTTCACGGCTCGGTAACGCCGCGGGACAGCCGTTGCGTGGACCCCTCGAACAACGATCGGGGCTATTAATCGTTAGCGGGCTGGCGAGAGTTATGCCTCGGCCGGACGAAACGGAGAAACGACCGGAGCCAGCCGTGAATGGAAACGCTCCGGTATCTATTCATCCATCGGTCGTTGCACAATCGCCCTCGCGTTACGATCCGTTCGAGTTATTACTCGCGCGACCTATCGCGCGTGCACCGGCGCGCCGGCTAGTTCGCCACGATTGGTCAATCCCGATTCACGCTCGCTCGCTCGCTCGCTGGCGGATCGTTAATCTCCGCGGTCCTGTCGCGGAATTGAAAAGGAGCCAGCCTGGCACGGCGCGCCGAGGATCGGCAGCGGATCGTGTGAAACGCGGCAGACCGCCCGGCGCGAATTCGAGCGCGATATCGCGCTGTAAATCGGCCGGGGGAACGACACCGTGATCTTTGTCCGTCCGCTTGCAGCCAGCCAGTGGAAACACTCGCGATCTCGCGGCTTCCCCTTTGGCCACGCGCCAGCATTGTTTAGCTGGACTCGTAAGATCCGAGGAACCAGGGAAGGACTGTCGATGGAATTGCACTTTCGCGGTAGAGCCGCGTGATTCCCAGTGCATCGGGAAAGGTTCCAGGCTCTACGGAGAGCCGTTGAAGCAACGCCCTCGGGACGTTCGTGTTCACTTTCTGGACACTCGAAGGTTACTTAGGAACTCGGCTGCGAGGTAGTTACCCGTCCTAGTGTACTATTTCCCGACCTCGGATCTTTGCGCTCGGCGTCCCACCGCGCGAGGATCTTTAACGTCGCCCCGAGCTGACTCACAGAATATCTTCGGACCCTCGCGAATGCATTTGGAAGCGACGCCGCGCCGAAGGGATACGGTTTCGGCGCGGATCTCGCGGCTAGAATATTTCCACCGGAATATCTCCTTCGGCCGTCGCGCGGCTCTACGAATTTCCATCTCCCGCGGACGCTCAGGAAAACTCGTCTATCTTAGATAGAAACGAGATACGAAGGTCGTCCTCGCGCTCCTAAACGGAATCTCGTGTTCCTTTTATCAGTGCCTGATAGCGACTCTCGAGGCGAGGTCGATAACCCTTGTACACCAAGGTTTTCCCCTGAACTTTTCAGAAGACGTTCCAGTCGCACGGGCCACCCTGCGCGTTAATATAAAAATAAATAAATCGTTTGAACGCCGAGTGGACGACCTAGATAACGGGATCAGTTAGACTAGTTTAACGAACTGGAGGATCCAGGTTCGAATTCCAGTTCTCTTCCTGAAAACCTCTGGAAGCACACTTGAGCGTATCGATCTAGGTCGATTCTTCTTCGCCTACCTCGGAATCCCGCGGCATAATCTGTCTAATCGAATCAGACTCAGGTCTCCGCGACGATTAAAGGATCGTTGGTGGAATTGGGCCGGCACGCGAGGAATCTCGAGGCTGCGCGGAAAGTCGCTTTTACGAGGCGGCGCGGTCGTGATTCTCGCGCTTGGAACGTCGTTCCGATTAATTTCGGTACCTGCCGACCGGGCGGATCTGGCCGGGAAGCTCGAGATACGGCGGGTAATCGAGATATCGTTGGACGGAGGTAGCCCGATTCCACGGTTACGCCGCGATTATCGAGCGTGTCGTCCCGAATACCTCGAGCGACGCGCTAATGGACGTCAGGGATGGCCACCGGCAGAAAAACTCGCGAGTGAAGGGTTCACGGCCACCTCGCCACGATGATAAATAATCCGTGCGTGAGAGCCGGACTCGCGTCCTCTCTCGCCTCTCCTCTCGGCCCCTGGCCTCTTGCCTCCGAGTGTCGGAGGTTCGCGCGAGTCGCGTCGGCGAGCCGCTTAATGAACAGGACAGGTGAGCGCGGGCTAAGTGGCATAAGTGAAAACGTACGAACGGCTCTCGGGGTGGGGGACGGGGAGAGGACGAGCGTCGTCTAATGGCAGCTCTCGATAAGCCTGCACGAAGAAAATGGCATCCCCTTTTCGCGAACGCGCGGCAGATCTCCGCCGCGATTGTGGCCCGCCGGCGATACCTGTGCTTCTCCCACAGGCTCGGGTAAGCATTAAGAGACTCTAACGCGGTCCGAGTGCGATTCTCGCAAAGGGATCATTAAACGCGTTAGACGCTTCGGGGGTCCAGAACAGATTACGCGCGTGTCCCCCGACGTCATTATCGCCCACGCGTGCTAACTGTACGCGCAATTGAATCCCCCTTGCTTCTCTGCGCCTTATACGCGTCGACGACAGACGCGATGCTCGCCCACGAGCTCCTCGATTCCCTTCGTCGTAGGTTGTTCCTTCTGCGAGAGAGGGATTACCGGCCGCGAGACCGCGGCTTGCAATTAAATCGCAATTAGCCCGGCGGACGCGACGGAGGCTTTTGTGAACGATTCGCGCGGACCAACCGAGGAACGAGCGTAATTATCCTCTATTGTATCGCGCACCTTTGTGCCTGCCAATCGTTACACGGAGCTGTAATAATCGAAGAGGCCTTGTCGCGAGTGGAAAAGATGCACCCCGAAGGATGTCCTCGGTGCGTCGCACTTTCCAAGCGCATTCCACGAATCCGTCGACCGGCTCGACGTTTAGCCGGCGTCAGTTTCACCGTTTGGTATTTCCAGGCCGGATTCCTCCGCCTTAAGTCGATGAATTAACCGGGCAGTTTGACGCGGTCCCGCGCAGATCGGTATCCGACTCGCGTCGGGGGTCCTGACCCCTCGTTCACTGGACTCTGGCGAGCGTTTTCCCTTTCCCGATCGAAAACAAAGCGCGATCGGAGGAAAAACGCGAACGAGGCCAGGCAAGCTCGAGCTAGCGCGTTTCCAGGCCCTCGCGAGGGATAGTGGGTGTGGAGGGAAGGCGTGGGTGCCTCTGCCATTATGTACCTGACATTGTGACGAGCTAGCACGAGCCCCGGGGAATCGGTAGTTGCTTCTAAGGTGACTCTAGCGTCCCGAATAAAAGCAAACCGCCTCTCTCAAGTCCGCGGCTCGTCGGCGCAACCTTTCGAAACTGCCTGAAGACGCTCCTCCGTGGAATTTGCTTTCGAGCAGGCACCGCGGGCGTTGCACAATCCTCATCGCACCGGTACCGAACGTTCCACCGAGCATAGACTCCAGAATTGCTACTCGAGGAAGCCGACTTCCTTGCGAGCCGCGTTTCCGCACGGCCATTGTCGTCTCGCGCGTACGCGTGGCCGTAATTCTCGTCCGATCCTTGGCTAGACGGGCTCCTCCTCGATCCTCCTCCGCTATCGCAGTAATGATTCACCTGGTTGATTTACGTGGCGAGCAACAATGCCACCCTCCGATCGACTAAGCGCCATTAATCGACGATAAAGGCTCGTCACCGGGGCCCTTGAACCGTAGGTATTCTTTCGTCCCACGTGCTCGCGGTAACGAGCTCCGGCGAGATCTATCCCGTCGATTACCCTGTACAGTCTATCGGCCCCGTCGCTCGCGTCCCGTGAGATTCGTATAATTGCCCAGTGTTCACGGCGCCCGCGGTGACGGAGGATTTCAATGAACCACCGGAGCTGGTTGTTTCTATTAGAAAACGCAACTCGGAGATTGATTCCGATCTACAAATTGGCCAGTGAACGATCCTCGATTTCGCGGCCCTTTGTCCCGGCGGACGTTCGCTGACAGCCCGGTCCCGATACCTTCCAGCTCCGACGCGTCCCGGGGGCATTGTTGGTGTTCGGCACAGTCACTCCGTCAAATTGCTTCGGATGATGAACGCGGCGGGAGCGTAGTCATCGTGACGGCCGCGTTTCTACGTTCCACGAGCTTGCTTAACGCCCCCCCCCCCCCCGTGAATTAACCGAGTTACGTCGATTACTTTCGCGCGCGGCAGATAATCTTAATTGCATCATTGGACGCGCAAAGTCCGCACACGTCTCGGAGGCAGCCAGCTCGGGTCCCGAGCCAGCAACAAATTGCTTGCAACAAATTCGACTCCACCGTGGCCTTCCATCTCGAGGATAATCGGTGCCATTAGTTACCAGGAGGTAAACAGTCTTCCATGGCACGGATCTCTCGAGGACTCTCGAGCCGTTCCCACTGAAAACAGTCCCTACGCATCGACGTCCTTGGCAGAAAATTCCGGCGAGCTCGGTGGGAGGACGCGGGGATTTTTTCCACCTCCGCGGACAACAGCCGCTAGTCGATTTATAATCGTCGCCACGCAGCCGGTACTTCCCTTTTCTTTTCTTTCCTCGTGCCCGGCGACGGCCCTCCGTGACCGTTGTCGCTGATCGTCGGAGAAAGCCCCCGCGTGGCTTCCCTCGCGGAAACAACTCATCGCGCGGCCGCGACGTCTTCCTCCTCCGCGCGGAATTCTAAAGCGACTTATGTGGTCTGAGTTCGCGTAACGCGCCGAGTAGCCTCTATTTCCACTGCGCTCTGGACGGACGCGTTGAATTCTCGACGACCACCGATATCGGTCTGACCCCGCTCGGATCCCGAAGACCCGCTGATGCGTACCTTGAACCACTTTCCTACCGGCGGAAAAGCGGCGCACGGGGATACCTCCGGTGTCTGGGTTGATTTATCGATCGACGCCAGGTCGAATTGCGCGAGCCGCCCATGCATAATGCATCGGAACGAGGCAGCATTGTGGCGAATCAATTAAAGGGGCCGTTTCGGCTGGCGCGTCGCGCCGGGCGGCCGGTGTGCGTGTCCAGACAGTCCACCGTTTCACCTCTCCACCCGTTGCTCGCGAATCAACGCTGATGCATAATGCAGCGCATAGGTTGCCGTAGCGAACCGGAACGACAATGATCCAGCGAGGATCGTCGTAGGAGCGCGGGCTTGCTGGACCGGTCGCGGTCACCGTAAAGCACGTCATAGCGTATCTTGATGTAGCGTGCGTCGCGGGCAGAACGTCACGAAGGGCCTCCGCTGTTCTGCGATGGAATTTACGAGCCAGAAAACAGGTGGTCGGGTAGCGAGGCAGACTCTTGGACCGAGCAGAGACGCTGCTTTGTCCCGGTCCGTTTCGTCCGCGCATAGAGACGGCGAAAGGAGTCGTTCGCGACGATAGAGCATGAAATCGACGGTGCTCCGGGAGGAAGGTGCGTGCTGAAAGACGTGCGCCGAGGTACGCGGATGCAGGCGTTATTGTACAGCGACAAGTGAATAATTTCACGGCGAAGCTCGGTATAAATTAGACGGTTCTTCGGCGTAGTCGCTGAGGGCTCGCCTGCGTGGCGCCGCGTCTTGCATAATCAACGAATTTGCAACTGCGGAGACGCGCTTGAATCTTCGTATCGCTCTACTCCGCCTCGGCGCGATCTAATTCTCCCACGGGTCGATAGACTTGGAAACAATCGGGCTTTCGTTCGGCGGCAAAAGACTAATTGATAGCGATAGTACGGCCGCGGGTGCAGTCGCACAGTGGGACGAGAATGCCTTATTTATTTGGACATCGGCCAAAATTTCAAGTGTCAAAATTCTGTTCTTCGTTAAATCTTTATTATTTAAATCTTTAATCTTTATAACTCGCGAACTGTAAGAGATAAAAAAAGTTTCAAGACAAAAGTTACTTCTTTTAATTAGATCTATCATTTGGTAAACAAATTATTTTACAGTTCGCGAGTTATAACACAAAATCGGAAAATAACCAGATTTTCAGGGGCGAATTACACGCTCTCGGAGTGAATTTGGTTAGCAAACAGAAATTGCGTTGTAATCAAGAGGAAATTCCCCACATATTCACAAAGTTTCAGAATTTTTTGAATTTCCGGATGCGGTATGTTCCCTCGTTATTTGTAGAAAGTCCAGGATTGCAATTTTGTTTCTTCTAAATTTCAGTTATTCTACTTAACATGAATCGAAAGACTGCAAATTTTTACAATGAAAGTCCAAACCGTTTGGAATTAAATGCCATGTCCAGTTATTGTCCTTACGTCGTTCCACTGCGGGTCGGTGACGCAACAGAGAGATTATATTCAGCCGGGGCTGATAGGCAAGAAACCAGAGGGCAATAGAAATTCATGAGGTAGCGTGGAGAACAAGCAAATTAATACCGCGAACGAGATAAAAAGATAAATGAGCTTTTTAATTGGGCGGTGTCGAAAGACACGGGGGGAGAAGGAGAGGAGCCCGAGACGACGTGGGTCGAGATGGCAGAGGAGAAGGAAAGGCAGGGGGGGGGGAGAAGGAAAAGGGATCGCGGAAGCGTGCAAGGGAACCTCGGCCCCACCGGTTTCTGACGAGTGCACGATCGCTAAATCGACTATCCGAGGCTGTGCGATCCTGGAGCCTGTCTCACTCCGGTAACCCTTTCTCTCGAAAAGCCGGCTTCCGTGTTTATTTGTACTCCATTAGCTCGCGGGATCGGGCCCTTCCGAAGAAAGCGGCTGTCGGGCCGCGACGTCCAGGTTGCCGGGTAATTAGCTGGGAACGAGGTTCTAATTGAGGACACGATAGATAGGACGGCCAGACACCCAATTAGCCGAACGCGAGCAAATATGAACCGGTACCGGTACAGTCGATTTAGAAATCCCTCGAGGTCTCCGCCGCGCTGTCCGCTCTGTCCATTAAGTTGAATAATTGTGACAACCCATGGGACGTCTGGTCGTGAAATAATTGCCTATCCCTGGTCCGCGGGGCGTTGTCGTCGTGCCACACGCTCAGAAGTGGATTCGGCGCGTGGTGGTTCGGCAAGGCGAGACGAAGCCGTCGCGAACGGTGGCTGCGGTGTGGAAGAGGAGTTCCAAATCGCGCCAACTATAATATTTACTTCCTCCTCGTTCGAGGAGCTTGTCCTACGCCAGAAGTTGTATGCAGAAGCCGGCTAATCCTTGCTGGGGAAGCTTAAGGCTACTGTACACGCGACGTTACGCGAGTGGCTGCCGCGACAGTTGTACCTTCTGCGGTTTTCGTCCGCGGTTTCTCGCGCGGTCGAGCTTCTTGGCATTGTTAGGCTCCCTCCATGCGCGCCTCTCGTTTCTTCCAAGGGTGATCAACACTGGCTGCTCGTTACCGACCTTGTAATTGCCAGGAAAGCAAAGTTAACCGCGGGGTTACTGGACTAGAGATTTCGTGGGGTAGGTCGGGGACGATTGTAACATGTTAAATATCTCAAAATATATGGTAGATATTAACACAAATTTTGGATATATGATAAAGAATGACATTTGGAATACACACATCCATATCCTAGCAATAAATATAGATACACAATAGACTAGTTGTGTAATACTTTCTCCACTACTCATTCTTTATTAATAACCTGGATATTACTTGCCATACGCCGAAACTGTTGTGTCTCAATAATGTCAGATAAGTAAGTAACATTTTCGTGTAATAACTTTTGTTCTAACTGTGATAGTTCTTGCGTAATCGTATTCCAAAGTCAAAGTGCTGTCTCGACTGCCATTCAAAGGACTCTGTTCAAAGAGTCCCGCGGACGTAGACATTAGAAAATACGTAGGAGAATCGAGGGGAAGAATGTCGAGCCTCGTTAACTCTTAACTGGTATCCTGGGGTCGTTCATGACCACAAGCACGCAAAGTTCGCTGCAAAATTGTTGGTCGTCTAAGTTTGTAAACTGAGTTTCTAATTAATTTTATAATAATAGTTTAACTTCCTACGTTTCTATTATTTTATACATTACCTAAGAACAAAATATTCGTAGAGGCTGATCCAGTGTCGACTTTACAAATTTCTGTGTTCTTTTTTATTTGGGGTCCGCCACGACCCCAGTATATCAGTTACGTTTGAAAAAAAAAACAGTATAGCAGTTAAGGGTTAACCACGTTGCTTGAAACTGCGAGGCTTATCATTCCAGCTGGTGGTTGTAGTCAGAACGCGCACGAGTGCAAGGGCTCGCAGCCGAGGCCGCAGAATGTTGCCTGCACGTAGACGCTGGGCCAGCACGAGGCAGCGGTGTGTCAGCTTGAATATTGCGCACGAGGCAGACACGGGCCGGTAGAACAACCCGCGTATAATGCAGTCGCCGGTGGTAACTTAACTCGAGGAATAATCAAGCCTTAACGAACGTCCACCGCGAGGGGGTTCGCGTGAGCGAAGGTTAGCCGAGGTTAGTCCCCCGATAGCTTTTCTGCCTGGTGTCGCGTGTAAACGCGCGTTAACAGCTCGAGGGACCAGACTCCATCTTCTTCAGCTTTGTCCACGCTGGTGAAGCGGATTTCGCCAATCTTCCCTTGACGGATCAAACAATTCAGCGTGACGTTTTCACTTTCTTGGTTTACGATCCTATTCCCCTCGACGATTGCGGCACCTAAGCACCCATAGATCGTTGGTCTAATCTCGACTTCCGAACGCTCCCGCCGTGGTTGCGTTCCAAGTCGAAGAGCTGCGATCAGGCAACGGTGCAAAGATTTAGGTCTCGTAACGCACGACGCCTCGAAGAGTTCGCGAACGGTTCCTCTGAATTATGTATGCAGGCTAAATGAAGCTGCCAGCCGCGCCTTTTCTGTTTCGAGCGTCGAACGGCCCTCGGCTGAACGAACGATGACGAACGACGTTGGGGATCGCTTTGAAACAGCTCGAAAATTTATCGCCCGTTGCCGCTCTTATATTATTGCTCTCGCGTCTTCTGCCACGAAGACAGCGTGTACTCGGTTAAAAGCCTCCTTCTGTCGCCTCCTCATTGTATGCAGATTCACGTGTCCCCGGGTGTATATACTCTTTGAGGTCTCGACGTGCCTGCCTCGCTCCTCTACTTTGCACACCGCGACCGATCCTCTAGCTTTCCAGCGATCGCCCGCCGCTGGCCAAATATTTCAACCGAGCCAGTCTCTCGAGGCATCCGAGTCCCGCCGAGAAAGAAATCACCCCCCGCACTCCCTCGCGAAACGCATTCCCTCTGTAATGACGATCCCCGAGATTTACGACGGCCCATTGACGCACGGCCAGTGGAAATAATCCGACTCGGGGCCACGGTTAGGAGGGAACGGTGATTTCGCGTGTTCGATGATCCCCCGTGCTTGTCCAAAGCCACGGACACGCGCATTCATTACATGGTTTATTCATAAAACGTCCCCGCGAACAACGTCGCCTCGGTGGCGATGTCGCGCGGCAAATTTAGACGCGGCGCGGCCCTGTCTCGAGAATTTCTATGCGAATCGCCATCCATTCCCGTCGTTTATTACTCGCGACCCTGCCGTTCGTCACGCGCCGCGATTCCACGGACTCCATCCTGGTTCGCGGAAACTCGCGACGTTACCGTCGATACACTTTCCCGCTCGATCGGACGATATTGAGATCCACTGGCTGCCGACAGTCCGAAGGTGAATTACGAGCCACGCACGGCTATGTAACATAGAATGTCGAGTCCGCGCAGGTGGTCTAGCAACAGTCGGATATCCGAGATGCACGCGGAGAAACTGCGAGGGACAATCAGCTGGCTTTTTATCCCGAAGCGGCCGTGGACTAGAGGATGGATCTGCTGACTGGTGAGCGAAACGTATGAAACGTAGATACACGGACGTCCCCGCATGGACGTTAGCGATAAGCTAGCAAGGGGATAGGAATCTATTTGCAACGCTCGAAATCCCGTCGTTCTTCGATGCGATCTCTCGGAGAAAGGAGTACCAGTGGATCCGGCTTCCATCTGAATCGAAATTCCGCGTTTCAGACGCGAACAATCCTGCTGAATACCTCGGCTTTCCATCTCGAGATAGCAGAAGCGTAGAGAAGGAGCGTGATTCGCGTCTCGCTGAGGTTAGGGTTAATCGATGGCTCTCCTCGATCGAGATTCCTCGGGAACGCTGCTTCCGACGCACGGCGACTTCCATCGACGAGAATGCGCCTCGTATACTTCGCACAGAAATTTCCTATGCCCATGGGTACTTTACATTCCGCTCGGCGAGTAATTAGTTTTTGCATCGGACGGCGAATCGTTGGTCTCGTGTTTCCCATGAGAGGATCCCGGTGCTCGGGGGGAAGTCTCGCAGGAGATAAACGTCAAGTCGAAGCGCTGCCCTGCCCCGCCGTGAGATATTACTCACGAAGTTCTCGTAACGGAAGCTAACGGCAAAAACGCTGCACTACCCCCGCATCCTGTTGGCTCTTGGCGGTCGTATCGAGCAAAAATTCGTCGATCCATTTAAAATCGCTGGCAGAACGAAGGCGGAAAAAGCGACGGCTAGCGTAGGGCAGCGAGATTTTCCTATCCTCCTTGTCGGGAATGGATGATTGGCTGACGACACGGCGGACGCGGCACGGACTGCAAATAAATCGCGGCGTTCGCGTCGAGAGCGGCCTTATGCTAATCCGCCTTGGCACGAGTGTCTATTACGAAAGGCAGCGCGACGGGAAAAAGAGAAAGAAGGGAAAAGGCAGCGCAAGATGATGTGTACGCGCGACACGCAAAGCGAACGATAATTCCTGTGGACCGGTCCGCGCCTGAAATTTCACGCGGCTGCCACTGGACGATCGTTAACTCGACGCTCGTAACGACCTGTAATATCGTTTCAAACGTAATTCATTCGAAAAACCGTGCCCAGTAAATCGCGCCACCCGAAAGCTTCAAACGGTGTAATCCTATCCGGCCGTGTGACTTACTAAGCAGCGTCCTGTTACCGTTCCTCGTTGCGAGTAGTATACAGTATCACTTCCCCGTAAGAGACTCTTCCCGGGATAAGATATAGGTACGATCGAAGCGACGCGTAGTTCCGAAGCTGCTGGGTGGAAGTGGCCCGTAACATCCAGGTCGCCTCGCAAATTGGAAGACCCCAGCTCCTGGGGGATTAGCTTCTTGCTCCCAGAATCGTATGCCGAGAGTTCTGAAAGATCCTGAGAAATTTCTCCGATCTTCGATCACCATCTTCGCCAAGCTTCCGGCTGGTGGACTTTAGGACCCCGTACGATCACCGAGACAACCAGCGAGCGTAGTGCTCTCCGGACTCGTCCCCTATCTAGAATTTTCATCGCCCGTCAAGTCCCATTTCCGACGCGTCGAGACAATGGCCCGTAAATCCCGCGTGGAACCGTTTCACGGTTCCCCGTGCCTCGGGATCATCGGATTAGCTCAGAGCCAGCACTTGGAGCGTAGCCCTGGTCGATTGCCGAGTTACCGCTTCCCGTGGTATCCTTGATCGTGAGTTATCGAAGCCGCGCCGTAAACGGCAGTTTTCATTGACTGGCGCAAAAGGAGCGTATCTGATGGGGCCGAAGCCATTCGGCTGGTGGAACGCGCGAGGCGTATGCAGTGTATGTACGCCGGTACGCGCCAGACGTTGGCTGGTGTCTGCGTGCCCGCCGACGATCTTCGGACGCTCTGCGACGCCTTGTGTGCAGGTTCGCGCGCGTATCCGCCGACATACGAGCGAAAATAGAAGTAACACGGTGCTTGGCGTGCGAGGGCATGTCTGGCGTGTACGAGGCGGGACTATCGATAGCTGACAGCTGACCCCGCGGGGTCAGCCCGAGTAGGCGAGGCTGCGCGGGCCAGCGGAAAAGGAACTCGTGACTCTCAGTCACCTCTCTCTTCCCCATCCACCCTCGGCGATCGATTTCCACATTTTTGCCCCGCGCACCCTCGTCGATTTCCACGGTTCTTCACCTGGCGAATGGAAGCAGCCCGCTGGCTCGGTCTCGGTTCACGGGGTTGCCTTGGTTTGTTCGGGTGATCGATCCTCGGCTCGAGTTACGAAGTCAGAGGCGGGCGCAGGGGTATTGTTCGCGGGCGATATTGCGCGAACGATCTTGAAAAGTGTTGCGTGGGCGTCTGCCATTCGGGATCTCGGACGTACGGAGGAAGGTACGATCCTGTGGCGAGATGTTCCCACCGGTTGCTCGAACGAGGATCGTCGAGACGTCGTTAATTTTCCGTGGTTAAAGTAGTTTAACCCGAGGTAGCCGCGTAAGAGGCTTACGCGATAAGAGGGGCCTCGATGGGGCGACATTCTTTTTCGCCTCCACCTGTCAGGACCCCGCCGCGGCGGGTCAGGTGTAATTCTGAAATAAGAGCCGCGCCGGGCGTCCCATTAAAATGACGTGCATGTCCGCGGCGACGCGAGCCCCCGTTCACGGTGCACGAGAGCATCGTTAATCTTGCGTGGGGTCTGGACCAGCCCGGCTACCCAGAAACAACGCGGTTGGCCACCGATTCTGGTAGCCGGCCCGCTGGCAACTCGAGAAAACCATTAAAAACGATAACTGGCCCTCGCCATCCCCCTGATTGGGATCTACCGCATTCCCTGAGAATGTAACGTCGTCCCCTTGTCTCGTGGCCGAGCTTTTTAACGGCTAGTAGCTACCATCTCTCTCCACCGGATCCTCGCACGAACACGAAATCCTGCCCTCTACAATTTCCGAGGGCGCATCAGCGTGTCGACGATCGGTGTGCAAGCTCGTTCTGAAACCTGATGACCAGATGCGTCGCTCTTGCCTAGCGCGTTAGACGAATAGGCCACTCGAGCAGCCTATCTACGAGTGCTCTTCGGGTGTCTGAGGGTTTTAGAGATGAGGTTGATACGGAGTAGGATTCGAAGGATGCTACTCCAACGCGCGATTCGGAGTGGGTGGAGAAAGAGCTAGATTTTATGGACCTTCCCACTTTAGAATAAGGTAATAATGATAGAGTATTAAATTTATAACAGGTATTGGTGGATCACGTGCTACTTCTCTATCAACCCGACATTTGTTGACCCGGCTTTCATCCAGTTCCGCGTGCGTTTCAGACACTGCTCTCCCTCGATCCTCATCCGATCCTCCCTCCAGAGATAAAACAATAGCGAGGCTGTTCATCTTCCCCTCGTCGCCTCGTCGTTGGCCAGCAACAGACTTGGCAGTGGGCTGGGCGCAGCTGGCTGGTTTCGTCAACCTCTCCTCGATCCCCCGTCCCCTTAGCTCCTCAAAATCATTAACTGCGATTCCGTATCGAGGTTAATAACTTCCCGGATGTCAGGACCGTTGCAGCGCCCTCTGTTCCCGCTGGCCTACCCACTCTATACCTGTCTCGCTCAACAATGATTCCTCTCGGAAAAATGTCTGGCTCCTCTGACGCCTCTCGTCTCGCGCAACCAACTACTTTAATACCTTGGAGAGAGGCTCGCCGCAACGGTCGCCCGAATTACGGGCGCGGGACTAGAGGAGCTCTTTTAAAGCTTTCGCGATAACTAATGGCACCGGGGCATAAATAGCGGTGCTATAGGAACGATTCCGGTCACGGTGCACGGTTCGAAGGGTTCTTAAGCCGGTACCTGGATGGTTTTACTTTGAATTATCGGGCGACTTGGTTAAAAGGCGAGCTGCGGCGCGTTCCTCATTGAAACGTTCTCTACGGGTCGTTAGGTGTTGCCGCCGAGCTTCTTACACCAGCTATCGCGCTTTTAAAGAACCTTTGTGCTCCGGGACGCTTATAGCCCCGATAATTTGGTCCTCTCGGAGGGCCAAGTATCAATTAACAGATGGAGAATGAGGTTCGATAGAAATTCTTCAGCTACCCCGTGTGGAATAATTGTCAAAAACCTTTCAAATTTGTCGGAGAGCCTTAACAAATTTTTCCCAATACAACTCGCGCGGGACTCGCGGTGCAATAGGGCTAGAAAGTGATAAACCTCGTCGTGATTCGTCAGGCGGCTACGGGGAAAAAACTCGGTGCACTATCCTCGCAGGATGTCGTGACTGTCCGTGCAAAAAAGTCAGTGATTGCTTATGCAAATGCAGGGAAACGAGGCGACCGAGCCAGTTCGAAAAAGTGGACGGTCGATCGACGTGTATCCGCTCCGGGAGCAATCGTCGCGCTGGAGAATTCTCGAAAGTTTCGCGCGTTGCATGAGTAGCACCTTTCACCGGATTTCGACGCCAGTCTAGTCGTCTGCTCGTCGTCGCTCTGACGAAAATACGGGGCAATCGCTTTCGATTTACCCGTGTCCATCGAACGTTTCGAAATGGTCTCTTCTTGCAGCCGAGTATTAAAGGAAAGCGATCGTAACCGGGGTTCTAGACACTACTAGTGGCTATTACTGGCGTCTCGTGAAACGAATCGTTAGTGCGCTAGGCTTCGGGTATACTGCGCGCTCTACGTTGGATCCCATAACGATCCTTGGCCCGCTATATCCCGTAATATCCCAGCTTTCCCGCGTTTTCATCGTTCATATAACATTTCCAGAAGGCTTCAACGATCGGCGAACGTTAACCCAGTTACATCCCCGCGGCGGATGGATCCAGAGGTGAATCATAAATCAGTGTATTTCGGTATCGCGGAAGCCACCGTATAGCTCGGTATTAATACACCGAAAGTTCGCGGCTGGTGTCGCGCTTTTGTCGTTCACCTGCATACATATCCATTCGCATAAATGCACCGTCGTCGCACGCGTACTCGCACACCGGCACGCGAGCATGCCCGCGACAAGAAGCCGGTACGTCCGTACCGTACCAAATTTGATACGCCGCCAACTTCGGTCTGGCTCGGAAACTGACTCACTCGCGGCAGCCGGAAAAGCGGCTGGACATGCGAGAAACGTCATCGGAGGATCGTTTTGACGAGCACCGCCGATGGGAAAAGCCCGCCTTCCCTTTGGCTTCGAGGCAGGTGGCGCCGACGGGGGTTGCTCGCGATAATTATAGAGGGTAACTGGAGCGCGTCGTCTCGGCGACGACTCGTTTTAGAGACTTCTTAGCGGAGAAAAGGGTTCTTCCGTCGACCGGGGGAATTCGTTGGCATTGCGGTACAATTACGTCTCACAACATCTTAACGTTCCCTTCGATAAGTCTCCGCCGTGTTCGCGTTCTCCGCACGTTTCCCCCGTGATCTTAATCGGCCACCGTTCGGGCCGCTTCCGTCGATCAGCTCGAGCCATTGCGCGTTTCCCCCGTCTACTGGGAATTACTCGATAATTGATATAATGGCTTAATAGCATTGTGTAAGGAACGTCGTAACCGGGGACAGGATTGCTCTCATTCCACGCGTCGTGCTCTATCGGGCATCGGCGCAACGAGAAAAAGCCAATGTACCCTATTAAATTTATAGCCTTCCGCGGGGAGTGACCCCCGAGTGGACCCGGGCCCCGCGCATTTATCACAATCACTTCTCGCCCGCGATTGGCCGAGCCGTCCGCGTGGGTGTACGGGCCAACGATATATCGTGTGATCCTTGCCAAGATAAAGTACGTTTTAGAAAGTACACCCGTGCCAGTTCTTCGACGGGCAATTAACGTTTTCGCGGTTCTACGAAATGCCTCTCGCGTTTCAACGAGCACGCGAGCGTCGCTGCTTCAACCTTAATGCAACCGACTCCCCCGATCGCGCCCGGTGAATACGTAATATCCAATCGACTCGTGTTTTCCCGGCTCGTGTTTCGTCCCAGAATGCCACCGCTCTTGCGTTTGCCCCGGGATGAGATACGCTGCAATCAAGCTCGCTGAAAGTGTCGTTTGACGCGCGGGGAGCACGCTGCACGCTCGAAGATTGCGTCGGGAGGCGACTTATGAAACGTTCGAGCTCGTTTGTCACGTCGGGGTACTAAGCCCTCGCGAGACTTTGGCGTTGTCTCGGCTCCGCGAACAGAAATACGCAGCCCGGAGGCTCTTAAAGCACGATCTCGAACGTGCTGAAGCCGCCGACAAGTTTATTCGAAGGGAACCGAGATCGGTGGACGTATTCCGCGGTTGTCGACTGCTTTCGTAACGTGTGCGCAGTCTGTAAGACGGACGATTCGCGAAAATATTGGAGGTTCCTCTTTGTACACGTGCTCGGCCGACACCATCGATTCCCACCGGCAGTCAGCGGGAACTTATGCTAATTCCTCGCGGCAGAGCCGAACGGTAATTGCGGCGAGATGCAAATTGCAGCCACGGCGTTATTGCGCTTCTGCGCCGGCAATTACGCGGCCCGCTTGTTGCGATTTACACCGCGGCCGATTTTCGTGCTGGTCGCGCGTATACCGTACTCGCGAGCTTTTAAATAGGGCCGCCCCATACTTTTTCTCGGGTCAAGCATCCGGTTCCACCGCGGCGCGCTCGCTCCGGCTGCTGAAAAACCATTCGACCGTTTGCAAACGTTCGAGCGCGGGCGATCGAAGAAACAACCCGAGACAGCTAGATGGCAAGATGGTTAGTTAGATCGCCTAGGAATGTAGTTCAATCCAATCCACGTCGCGCGGTCTGCGTCCGGTAGGAATGCGATAGATCCATCAGGATTAATTGACTCATTAAGATCGCTGGTAAGGTTTAATGACTCGCAGTCGAACGGGGGACTCGCATTCGTCGCTGAAAATCTATGCCTGTCTTGTTGCGCTGTCGAAACTACGGACCGTGCCAGTTGGAAAGTGACGGGTCGAACGTAAAGAGCAGGCGCTCGTGAGTTTTCTTCGATTTGCAATTTTCCACGGTCAACTATCCGAGGCGACTGTTAGCGTCGCAACGTGGTTCGATCGATCAAGGAGTTTGCACACCGATCGATCGCGAACAGCCTCGATCGTGAACATTCCTCGTTTTTAACCGACTTCAAAAAGGAGGAGGTTATAGATTCGACCCGTACGTATTTCTTTTTTAATGTTGTAAAGATTGTGACAATCTCTTTTTGTATTCGAAAGAGAGCGATGCGCTGATGCTCTCATCCTAATTACACTACATCAATATTGACCCGTCGGTTTTAATTTTTTTCTGAAATTTTTTCACCAGTAGACACACCGAATCTTTAACGTTGCCTTACGTGGGCATTTCTACTTCGCAACCCTTTGTGATTCGACAGTTCTGTGGCCCCAGTTGCCACCAACAAAATACTTTATCCATCGCAGAATCACTAAAAATCGACATTCCCCGCTTTCCTCCCTTACTCTTCGATTCATACTAGCAGCAAGAACAGAATTAATTACCTTCAGCGTGCATTGAGCGCGATTCGTTGTACGGTGCCTGTAACAGCTATTCGGCGAGCTTGAGTTCGCAATCTTTTACGAAGCTTCTGCAGCTTAAATACTCGCGGCTAACTTCCAGCCGTTTCCCCCCGCGCGTCACGCGTGATTTATCGCAAACACCCGCGTGATGGGCACTTTCAATGGCACGCCATTACGGGCTAATTGGCCGTTCCTCGGCGAGGAAATGCCCGAGGGGTCGGCCCTGCGTTTGAATCTATTGCGCGAGGACAATAGCGCGGTGAAATCCCAGCCGGCGGGCTGTCTATTTCGGGAGGCAGGGACACCTCTTCAATCTCGCACTCCCACACCTTGCAGATCGTGCATCCGAAATTAGGTTAGGCGAAGCTGAACCCTTGGGAAGGGAGAGAAAGGGGCCGCCCGTAATGGCGGGATAAAACGGTGCTGCAAAGTATCGGGTTGCGAGTATCGAGGATCGCGGGCGCGACCGGTTGCACAACCCTGACTACCGGTTCGCGAAATGAAGGTCTATGGGGCTGAGAGTGCGCCCTTTGTCGGCGAGCCTTTTCGTGAGAGAAAACGGCCCCGCGAGAATCTCGATCCCATCCCGTTTCCATCGGGTTCCTCGTCCCGTCGAGTCCGATTCACTCGCTCTCCCCTCGATCGCCCAGGCCTTGGACGGGGGGTACCGAGAGGATTACGCGCGATCTCTATCCCTCGAGAAGGTGTGAGGGGACCTTAAGCTCACGCATCGGCGACAATCAGGCATAATGGCCCAGGTGGGGGAACCAATAATTTTCCCGGGGATCGATTTCGTGCATAAATATAGTCGTGTGCGGTTAACGCGACAGGATGGAGGACCACCGTCGAAGATGACGCGTGTCCTCCGACCAATTACGGTTACACTGGCTCCGAAATGGGGAGTCGGGGCTCGTAAATACCGCGGGCGCGTCGAATGAGCAGGAAACTAAAGACTGGAGGAGTCATAAGCCAGGCTGGGATGAATCATAGATGAAACGCTAATTACCCATAGGAGTTCGTCGAGATGAAAATGTGAAACAGGAGGAAGGGTACGGTGAACGATCGCGACCAACACTTGCCCGCGCTCTGACACTCGATCATAAGCGCGTATGCGTCTCGCGAGATCGCGAGACAAGGAACACCGGCATTCCATCGAGCGCACGGAGTACGTACCCGGTTTTCCGTGACACTAATGGGCAGGTCCGAGAGCCGAGGAATTTATGAGACTCTTTCTTTCTGGCTCGCGTTAGATAAGCGCGTTTCGCGTTAGTCATCGAATTCGCGGGCCGCCGATAACGTCGCTATTTATTAACTGGTCGTTGTGCACCGGCACAGAAAACTCCGGACGTGTCTCTCGGCCGAACGAAGTTTCAAATCGCACGAGATCCCCGTAACGATATCGCCGATACGTTTGCCCGGTAAATCATGCCTGGAAAATACCGCGACTTCCCTTCGCTTCTCGCTAATAAATCCCCCTCAATACAGTTTACACGATTAATGGTACTTTCTCCACGGCGATAAAGTCTTTCCCGTTGCGGCGTGGCATCCATCAGGCGCGATCCTTTGCCCGCTCGTATGCGATCTCGTAGGATTTATCTGTCGCGCAAGCTGGATCGTCTGTCGTTTAATCGAAGCTCGAGACCTATTCCCAGTTGATTCATGCGTCGTCCTGGCAAATGGCCGAGCGTGTCTCGCCGCGGAGCGACCAATGAATCACGGGATACGTACATACATCGTTGTACGTTAGCTATCGCGCAAGGAATAATCGAGGGATTCACTCACGTAGAAGGAGAGCTCGACGCGGTGCGAGTGCTTGGGCACGCAGGTGAGCGCTTCCGATCTGCAGCATCCGGTGTCGTCCGAGCACCTGTGCAGGATGGCGCAGTGGGGCACGTAGGTGGTCGACGGGCTCGGGTAAACGTCGCGCACCGGGATCACCCTCGGTCGCGGCCACTGGCAGCTACCCTCCCTCGACACTTTGATCGCGTGCTGAAAAGCCTCTCGGATCTCCGCGGCTGAAACAACACACCGAAATTCAATTTGATAACGTTGCCTCTGAAAACAAGCCGAAGGAAAACTTCTCCCCCGCTTTACGACCCCCATCTACCATTCTAAATCCGTGGCTCTATCGCCTGGAGATTCTAAATTTAATCAGATTCCTGGCTCCAGCTGGGTAACCCCCCCAGCACTCGGCTTCCTCTCTCGATTTAATTAGCCGCTCTCCCATGATCTCATAACGGTCGGTGTACGTGGGACCACTAGCGGAGGATCGCGATACAGCCTCGTGGAAATGTCCAAGAAGCCGTGACGAATCCGTGCTCCCTCGGTGACATAAGTCATGCGAGCTTTCTATTGATTCGGCGCGCAGATACCTAATAGCTTTCTACGCGTTTCACGGGCCGTCGATAATTATTCCGCGGCCATCGCCAGCGGTGCAATTTGTATGTACGGCTCTGCTAGAGAAACTACATTGTGTGTACCTGCGAATCGATAAATCCCGCCGCGAGGGGCCACCGTTTCAAATGCCAGCAGGAATCCGTGGACGTTAAATGCGCCCAGCTCTTTCGACCGATCCAGCCTCGATATTAAGATATAAACGCGGTAATCGCGGCAATAAATAAAGGCCTAGTCACGACGACACGCGGGCACGCCGGAGAATTCGCGGCGTGTCGCGATAGAGGCCGGTGTTATTAGCGAAAGGCCGCGGCGAAGCTTCCTCGACGTGCGTTCGGATGATTATAAATTGGAAGTTGATGGGACGTCCGCGTGCGAGTGTCAGGGAATGAAGGGAATCTCGCGGACGGGGTCGATCGTGCCAAGTTCGGCTCGATTTCGCTGGGACGAGATGTCCGAGCCACTTGTTCTCCAATCGAGAATTATTGCGAACGATCAGCGAACCCGGAGGCGATCGCGCATCAAGCTGTCGTTTATCCGTCGGCGAATTCAGGATGAATTTATTTGATGGAGCGGGAGGAGAGCACATACTACGCTAGCCGACAAAAAAGTTACCACTTCTTCGATTTTTCTTATTTTTTAGCATACATTTGAGACTGTAGTATATTTAATATCCATAGTCTGATGGAGAATTTGAAGCTTTATAAAACTTAGTTACAGTTGAATTTATTTAACTGCCAAACAAAAGTGTTATATGACATCACATTTTTGGGGCCGACAGAAAAGTTACCACGTTTAGTAACTTCTTATTGGTCCGTTCTAAAAGCAAAAGGTGCCCCCACAAAATATTAGATTTGTTTTTATTAATGTTCCAAAGTGGTTACTTTACGTTGGCTTCAAAAATGTGTTGTCTTGTTTAATGTTGCGTAGGGTTTTCATTCGTTAGTTAAATCAACTCAACTCAATTCAACTGCAACTGGGTTTTATACAGCTTTTAATATTCTTTCAGAATATGTATATCAGGCACGTACTGCAGTTTTAAGTTGATATTAAAAAGTAATAGACGTAGGGTGGTTCGAAAAAATGCCAACTTTTTTTGTCCGCTACTGTATATATGCATGATAATTCGCGAAACGATGCAGTAATGGTAATCGTAATAGCAAGGCGGCAAGGAGTGCGCGACGCGTGGCACGGAAGCGCGACGAAAACGATTCAGGGGAGAAGTTTCGGAAACGTCTCTCGCCGCGGTGTTATTCTCTCGGTTAATCTCGAGCCGGCGATCTGGCTATGCTAATCCCCGGCGTAGGCGTTACTCTCGCCACGGCTGCACCGACGCGAGATCATATCGCCAGGTTTACAATAGAGGCACGACCGTCGGGGATCCTGAAGTATGCGCGCCCGCTCGCTGAACATCCCGTATTCAAACGTATTCCGGAATGTATTATAAGAGAAAGGGATTAGATCCGATCGTCCGTTACTTTTCTCACCCGCCAGATTGATTTCCCTCCCCTGGCCCCGCTCCCAATCAAGCTGCATTCCAATCCAATTGTCTCGGCTCCCTAAGCGATCGGCCGTGTGCCGCGCGACTCGCGATCCACCGGTCAAGGAGAGCTCGGTGATCGAGGCCCTTGGGTAATCGAACCGCTCCGAAACTCGTAGCTGACTTAGATAAGTGTCGGAAACTTCTCGATGGATTTGACGCTCGCGTGACGGCGATTCGATTGGAACGCGTCGATGCGAGTTAACGTCTGAAAAGGTGCGGGGCGCGCACGTGCGTGCACGTATCTCGTGTGGGACACAGGAGTTCATAGGAAGGGCGGCTGGAGTTGCCGCAACACCCGTGCTGGCTTAAGCGCAATCGTCGTCATTAATTTGCATATTAATAGGCCGTTCGGCGTTCCGTTCTCCGTTACGCGTTCCAGAGGAGCGCGCTGCTCCTTGCACGATCTAAATAGAAGCCGATCGAAAAGGAAGAGGCCCGCGAGCAGCCAGCTTGCGCAATCGCGTCGGCTCGAGAAGCTTCAGTCGCGAAGCGCAGAAATTGGATAGCAACGAGAACGGACGCGTCGCTGATTTTATTCCCTTCTTCCTCCTTTTCACGACGCGACTGGTTCCCTCGGGCTTCGTCCTCGCCCCTCGCCTTTATATGCTCCATATTTTACCTATTAACTTCTAACTCGACAAGCCAAACGAGCGATCCCATAATTACCTGCGCGGTGTTTACGTTCGAGGCGTAATTGGAACATCGTGTTGACGAGATCCGGTCGCTGGACCACCCTCGACGATTTCACCATGATTAATAACAATATCGCGGCGAGATAGGGAGAGAGAAAGAGAGGCACAGAGAGGCAGAGAGCCAACAGGTGCGGTCCCGAGAGCAGCTCGCGAATACTTGCATAAATCGACAGGAAGTCGACCTCCATTACGGTCCCATCCTCTTTTTACTTACGCGGCAAGAATTCGCGTATACTCACTCTTTCCGTTCTTGTTGTACTGCTGCATGTTGCCTCTGGTTTCTTTGACGCCCTCTCGAGTGCCAAGGGATTGCCACTTGTGCACGCTGTGCGCCGACATCGGCGGGTAATCCTGCTTCGATTGGTACCCGTTGTACTGAGCCCCGGTGCCGCTCTCGTACGGCCTCTGGTCCCTGTAATCGTAATTCTGGGTGACCAAGGGCCTGGGTGTGCTGGTGGTGGTGGTCGTGGTAGTCGTCGTCGTAGTAGTCGTCGACGCGGTTGAAGTGGCCGGTGTCTCGTCCTCGACCTCGTCCTCGGTATAGTCCTGAACGACAGAAGAAATCTCGGTGAGAATACTGTCCAGAGTGGTCTGGGCTTCTAGACCAATGCAATGGTGCCCTCCATCGCCGCGGGGCACAGGGTATGGGGTACCTATCGCTGACAACGCGGCCGCGAGCACGGTCTGATCGATTGGCAACCAAAGGGAGGACGAGCATCGCATAAATTCTGCTCCCTCTATGATCGTTTTTCGATCGTGGGTGGTCAACACTCCCGCCCTCGGTTCCAGCGGGCCGTCGCGAGATTTTCCGTCGCAGATAAAGTTAATAAGCGAATTTGCATCCGACCGCGACGCACCTTCCTCGACGACGAGCGACGACCCGCGAGTAAAGAGGACACCGACCTACTTAGTCCCGCAGCATCTGCGATCCTTTGATGTCGAGCCGCTAAATAGAAACAATCCTCGCGTTCGTGCGCGTGCACGCGCATAGCCGTATGTAGATCGCGTCGAAACGGAGGAGAATATTCTGCGAGGGCGTTCGTTCTGCCAGCTGCAAGGGCTGGTTACTCGCGAGCCTCCACTCGATGTACACTCGAAGCTCCCGGCGTCTGCAGTTTCTTTTTCGCGCGCCTTCGGTTCGTCGCTCCGCGCTGGCGATCCTCTCGAGTCGCTCGCCGCGATTACGCCCGCGAGAAAAACACCCCGTCCGGCCGACCTACTTGTGCCTGAAAAACGCCTCGTCGACCTTTATCCGTGCTTTTTCCTCCGTGCATCTCGAGCGCGAGGCATAAATCACGAACGGGAATTCGAGCTGTCTGGTTATCGTCGTTGCTGCAACAGCCCCGCGCGATTATTGCATTCCCCGGCCCGTCATTATTCAACGCCGCGGCGCGTGGAAGCCGCGGAATAATTGAATAGGAACGATTCAACGTCTAAACGACCATCTGGTCTCAGTTGTCCCCTCGCCAGCGAGTTCGATCCGATACCTACGGGGCAAACCGCGAAATAATTTATCCGGGAACGGACAAAGGGTAGCCGGGAATTAACTTGTTCGCCGCTCACAATACGGCCAATTAATCGAAATCTGATGTATCGCAGGTTCCGCAACACTTTCGCCGCGTCTGTCGGTTCGCTCGCGATCGGCTAGCTCTTGGCGCCGACAAATACGTAGCCTGCCGCAAAGGAACTCACTCGACGGATGGGAGAAAGATCGACTACTTCCATGGTAGACTTTGAATGGTCGTAAATGCTGCAATCATGAACCATAAAGCCCACTATTTCTCCTTCTACTCGCTATCTGACCAGGTCTTCCGAAGAGAAACTCGTTTCTATTTAAAGGAATTTATGGTTTCGAGTCGTACCAGGGCAGGATATTTATTTCGAGCAGGCCTGTGTGCCGATAAAATATAGAGCTTCGGGATTGAGAGTCTCGTTCGCGAGGATTCTTCCTCCCTCTTTGATCTGGGATCGCAAACAGCGGATTACGTGCGTCGCCAGTAAATCCGAGCGATGCGCGGCGCGCTATCGTTAACGATCCCGAAGTAGCGAGGGTCAGTGCGGGGTCAGCCTCGGGCTGAACTTGAAAACGGGCGAGAGCGATTTCCGTGGATCTTCGCTACATATGACCGGCACCGGGGCCAATCTACGAGATCCGACGACATCGCTATTCTCGCCGGATCTATCTACCCGCGTGTACGTACCTCGTTGTTGCGCTGTGCTATTCTGCCTGCTCGTCGAACTTTGTTATGTAGACGGACGGGTAAATACACGGAATTATCGAGTCTGGCCGCGATTAGATACCGGTCGCACGGCTCGGGGTTAATTAAATCGAATGGGGAACGGTGACGATAATCGCCGGAAAAAGGCGGTCGCCGCTCGGTTATATTTATCGCGGCGGAATCAATTTCGGAGAAACGTGCGTCCGAGTTTTACGACCCGCCGGGTGTCAGGGGTCAGCGATTCTGACGATCGAGCGGCGAGTTTGTGAAAATTCACGATAAAAATGAATCGAGGTCGTCGACACGCCATTTGTTCTGCTAACTGGTCGGACACGCTCAAGGATGTTTCGCCCGCGTATCACACGGGAACGTTACGCGGAACGCTGATAACGCCCCGGCTATTGTAAACTAGACCGCGCGGGCCGTCGATTTCCTCGTGCATCGCATGCCGCGCGTAAAACGTAGCCGAGCGCCGAAATTCGAAACGTGGCTCATCGACTGGATGGAAAATTCTGCGGCCTCGGCTCGGCGCAAAGATCACGGGGAGCTAGCCAGCTTGCTTCTACGCGCTGGCCGGTGTCCGGGTGCAGGAACCAGCACGGTCGTTAAGTGCATTATCGTGCATTGTCTTCCCGCCGCTATAAAATATTAGACGCGTGCCGCCGGCTGTAAAAAGAACCGAGACACTTGGCACGGGTTTCAGCGGAACAGGGCGAACGATCGCGTCGCGAGTTCACTTCTATCTCGGAGTGTATACCAGCGGCTGATGTTTGCGGCCGCGACAGCTCGCCGGTGCTAGGCAACCTCGTAACATGAATCTAACCGATGTCTATTTACTATTCGTACCGGCATTACGTGTTAATTATATGAACGCGCTTGCGCAACGATCGCCTCGAACAGGCATAAAGGTGTCTGGCGAAATTTACCGCGGCGTAAAGCGGCTTTACCCCGCGGACCGAGGCAGAACGACCGCTTTAAGTCGATCGAGTCGACAGTAAAAAGTCCGGTTTCAGGGAGCGGAATTCGTGCCGGGGCTCGAATCGGCCCGTGGAAACGGCCCCTGCCGGACCCGCGAGCCTTCGGATTCCCCCGCAAAAAGGCCAGCAAGGTAATATTTAAAGCGCCCTTAAATGTTAGTGGGGAAGCGCTAACGCACTCTCGGCGCACCTCCTGTTATTAAATATCGGGGCCAGCCCGCGTCCGATCCTCGGACCACCCAAAAGTCGTAGGGGTGGTCCGCTTAGAGCTCCCTGGAAGCCTATCATTTGCATTATGGAAATCTGGGTCACATACTTTCGCGTTAGACCCGTCGCTCCGAACGCTCGAGCTTTATGGAAAAAAAAGAAGGGTGGCTTTATCGTGGGTCATCTTCATTTCGTAGCGAGATTCACCTTCGATCTCAGGGGGCTTCGCGCCTTCCCAGGTGTTGGGCTCTCTCTCCTCTCGTGTTCCCTAAATCCCTAGGAGACTAGGTATCCCACATCGCATTGTCTCGAGAGACCATGCCTCGGTACCCCATCTGGATTGAATTTATGTATATCGAAGCCCCGGACAGCGTAGAATTGAGATTGAGATCCCGATGCGAATCGATGGCATCGGATAGACTAATCGATAGTTATACGTCTTTATTACTCAAAATGTAAGAGGAATTACAGATGGCGATCTCTTCCCGGCGCAACGGCTGCGGGCCGAGTAGCAAGGGGAAAGAATATTCATGGGGTAGTTTCCTCGGAGAAGGGTCCCGCCTGTCTTCGCCCGACGGAATTTTTACAATGGCAGAAAAATGCAGAAGCTGGACACGCGCGGACACGGCAGGCTCGGCGTGGCGGTTCCCATACAAATGACGGGCTGACCGTTCCGAGAAAGGGATCGCCTCGCTGCCAGGCTGTCTGCCACCACTGGCCGCTGCCACTCAGCATGGGAGACCATGAACCGGCCGCGATCGTCATTGATAATGCGCTGCCGTAACTTCTAGGAACGGATTCGCGCCCACGGCCCTAATTGTTATGAATGACGATCGGCTGAGACACCGGGGGCACCTTAATCATCGATGGTACCCGCAGCTGTTAGATGCCGCCGTTAATGAGCCATAGAACAGACATGTTAACCAACTAATGAACCAGAAGGGAACGAACCTCGAATAGAGCTGCGCGCCTCAACAACCGCCGCGCATAGTCACGCGTCACGGCTATTCATATTTCCTCCGGCCACGTTTCCAGGCCTTATTAATCGCCGATCTTATCACCGGCTGTTAACGATAATTGATTCGTAGCAAGCGACGGAAAGATGAGTCCAGCGATTGTTCCAAGCTGTACGAGCCGTGCGCTTAATCGTCCGTCATAGTCGGCCCATTAATCGAACTCTTTTCGCTTTAACGCCGGCCGAGGATCGTTATCGCGACTAGATCGGCACGCAGCACAGCCTTCGTCAGTCACAGCGTTCTTATCGTCGCCGTGATAACTGATTTATCGATGCTCCTCGTTACTGGGTGATACTCGGGGTGAGCAGGCTGCTGGAAGCAACGAAGAGCAGCGCAAACTCCTTCGTCGCGAATGCTATGAGATTCGTTGACAAATATTTGCCAATTCTTTCCCGACTGTTTGTATTTCGCGATGGTTGTTTGCGAATACAGCCGGGGCGGATCGAGCACGTTCGCCTCGGTGTCGAGACACTCCGAGTGAAGGATCGCCTCGTCTCGCCCCGAACACTTTCGGAATATTTTTATCGGGGCCGCCAACGAAAATAAAGTTCTTTCTATCGCAGAAATTGGCCACGCTCCAAGGAAGATGAAAGTGCGCTCGTCTCGTAAATTCTCGCGATCCGACGTCGATGCATCTCCGAGCCAAACGCTTCGAAGCCCGCTCCCCTGGCTTCGCGGTTCCCGCTAAAGAAACACGTTCAACGATCGTAACTTTCTTTCCTCCGGCCGATCGGCGCGGGGACTTAACTCGTCTTAACTCCCGACGTAATCGGCTCGTTAGCATTTGCTTGACAGCCAACCCACGTGTCCGGGACTAAAGTTCGTACAGGGATCAGCGGCTTGCTTACGCCCCGGCTCCCTCGACATGTGTAAGGCGACGCTAACGGCTTATCTGACGATGTCACAGCCTAACCCTAAAGACGAATATTAGGAAAAAACAGCGCGTAACGCAACGTCAGAGGCCTCGACGGCGGCGATAGCCGCGCGTTCGATTCGAAATTTCCTATTCAAACGCCGAACGAAAACACGTTTCTCGAACGAAACTCGCGCTGCCTGACCCATTTCGATATCTCTGTGAACGGTGTTTGTTAACTCGCTTAATTTCTCCGCGCCGCGTTGCGGTTAGAAGGCTCCGCGAAATTAGTGGGGCAGCTTCGGGAGTCGATGACGAGCTGCGACGCACAGAATTTTAATCGCGAACGATGAATCAGAAGCGACGGTTCACTACGTGCAATCGTCCCTTGGCAATCGATTCCGCCGTTAGTCACTGGGCTGCGCCCGAATCGTGGATAATTAATGATCGATGTAGGCACCCCGACCTCTCTTTTCCTCTTTCCTCCTTCTTTTGCTTTGTACGGGTGGTCCGAGCCAGATACAAACTAGCGTACACAGTGCGCGACCGACGAACCCGAACCACTTTCGATGATTCATTCCGCGATTCTCGTGTTCGACGCCTAGCTGTCTCCTGGCATGCTCCCCGCCGATTAATCGCTGCGCGACAAACGGAATCACTGTCATCGGATGCGCGCATCTGGACCGTAAGTGGCTGCTGCTGCCACTTTGACCTCGGCCCATCTGGCGATCCGTCCTCTTCTAATCGACTCTATCTTCCAGAAAATAAAAACACCCCACTTTTCACTGGGCAGGTTTCAGCGATTAATCTGGCGTTTTTGCTTCCTCGAATTATTCCAATGCCGCGCGGAAGATCGTAGATATTTTCGTACCCGGCGTAGGCCCCGGGCCAACGTTCCCCGGGGCTCGCGAGAGACTCCCCCATAGATCTCGGGGACTGACGAGCCCCGAATTCCGCGCGGTTCTCCAGCGTATTCTGGGCAGTTACGCGTCCCTGCCACCTCCGTCATTAATCGCAGCGCAGTTCCAGTTTTCAATGCGCGCGACCAACGATAATGGGAACAATGGAGAAGTGTAGGAACACGGAAAGTGCCTGGCTGTGCCGGGTAACTGTGAAGCGTATCGAACGGGGGAATCGAGTGGCGTGCACTTTGACACGGTTGATTCGCGTTAACCAATGAGATCATCCACGAGTTGTCCGCCAGGCGCGTTAACAGCGAGAAGGTGCAACGCCTGCATGACATCATCCGGTATTCACGCCTTGCAGAACACGGTGCACAGCCGTCGACACTCCTTAGAAAGTCTTCGGGGATAAATAAATGCCTGGAAATTTATTTATCCGTGCTCCTCTGGCAGCTACCGCGATAAATCTATCGCGGGGCCGCCTCGTGTACCGGTGTATCGGAGAATAGATCTGCGGAGGACAATGGCCGTGCTTACTCGCAGCAAATTACCGGACCGAGGCTCCCCCAGCGATTACTTTCGAGCCCGGGACACGCGGGCTCGCCAGCAATCACCGGCGAGGCTCTATTCTGACCAAATAGGCGAGATCCTCGATCGATCGAGGAACTGCCACCAAAATCAACTGCTGCAGATTTTGACGCGGAGGAAGGTGAGTAGGAGTGATCGAGTTACGAGGCGATTAAACGGATCTAGATCGTCGTCGTGCCAACGGGGGCTACTGAACCGTGCAGTATTTCTATGACGCGTCGATGCATGATACGTAACACGCCGGCTCAAGTGGCTGTACCCGAGAGGACCATCGACAATTCGCCTTGTCGATGTTTAATTAACCGAGCGCGTTCGCATTCCGGGGCGTGGACGCGTTCTCCAGCGACTCGTACCTTGTAAACCTCTACCCACCTAGGAAACATCTTGTCGCTATCAATCAAACCGAAAGCCACCGCCATTCCTCGCCCGTGCCTTCTAAGACGGTTCCCGGAGCCGTGTTCTCGAACTTAGAATCGCGAGAAATGTGACTACATCGGGCTAACCCTCGGACTCAGGCTATTGGTTTTTCGTGGCTTGGAGGAAGGCACTCCTCTTCGACAGCTTTAGCCGCGTAGAAAAACAGTGTCGAGGGATACGAGTACAAGTGTCGCGGTCGCTACATATGGCAGGGCTGAACGAGCCACGCAGGATAGCGTGGTATTTTTGTTGGCTGCTCGCGCAGAGTTTCTCGTGCCGGTCGAAGCGCGACAGGACGCCGGCTAGCCAGCGAGGAGGGCGACGGGGGAACAGGCGGATTCGTTCATACAAGGTGGTTTTCATTGAAAGAACTCGTTCCTCGGGCCAAATAGGGTCGCCCCATTCATCCCGAGGCGGAACGATCGGACTTGGAATACCTATTAGCGGTAACGGGAAGCTGGCGCGGTAAAACTCGCGTTTATAACGAGTGTGGACGTCTCTGGTCGTGACTTCTAATAAGCCGGGCCGTTTACAGTTTCATTAGTGCGCGATAAAAGTTGAGGCCGCTGTCAGTCCTCCTAACAAACGAGCCTGCTCGGCACAGGATGCTATCAGCGCGTGGACGCCAGTTGAATTCAGCAAAACAGAACGGCGAGGAAAGTTCTCGTCTGGCAGCTGAAGCTGTCGCGGCGGTTGGGAACTCCCCGCGATTTCTACCGCGTGTCTTTGCAGCTTTGCATCCCCCGCACCTCGCGCCCCAGATCGGGCGCCGTCGATCCTAGAGATTTCCCGCGGCGAGCTACAATAGAAATCCATCTTGTAACGTACCCGGTACTGTTTTCAATTAAAACCGCGTCGCAAGGAGAACCAGTCTGCTCGAAATACCCGATGCGTGGCATTAATATTCATTCCTCGATTGCGTTGCGATGGGAACGGGCTGCTGTTGAAAGACGCGCGACGTCTCGATCGCCCCGCGGACACGTCGCGCGCTGCACCGCGTGGCTCGCTCGTTTCGACGCTTTCCACGCGGCGGCCGTGCGTCTTCAAGCGGGTCAACTATTTTTGTCGCAACACTGGACGTCCTCCTGCCGGTCGTTGCCCATTAAGCGCGACGGTGTGCTCCGATCCTCGTTGAACGACTGCTAGATCTGTCTGTTCGGAGCCGGGCCCCCGGACCCGTCATCGATCCACCGTCCAGCGAAGGCGGACAAGCGGCTGAAGAACACGACGATGCGCCGCCGCTGGCATCGCTAATGCATTCGAAAAGTTTCCATCGTTCATCGCGCAAACGTTCGCTTATGACAGGCGCCGTAAATTATTCATCGAGCCCCGCCGCGGGAAGAGTATCCCCGCTCGGGACCGCGGTCTGTCCTTTCGTTCAAGGTGGTGCAATCGACTGTAGCACGCGACGACCGGTGATTTATCCAGCGCGCTCGTTACGCGATTTCCTCCCCCGCGGCTCTATTGTATGGCTATGGGAATAATTGACGGGGGAAGGCGATACCACGCGCCTGTTCCCCGCGCGCGCGCGCGCCTTAAATCAAGTGGGACGTTAATCGTAGCCTCGCGAGACGCGCGCGGGGCAACTGTTATAATTAGCGCAACGATCGTTATCGAATGGTTCGGCGTTAGCCGGCGATTCCGTCGGCAATTGGAGCTGTACAGAGGGCGAGCTATTTACGGTACCCCATATCGCGGGAACGAGCAATTAGCGAGATGTAATCGCGGCCTGGGTGCTCCTATCGATGCCACGGCTCGACCTTGCTCGACCATCGGAGCCGCCAAAGCCTCGTTCCTCCGAGCTTCTTCCCGTCCGCTGTTTCTTTTTTCTGAAATAACCCCGTACTCATGCCGATTAATGGGCCCGGCGATGCTCGATAAGGCAACAAAGTCCAGACGCATGGCCGTCTCTAATGCGAAGCTCCATTTACTACTTGAAAGGAACGGCAATCGTGTCAGGCGAGGAGCTGTTCGCCAGAGACGGGCGGGCGAAACTTTTGCGCCACCATTGAAAGCTGCCCCGGCCAGACACGCCGTGCCATTGTTCACGAAAAAAAAGGCACAAGGTCCCAGCGATGCGCGCAATTGTAAAACAATGTCGCGCGACGCATAACTGATATACGGGCCCCGTTATCCATGCGAGCAACTCGTGCGATCGGGAACCAGTTTCGAGTTGACGGTGCGTGTATGTGTGGGGGAAATACGAGCTAGTTGACGAAAAGTCAATATATTTAATCAATCACTTGAAATATTTTTTTAGGACCTTGGCAATTCTTTAAAAAATTGATAAACAGTTACGTAAGAGTGGCCTCCTTCACACGCCATCAGCTCGAAATAAACTATAACATTTTCCTGAACAAATAGGTTTGGCTCACATTATAGTTCAATGCAAACCAAGCAAGTCTTCGCACAGAACGTAGAAAAATATTTAGTCAAAAACGAAATTAAAATCTTCTCTTCTAATAGGAAAAGGACATCAATTATTAGAGATCGATAAGAATCAGTACAACAATCAAGTTTAACGATTTGATTAATATTCTAGTGGTGTAGCCACTTGACTCTAATTACCCCCATGACCGTTATTTTATCTCGATCAAAATAGCAGAGTAACATTTGAAATAAACGTGAAATTGAAGTTATTGTAACAAAGTTTAACCATGGATAATTTAAACTAAGCCTACACAAAATATAATGGAGAAAGGTTTCATACTTATTATTTCGGCGGAAATTTTCGAGAAATAATACAAAAGATATTTTCAATTAAAAAGAAAAAATTAAACCCAACCTCAAAAAAATAAAAATACACTAAGTAAAAAAGAATTTTTCCCTTATTTAATCCACGACTCTCAATTTTTGTAACTCCAGACGCTGATACATGTTTCATGACACAGGTTTCCTGAAGCTAGCATCTTGCTCACCAACCAGGAGGGTGAGCCAGATGCAAGATGCACGTATCAATGTTTCCCTGCAACATGTATCATCGTCTGGAGGCCCCTTTATTACCCACTGGCTCGCGTTCTCCGATCTCCTTTCGCTACGAGAGAACATATTAGAATAGGGTAGACCGCGTTCACCACTTCTTGCTTTGAATTTGAGAATTGGAGCTGCATTTGCACGCGGAAAGGGGAAAGTTCTCACTTTGTTGATCGACGCGTCGTCCCACGGGCCGACGAGTGTCGAGCAGGTGTCCACCCTGCAATTTTTCCTACCAGCGGCGTGAGAAGGTAATTAAGATAATCGAAGCTGCGAGCTCATTGTCCCGCGATTGTCTCTCCTCGAACCTGTTACACGGTGCGTTGGTTCCACGCACCTTTCCCCACGCGCACTTAATGGCATCGGTAATCGCCGTTTTCTTCCGTCAGCGAGAGCGCCGGCGAGAGTATCGCACGGCGATTACCGTCGATGAGCCCAGCGGGCTCTCCTCGAAATGTCATCAGCGTCGGGTTACGTCCAATTACGCACAAAGGACGCGTTGTGCACCTCGACGCGAATCCCCCCGCGAGCTTTTACAGGAGAAACTCTGTTTACGAGCAGACACACTGCCACTTTGCCACGGGAAAGTCTCTCGCCGCCACTCTCGATCGGGGAATGTTGAATTAACGATTGGCCACGCCAGCGGGAAGTGACCGAACGTAACTGTAATTGAATTCCTCGTCTAGAATCCGATTGTTCCGCGGTGAAATCGACGATTTATCGTCCGTTCCTAGCCGGGTCGACGCCGCTTTTATGCAAACTCGTCCGCGTCGGCTACCGGGCGCACCTTACGCCGCAACAGCTCAATGAGTGCTGGCCTTAACCCGATCCGACGACTACAAGCTGTCCGTTTTCAATGGTTCGGAAATATCCCGTGACTAATCGCGCGCGTGAAGCCGTGACGCAAGGAAAGGTGTCTTTAGAGCGTGCTAGCGGGCAGGGAAAAAATTTCTATCCCCCGAGAAGAGTCGTCTTCCCTCGGAGGCTGAACTAATCGTAAGCTATACGCGCCTAGCAATGTGCTCGGAACCAGAAGCTGGCCTTTCAGACGATCCGACGACCTCGAGGCAAAGCGGAGGTCTGCAATGGAAAGCAACGAAGTCGCGGTTAACGGGCGAAGAATCGGTATTCGCGCGTCACTGGGTCGTTGGTTCGCATTTCGATGGGCATGGGTGCGCACCGTGCATATCGGTATGCCGAATCGTCGGCGCGTCCGTCGCCGAAATAGCCGGCAGCTGAAGATAGACCACTCGCGGGACGAGTATAGCTGGCAAATGTTAGTAAACCAAGTTGGAGGGTCGTTGCTCCTCTTCGCGTAGGCTTGCCCTACGCGCGAGACATCCAGGCGTTTCGCTATGATAATTACCGGCCGCCGTCCGGGCAACTGACGATTCTCGCTCGCTGGATGATCGCCGTGAAAGCGGGGAGACCTTTTGACGAGCCACGGCGTGGAGGGAAGCGGTGAATGGATTCGTTTTCACCTCCGCGAGAAGGAACCAGGACGACTGCGCGGGGCTAGGCGAACACCTTTTTACCAGCGCATTTATTCTCGTCGCGCCTTCTGACGCACCGCAGGCCGGCCAGACGCGCCGCTGAAATTCCCGGCGCGTCGACGCCGCCTGTGAATCAGTCAAAACGGTGACATCAATGGAGATCGACGGATCGGCGGTCGTTAATATTCGCGGGAGCGCGCCGGTTTCCGAGAAAGGGGTCTGAGAGCGTTACGAAATTGTTGCTTCGGTCGAAATGCCGGTGTCGCTGAAAGACGAATGCCGCGGAAGCGGCCGCTACAACGCGTCTCCGGTCAGCCCTACCTTCTGGACGATATCCCACGAGCAAGAACGAGAAGTCCCGGCGGCACCGTTTCCCTCCGTCGAAACTCGAACGTCCAACTTTTCGTTTCCCGCTTCGATCGAATTTCTCCTCGGGAGAACGTACCACGTCTGTCATTCGCGGGGCCATTAACCTACTGCAATCTCGACGGAGCAGAAGAGGAAGAGGGGCGTTAAAGCGACCGCGTTGCAGGTTATTAAAAGTTATTCAACGCGAGGAACAAAATGTATCGAATTCCCTTTGAAGAGGGAACACGGTCCAGCGCGTAGACCCGACACGGCGAAACCGCGGGAAAATGAACGAGACAAAGCGAGATTGCCGAGCCGGTGTCGCGTCTCGGCGCTTTGAGGACGACGCGTAATAATTAGCCGAGGCGTCGCGGTTGCCGTAATAATTTCCATGCGCGTGTCACGCCAGATAAATTGGGCCCGCGCAGTTTCCGGCTTTCCACGTTGGTGACATCTCGTTCGTTTCACCGCTCCCTCGCGTAAGGGCGATGCATTTGAAGCTGAGGAACAATAGAAAGAGAGAGAGAGAGAGAGAGAGAGAGAGAGAGAGCAGCGGGCAAGCGTTTCCCAGAATCGCGTAACGCTATAGCCGTGGATCGTGAAGGCATTAGCCTCGCGAGCATACGCGTGCGCGATAAGCCACCCGTGGATCAGCATCCGCGGATCAAACCGAGATCTCGTTCAAGTTCGTTGACTCTTCCGGGAAAATCTCACCGCCCGTTCGCGACATAGATCAGCCGATGGCAGCCGCTTTGTTTGAAATATGCCGTTTCCGCGCGCGAAAACAAACAGCGGCGTGGATCTAGCCGGGCGCGCGCGGATGGGAGTGAATCGCTTAGAGGTTTGGCGATCTGAGCGCGAGTTGCCAGCTACAGGAAGTTGCCAATTCAAGGATAATCGTTAACGTAACCGTAAATTCAGCGATGACGCTCGGCTGTTATGTAACCGCCTCTTAACGAGACTGTTTCTCCAGTGTCAAATACTTGTTGGTCGTTCGACCTCCACTCTCCGCGGCGTCACGCTGCTCGCTCATAATTAACGCGGCCGAGTGCGTGTGTGATGGAGAGAAAAAAAAAAATAAAAACTGACGGCAATCGCATAAGCCAGTGCTCGTTGGCCGCGCGCCTCCTCCGTCGAATTCGAATGCTAATTATCCGGTTAATTAGCCCCTCTGATACGAACAAATTGTCCGGCGAGATCCGATCGGGATATCCAATTAGGCGCGTGCCTCCCCTCCCCCCTCGCCGGTTCGCGTTCGCTGGGCGACTCTTTATAATTGCAAATTGTACGCCGAGGCTGGCGCGAGAGGGAACGCCTGGAAAGTCGCTGGAAGTTATCGCGACGATTTAATATTTGCATAAAACGGCGCGTAACGCGCGAGCACCGATCGTAAATCGGTGACACCGTCCTGACATTTTCGTTGGGCAATCGAACGGGGGTAATCCAGCCGAGCTCCTCCGCGCGCCACCTGCGCTCCTTGCTCGCTAATTTTCCCCCCCTCGATTCCATCCGCGATTTCCGCCGTAACTTCTAATTAGTGTGGCCGCCGGGCCATCGGGCAATACGCGTGGGAAAGCCGGGCGTCTTGGCCCCGTGTCAAATGTCAAAGGTGGCTAACGAGCGCCACGCACGATCGGGCGTTAAACTTTTTAGCGCGGTTCGAACGTTGCGCGTACAAGCGTGCGCGCGTTCCCGGGCCTCGGCGTTGCATATTTATGGAGGTGGCAGCGCGTAGGAGGAACGAGACGTACGCGAACAGCCGACCGACTGATTGTCGCGTAACGAGCGAATTTAAATCTTCGCCGAGCGCGAGGTGTATCGCGTTTCCATGCATGATTCCGCGGTTGCGCTTTAATTGAGCGCAACAATGGTTGTAGACGAGGCTCCGGTGTAATTGCCGTCTCCCAGACGACGGGCCAGCCAACCTCCTGATTAGAACGATTCAACGCGGCCGCGTGCGCTTCAATTGCATCGCGTCGCGATTCCAACTTGCCGGGGGGCAGCGAACGGCTACGAATAGTACGAGCCGCGCGCTCCTTTGATCTTTCGGGATCGAAAGCTCCTGAGTTCTTTGTGCTAGTCTATCGCCAGCAGCGAAAGAAACTCGCGAAACGACGCGCTGATTTATGGACCGATGATGGAAACGCTTGCGAACCTGTTGGTAACGTAACGCGAGGATTAATCGTGCTTTCTGGGTGGACGAATGGGTGGACAGTCGTTAATTAATAGCGTTGGAAGGGTTTTATCGGTTATCGAAAGGAACGAGGCGAAACACGCTGGTAATCCCGATTAATGACAGTTTTGCAACGCCCGCGGAGAGTTAATAGTACCTGTCAGTGGGATTTTTCCGTCCCGACAGGTGACGGCCTTAAGTCTTAAGTCTTCCCGTCGCCCCGCGAGAAATCAATCTTCCATTGCGCAAACCGCTTTATTGCCCACGTTAATGCCCCGTACCCGTATCCAGGCGGACGCGTCGCGTTGCTCTCCCGGCGCACCGTCGATGGAAGGTAATCGCTGATGTTCTCCGAAGTAATTCAATCGCCGTCCGGATTTATGCCGCGCGCAAACCCGCCGCTAATTAGAAGCCTCGGCGCCCGAGCAAATCGTTATTTCCCGCAGGAATGTGCAAGAAGCTCGTGGCCGTTTCAGCCGGCGCTTGCCCCGTCAAATATAAATCATTCCCTCGGCGTATGAATTATTTACTAGGCGACTCGTGTGCGAGATTCTTAATTTGTAATCGATTCGCGACGATAGGCACCCGGAAATTACCTGTCCGCCGTGATAGATGGAAACGAGCGGCGATAAGTGGACTGTTGTCCGCGAAATTGAATTAGCAATGTTTCATTAGTCGCGACGGGCGGCGATTATCTCGAGCGATCGAGGCTCCTCGACGCGCCGCCAGTCGCCGCGGCGGGCGGATGAAAAAAATCGGAATAATCGAGACGCTGCGCCTACGAAAATCCTCGCGCGTATTATCCGATCGGTTGTTCGCGGCGCGAGATACAAGACCGCTCCTCGAGGCGTGGAGGTCGCCGCATAAATATCGGAGGTGCGTGCGAGCACACCGGAGTATCGTAAAGTAGCGTCGAGGCGCACGCCGAGTAAACACGGGACCGGAACATCTCTGTAAACATGTCGGGGGCCACCGACACGAAAAGAACCGTGTGTTTTCTGGAAGCCGCCGGCTCGAAAGCTCGCTGGGAAAAACGTGGAAAGGGTAAACTTCACGCTGCCGGCGCGAGCTGACATCGATAACATTGCGTCACTGATTGCGACACCCAGCCACGCGCGGAGATTTTCCAAGTAACCGGCACTTTGCTGCTGGAGTTTTGGTGAGCAGTACGTATCTACTTGTCGCTGCTCGTGGATGAGTGGAACGGTGCGAGAGGGAATATGAAATGTATTTGCTAGAGGGAACCCACCCTCTGCAGCGGTGCCTGGTCTTCGAGTATTTTACAAGTTTCGTTCATAAATATTCATCGAAGCGATCGACCCTCGACGATAGACTTCGGTCGAAAGGGGAAAACGTTTTCCAGTTTTGCTTATTATAATAATAGACGGGAATGGAAATATTCCAGAGGAATCGGTGCCCGTATAGAGGTGCAACAATCTATGCTCTTATTATGAAAATTGTTGTGTCCGACGCTACAATTACACGCGTATCACTTAGCGCCGTTTGCATAATCCTTCGCGATTGGTATCTCGATCGCGCCTGTTTATCGCTAACCGCCATCCCGCGCGCCACTTCCTCCCGGGCCGCGAGCGATCGCCGGTTCATGTAAAATTCATCGTTAGCGCCTAATTATTACTCGCTTCTGCTAATCATAGGTTTTCGGCTGTTGAGCTGATTCGCGCTGACGCCTATCAGTTATGAAAATACGGATCGGTTGCTTTTCCCGACGATATATTATTTCACCGCACGCTACCAGGCTCCCGTAAGGTCGTACGGCATTCTTGGCCGATCGTAAAAATCATTTGCAACATCGTGTCGCTCGGCTCTCGAAGAGTTATCGAGATCTACCGGGCGTTTCGCGATTTTCCGCGATATCTCGCCCACCGATGGCTGCCGGCAACATTCACCTGTCGATAGTCGGCCGTCGCGTCGCTCGATGTTATAATTATCGCGTGCACGCATTAACGACAGGCGCGGCTAATCAGGCCGCGGGAATTGCGCGAGTTACCCATGTAAACTCCGTGTCGCGGCCACTTTACGAGCGGCGCGGGATAAATTGGCTTATATATCGCGCCGTTCGGGATAATTACCGGCGAGACGGGGAGGGGGGAGTCGAATAAATCACACTTTACGATGCCGGCGAACGGTACCCGTCTGCCTCTGTTCTCGCATACCCGAGATTGCTCGTTGCGCCGACCAGATTCCCCGCCAGAATTTCGATCAATTCGAATTCCAGCGGTGGCGCGGCGAACTTCGCCAGGCAATGAAAAGAAACGATCGCCGCGGGTTTACGAGGAAAAATAGACCCCGCGAACCGGACGCTCCTCTAAAATTGACGACAATTTAGAGGCGTTAAATCTCATTGTCGGTTCCTCGAATCGATGCTGACCGCTGGACTATAACACGGCAACGAGGGCCAATGAAAACGGCCCTACCGTCGTAAATTCAAGGGGCACCCACGTCGCGGTGCGTCGCATAAATCGGTTCGAATGCCCCCGACGCGGTAGGTCGTCTCTGTATTGTCGCGTCATCTCTTGGAGAACGAGATTGTCCAGGGGTTATCGGTAAGTGCACGAATACTGGTAGAGCAGATCGTTAATATAGACAAACTGATTAATCTAAAAAAGCAAACTTAAGCCATAACTGCAATGCAACGAGTTACGTAACTGCAGGCGTATCGTTCAGCGAATACGAACGAGAATAAAAGAAAGCGCGGCCATGGGGATTTCCAGTGACGGAACTATGGCGATCTCAGTAAACTACGAGGGTTCGCTATATCGTACCACTTGGGACGTCTTCTCCTCGAGCAGCCATTCTTTGGCCACCCAACGATCACGGCGAGATCGTTGAGAGCCCGGGATCCACCGGGAAGGGAATTATCATTTTAATTCCACGGATTTGTTGAGTCGGTTGAAGCGTCCTAAAGCGAGCCCAGATCACGATCGAAGAGTCGGTCCACCTCGGGGCGAGTAAAATTAAATCCGTCGAGCCTCTGCCAGAGGTCGTTCGCGGTTTAGCAACGTGACTGGGTGGGCCACTGCCCGTGCGTTCCTCTTGGGACTTCGCTATTGTGATTCCTCAGGTATTTCGCCTCGTAAAGACAGATTTTCGGAGATAATCCGCCATCCAGGCAACCATCGGTCGATCACGTGTTCCGTGAACGGCACGTGATCGCCATAGGAATCCGCGATCAGCGAAGAAACCAGTCGCTGCAACCGGCATTCTTCCCCAAAAAACCGCCCAATTCCGTGGCTTAATCCATTCAGGAAATGGCTCCACACGACTCCTTCCCTCCACGAACGAATAGCCGTCCGTTTTTCACGAACCTTTCCCGATCGCTTTCCCTCGAAGGGCGCTCTTGCGGTCGGCGCTCGGCGAGATGCCCGCCCGAGATCCCGGCAGAAAATTATGCCCGGGCACGATAACGAGGAGGAACGCGCGGACAACGGGGAACCTTAATCGTCCTGCCAGGCCTGATAACGGCAACCCCATTAACGTTCCGCTAAAGCAAACAAGCCCTCTTCCACTACGCTAGCCACTTTAGATCCTGTATCCCTCGGCCTCGGCTAGAGGCTTTTTATAATGGCTTCATCCCCGCGCGAGCGTTAATCCCGCCGCGTCGAAGGTGGTAACGTGTTATTTCACCGATACGTTTCTTTCGCGCGGCGGCACGTCCTGCGAAACGAAATTGCTTACCGCCGTTTCCTGCGGGGGAACTTAATGGAAAGCCCGGTACCCAGACCGCCCTCTCGGGCTCGGGTCGATCGGCCGTGTAAACAGAATTAACCCCTCGATGTCTATCCTAATTACTGGGAGGAGGAATTACGAGGCAGCCATCGGGGATTACGTTTGTTCGCGATGGGAGGCCGTTGATGGAGTGTCAGCCGGAACGTTGCGCTCGAGCCTATCGGGCTAGATTCAGGCGTAGATGGGACCAGCTTGGCTCGCCAGAACAGCGCCGGAATATTTTTGGATTTTATCGGTGTATCTGCTCGAGAATACGCTGCGTTGGAGGCCCTCCAAGTGGATCCGAGAGCGACCCGAATCCGAGGGAACTTATGGTCATTCTGTGACCCGGTCGCACTCCATTTCTAATCGGTATCACCTGCTGCGAACGGAACTAACGATCGTTTCAATGCGGAAGTTACAGAGGCCCGGCTGATACCCGCGTGCAATAATTCGACGAGAAACGGATCGACCTGGAACCGTTCCAACATCTCGCCTCGCATCTGCGTTTCATCCCTGGTGCGCCTCGGCGTCTCAACCGTCCGCCTATACGAACGGTTGTTTCACTAAGCGTACATATTTCGATGGTCGGTGACAGGTTTGCGAAACAGCGCCGGTATTAATTGCGTCATCTTGTAAAGCATCCGCAGGACTCTGAAGCGGCCGCGGTCCATTTCCCGTGACAAATCTGGCAGAAGCTTAGTCACCTCCCATTGTCGTCGCGACGCTGGTCAGCGAGTAACTCTTGCCTCGCAGGCATTCAGTGTTGCGGCTTCCTCCGATCCTTTCAGTTCTCGATACGTCGGTCCAGATGCATTCGAGTAGCGAGTCTGCGGGACAATTGCCGCGCACGAGCTTCCAGGAATTAATTAGCCTACGCTCGCCCGAGCAGGCCGGTGCCTCGGAGCATGAACATTCCGCGGGCCGAAATCAACTGGCCAGGCGAATATTCGTGAGTCATCGATTAGCGGGCACCCGCGCTCTCGCGTAACGCGCGAATGCCTGCGTGCTGGGACTTGTATCCTCTTTCTGCACGCGAACAGGGTCCGCGGCTCGGCCATTATTTCATTTCTAATTCTGCACTTGACAGGCGCGATGCTCGCCAACTGTCCCTCATTTTTGCACCGCTCTTATCGGGGGAATGGGCGGCCGCGGGGCGGACAGCGCCCGAGTCGATGGCAGTTCCTTAAACCGTTTCAGAATAAACGCGAATCTGGGCTCGAGCCCGCTCTTTACGCCTCGCTCGTTACGTAAGTGCCATTCGGCTCGATTACTCTTCGTTAATTAGAAATTTGGACCATAGACTTTTGCGCGTTACTGTGTAGGCTGACTGTACCTAACATCGCCACCCGCTATGTCACGCAAAGTAAGCTCTAAAATTTATCGGTTATGCGCTGGATTAGTACCTAAACATATGTAGGGAGACATATTGTAATTGCAGCATCACATGATCAATAATTACAGAGAGAGAAGTATTTTAATGAATCTTAATAGTGTAAAAATTTATTGGACTGCCACAATTTTACATCACATTCGGGGAAGTTAAGTATAATAATTTCGTGAATGCAAGAATATCTACTAGAAATGCCTAATTAATGATGTACTTAAGGAATGAAATCGATTCAAATATTTTCCGTAATGAAAATAGTGTTTTTTTTTAGTAGTATGGGTGTTGTCAATACTATCTACAGGAGAACAATGGTTTCTACGTAACGTTTGTTATAGGTGGGGTTACGAAATGTGCCGAGCAACCGAAATAAACTTTATTTGTCCAATATGTACATTGGAACGTAAAAAATAAAATATTTTAAAAATTTATATTTTTAAGTTTCTATATCTTTCTGATAAAAATGAAATCAAAGATGGATAAAAATACATTTATAAAGCAAGGAATAATAAAAGCACATGTGAAAATGACTTTAAAAACTCATATATATATGAATTAATCGATATTTCTTGAGTTGGCGATATTAGGTACACTTTTTTCAGGACTCGATTTTTGCACGTCTTACGTTTTTTGAGCCTTAATTAAAAATTTGTAGGTTTCAACAATTCTAACTCATGCTACATGAAAAATGAATAATTTCTCTTTACTTTGAAAGGAACTGCGTGCAAAAATATAAATTATTATTCAATTGACAGCGATTTAACTTTTGCCAATTTAAATATCGTTATTACTCGCTGCTTGAGAGTCAGCGAAACGCGGCGGAATGTGGTGAAAAGGGCGGCCTCGGGTCGGGCTGGCCTACAATTCGCCGGAATTCGGCCTATTTTTGTCGATTCATTAAGTGGATGCACCCGGCTTGTTTCGCGGCGATCCTCTGAATAGGCGGCGGTAGAGATGATTCATCGTCTCGGCAGATTAGTAGCCCGCAAATTCCTCCTCCGCATCATCGAGCAGCCGGCCAGGCTTTTTAATGCGCGCCCACCCTTATCGCCGCGCGATGACTTCATTACCGTTTAAAACTCGGCCGAGGAAAGCGCCAAGCTGCACCATTTCGTCAAGGAGGCGAAAACGCGAGTCCTCCGCTTCGAAACTCTTCTAGATCCACGCACACCACTCGCGCCGGGGATTTTCATGCAAACTTCACTCGACGTCGAATTTCACGCGTGGCCGAACAAGCTTCCGCAGCAAGCTCGTGGACTTATGAATGTAGTCCTCGCGGTCAGGTGGCAAAGACATTTGTTAATGCCCCGCCACGAGGTCCCATTTCGGCGAAGCCCTCGAGAATTCGTCTGCTACCATCCGAGCCGGAGAGGATACCGGGAAAGACGAATCGGAGAACAGGCAGAGCGAGAGAACGACGAAAAAAGCTGGCTCGCGCGGCACCGAGTGCATCTCACGGATACAGAGCTTCTGCGAAGCCTATCGGTTGTTTATGAACACGCTCGACGCGGATCGCAGAACTTTTTCATCGTTGAAGAGTCGAAGCAGACCGACAGAAATTCAGAAACGCTCCCGCCTGACTTCCCTTGGCATCGGGCCGATATTTGGCGAGGTACGGGCGAGATAATGTTATCTAATTCCATTATGAAACACTTAGAGAGATTAAAGAACGAGCCACTTGGATTATCAGTCCCCCGATGTAGCCGCAACACCTCGCTCCGTCGAGCGTTATCGCTTGAAACCAGCAAGCAGATGCGGGTGTTGGCGCAAGGCTTATTCCTCGAGCCAGTTACCAGCTGTATTACCATAAAATTTTACGCGGTTAATCGCGGAGCAACGAGTCCCCTCGAGTGTCGCCAGAATTATTGTCCACGCTCCGCGTTACACCGTCGACGGCGCGACTACCGTTAGCCAGCGGAAAAACCCGCGGTGTTCTGCGCTCGATCGTCGGTAGCAATGATCTCATTAATCTGCGATGTTTTTCTGCTCGGAAGGTAGGTCATGATAGATGATTCGCGGACGAGCCGGTCGCGCGTATCGCGATCGCCGTCTGAAAATACATCAGCCGGAGGGAAGACGGCGGCTATATACAGACCGATGATTAACGACTAGAGACGATTGTTGGTTACATTTATCCATCGAACGCGACGATTCCCTCCCGGGGCGCGAGCCCGCGGTCCTCTTACCCCGAGCCGTTCGCGGATTCCTCTTATCTGCCGCTTCTGATGAAATTATACGCCCGCTAATTTCGCACAGTGGCCGCGGCCTGTCCGCGCCGCGAAATCTACGACGGTACGGGCGTGGGAACGCTCCGACTTTCCGCGCAGTATTCCCATTTCCCCGTAAGCTATCTTTTAATCGTGTTTTAATCGTTGCGCGCGGGTCCTCCTCGTTCTCCTACGCGATACGCCGCGCTCTCCCTTGAAGCAACGCCGCGCTCGGGAGATTCGCGGCGGTAAACCGCGAGGAGCGACCGCGCGCTCCACGTACAATTGCTCAATTGCCCGACGCGGTAATTCCCCTCGGAGCGTCCTGTAGAAGTAAATCGCCGATGGAACGTGGCGGGTTTACCTTTGTAAATTGGCACAAAAAGACGGGGACCGCGATCGCGGCGACAGCCGCCTCGACTTCTTTTCCTCTCCCCTTCCCCCTGGTCCGAGGGGAGACACCGGCTACCGTAGAATTAAGGTGTTCTCTCGGCGAATCAGTGGCCGAACGCGGGACGTACTTTCCAGCGGAATCCCTTCGATTGTTCCTTTTCTCGAGCCGCGATAACGATCGGAGAGCAAGCTGGGCCCAGGGCCAGAAGACCGTCGAAATTCTTCCACTCGGTCCTACTGTTTCTCGATCCTTCCTTCGCTCAATTCCCTTCTAATTCGCTTTACGATTGCTGCCCCCAACTGCATGCAATACCTATAATTCCCTCCTCACTTCCCCCCTGTGAAAAATGGATCCCGTCCCGCGAAGGAAATTGAACAAACAAACGAAAAACGTTTTACGATTTGTAGCAACACGTGGCGATCGCTTGGAATCACAGCCGCTGTTATTTCACGACGGATAACAGCTGCGCGACTTCGATCGATGGATTTGGCGATTCACGCGGAGACTCGGTCGTCTAGACCCGCGCTCGCGGCAACCGGGCGGTTGAGTTTTTGGTCGAGACGCCGGTAACCGCTTGTCTTTCAGACCTCCGAACGCTGCCTCCGCTTTGCTCGTGTTCGAAATTCGCGGCCGTTCGTCAACGGCCCTCCGGGCGCGAATGGAATTCCTATTTTCCCCGCGCCCTCGTTCGGGGAACTCGCTCGCAATCCCTTTCGCCTGTCAATCCTCCTCCAGGGTCCGAGGCTTGTTTCGTGCAGATTTTATCAATAGAAGCATGTCCCCGGGACGGGAACTGGCGATTCCGGGGTACCTGAATCTATCCACCAGTTTCGAGACCGGGAAAATGTTTCCACTGCGAGTCCTTGCTTGTTCCGTCTACTACTATCCTCGCCCACAAAACACACTGTTAGGTTTAAGGTTCGATGTAGAATTCAGCGCCCACAGATCTCTCGAAGTGTAACGAATCGCTGTCGGTAGCTTGGACACACGAGTGACGGTATTCGGATCGCGATCGCCTGGAGCGATCCATAAGGCGACGTTTCGATGGCAGAGGCGAGGACAGCTGTGGCAATTGGTTCGGTGACGACAGCAAATTTGCCTCGGATCTTACTTTCAAATTGGGTGCTTGCCCCGGGATATAAGGTGCCTGGTGTATCGCGTGCAGAGCATCGTCAGGTATTTGGACTAAGGAAGAAGCGAGGCTTAGAAGACGTTGACTTTATCAATGGCAAGTGAGTTTATGGCTACCGGCGAACTCGACACCGAGAGGGATCATTTTCGATATCTATCCTGATTCTGCGGGTGGAGTGCCTCGGCGAGCGAAGCTGGGTAAAGAGGAGCCGCGGTTTCACCACCCTCGCGGTTTGGATTTCGCGCGAGCCTCCACGTAATGAAGAGCGGCGCCCGACAACCGCGGTATTTCCGAGGTCGGTACCTGTGGACGACGGATCGAGGGTTTCGACGCGGATAAAAGCACCTCGCGCGGTCGGCTGGCGTCCGCGCTGCCAAGGTCGATCTAATCTTGGCCCCGAAAGGTAAGAGGAACCGCGTGGTCTTGGCCAGAGCAGATACACAAGGACGTTAATAACGAGCCGGCCAGTCGTCTCGACGAAAGTGCAACGAATCCGAAAGGTTTCTCGGAACCGAGCGCCGCTCGGTGCTTCCGAAAGAGCGACGGGCAAGGGTCGAAGCGTCATCGATGAGAGCGTCTGGGTCGCGGGCGCCCGTGCGGACCGAAATATAGGCGTCTGGTGGGAGCCTGGTTCGCGAACCCTATCGCCAAGGACGTGCCACGAAAGGATTTATATTTCGCGGCAGAGAGACGACGCGATCTTCTGCACCGATGCGCTCCGTGAAAGTCGATCGAGCGGGCCGCTGGCGCGGAACGAGGATCGTTAAACTGTCTGCTGTGTTTCGGAGCCGTGGGGGCAAAGGAAACCTTCCCTCCGCATCGGTCTACCGTCTTTGTTCTTCGCGTTTGCGATCGAGCCGCGATCGAAGGGCGTCAGGACCGTTGATTGAACTTGCAAGCAGGCTTTGCTTACCCTCGACGTCGCAACTGAGAGGAGTCCAAAGCGGCTAGGTAGATTCCAGATCGGTGGCGTAAATAGAGGCGACGATCCGCGCCGGGAGGAACACCGATGAGGATGCTCTGGCGTGTAGCAGCGAGCGTGCTCCGTAAAATGGAGCCACGACGATCTTAATCTCGGGGGACAAGGTCGATACGGGGGAACTGGAGGAAGCTTTACGACCCTCGGTCTCCGTCGATGGCATCGAACGCTCGCGAACTCGGCGCAGGCATTTCTCGAGCCGGATACGAACGGAAACGGATCGGGGGAGTATAGATCGCGCACGAGCGACTCTCAAACTTCTTTGGAGCATCGCGAGCGAGCGAGCATGCGCGTCCAGACGCGCTATCAAGGCCGCGTGCAAGGGGAGCCCGACTCGTCCGGGACATATCTAATCCTGCATAATCAGGTGGACAGTACCTACCTACCTACAACGCTCGTAAATCTGTTCCGCTATCCGGGGACAAGAATTCCTTGCCCGCCAACCGTATATCATCGATCTCGGCTGCGCGGCCGATCCTCGCCACGGTCTCCGTATCGATCCTAGCTCGTGTTGCCTGATCCTACATCTGTAACAGACGCTCCCGGGACTACCGTGCTTGTTCGATACGGAAACACGGTTATCTCTTGTCGGCGTTTTCACGGCGCGCGCGTACAAACAAACGGGCAAAGATATATATGAAAGTGTTTCGGACTCACTGCATTAGTCACATCCGCCTGCATGCCCGAGTCCTCCTCCACTCCAGCCTTGATCAGATCCTCCTCCTTCTCGTTGTCCGGCGTGTTCAGGTACTCGTCGTAATCCTGCTCGAGGCTCTTGGTCTTTGCCTGGGCGTTCTCGATCTTCGAGCCTGCTCTCTTCTCCTGTCGATCCGCGATCTTCGTCGCGACGCCGCTGCCGTTCCTCGCGAGCTTGCGGTCGGACAGTGAATCCAGCGGCTTGCTCGGCGAACTATCCGCCGTCTTCTTGGCCGAGCGGTGGCTGGAAGCTGGGCTAGCAGAGGAAGAGTTCACGGCTTTCCCGTGAACAAGAGGTCTAGACACGTTCCTCGGCTCGTACTTGAAATTGCCAAAGGCGTCTCGCTTCGCGTGCTTGTCCGCCTCGATATTTCTGTAATCCCGCTTGACGGTCGGCCTGGCCGTCGTCGGATCGTCCGACGTCAACCTTCGTATGATGTCGTCGAACGTCTTCGAAAGTGGCTCTTTCTTCTCGCCCTTGTAGAAATCGTTGTCGAGCTCCTCGTCGTCATCGGTCTGATCGTCGTCCTCGCTCTCCTTCCAGCCGCCGTCCTCCTCCTCGTCTCTGTCCGCGTCCTCGTAACCGTCCACGTGGTACTCGTAATCCTCAGAGTTCTCGTTCCTCCTTTTGTCGTTCTTGGTGAAGGACAGCTTGGATTCTGTAGAGTTCGATCTCCTCCTCCAATCGTCGAATCTCCTGGATCCCTCTACATCGTCCGGTCGATGCCTTCTCCTGGCGTCGGGGCGCCACTCGCGCCTCGACTCGCTCCTGTGCTTCCTGCCGTTTTTCCACGAGGCGTGGCGACCCTCGGCGCTGCTCTGCTCGTAGCCGCGGGACTTGTCCCGCTCGAATTCGTCCTCCCCGTAGTCGTAATCGGCGTCGCGATTTCTCGAATGGCCGGGCCTGCGATGGGTCCTGTCGGGTCTCGGTCTGTAGCCTCTCCATCCGTATCGGGGAGAACCTCTGCGTCCGTCGTCGTCCTCGTCGTACCAGCCGGTTCCGCGATGACCGCCTCGATGGTACCTAGCCGGGTAGCGAGGCTCGAACATCCGTCCGTGAGGAGCGATCCTCGGTGACCGGGGATAGGATCTCTCGTAATAGGGCCGTGCCTCGTAATCATTCACCTCGTCCTCCCCGGCCTCTTCTCTCTCGTCCTCTCGATCCTCCGTGCCCTCCCGATCCTCCAGGTCACCTAGCGAGCCGTCGTCCTCGTACTCGAGCTCCTGCGACCAAGAGGATCGCCTGTCGACCAGCTCGTGTCGATTCCTCCTGGCCCCCGCGGACTCGTGCCTGTGCCTGTGTCGGTGTCTCGCGTCGCTGGCCGTGTCCTCGTGCTGGCGATGCCTGGCCTCCGCCGCGAACAGGCCGTAAGCCATCAGAAGTATCAAGAGCAGCAGCAGCCTCCTGTCGCGCGTCATTTCGTCTGCCGAGTGGTTCGAAAGCACCTTACATTATCCTAGCCACGCGATACTTTGCGCCGTTGCCCGCTGCAAGTCCCCGTCCCCTCAGCGATGCATCGCGATCGACGCGCAGCCAGGCTCACGAACATCCGCGGCTGCACGTTGCCGCGATTGAGACATCAATGGTTCGCTCGCACGGTTCACCTACGGTGGTTATCGTTATTAGTCCCCTGTAGCGGAGAACGGAAGGTAACGGTGACGGGTTACCAGCGTTACCAGCGTTGATCCACGTGGTGATCACGCGCCACCATAGAACGCACGAATATCGATCGCCGTTAAGCGTTACGCGACACGGCTGCTCCTGCACAGCGCACAGTTGCGTTTTGGCCCCGTTCCAGTTCACTCGATTCCGTAAAAATGTCAGCGCAACGGTAATCCTCGGAGCGGGGAACGCTGGCTGCCGTCGACGCTCGTTACACGACGATTCCGCTCACGTCTCGCGCCCTCTTGCCTCTTCTATCGTCGTCTCGGACACGGAGCTGTACGCTCGCACGTCCATCGCTAGCCTTCCATCGTTCGCCTACGAGCGTCGCTGGATAATTCCGCTGGCGACTACGTCCAAGCGGATTCGAGCGTTATTCTAAAGATTGATCTAGCCGCCGCAAGGTGCCTGGATCCTCTACTGTCCAGAATCCCCCAGGACCAAGGACCTCGCGATCGATACTCGCCGCTCGGGGCACTCTCTCCTCGAGGACCGATCGAAATGCGCGCGTCTCCTGGACGACCAACCGGCGCACTGCTCTCTCTTTCTCTCCCTCTCTGGTCTCCCGAGTCCAGCACACGGAGATTCCACCGAATCGTATCGCGGACCGAATGTCGCGGGCGACTGAGGCCAGCCTCTCCGACCGCCGGCCTGAGAGATCGCGGAACGCACTGCGCATGCGTGCGGGCGATATTCGTCTCCCCCTCCGTCACCCCCGAACGCCGGCTTTTCTGCGTCCCCTTCGTCCCTTACCTGTGCGCCCGTGTGCCACCGCAACAACTCCGTGCGCACTCCGTTTCATGGACTCCCGGTGGACGCGGTGTACCCATCCGGGCGTGCGACAGATACCTGCGCGCCGAGCACGAAATACCGAGCCGGGCGCCCGCCTCTTTTCTGTTCGAAACCTCGCGGCAACGCGCAGCCTCGGCGTTCGCTACGGCACGTGGCCATATTCAACTTTATTCTACGATGCTCCGACGCGCTCGATCTACATACCGTGACTCGCCGCTTTCGCGACCCCTTTAGCCACATTCTAGATAATACTTCCGACCTGAAACGGCTATCAATGGCGAGTTCGCGACCGCGGCAAGCGTGCGAAGTCTCTTGCGAAGTTCATCGCGTCCTCGCGACACTTCTGTCCAAACGACAGCTCCTATAGAAAAGCAAGCACCAAGAGTCGACGCGGTTTCTCGAGCACTCGGCTTCTTGCGGGGATTACGCGAAAGAAGCGGCTCCAGCTAAATTGAAACCGACACCGTGTCCATCGAATTTATCCCGTCATCCTCCGCGTTTTTTTTTTTTTTTCTTTATCCGGCAGTATCGCGCGCCCAGCTGCCGATACATGTGTTCCCGTCACGGATCGCGGACCCTGCTCCATTTTACGCCGCCGGTGATCGGCCACCCTTTTCTCATCCGCGGCCCATTCACTTTCGCGCCGCCATTCAGCGATGTCCAGCGAGGACCACGAAATCCGGTCGGGGGGGCTTGCGCGCGGGAACGAGAGGTCGATAGGATCTCGCGATCCGCCGTGCCTTACAACCGGTACAACGAGGACTGGTTTTTCGTCGCGTACGGAGGTCGTCGGGCGGTTTTTGTCGCCCTTTTAAGCCGGCCGCGGTGCACGCCGCGATAAATAAACCCGGTAGCCTCCCTCGACGGCTTCCGCTCCGATTCGATCCCTCGACACACGCGCGCGCTCCCGACCTATCGCGAGGAGTGATCGCCGTGCCGGCCGGTGCGTCATCGGTCCTTTCATGCTGCAGACAGGAAGATGGGGAAAGGAAGATTCGCGTAATTCGGGGCGATAGAAGCCTCCCTTTCGATCCTCATTCTGTAGTAAAGCTCAATGTTCATCACCCATCGCGTTTGTATCATTTTGCAAGATAGAGGAGACCGGGGCTGGATGTCCCAAGGGGTAGGTTGACTAATTGTTAATAACTTTGCACCGATATATGCTCTACTGCGGAAGCATTCACTGTAGAAAGAAGTCAGTTCTACTATGCCATGCATTTATGTTCGACCCCGCGATCGCACGTTTTTTTAAACAGTTATCAGCGTTTGTCGAAAAATTGACTACGTAGGTGAATATTTTTTCTTAAAGATTTTATTTTTTCACGCTCTATTTAGTTAGAATAGAATAGATGTTAAGGGACTATTTTAAAGTTTCTTTATTAGACGATCTATTGACATAGTATTTTTGTTTATACATAAATAATTGAAGGTTATATAGATTATTGAAGTCAAAATAATCGGTCGGGGCTGGTTGATTAATAAGGTTTAAATTGTTATTTCGTTATTCATAAAGCGATTTTTATTTTAATATGTAAGCATAGGGAAAACGGCCCCAGCACCAATTTTAGTATTTATGTGTAACAAATAATGCTCTTTGCCTAAAAACCACTGAGTGAAATTTCAGATTTCTACCCACTTTCGTTAGCGTGATATGGGGACAACAACCCTAAACTTTACACTATGTTATGAATACATCATAATTAATGTTTAAGTTGAAAAAATTTTCAGCTTATTATTAAAATATGAAAGAAAGAAATTAATATTTTATAATGAAACCACTTTTATAACATTGTGTTATTTTATTACCACTGAGATAAGTTACTAATAACATTTTCTTAACTGATTCTACCTACATATAGTCAACCTACCCCATACTGTAAGTCAACCAACGATCATGGAAGGTGTTAGAAAAACATTAAAATACCTTAATTGTTGTCACATTGAATCAACATTAATAATTTAATCAGATAGCCAAATGTATGCCCTAGCAAATATACTAGCCGGTTTAATGATATTTCGCCCACATAATTCATTAAAAATCAAAAACTAAAAAACTGGCCTACCAGCCCCGTTCTCCCCTACGCATCACCGAGGCTGAGGATGCTAGGACGCAGATTGTACCTTGCAAAGTCTGCTGCCCCTGAATCGATTCACTCTCGCTGGCTCGCGTTACCGATACTAATTCCGAGCAATTCGTCAGAATTCTCCACGCGGACGATCGCGGCCGCGCGCGACGCGGAACGACGATTAAATCGCATCTCGGTCGGGGAATTCGAACGGTGCCCGGTGAACGCGTGTAATCAGCCTGCCAGACAAATGAGCCGAGCAGTCAGGTGAGAGGGACGAGCGCGGTCGAACAAATAACCCTGCAAGTTCGGCCCTGTGAGACACTCCCGTGGAATGCAACCGTTCGCTCCTCGCTGGGAAACTAACGTGTAGGATGCACGAGCGGGTTAACAAATGACCTCGCGTTCGCGGTACGCATTTTTTTCCCCACCCCGGGCGATATTGGCGATCGTTCCGCTCGCTGGCCCTTTGACAAAAAGCGCGCGCGAACGAGAGGCGACAGGGCCGAAATGGCAACGGCTTCGCGCGGACAAGCGACCGTGGTCGCTTTCGCGTTTCTATTCTCGAACGCGGCAAAAGAGACATATGCCGCCGCGATGAAGGAGCGCTTCCGTGGAATTCCATCAAGAGTTTCGTGGGCACGGAGCGGAATTAGTCACGCGGATTTAGGCATGGCCCTCGTGCCAGCGAAACGTGTCTGAATGCAACGATTTGTTCTACTCTAAAGGAACCCGCTGGTAATTTCCTGTAAGTCGCCGAGCTTCTCGGCCCTGTCCGGCCGACGTCGACGCGTCGAAAATTGCCTTGGGAATCGTTTCACGTATTACTCCGTTAACTGGGACAGGGGCGGTATGCGACTGGTCGCTTTAAAACGCTCCCGAAAGTCAGCGGCTAGAGCCTCGCGAAGCTTCGGGATAGCTAAGATAGACGAGCGCGTCGGGGTTCCCTGCTTTCGTTCTGAATACTTTTGCCCAGGTTCACGAGGTTATCTCGCTAGATTGTGCTTGTAGGTCACTTCGCTATTCGGTTGCTTCGCACTGTTTTCTATATTAATCGCCGGGAGTTACGTAACGATTCGCGCCTCGACGGAGTTACGGGAATCGCTGTAATCGGTCCAGCCGCGGAGCAGCGCGATCGAATTCTTGCTGGACGATCGCGCGCGGTGAATACCATTTCTCACGGCGCGCGGCGCACCTGCGATGCGCGAGCAGTGCGAGCACGGGGAACGAGGAGGAACGCGTGTTCGTGCCCGTTTGTCACAATTGGAATGCGCTCTTCTGCGTTTCAAGGCCATTGGCGCTGGCGACCCTTGACATCTCGCACCTCCGCGCCTCGCCAACACGTACCCCGATCGTGCTCCGCGATCCTGCTCTTCCACCAAGTCACCTTGGCACCGAACCCGCCGAGAGGAAATCTCTGCGAACGCGCGACGATATCATTGCCGCCGGACAATGTAATTCCCTCGTCATTATTTGCCGCGGTGGCAATTTCCATCGGAGGGTCGACGGGCGTAACGATCGCGGAGGGAATCGAGAATAATCGGACAGGCAAATAGAAAAGATTGAACGAGGGACCCGGCATCTTCCGTCTCTAATGGCAGTGTAAATATTAATGTACCAGGCATGCGAGTGGTCCAGTCGATGGCAAGCAAGCTCTCTGTTTGTCCAGCGATGAACCCAATTTAGTGATTAAGCACGGCAAGCGGGATTTAACTCGATTTTCTACGTTGCTGGGATAGGAGCAGTTCGGTCAGCCAGCTTGCACGGTGGTGCGAGTGAATTAAAACTTCCAATTGGATCGTAACAAATGACCGAGGGAGATAAAGGAACGTAGAATGTCAGTTACAAGCGTTACAAATGCCGAGCCTCGATCGTATTCCCCAACACGCGCCACCTGACCGTTCATTAATACGTGGGATTAGAAATGGACCACCCGCAGCTGATGCCTGGGCTCTGAAAGCCTGTTTCTGGTCTCTGTCTGTGGCCGACGGAAATTCAGGACCTTGAAGCGAGGGGTGTTCAGCTTCATCTTTGACAGTTTTTGAGTTATGACGTGTAACGTATGTAAAAGTAAATCTACATCGTTTGAGCTACAACGAGTAAGCGATTTATTCCAAATTTTGAAGGCACTTTCAGATTTGAACAAATTTGCCAAGGTAGATATTAAAACTTATCAATTACTACTACTTATTGCGTGAGAATACATATTTTTCAATCAGTGCTCTCTTTTCGATGCTAAGTCAACGCAATAATTTTATAAACAGCTCTTTCTAATTTACTCGAAGTTTGTAAAGACGGAGCTGCGCTCTTCTATCCGCAACGGTTCATAGGATTGCCGAACACAAGGGGAACGAGCGAAAGAATGCGGCAGACATGATATGGTGAACTTTTGCACATGGTTTTATTTGTTTCGTTATCAAACTCGGTGCACCGGCACCGTAATTACGCGCTTTGCATTCCTTTGGCTTACAGATATACACGTTACAGCTTAACGTAGAGACTATATAATACCGCTGCGTTCTGCACCTATGTCTGAGATATGTCGAAGGCAGGTACAGGAGATACGTCGGTGAACACTAAAGAGGTACGATATAACATACTACGACGACAAGTCTCGCGTCCGACACGGTCTTGTACGATAGAAAAAAGAAAGGGGATGCGAAGGTTGCGCCTCGAAGCCGAGAACGGTGCGAAAACGTCGTTGACGTGCGCTGGATTTCTTTTGCGTTTTGAAACTTTTTTTTTATCCCGGAGCACGTGCACGGTGCGTGGTTGCGTAGGTGTCGTTTAACCCAACTATCGAAACGTTTGCTCTCTAGCATGTTATATCCTGCTCTGTCATCCGACCCTTATCTTGAGAAACCCGCGAGAACGGATAGAGGGATTTAGCCACCGTAAACCCGAGCCGAGATGCGTGGTTCCATAGAAATCTACGAAAACGTGCCCGAGCAAATTAGAAAGAAATTCGGGGAACGGAGAAGGTACGATCTGTTCAGGGTGCGAAGCAGGGGGTCTTCCCGTCACGGCTGATGTACCCTAAGAAAGCTCCTTTAAAATACTTAGAAAAAATCTTTGCGAATAAGCTTACACGCTAAAAAGTACATACATGTTCACGATCGAGACGCTAATAAGAAACGTCGGATCGAGAGGCGAATCGTTACGCGCCCGGAATGCTTTTGATTTGAATCCCGGCGACTCTCGACCGCAACCTTGGTTTCATCTCGCCGAACGTACCACTTCTATTCTCTTTATTCAGGGGCATTTCGAGGGGTGGCAGGAGGAAACGCAACCCGCTGCCCGCGAAACGCCACCAATGCGCGCGATTCAGACTCAATTCAGACTCTTCGCGAGAACGTCGAGAGGAACATGCTGATCAGCAGCGACGGTACCATCATCGTCGTGGTGACGCTGAGGCTGGAGGCCCCGGATAGACGGAGCTGCTTCATCAAGTCGGCCGGCACGTCCACGTACACCTTCTCCACGCCGATCTCTTTGATCAACGTCGACAGCTTCTGCGCGTCTACCTTGTCGCCCTCGCTCGACCAGATCGTCAGCGACACGTCCTTCTGGCTGCTCTTCTGTATCAGCGACTTCATCACCTCGATATCGTTCGCGGCTAAGCCAGCTCTCACGGGATAAGTTATCGGCTGGGTGATGTTCTGCCCCTTCACGGTATCGATCATCGCCTGAACCTGCTCCTTCGTGTAGCTACCTTCGGTCACGTTAGGCTTCACGCCGTACCTAAAACGCCGCGATCGTTTGAAATCGTTGAACGTTAGGTGGGCTACTATTTAGTGATCAGGGATACATATATCGAGCTTACTTGGTAGTCCAGCCAATGGACAACGTATAGTTGGGGTATGCCCTGGCTGCACTCAAAAAGGACACCGCGTCCACCGGCGTGTCGGTAGAGTTCACTGGTCCAGCAAGTATGTCCGCGTTGAGGAACACGGGCAACTTGATCTGCAATAGGAGAAGTCGAGCGATGAAAGGCGAAGTAGGGCAAGTATCGGTAAAAAAAGACGAGAAGAAACGCGAGGCTAGAGATTAACGCGTGGATGCCGAGAATTCTCGGCTACCAGGAGCCCTCGAGCTGATCGGCAATCGGGGCGAAAATAGCCGGCCAGTCCTAGAATATATCCTTCAATCGAGGCGATCGCTGAGGCGAAACGCTGATCGCGGCGCGACGCGGCGACTCGCGAAGATCTAGAAAGTCGTTCTAAAAATACGCGGAAAGGGGCTGCGCGCACGTACGTCGTTGCGAACAGTTTCCAACTTGAGCTTGCTCGCGTCGAAGGCCTCGATGCTCTTGAAGTCGAGCTTGATACCCTTGGTGCGGTTGCTCGTCACGCTCTTGAGGAAATCCTCGAGCGACAGGTCGCTCTCTGTGGCGGGCGGATGCGCCATTATCGGAATATTCGTGTCGTTCTCGTTGCTCGAGTTCAGTCTGCCCAGTACAACGTCGGCCTCCAGCATCATGATGTCGCCTTTAAAAAGAAAACGAGCGTACGTGAAAGTGCGCCCGTGTGTGGGTGCGGGGCGGGCGAGGGAGAATGGGAACGGAAAGGACGAAGACAGAGGGACAGATATAACCATGGCTGAGGAGCGCAGGGAGCAATTGCGCCGCGAGAAGAGAAAGACAACGTGACCGCGTAACACGTAACGTTGCCAGGGGAGAAGAGAGAAACGAGGGAGATGAAAGTCGCTTGGTTTCAGTAGTTGCGGACACGTGCGACGAATATCGATCACGTCTAAAGAGGCTGCAAGCTAACGATGGATCGGACTTTCTCTGGCCGCGTTGAGTGCCCACTACTTTTCAGACCCTAGATCTACGAGAGACTCGTCGAACGGCCCTCGACCATTCTTGCCTTCGCTTAGATCCCTCGTCTGCGACATACCAATTCGGTGGTGGTTGCTGGGGCTGCGAGGAGACGCACGCAGGTCGCCTTGACACATATTTCTGGAGTCTCAGCGACGATTCGAGCGAGACGAGGGGGAAGAGCAACGGCGCGATCAATCACGGGACCATTCGAGGATCAAGGTCGCCTGTCCGAGGACTGACCTTCCGCTACGACAGCTTGAACCCGTCGCCGTTCCCGAGCTTGCATCGAGACTGAACGGAGGCGTCGGTGTTTGTTTCTCGAAAATCTTTCGTCGACGTGACCGCGGCGCACGTATTCGGTTCCCGAATATTAATTACACGGCCGAGCATCCGGGCGTCGCGGGATCCCAATTATAATGTCGCCGGACGGCCTTCGATCCGGCACCACGGCGGGGATCTTGAAATATTTAACCGAGACAATTAACCCGCCGCGCGCTCGTTTTACCCCGAGCAAACAGATTTGCCGCGGCTCGCCGCGCACGTGTACGCGGGGAGGCGGCATTGTGCTGCGAAGAGAAAAAAACGCGCTGATGTCTAGGGACCGGGGCGCAACAATAGGCCCCGGGGTTCGTTAGCCAATAATGCATCTGCGACGGATAGGAATGAAAGGGAAACGAAAGCGGCGAACGGAGGCGTCGCCGGCGAGGCTCGGGAGAAATGAATTTTTCATCAGGCTCCCATCCGCCTGCTACTCCTACTTCGGCAGTCGATTATTCGTAGTCGCGGCTGGCGACTCGCGCGACAGCTTCTATCCAAGGAGAGGTTCAATCGATAATTATTAGCGCGGGCCGATGGCTGGATGTGCCTGAAGCTCGGCCGCGGACCTTTGACACCATTTAAATTTCGCCGTGTCGCGTTCGCTGGTAACGAGAGAGACGGCTCGAGTGCCGCCCGGGGATGCTGCGCCGACCGCGTTGAAGAAGAAAGCCCGACGACGGCGCGAGCATACGGCGGGATCCGTTGGGAAGGGAATTTTCACGGTCCGTTCGAGGCGCAAAGCGGATGCAAACGAGCTAACGTCTGCACCGGTTGCGTTTGTAATCGCTGGCTCCAGACGCGATTCGCGCGCATACCTCTTCAGTTCACGATCGACTCACCGTTTTTAAGCGCCTCGCTCAGCTTCTCCTGGCTGTTCACGGCATGGGCCCAGACGATCTTCGTGAGGTTGCCCTGGATGCTGGGGAAGAAAGTCCTCGGGTCCATGGATACGTTGCACGTGACAGCTTCTGGAATAGGCAAACGTAGTGTCTAGTTAGAACGAGTGGTCGAACGGTGCTCGACCTTCCACATTAATATATTCTCGAGTCTCTTCGACCTATGACCCAATATTCGGCGGGGGTCGCTCCATAATTGAACGGATCGCGGATTCCTCTCGGGGCTGCTGGGCAGAAGGATCTAGAATCTGGATCCCAGAATCTAGGGTTCACGGGGGAGAGGAGCAGCGACGGAGAATCTCGTCCCACTTCGCCTCATTGTGCCTCCTTGGGATCGATAATCGCGTTCATTCGTTACCGTCCTCGCGCTCTTCGAGAATTCTCCAAGATCGGTCGGGGGAATAACGGTACGATCGTGCGGCCATCGGTCCTCGCTATTGTCTTCGCGCCAACGCTAACACTTTCGAGCGTTCTCGGGATCGATCGCCGACCGCGACTCACGGGGCGTTCTCTCCGAACGTGATAAAGGAAATTACGATTTCGCGATTGTGTGCAGTCACTGGAGCAGACACCCGTGAAAAGCACAAGTGTGTCTCGCAAGTTTCGCCCGGACGAATCGATACGGGGCGAACTGCCGATACAATAGTTCCGACTGACCCGTTTCCGGTCCAGCAGCCACGTGCAGGGTTCGCCCCGCGCGTTAGCCGATCGACTATCGGACCACGAGGGAAAACGAGCAAACGGTTCTCCGTTTTTCACCGGCGTGAATAGCAGGGCTCGCGCGTATAGGATGATATCGCGACGTTATTTATTTATTCCTGGAAATTCCTTGGATTGGAGAACCCGGAGCAGCTCGCCTGGCCTTTCCTCCGACACGATTTAATATCACGCGCGTTTCTTTCGCTACCACTTACCGGGGGGAACGAACAGAATCCGCGCATGCTTGAACGGATTATACTCGCTCGGTCTCGAAAGAATCCGAAAGCCCGTCGGTGGCAGCTTTAAGCCGCTCTATCTCGACTTCCGCATCCGCGGGCCCGGGGCCTCCCTTTCACACCGCGACACTTCCGACCGACTTATTTCCGAGCCATCGATTCTTCACAGTGCTACGCCTGTCCCACGAATCGGTCATCGACCAGGCGACCAAGGAAACTGCGACGCTCGGCCTTTTCTTCCCTTCTTCGTTCACCGTCGCTGCTTGAACCGGCGACGAAGCTTCGGTTCCAGGCAAGACTGACCTCGAACGAGCACGAGTTACACCGACGACGCTCTAATTGGCTGAACAATCGATCGCTTGTCCCCGACGCCGCTCCACGGTTCCTAATAACGCGTCATCCTTATGCAACACGTCGATGCAACGTTCCCGGCAGATGTATCTTCGATGAACAGGGGAACAGGTCGCTTGGAAGTTTCTCGAGCGACTCGGCGGCTCTGCCTGCCCGCGTGAATCGTCATCCTCGCGCAGACTTTTTCCAACCATCTTGTTTAATCGATGCATCATCGAGTCGAGGAAGGTAGTTCCTCTGGAAAGTCGGAGGAAACGCCCTGTGACGATGGGTTATCACTGTTATCAGTGCTCCCCTATAGCGATTCGCTGTTTCACGAGGTGCCCGGCTCGATGACCGAAAAAATGAAACTTCCTGCTCGTTCGATGGGAGACGCCGACGGAAGCAGCTCCTATCGAGTGCCTCTCGAGCGAAAGCCGCTTTTACGCGCCCACATATACAGAATAGTTCACGGCGTTCGTCTACTTTTCTCGGGCTTAAGCTGCACTCTTGCTGGCGCTCAGACTTCCGGCGGAATTACCGGCATACATCGCGGTATCGAGTTTAGTCCGGCGTGCGGGTCGAACGGCTCTGACTTATGGTAATCGAGGCAGCTCGAATCCGGCTTCCGATTCCCAGCCAAACTATCGGAAATTCCAATTTCCACGGCTAAGCGCCGATCGGATTTCACCGAATATCAAGGTCCCCTGCCGTTTGTATCGCTCTTCCGAATTTAGCCACGAATAACGCGACGGGCTTTCATCTCTTTCGGCGAAACTACCTCCGTTTACGGAACGACGAACTGCATACCACTACTATTCCATAGTCTATTGGCCGCCGATGTGCACGGCTATAACGAATATCGATGCGACGAGTCGCCGCTTGCGTACATACACAGGGGTGTACATACCACCCCTTTTCTCACCGTGACCTGAAAGCGACTTTAATATCGACTGAGTTTCACCGTGACGCGCAATTTATTTGACGGACAGGGGACGTGTCATTAGCGATGCGTTGCTTTCACAGCCACTCAAGTTTAAAGTCACTTTAAAGACGATCTATAGAAGGTTGCGGAAGGTCGCGGCAGCTACGCCGTTTCGTTGCAATCGAACTTTCGTCGCCGGAAGCTCCGTCGTCGTTAGGCACCGTTCTCGGAACCCGGCTACCACCACCCTGCCGATAACAAAAGTAGTCTTGATACGATAATAACCGATTGGCGGGCTCATCTATTTATACGACGCGATGCCGTGGAAGTTTGTTGGCACCGTGTGATACGTGGGCTGAAAGGATACGAAACGTCACGCCGGCCATCGCACAAGTGAAGATCCCGAACTCGGCAATTTAAAGGATTCCGAAACTTTGTGAATATGTGGAGGATTTCCTTCCGATTACAACGCAATTCTTCTTTGCTGCCCAAATTCACTCGAATAGGGTGAAATTAACCCCTGAAAATTCGGCTATTTTCAGACTTTGTGTTATAACTCGCGAACTCTAAGGGATAGAGAAGAAGTTTTCAGACAAAAGTTACTTCTTATAATTAGAATTATCATTTGCTAACTTACAGTTCGCGAGTTATAACACAAAGCCGGAAAATATCCGGATTTTCAGAACTCACTTTCAATCCCGTAGAGTGAATTTGGGCAGCAAAAAAAAATAGAGTGAACCATTCAGTGAATGAGCGAATTGTTGAATTTATGGACCTATGAGATTAATACTTAAATATATTTATGCATAACAACGAAACACCTGTTGAAATTGCATTTAAATTTATTTTTCTTGAAATTTCTATAAAAATAATTACTTATTCTTATCGTAATTTAAAAAAAAAACGATTATAAAATGCAAAACGTGTAGAAGCCCAGTAAATAACCGCATACTTTTAATAAGAATTGTACTTATTAATGTTTGCTTAATACGCGTAACTAAAAATATGGGATATTAAAAGTGCAACTACACTCCATTTATAAACATATAATATATTTAAATTTATATTTAACATTCCTCTGCCTAATGGTCATTCACTGGTATGCGGTCAATTATTTGTTGGTTTACCCTACATATCCCCAAAGTTTCATAATTATTTTTAATTTCCGGGATCGGGATGTTCCCTTGTCAGACCAGCTCCGTGGGTTCGCGATGCAATTCGGGCTTTCTACTTCGCGATTAATCGCGGCGTAGCTACGCCGTCCTCTGCCAGGCACTTTCATATATATGCAGCTTAGCGACCAGTCACAAAGTCATCCCGGAATCCGTCTGCTCCGTGGCTTTGTAGGACACCGGAGGGGAATCGTTCCCCATCCGTCTGATCGATATACAGTGGCTCGGTATGCAACGCGACTACATACAGACGCTTGCAATTAAAAACCTCGCTGAACATAATATCTGCATCATCCGAATTGCTTAAAAATTTGTTTACGTAATAGTAGCTGGGTCCCGCTGTAACCACGAACGATCCTTCTATTCATCCGCAACACCTAAGCGCTAGGCAGTGGAATGCTTTCGTGACTCAGCGCTCATGCGTGTGACACACGAACTTTAAATGATACGGGGACATCGGTATCAAGAGGTAAATTATTTGCGCGAGCATACCGTTCGTGAGCGAAGGATAAACGCTACGTCGAATATTTTCCATCGGTGGACTCGATTCCGTCCAGCAATTAAACCACGTCAAAGCGATCCAGTCTCCACTAGCGATGAACACGCTACGACAGAACGGGCACCCCTTACAAAAGTATACTAATATTTAACAAGAGATGAAAAGATCCGTTGAAAATTCATCGCGAAAGCTGGTTCGAGCTCGCTCGCGTGGTCGACGCTTCGCCGACAAGATTAAGGACCGGTCCTTTCCACGAGCAAATACCTAGCGTACGTGCGCAAACGGTTTGATTCCCTTCCAAGAATCTCAATCGAGGTGATACGAGACTCGTAACTGGACACGCGAGCACGTGGATTCTTTCAGCCGCGACATTCAATGAAAGCCGCGCGGGTATTTTCGTCACGTCTGGTTACGTTACAATTTTCTGCACAGAATGTAGATCTGTATCTGAGGCATGTACGGTCGACTGTGTCTCGCAAATACTTTGTCGTTGAAATTCTCTGAACGTTCCGAATGGTCGTTCCCCGCGTCGATTCTCTTCAACAGTGGCTGGCGTTTTATGAGAAATTAGCCCGTTTCGCGAATGGTTTAATTGGCAATATAGTTTCGCCGTTGGAGCGTCGCTTGGAGTGGAAGAAAAAGGTGGAGCTCGAGGGAACGCTGGGATCCAGTCGTACCCCGTTCACCGGCTGTTATCGCTCGGGCCTTATCAACAGCAAATATTTTTCCTACGGCCCGTATTATTTCTTTCGTTTCGTCGAAATTGGAGCGCGCGCTTCTCCATGGCCAACGCACGTTGGGTATTGTACCACGTGAGTCACTCTCCTCGGTGTAGATAAGGACGCAGCAATCGAGAGCCTCCACCTACCACGGTAAACATTCCGTGTACTCGTCTCTTGCGCAAACCACGCCGGGGCAAACAAATTCCGATTGTATTGGAGTGGCGGGCGACGAAGCCTCTCGGCGATCTCAATTGGAAATGCGAATATTAGGCGCGATTAGAAGAGCTGGGCGATGCTTATCGCCTCGTACAAGGCACGTTAAATACCGACGCCTATCGTTTTCACGCTTCGCCCGTGCGATTAGAGTCGCCTATCTCCGGTTGGACGATCTGCAATCGATTCGCAGCAGACACTCGAGTCCTCGACTAGCCTGTATATCAGAAGTGGGGGACAAGTATGTCGAGATAAGATACCGAGCAGAATGCAAGGGGTTAAAGAAGAGGGATCCCTTCGATACGATCCGTGTTTTCGCTTCGAAATTTCACATCGCCGTTCGCCCTGAATTCCGCGGTAATATTTACAGCAAACTATGAGCGGTGAAGTCGACGCGTCCCGCAGGCTGTTTATAAATGACAGCGGCTCGTTAATTAGTACGCTAACGGACGCTCCGTGTTTACCGCCGTTAAACAGAAAACCCCGAGTACGTATCGATCCACGGCACGGTCGATTAGGTGAATTAGTACTATTAATACGTGCGTAACGGGCTGCGGTCAGGTGACAATTAATTTTTCATCGCTAATTGTTTGCCAGCGAGTCGCGCTCGCTCTCCCGTTGCTTCCGCGCCTCGAAACGCGCGTCGCAGTTGGCGAGTACCAAATTTCCAGCGAAACGCGCAATTTTGTTGTGGCGCGAAGGCCGCGCGGTAGCCGAGGTATCGCTGAAGTAGCAGCAGGAACCGCCTCATCCTCCCCCTGCTTACGCTACGAACCGACGGCCGTTAATGAGCGTTATTGTGAAAACGATAATTGGATAGCGTGTAACGCGCGTCCCCGAACTCGGCCGGCAATCTGCAGGTATAGACTCGGTACTGGATCGCCTGAACCGAATTTCCTCGGCGAGATGAGAAACGCGGAGGAGCGAGCATCCTCGCGTTGCGCGCTTCGATCAATCGGCCTTCGAGGCGGTTATTTTTCCCGTTGGAACGGAGGCGGCCAAAGGCAGCGCGCTAAAAATTTATTTAGTTTATTCTCGCACTATTTTTACGCGGGCGGGTTAGTTGCATATCGTAACCGCGACCGCGCGGTCACGGTGTTAATCTATTTTTAAGCGTGGCCCGCGTTACAAAGAGCCTGGGCCACGGCTCCGTTAAGAAGCGCTGGAAAATTCCAGCTCGTCGACCGAAAGAAAGGAGGAACGCGGAATAAAGAGCCAGCAGGAAAGTGGCTGACGGCAGCGGTGGGGTCTGAGTAATATGGCCGAGACGGGTTACGCCCTGGGCGCGTTTGCATTTCGAAATTAAATAGCGTCTCGCGTGGCCGCGATGGAACAGCAAACAAGCGGCCGAGGATTCTCGAGAAATTTATTAAACGTCGCAGCTCTACGCCGGTGCGAGAATCGAGAATGTAAAACGCTGTCGCGTGACCGTTGCCAATTCGAAAACTCGAGCGTCGCCTCCGTCGAAATAACGAATTCTCTCGATCGCAAGACGAGCGTACGCTCCTTTAATTTACGTCGTCGTACAATAGCGAAGGGAGATCGCACGATTGTTCGCGAAGCACGCTGTATATATTCATCATCATGATCGAGAAACATCGGAGAATTCGCGCGATCTCCGGTGACGCGTTTGCCGCGGTTTTCGGATAAAATCGATACGAAGCGAGGGTTCCAAAGGACCACGTATCTACCCCACTTCGAGGATCGAAGTCGCGAGGGGATCGAGGCTATCCGAGTCGCGGGCACCCCTCGAGCCCGGTGCGCAGCGGTTTGGAGCGCGAAAGAATTGCACCAATTTGCGACACACTTCGAAACAGCGTGACCGGACTGCGCGCCGAATACGTAGCACTCGATTGTTCGCGGTTAGGGTGTTCGGGTGGTTTCGCGCGCGATTCGATGGCAAGAGGGAAACTTACGGATCGCTGCCAGCAGGAGAACGCTGGAGATCGTGGTCGTGGCACCCTTCATGGTCCCTCGCGGCGAACACAGTGAATTCGCGAGCAGAGCGGAGAAGGAAGAGACAGGCGCGCGAACAGCGTTGTAGACGAGGTTCGTGTTGGCTGCACCTTACCGAAGAGGGAGAGAGAGAGAGAGAGAGAGAGGGAGAGAGAGAGAGGAACGAAGAGGCAGAGTGTGCCGGCGCGGCTCTGGTCGCTCAACGACACCCGGTCAACTCGGCAGCCTCGAAACGACTGGCTGTCGTCCCGAGGCGTCGACCGATCGTCGAAATCCAAGCGTACACAATACGGAGCCGCGTGCACAGGGGGCTGCCCCTGCCTGCCGGCTCTCCTGGCCGTATTTCCTGGTGCACGGGACCCATGCCGCGCGCACACGTGTCCCCTCGGACACTTCATGCTTGGGACCCAGGCACTCGCTGAAACGTGGCCTGAATAACAGGCGGTCGGGGAGGAAGGGCCCTCTCGATACGAGGACCAGCTACCGCTGGATGCGTGGATCGAATTAGAAGTCGCTTGGAAGAAAAGAAAGGATTAGCCATGAGCGTGCCACTAGCGAATTCTAGAAAATTCTAGCAAATTCTAGTAACCGATACGTTAGGAGCCTTGAACGTTCTCGTTAAGGAGGAACACCACTGCGACGGTCGGAAAAGTAAGCCACTTTTAAGAATTTTTTTCAGGAATAATTTACAGTTTTCATATTGTATTGTCATTCCCTACCATTAGTACAACGTTTTAAAAGACTATACAAATAGTAGTGGAAAAACATGCTTAGATTTTAATATATTAATTAATCTTCTAGACCCCTCACGCGTGCTGGTGGAATATTTAACTGTGGAACGGCAGGTCCGAAATCAAATTTCATTTTTTTTTTATGAACCATATGAGTGTAGTTTCCGTTGCACGTGTGGATTCTTTAATGGAAAACAATTTTTTTTAAATACTCTCAAAAAACTGTCCATTTTATTCGCAGATTTTCGAAACATTTCTTCTAAAGCCCACCATTTTTTCAAAAATAGTTTGTTTAAGAAATCGATACGTGCAACGGAAACTACACTCATATAGCTTATAAAAAAATGCAATTTGGATGGGGGTCTAGAAGATTAATTAATATATTAAAATCTATGCATGTTTTACTACTCATTAATTTTTATAGTCTCTTAAGACATTGTACTAATGGTAGTTAATAGTAATTTTATATGAAAACTGTAAATTATTTCTGAAAAGATATTCTTAAAATTAACTTATTTTTTCGGCCGTCGGAGTGGTGTTCCCCCTTAATTCAGATTCAGGTAGGTACTTGAAACTCGATTTTCAAGCTTTTATAATGGAATACAGCGCAGTCGTCTACCCGTAGCAAAAGTGGAGCGCATAAAGCCAGGTGTTGTTTCATCAAAAAATTGTACAAATATGGCATGTAATTGATAGCGCTTTTATCGCATCTGTGCAAACGGCGTATTCATGAAACCCGAGCATTTGCCAGCGAGTCGTAGCGCGGAAATGAATTTTCGTCGAGCGGCTCGGCTCCCGGCGACCCCACCCCCCTAATTATACGAGTTGCTCGCGATTTGAATAATCGATGCAACCCGTTCAATCGGCTGGATAACGAAATATTCAGTTTTCGAAAGTCGCCGGTCCGAAAACTCCACGCAACGCCTCGTTCTCGTTGCGAAAGATGCGCGTACAACCTCGGAGGTCGCTATCGCTTGCCTCGTATCGCGAAAATTCCCTCGGGGGGCTTGGGCTGTTTTCGACGTGCGCGTTTGAAACGCTATTCCAACGAAAGACAGGCTTCCAAGTTTCCCATTACTATTCGAACCGTTTGCCTCGCGCGGCCTGTCCCCGATCCTGGTCTAACGATCGCGCCATTAATCGCGACTAGTTCGTCACGGTCACACGAATACGGCAGCAATTGTGCACGGTGAATCGTACGCGCGCCGGCGAGGCTGTCGTTAGCATCGGAAAACGACGCGTGTGCACGGTTCCACGAAAAATTTGTTGCTGCGCGCGACATGTGTTCAGCACACGAGCCCTACGCGAGCCATAAACGCTGTCGACAGGGGTCGTGTTCCTAGGCTGGCCGAGGGTCGGGGTGCAAACATCTGTCGAGGGTTTGCGAAGGGTAACCGAGTACCGCCAATTTCGCACGAAGTTCTCTGGCATCGATGGATCACGTGCACAGCTCGTGCCTCTTCCTTCGCTTCTGTCGCGTTATTTAAAGAATATTTATAAAGGAGGTGTCAGCCAGCACGCATCACTGTCACCCCGTGATTTCTTAATGTCCCCGAGATTCGTCGCCAACTCTACAAGTCAGATTGAGTGTGACAGGGCGTTTGGTATTTCGTTTATCGGTAATAGAATCAATTCTCTGAACTCTGGGCATATTCTTGCAAGCCCAAGGAGAGTACAGTGTAGAAGGTGGCTACACTGGATGACATCGACGATAGTCCCCGGAAATTATGAATAATTCCACACTCATGATCGAATTTATGGAAGGAAGTGGGTCGATTAATCATTTCGTGATTTATCGTAGCGTTCGCTGGCGGTCAGATAGCAAGCGAAGGAAAACGAAAGAAGAGAGTGCAATTATTGTACGTGCACGGTGTGCGAGTCGGAACGGCTGGGTCAGCCCTGTTAATAGGTCAATTTCACGAGCGACCGTCACGCGATTTTTACTGGAGAAAAAAGCAGCGTATTTATTTAACGCCGTAATTGCGGTACTTTTGACGGTGCCGAAAGTTTAGCGGGGTGTAAACGAGGGGAATTACGAATTAGGAATTACGAACACGCGGCTCCGTAAAACGGCCAAGTAAACTCCAGGGAAATTCTTTCCCTCCAAGACCGTCCGCTGCTTCACAGCTATTTCGGACTTTCCGTATTTTCCTGGAAACCTGTTGTTTTTAGTGCCCGTTACCTCCCTAAACATTGTTATTTATACTTATCCGCTTGCTCGGGTACGCGGACGACCCCCGCGCTTCCAAGGAGGCAGAAATGAATTTTTAATTCCGCGTGTTCGCGCTTCCTGTGCCCCCGTGACGTGGCGGGGGTCCCAAACGACATTCTTCCGGGACTGGAGAGCCGAGCACGACTATCGCGAAAGCTCCCATCGAACGGCCCCGCGGTGAGGTCGTTCGTAAATCGGTCATAAACTCCCGGACTTGTCCTTGACTCGTTCCCAGGCCACGAGCAAGGAAATGGAAATGCAACGGAGTGCATTCCGAATTTTCCAGGTCGTCCCCGCCACCGTCTGCGTAGACGGTTTGCGCGGGCGCATCTGGCCACCTACAGACGGACTCAGGGCCGACGATGTTCAGATACAATGGAAAAATGGGAGTTTCCCCGAGACAATGGGGAATACTCTCCTTTGTCGCGCGAGTTGAAGGTCCCCTCGGCTCTTCGTCCTCTCTCCTTCTATCTTCCGCTCGCGCCCCTCCCTTCGCTAGCCCTCTTTCTCGCTCCTCGCCCGCCTCGAGTGCTCGCTGATATCCTCTTTAAAGCCCTCCGCGGAATCGGAATCGACCAGCAGACGTGACAATTAGACGTTTCGATGGCCCCTTGCGCGGAATACTGGTCTCACTCCGGATTGTCCAAGGTTCGCGCGATTTTCAATGCAGCGTGTTTGATCTTCTTCCAAGCCCCACGCTCCCGACACCCTTACTGCCTAGGCGCGAGCATTCGGTGCCCTCTTGAACCATGTAGGGGGCTGTCGAGTCCATCGAACCGCGAATTCGAAGGTGGTTCGCGGTGGCAGATTATCTGCAGACCGAAGATTCAGGTGGGAAAGGACTTTGGACGAGTCACGGGAACGTTTCGTTGGTTATTGATTTTCGAGCGGGTCGCCAGAACTCGAGGTCGAAATTGCTTTCTTAACAACCCCGTCTCATTTCCATTCAATTAGTCCGCGGACCTCGGTCGCTGCGCTTCACGTATCGATTCCCTGCTTTTTCGTCACTGGATCCGTTTCCAAATGCCTTTCTATAGGATGTTCTATATATTAGAAATGCATCCGTTAAATGCAAGTTGCATTGTATCTATGGTATCTACGCAGGTATTTTGAGCGTGAAAGTTTTCGTAGCATTGCGTGGTTGTTCGCTGTTAATGCCCGGCTCTGCGCCGCGGTTACGCTCTCTCTTGTTCGCGCTGAATAATTCAGTTTACACGCGCGGCATGAATTATTTTCTCGTTGACCATAGCTCGCGACGATGCCAGTCGTAAAACCGTTGTTCCTGGCGATATCGTAGATACCCGTCGTAATTTCCTATCAACCTTATTTCATCGCTTAGAGCTGGAGCTCGTTTGGCACGGTTCCTGCTGAACCGGATCGCAAATTTCCCAACGACGGCTTTCCGTAGGCATTGATCTTGCACTGGACATTCTAGGATGCACGAGCTTGCGCTACGGACAGGCTGTAGAATGCATCCAACATCTTATGCAAAATTGTGTCACGTTAACTCAAGTACCGACTTATCGTAGATAAAAACCACCTATCTCGTCGTGTTTAGTTTTAATTCTTACCGTTAATAGCGTTGTAATCTTATTCCCTTCTGAATCGATAACGTCAAATGCGACGCGAGAACGGGAAGGGGTTGGTTGGTAGCCACCCTTGCGTCTCATTCTATGATATTGTTCAGCGACGCAAAAGTCTTTCGTTTACGAGCTATAAACGATAAATTTATTTGAAGTCAGCTCCTTGTTCTATTTTATTGCAAGCTACTTTGAGCTGCTTCTACTAATTCCGATAGGTGATTGTTTCTTAAATTAAAAAGCGCAGAGACGAGATACCTTGCCAATTCGTGAATTAAAATTCACGTCAATTAATGCGATAATGTATTCCTATGCGATGAATATTTTGCTTAAATTACAGATAATTTCGGCTGTGGACGAAGATAAGTATCATTGAATCCTAGCACGTATACGTCCCTTCTCCTACCTGACCTTACTTTGGGTCGCGCGTATTGTAAATACTCGCGGTATAGCGATGTCAACATTTCCTACCGAACGAAATTTTGGGAGTAGGGGCTACGCAACCCCGCTGCGCGATAAGTGTCTCAGGCAAGGGCAGGTCGCCATTCGTTCTGTGGTCGCCGAACCGATAAGAAGTGCCTCTCGCTCCGCGCGAATTTACGGTATTTACGTGACCTTACCCTTGGGCATTCAATCGTTGCACAACGCAACTAAATAATCTCCTTTACATTTCATCACGACCTCGGTTTCACGTTTACTCCTTTTTCATTATAAATCAATTTCGTATCGCGAGACAAACATATTTAAACTGTCACTTGTTGCTTTATTACGACACGGTTGCAGTTATTTTATCACAATTATTTTTAATAGGATTTTTTTCTGTTACAGATATCTGAGAGCAATTAAGGTAAGATGACTGACCCAATGACACTCAATGATGAACTTGAATAATACGAGCAAATGGCTGCCTTTTTTATCTTTTTTCGCTTTCTTTTACGGATCTTCTAATCGATTATTATAATCTTATTTCATTATGAGTCGATAACCGTTAGGTGTGATAGAAAAATGATAAGAGCTTTCGCTGGTTCCAAAATCCTGTGATAAGAATTTACAGTGAGCGTTAGGTCTATACTGTGTCTATTCTATGGTTGTGAATTGTTAATGACAGTGAGAGGTATTACGTAAATGTCGATCAATTCTCGATCGTGAACTCTTTACCTGCTGTCGAACAAGACTCTCGGTTATCTTGCTAACTGGCCACGTAGAACTTGAAAGAATGAAGCGTTCACGAGTCAGGAGACTAACTGCACTCAAGTATTAATTGTTTATCTTTTATTCGGTCCGTATTTTACAATTAAAGAGACGTTTGCTTTCGTTGATATAATTGGTGACAGCAATGCGTACGCGCGTGGAAGGGAAAACAACTGGAGTGATGAAATCATATAAACTTATATAAACTTATTACCGTAGAAAATGTTGAGAACGACGAGTGTGCTCCATCTGATAATAAACAAGTGTATCAGCTACCTCGCGTCGTCGATATTGGATCTCGTAAGAAAATGCAAAACATTGCGTCACTTTTGTCGCGATATAGGCATCGTAATGAGTTCTAAATCTAAATTCGCACACAGCTTAGGCTTAGACGGAACACTTACTACTTAATTCAATATATCCTTTTGCTAAACATAAATTCTCCATCTTATCGGCGAAAGATACATTCACTCGCCTCGTTAGTCGCTAACGATAAAGCAGTGATCGAGGAGAAGGCATCGCGAAAGCAAACTCTCGCGAATAATCGACTCTGGCAAGAAAATATATTTTCCCTCGTGGAACAGTCAAATATTTATGCCGCGTGGTAAAAGTTTAGAGTTTTTATTAAAATACAATACAAAATTGTAGGACTGTAGCCAGGCGATTCGCACTGGCTATACAATATTTCTTGGCGGAAACTTAAACGGGACTTTACAGCTACGCGATAATTGCACTCGATCGAATCAGGTGATCTCAATGACCAAGGTTCGTCCACGGTAACTTAAATCATAACGTACTCGCGCTTTGATCGATAACACACCGAAACGTCGCCGGCATTCGCGACTTCTTAACAATACAAGGTAGGAAACGTGCGACGCCAGAAAATATATGACATCTCTCTTAACGCGTTACTGCGGCTAAATGTTTGGCACATATTTAGTTAGCTTTTTAGAACAAGAGGAACATTGATTCGGCGATAAAGTTCGTTCGTCGTAATGCCTGACGTCGAGGAATAATTTTGCGAATTGACACGATTCGTTGCTTCCAGTCGTTTCTAAGTTTTACTCTCTTGGACCCATCGGCATCGCGGTTGCTGCGGACCGCGCAGGAAGAAAGCGAAGGTAGCTTTCGTTCTTGGAGCTTCGTCGACTGTTTGATCGGTGCTCGACTACGGTAAACAGCGTTCGTTACGCACTCGCCCCAGATTAACCTTTCGGTTGATAGACACTAGTTAAAGCTTCGTTCATTGCATCCATCGGTGCTGTCAGTCTTTAATTTCGTTGGCCTTTCGGACTTGGAACGCGACTCGAACGACACGGGCATTCTTTCATCCTTTCTGAGCACGATGCTCCGCGCAGCGGCTCGGCCGTACGCGGGGCCTGAATGGATCGGATCCAAAGTCGAGCATCCGTTTCCAGGGAACGGGGTTACATAATCGCTGCGACGCAACAGACAGAACAACGTTCAAAGTCTCCGACGGCTGTTGACGGAAGGAGTTGCTTCGATCGTTCGCACTGTGTCGAAATCGTGAATCGAATGATACACGCGAACGTAGTCTCTGCTCTCTATTATTCCTCTACTTGCGCAGCTTCGACTGTAGATCCATGCTGAAGCACTCGATCGCGGCGGGATACAGCTTGCGATCGCTCCTCACGTGAGCGTCTTCGGCGACACCGCCTTTGTCCAGGTACATCAGCTCGGACTTGTCCACGGCGGACGAAATTATCGCCGGCTTGGCGACCTGTAAAATTTTCACCGCTGGAATCTCGAGTGTCGCGAAGGGGCGGTTTTAATCAAGGTAGAGACAGGACTTGGTTATTGGATGGTTACGTACCTTGTCGGTGGCTACCGAGCTGGCGCGCTGCCTGTTGAGCAGGTGTAATAACGCCATAATGCAGATTATCAGGGATCCCACGAGAACCATAATTCCGCCGGCGTACATGAACACGTCTGGCACCGTTAACAGGCTCTTCAAGCTGTTAACGAATTGGTCAGTGGCTTCCACTTCCAACGAGAACCACATCACTGGGAAGTAAATGGTCGGTACGTTCTTGAACAGTCTGAAGAGGGATCGCTAGTGAATACGTCGCCCCACCGATCTCTTTCGCTCGTCGAAAACTTCCATTCTATCATCTGAGTCTTAGCAAGACGACAGTTTTTTCCCGCTGATCTTTTTATTGTCGGAAACGTACTTACGACACAGTCTTTGATGGCTCGAGGAGCACGTTGATCTGCAGTTTCGCTGTCACTCGCAGGGGGATGCCTGTCGTCTGAAAGGATCGATTCGATTAGGTGATGATTTCTGGATCGCTCTAAACATGCGAATCCACGATGAGAAGTTACGAGTCCAGTTTCATGAAACTCGTGAGAAAATAATTTTGAAATAATACAATAACGAGATAATCGTCTCGTGAGATTAAAGTCTCGCGCGAGACAGGATAATTTTGTCTCGTCGTGGATTCGCACCTTAATTCTCTCTCTTAGATTGTGCCTTTACCGGCTCTAGAGTGATGGAGAAGTCGTGCTCGTCATCAGGGCTCAGCCCTATCACCTGGTCCTTGAGGTTAGGGTCCGCCCTGTTGAAATGGGGCAAGCTGACGAAGACTGGTGCGCCGTAGCGGCAGGCGCTCACGTTCAATAGCCCAACCGGGGTGCATTTCCCGTTGCAGAAGCAATTGCCTATGTTGACGATGTCTGGATCCTCTTCCGGTGGGTCTGTCACCTCCGACGAGTGCTCGGCCTCGAAGAAGTCCTCGGTGGTGGTGGTCTGCTCGAAATATTTCGCCTGCTCGTGAGGGTATCGCCTCCGCGTGTTGTTCCCCAGTGTCTTCTCGCTCAGCACGTACTGATAACCCTCCAGGCCCATGTGGTGAATCGTTCGCGCGTACTCGTAAGTTAATGGCCTGCGGTAGAGAACGATACGATTGATATGGAAGAAGCGTGGTAGCGTCTTTCGGCGGTGTGAAAATCGCATCGCGTTGCAGTGAATGAAATCGCGAACGGATCGCTCGATTCTGGAGGCCGTGGTTCGTTGGGCAGCGAACGTTCGCAGACTTATTGGCTCCACCTACGACGGGGCTGTCGATAAACGGGATTACCGGACGATCCAATTTACGTGTCTCGAAGGTTAATAGGGGGACTTGGGAATTAAGATTGACCAGGGTTCAGCGACGCTTAATTAGTGCACGCGGACGAATGTAATTGGCGATTCTACGATGGGTCACGCGTTTCCCTTTGACTATTCAGACCTACTGACCTGCACAGGTCACCGCTGAACAACGTGATCTCGTCCTTGTGCCTGTACGGCGGCCAGAATTCGCCCGCGCTACCTTCCACCACGTTGCACGGGCTCTTGAAGTACTTGGTGGTGTCCTTGTGATTCCATTTCTTCAGTACCCCGAATTGACTGATGTCCTCGGCACCTGTGTCCATGTTGAAGTGGCCGTCGAACATCGTAGTGCCGTTCCTCTGCGAAACAGAAAGCGACAGATAATAGGCATCCGACGAAGGGCTGAAATCTTCGATTGAGATTAACGAATGATTAAAGAATGCAGGTGTCCGATAACGGGACACCAGATAACAGCGGATTTCAGAGCATCGCGAGTTTATCGCGCGTCAAGGAAATGGGGGAAACGGACAGGCCGACCGGTTAGATAAGCAATTATTGTTAGATAAGCAAAGTATCGGTTGGCCGTAAATCTTGCACGCGTGACGTAAGAAATTAATACATAATATGCCTCCCATTGCTTTTCATTCGTCATTTAGCGACCTACACGTGACCTGTCCTATTCAGTACCAATTTAAGTCTCGCTGCGAATAATTTATCGTCCGCTGCAATGCCGTTGCTACAACAGCGCAAATCGCATCTTCGACCTTCTGCGCGCCCTCGACACAATTAAATAAACAATTTCAGACGGTTCCGCCGTGGGATAAGTCGTCGAACGGTCGCGAATTGTCTTCGGGGGATGCCGACCGCTTAAACATTGCCAATGATTCCGGCGATCTAGAGCTCGCGACGCGTCACCTACCATGTAAAACCAGCCGAACTTGTCGAAGGGTGGTATTTCCTCTCCCATGGCCGCCATTCTACCGAGATTTATCAGGGAGTCCTCGTAGCCAGAGAACAACAGCTCGTCGACCGTTTTCGTCACGTGCACTTCCGAAGACGAGAGCATCAACGACAAAGTGTTTTGCAGCACGTCGACCCAGTACCGCGTCTTGTGCTTCGCGGACTGAAACGATAACGGTGATAAACGACAAGTTTATTTCGGGGAAGCGGTTAGTGGATGGAATAACGAGCTGGACGATTCACACTCACTATCGCGACGGTGTTTAATTGCGTGATCTGGTCGGTTAGGGAGCCGTTCGTTAGCTCCGGCACGAAGTACCACCACCGCCGATACATATAACTGACGGTGTGGTTCTCAGGATGAAACGTGACGTCCGCTTTTTGCCTGATCTCCCTGCAATTCAAATTTACGACCGTGAATCGTGGACAACCGGAAAGCGCGCAACATCTACTCCGAGATTTTATAGACACCTTCCACGGTCGCGATAAAAAAAAACACAACAAATTTATACCATAAGGATAGCGTAGTCAGTAGTTTTCTGAATAATGCGCTCGCATTAATTCAGACGCGGCGCGACTTTTTTCTGTATACATCGAACGGAGGTCAGGAGTGTTTATTAATGATCAATTAAGGTGTTATAGGTATGTGGTGTGACATGCTTCGTGAACGATGGAAAACGATAGGAAAACAATTATGTATTGCGTGCGGAACAGTCTAATTCCGCAGGCTGTTCTTTTAACGTGGAAGTCGAAATCGCCTTTTCGCCGTTCTTAACGTTATTTGCTCTGGCGCGTGTGGGACGCAGCTGCTTAAACGGAATGTGTCATTACGCGCATGCACATTGACGGAAATCGGCCTGGAAAATGACGAGTAATTACGCGGTACGCGAACCTAGCAGCGTGCAATTAAGAAGGTTGTTGTTCGAAATGAATTACCCATGGCGCTCAATTAGGCACCGCACGCGTGATTAAAGAGCCGTGATTGGATGCTTTAGCCTACATATCTGTACGTGCCCCGCTGATTAGATTTGACGCGACAATTGCTCGTCGCTAAGTGTACGGATGCACCTCGTGGCGTGTCTAACAGTTCCCCCTCCCATTGTTACCAGCGCAATCTTCTTTTTGTTGTGTAACCGTCTCGGGTTTAAAGAGGAGACGAGGCGACGCCGCGTAAGGGAAGAAATAGAGCGCGAGGGGTGGAGGTAGGGATGGGAGAAGCATTTTCTAGGAGGCAAAGTACTATTTTCGGCGCGGGCACGCGAATCACCGTGGCCTCGTTGCCTCCGGCGTGAAAAGAGAGGGCGAAGGTGTTCGAAGAGGGAGAAAAGGCCATCCACGAAACAAGAGGATTCGAACAACCTGTTTCTCCTTCCTAAATATAGAACCTTTTCCCCCCAAGTATGGGCGCGTATGCATTCCAGAGAATTGAAGGTGAACCGCGATGCACCGTGAGAAAATTGGTATTCCCCTGCAGGTGGGTTTCCAAATCGTGGTGACGGGAACTCCGAGTGACTCGAGGACGGCGGTATGCGTTCAGCCGGGGACAGGTTCTCAGCCAAGGGGAAAGTAATTAATTAAGCAATTATAATACATTATGCAACGTTTAGGACCACCCACGCCTCGGAGCTGTTGGTCGATCGCGGGACGTTGTATCGTTCATTAAGATGTCAATATCGCGAGGTTAACTATGCCTTTCTTATCATGATTAGGCGCTCTATTAGAACGCCCTCGTGGAAGGATCGGTCGGATTCGTCTCGCGTCCCCGGTGACGATGCATCGCCGTCTTATTCGCGTTCGATACGCGCGGAATCTCGACTGGATGGTAGCTCTGGTTTTTTGCAGTTCGCATAAAGGGATATCGTAATCGCGAAATACACCGGATCGGCACCGAGCACCAGCTGTTGCGCAAGAGTTTCCGCTTCGACCGCAACAAGCGTTTTTCTTTTTCTATACCACCGATGAGTCCTCAATTTCCGTAACACAATCCGGACACGCGCAAGGCTGATAGCTAATTGTTACTCGAAAGCGATCACTGTGTTTCACTCGCCAGCGCCATGAAACCATCGTTGCACCGCAACCGAGGCCTTGCCGCGATCGCGTCAACGCGCGCCGTCTCAAGTTCAAGTTTGTCGGCGTTTCCCATCTTGCGCGCCGATTGCGATCGGCGAGTGGCGAGCGCTACTGGCACCGATCCATAGCACAGTGGTCTGGATGGTGGCCAAAATTCAATTTCTCAACTTCAACTTTACAATGTCATTTTTTTTTTTATGAATGGTCAACCCTCCGGAGCTTCTAAATCCGCATAGCTTTCCCTTTTCAGATGATTCTTTGATTAGATATAATATTACAAAGACAAAATCATGAAATTGTATGTGAATCTAATTGTTTTAATTACACATTATAGAACATCAAAATACGTGTTTATATTATACAGTTATATAGGTAAGGAAGTATATTTCAGTTATTTATATGTGTCATAGGCATTTTTTAGCCCATAAACAAATAGTGCAATGTTTATATCAATTTAAACTTTGAGAAGGCTTATAAAAAAATGATTAAGCGAAATTAACATCGGACTTATTTTACATGAAAGCTTACACAATTGTTAACAAGAGCATGTAAATTTCAAGTGCAATCTCCTGCAATCTTCAATTTTATGCAGACTTTTAGAAATGACGCTCGAGGTATTTGGGCGTCCCGGACCCGTGCATTTTTAATATTTTATTTTTTTTAAGTCAAAGATAATGTTGGAACAGATTCTTTTTTCTCTTTTTTTTCTCTAGTACGGCTATGATTTTTAATTTTGACTATAAAATACCGCTTTCCAGACCACAATGCGCGCCATATTGAATCCGCCATATTGAATTTTAAATTTTTTGAGCCAAATTCGTTATCACCGACCTCAAGAACCCTTAATCACCAAGTTTCAGAAAGATCAGAATTTTGGCCGCTAAATGTAGATATCCCCAGACCACTGTGCATAGGCTCGCGACAGCAGGTTATCTCGAAAGGAACTTACGTACCGGAACACGTATGGACCAAGCTCTTCGAGAATCGGCTTTTTCCCACGGACCGTCAACTCCCGCGGGTTCGTCCAGTTGAAGAAACGTATCTTCATGTACATCGGCGGCAAACTGCTCGTGTCGTTCCACACTTCGAACGCCTTCGAGGTCGGCGCTAACGGCATTTCCTGGGCGTGAAACATGCGTTTTTCATATGCTACTGCACCGGATAGATGTTAATGGGTGGATAGAAATCATCGGAGGCGGCCGGATTTTCGCTGAATCGTTATCGACGGCGACGCGATACGTAATCGGGGATGAAGTTCGGCTGCAGTCGCGGACATTAAAGAGACGTCCCGGTCAAGCTAAACGATGCCGCGCACGTTCGCTTCGCGACGAGAAATCGTTCGGCCATCGCAACCACAAAGAGATACGTCGATTAATTGAACGATCAGCCACTTTTCCAATCGCGCTGGGAACAACGGCGAGGCGCAGGCGAGAGAGCCGGCCGCGCGCGGGCCTCGTTTCGTCCGTGTCGCGACGGGGACGGCGACTTCTCGGTATTCCCCAGACGGGCCACTCTCGCTTTGCTTTTCCTCGTCTCTCGATCCTCCGCGGCCGGAAGTTGCCGAGGATTCGCGCGCCTCTATATCAGCCGACCGAGCGTTGGATTTGTTTAAAGAAACACGATAGACGAGAGAGCCGCGAGATAACCCAGGACCCCGAGGCTATCCAGCCAAGCCCCGATGCAAAAAATAAAACGTCGCGACTCTGTTTGCACGAGCTCCGTTGAAAATAAAGAAGACCGCGCGTTCACGGACGCGGAATTATAAATTCGTCGAGCAGCAGCGCGCATCGGAGAATTCTAACCGACATCGTTTACCCGCGAGAGCCGTGGCCCGTTCTTATCGGGGCGACGTAGAATCTCTCGGCGTCTAGTCGGTAGAAGAAGCCTAATCGAGCCGTAGAGTTAACCGAACGTCGATGGAAAGAATATGAAGTGTGTACACCGAGGCGTCGTTGTTTTTCGTCTGTTCGAGACACAAAATTGCCGTGCAACGGTCGCGCAAGGAGTAAGTGATACCCGCCACGAGCGCAGGCTCTTGGAGAAGACTTTAACCCGCTTACCTTTTGGAGAAAGTGGTGGAAGAGCGCCGGCCAGAAAAAGTAGAGACACGCGCCCACGATGATCAGCAGCAGGCCAAGGAGCCCAAGGCCGATGAATTTGTTGGTCCAAGGCCTCATAGTGACGGGATCTTCTGTACGCGCGTCGCTGCTCGCCTTCTCAGCATGTGCGGCTTGCGCGCAAGTGGCTCGGTGCCGTCACCGATCAAACCAGTCACCCCTTTCGCGTTTTCGGCCGGTCTGCTTCACGCCGAGCAGCCTGAAGAGACAGATAAACCGTATCTAATCGACTGGTCGTGTATAGTCATACGGCCGTAGATATACGCTCCCGCCCCGCGGACCGTCTTTTGCCGCGCGTCACGTGCTTCTCACCGTCTGAACGCTGACACGCGCTTCCCAGTCCAGCCGCGGAAGTGACAGTTTTGCCACTTTGCCCTACCAGCAGATTGCAAGAGAACGGGACTGATCACTTGGACGTAAGGATCCGGAGCGAGATCTGTCGCGTTCACCCGAGTGGCACATTTCGGAATTCAGATTTTTCTAGTCCGCGGCGCGCTTCGACTCTACCGCGGATCGACACGATTCTATTAGTCTATTAAAGAGGTGGAAACAAAGGCGGCTTGGATTGATGGAACGCGAATGGAAAAAGTTTGCTTATTTTGCGCTTTAGCAGAGAGCTGTGTACAGTAATTCGTCGGTATTGTCCCGTTTTTACCACGCGTAATAGTCCCGCTCGCTATCCCCACCATTTCTTGGAATCCTTCGGTAGAGAGTGAGGGAATCCGAGACGTTCGAGAGAGAACAAAAGAGTCGAGACGAAGTTGTCGGCACGAAATAGTGTCCGCATCGTGTTATCGTCCCGCCGCCAGCCTCGTTCGTCGGGACTATTACGACGAATTACTGTACTTCTTTTTATTCAGTTTATTTCGCGGTTTTCCTATTCGGTATTGCACCCACGGAGAAATATTTTCGGCTTTCCCCCTCGAGATTGCTCAACGACGATCGAGGTCCTTCTGACAAGTGAATTAAAGCGTCGATTAGAAGGTGATTTCCGGGAAAGCAAAGTTTCATACGGTAGACCGTCAGTTATCCGAAATGCTTGGGACCGAGGTGGTTCGGAAATTCAAATTGTTCGAATAATAGAACAGTTCGGAGAACGAAGCGTGCATGTAATTACCCAGTTTGTAACTATATGAATTACACCTATAATTACTTATTAAATACAAGAGTACTAATGCTGTAATTTGAAATGTATATTACGCAAAAATGAATCAATAAAAATGGTATCGCAGCACTGGTTCGATTAATCGAGGTTCGGATAATTGACGCTCTACCGTACCATGATTTATTACAGAACTTAAGAGAAGAGAGATTAAAAAAAAGCCCGAGAAACAGATCGGACGGCCGTTCGATCTCCTGGAATTCGTTACATTATAGCCCAGTCGGCCTTGCCGAAACCCCGATTTCTCCGTAACAAGCGCAAAACATAATCCATTTTTCGCTTTCCACCGTGTAATCCAGTCGATCGGATCGTAATCCATGGTTAACGATTTTACGTAACCGAGGCTGCAGTATCGAACGTTCAGTGACGGGGTAATAGTGCGCAGTGCGTACATAGCGACTAGCGCAACAAAGTATACAGGTAATACATTGAAATGCACGAAGGTGTTAAACACGCTGAGTCATCGAAACAACAATACTCCACTGCTCGTCGGTGCAGTTCGCGCGCAAAAGTACCGGCTGCCCGCGAAATTGATTATCGAGTAGCGATTTATGGCCTGACGAGAACCGTCGCAATCCCCTCAAAGGGGTCCCCAAAAGGCCAAGCAATTATTCTCGATTTAACGTGGATATTGAGTCAAGGCGAACTCCCCGGCCCCCGAAATTAAGCAAAAGAGAAACCACCAATTACCGGTATCGTATTGCAACAGCGTCGCCAGAATTTGACCAGCTTGAAATTGCGCATCGAGCGAAATCAGCAGTCGCGCAGTGATACGCGTGATCGCGGAATAGTGACTCGATTACTCATTCGTGAATAATTATTGTTGTTGCGCGATGACCGTGGTGACGTTGCCTCCGACTTAGTTTACAAAAGATCATCAGGCTCATCTGATTACGCGGGGGGAACAAAAAAAAAATGTTTTTCGGTAATTATTTTTGCAATTGTTTATGCTGAAACTCGCGCGTGCAAATCAAGGCAGCTAATTGGAATATATAGCGCGCCATCGCGGATCTCAATCGCCGGCAGGCCATGAACCGTGTACTCGCATAAATTTTTGCCTCGTGTATCGCGGCGCTCCGCCTGTATTTTTTGGTCGTCGAAACGGCAGTTCCATTCATGACGATGCCCGCTTATCGCAATTGCAATGAACTCTATCCCGTGGACGATCCTACGGCCAGTTGCGCGCATTTAAGGGTGTCGGGTCAGCGAGAGAAAAGACGCGGACCGGATCTCGCAGGTCGAGTTTATCGCGCGTTCCTATTTTCAATGAAACCTTACGCACTTGAGTCTGGCGAAGTCTTACGATGATAAGTTTCTTTGAGCGGGATCGCCGGCGAGCGATTTATCAGGGGCCACTTCGACCGCGAGAACTGTACCGATTCCTTGACCATTAACCACGCGATCCCTCGATGCGCGCGCGTGCTTGGAATCGGTACAACTCGACGGCAGCCTATTCCGTGGTGCTGGAAAGTTTTCGACGAGCACGAGGAGACGCGGAGGCGTTTAAACGCAAATAGAGAGACGATATCGCGCGAGACTGTACGGTTTGTCGCCGCCGCATATCCGCTCGTCTTGCAACCGTTGTCGCATTGGTGTACGAGCATCAGTAATGGGAGGTCACTTATCGGTTCACCGTCGCGCTGTGGCCTGCGCCACCGCGTTCCACCGACAGAAGACGCTAACAAGTGTGTTGGTCCTGTCGCAAAGGAACTATCTTAGAAACGCTCGGCTAATGGATCACTCTTTATCTCTCCTGGCTCGTGCCCTGACATCCCTCGATAAAGATTAAAGATTAAAGAATCCCTCCCTACGCGGGTAGGCTGCCAAGGGATCGAAACGCATCGATAGGCCCATCGAACTTTGCTCTTCTATGCAACCAGTCTTTCGTTTTCATCGTCTTTGTGAAATCGAGAAATGGTAAATGGTAGCCTGTTCAGCAAATAGTTTCCTTTCGCGATAAGCGGTCGCAGCAGACTAATAGGACGCGCCGTATCATATCGCCTCGTTCCGCTAGCGTTCTTTCTATTTCTGTTGCGTATAATCGCTCTGGATCGCGTGTGCGTGAAAAACAGTGTCGAGTCTCAATGAAACTATTCGATTTAAAAAGTGACAGAGCAGTACCTCCGGGACTGTGTTTTATTTAGAAATTCGGTGGGTAAAGTGAACGCGCGGCGGGACCGTGGTTCCACTTACTTTTCCGAGCGGGTCCGGCGCAGAGTTGCTCGCCTTCGCCACCGAGGGCCAAGCAGTTGCCTCCTTCAGTGACGGGGAACGTGGCGATACGAGCGATCGGCAGCGAGTCGAAGAAGAATCGTTGGCAAAGCTCAATCACCTCGAAGCTCGCGTGCGACGCTCTATACGGCGCGGCTGTTACTGCCGCGTCCGATGAATCAACAGGCTGCATCTAATGTGTCTATTGGCCGCTTCCCCTCCACCCAGGGAGACTTTTCCCTCCTTCGGTCGTCTCCTCGGGACCTTCGTGACCCCACCTTACCCCATCGACACCTCCTGAAGAAGTTCTCTCCCCCGCGAAAGGCGCGAACGTCGCGGCGAGGGGCAAGCTCTTGCACAAGCTCCGAACACCATCCCGCGGAGCCTGCTCCCTCTTATCCCAACACCGACTATCACATTTCACCGATCCAGCCGTCATTTGGCTTCGCTCCAAATACCACTCTCAAAACTTCTCGCGCCGCGATACGCCGCGCGGCAGATGGCAGTTTCGTCGAGATATTACGCTGCGACACGTGCTCGCGTTCACGCCACACGTGTCACGCGCCCACGGCCTAAACAGAGACGTTCTTGATAAGATAGAGGATTCGAACGAATCGCAGGAAACGTTGGACGCCGTCCTCCAAAGCGAAGCGGACCTGCCGCCCACTAGAAAAACAGAATCGAGTTAATGCTATCGTCTCGCTCTTTGGCCGTGACACGCGTGTCCCTCGGCACGTCGGCAGTGATTTTTGGCGCCGGCATTTCAGTCGCCTCGCGCGGCACAAAGACCGTCCTTCGTTCGTTTCACGAGCACGCGGGCGCGTGGGTCAACAACGGCGGCACTTAGGCGACGCGGCGAAAAACAACTAGCCAGCGACGAAATCCAAACGGCCAGCTGGCCTGCTCGGTCGAACTCGGTTTCACGTGTTACGCAACGGCTGGCTTGTTGTCGGGCGGTGGGGTCGATAGGAATCTTGATTAGGATTTAATTAACGGGTCGGTAGTGCGATCGATGCCGATGCTTCTTCCTTCCTCGCCGCTGATACCGACGACAGTGGGGGATTGTCACATTTGTGCAACGCTCGCGGGTTGTTTGTCGACGATTACGCAACGCCTCGAGAATAACGAGATCGTTCAGGCTCCTCCGTTCACTGGGGAAAACGAAATCATGGCCAGCCAGTTTAATTGCACCCCGCAGGTGGCCCCAAATATGAGCCGCGCCTCGGTGAAATGAGCTCGCCTGACCACCCTTTCTCTCGACCGAATCTACTTTCGTGCCCGGGCAGAATTATCACTCGTGTCGGGAATTCACCGGCGCGTGGGCCATCGGGTCCGAGGCACAAGTGCATAGGGCGAGACGCGATCGGGAACTACGGGCAGGCCCGTCGGAGGAGAAAAAGGGGCTAGCCTCGCGACAGGTAGCAAGCCTCGCAAGTGCTTCGCCAGCATCATTAATCCCCCAACCCTCCGTTGCTCGCTTCATCTATGTAGTTCAAAGCCGTTGATCTCTTCATTGCCAAGCGGAATCGTCTGCATCGTTCGCTAGCGGCCGCCAGGACGCGGCTTCTGTCTGTTAATTGACCCGGCAATTCCGTTCCGACGAACTCTGACCGACCCTCGAGCGTTTATCCGCTCTCTGCTAGCTCTCGGACACGCGGTTCGCGCGAATGCCCTCTTTCACCCTCCGTATGCGCGCCAACAAGTGAGCCAGACGAAGGGTATCGTGCTACATCTGCCCGTTTAGCGAGCAAATAAAGCAGGCTGGCTGAGTAATCATCCGATGGCGCGTTATTTTGGTAGGCATGTTTATTAGATCGTCGTCGACTGATAAGCTGCAGTATTTGATCGATCTCGGCTTACAGATCTACGTGCGTCAGCGACGACTTGTTTTAACGGTCGAGTAGCGTCGACGGTAGAGATAGGGACTTTTAATTTTGCACTTTGATCGGCCAGCTAGGCTGTTTGTTCGACGTAGATAAGTCTGAGAGAGCCTCAACTGTTCAAACTTACCGGTATCTCGAGAAGTTCACCGTATCGAGAGCTTAGAAAACGGACGTCGATTCGGAAGAGAAAATTTTCTTGTTGAATGTACGTAGGAGGCGCAGAAACATCGGTGGTCGAGATTTCGATATCCCGAAAATTCTACTCACAGTTAGTTAGTGATAATTAACCCGCGGCCCGCATTTCTTTCAATCGCAAATCTCTGTCAGAGGTAACAAATTCACCCCATAAATTAAAATTCTTTGATTAGTATATTTAAGTATTTAATATTGCGGCCCGCGTAAATTATTAGCTTTCCAATTCTGGCCCACTACGGGTCGAAGCTTGCTCATCGCTGTTGAAAAGCATCGTTAAATCATGTTAGATTATTCTAACCGATTATCCATGTAGTAATGGCACCTGGATTTGCCATATGGCGTTTATCAGGTATACCTGAGATCGCTATTCAACGATAGCGATCAACCTTGTGATATCTTCGACGATGATTCTTACTCGTTTCTTTCCTCGATATCTCCATACCGCTGGCTGCTGAAATGACGCGTCTTTTGATGTTTACCAAACCGCAGAGTATCGCGTAGCCGCTTACGAAGCCTATGAAAGTCCTGTAACTGTAAGAGCACCCCTTGTTCCGTGATCCTAGCCTTGTACGAACGAAACGTACGACGAGCACAAGCCAATTAACAGGCGTGTCTAAACAATTTGGCGCGGCGACGGAGTCTCGCGTCGCGCGTTACGCTCCAATGCACTCTGTGGGTCTGGATTTCCATCGGGAAGCTTCTGAAAAGTGTTAGAGGTGAAGGGGGGAGGTGGTCGAATGCTCTGCAGCTCTTACAATTGTAGCGTAACAAGTGGCCAACATTGGGGGAGGCGTGGCGCGTACTAGATAATCCACTCAATTTATTTACAATAGAAAAACGTATAGGATGTGTACATATAGTTCTATCTGAGTTAGAATCCTAGCCTTCGAGACGCGTACGCGCGTTCTCCACGCTGATAAATTCGCGCGTCCCTCGCAGCTCGGTACCCGGGAGTAATGATCAAATGCCAGAACTAATCCTTAATAAACGTGCACTTATCTAATAAAGCTTTTAAACGGTACATAATGTAACGATGCAATGCAAGAACACTCGTAGTAACTTATATGTACGTAAACGCAGTAAATTAAACACCGCCCCAGATACATAATCCACGACTCCGTTGCTACCGTTCGATTCCCTCTCTCTCTCTCTCTCTCTCTCTCTCTCTCTCTCTCTCTCTCTCTCTCTCTCTCACTCTCTCCCCCTCTCTCTCTATCCCGCCCTCATCTACCCCCACCTGACTACCTCTACACGATCGACGTCGTAATATATTACATACTTAGTAGTAACGATTATAAGTTCGCGCGGAATCGCGACGAACGGTTGCGAGGCAACGAGAAATGCGATTCGGAAGATCGCGCGACTCTGCGAGGAGGTGACGCGCGATCCTCTCGGGGAAACGAGACTCGTGCTCTATCAGCTATCGGTACCGCTACTTTAGGGAAGTCGGGGTCTGTGGCTGACCGTACCGATGTGTACGATATAAATATGCGTGCTCATTGCTAACGGTCTCGCGACACGTGCGAAAGATCGGTCCACGGGAGACTCCTCTACTTCTCGTTCGGAGACTGGCAGAAGCGCTTCCTCGCCCACCATATGGCGGCCAGGGCCGCTGCCAGGAAGCCGATTCCGGCCACGATTCCCATGGAAATAGCTCTGTTCCTGCGGTAGGCTGGTACCTCGAGGCTGACTCGCTCGCTGGTCGCCACGTCGTCCGAAATCGACATAGCGGCTACCTCGAACGTGTAGTAACTCTCCTCCTCTAACGTTTTCACTGTAACAGTAGTGGAGAATATATGTTCGTGAATCGTGGGGAAGCAGAGACGGGCCGAAATTTTATATAAATCAAATTTCGAATAGCGAATAAAAGTTAAAAAAAAATATTCGCCACGTATCGAATAAAGTTGAAGGTAAAGTTAAAGTTAAAGTTAAAGTTAAAATTAAAGTTGAAAGATTTAAAAAAAAATAAGCTTTATTCGTCGAATAAAAAAATTATCTCTATTCGTCAAATAATCTGAAGCGAAAGTAGCTTTTACTTGATCCGTAATTTAAATAATTCTTTATATAGTAAACTAGCTTTAATACTCGGCTTCGCCCAAAATTTAGATTCTACTTTTATAAAAAAAATTTGTAGTTTTTTTTTGTGAAAATGGTCACATTTATCTGGATTAATCAGACATAATGGGCTGAGGCACGTTTTGTGATCCCGGAGTTTATCGTTCGAAAGTTTTTAGGCGACAGACAAACACACGAGCACATGGAAGCTTTCTGCCTTATATATTAAGATGCCCAACTCCGCGGGGAAGTTAATCCCAAGGTAGTGGAGTTACCTAAGTAGTAAGTGTCGGTCGTTTCCGCTCTCCCGTACAGTCGCTCGGACGGTCCTCGGAACCACCTCACCACGTACAGTCTGACCTGTTCCTTCCCGTAAGCAGGGTGCTCCCAGGTGACTAAATATCCCTCGACGGTGGCTTGCACCCTGACGTTCAGTGGCGGTCCCATTCTCTCATCTTCCAAACGAAAACACTTGTTACATCGATCAGAAAGTATGCTACGCGAGAATTGATAATCGTATTGTTGCTACCTGGAGGGCTGCGGTACTCCGAGGCCGAGTTCTCGTCGATCAGATCTGAAATTCGTTGCGTCAGTATCATTTCGAAGCTGGAAGCTTTCAGAAAGTACGTAATCGTATGATATGGCAACGGAACGTACGGGGCTGAGTGAATATTCGCAACGTTTTACTAAACATCCCGTCGCCGTGCTTGTCCTGGCTCAGCACCATGAACTCGTACTCTCGCCCTGGGTTCAGATTATTCACGGTCGCCTCGGTGATCTTCCTGGACACGATCTTCATGGTCCTCCACTCGGTGTTGTCGGTTGGCCTGTACCTAATCGCAAGTAAAAAATCGTTACTTGCCGGCTTAATTGTAACAGAGAGGCGTCACAGTCGATCGTTGGGGAAGTTAGGTAATCTACCAGACGGAATAATCCATCTTTGGCCTCACGTATCCCGGCACCCACGTCAACGTCACAGCATTATTGCTACTGTTGGCGCTCAAGTTGTACGGTGCTCTCGGAGGAACGTTCAGGACCATTAACTCCGTGTCGGCAACCACCGTCGCGGCTTCGTTACTGGCTGCGCATTGATACAACCCTCTATCCTGCTCCTGAATTCTGTCGATCGTCAGGTTACCGCCTATTAAGATGGCCCTGTCAGGCGGCACCGGCGAGCCGTCCTTTTAAAGCAACGTGGGGATAAAATCAGTAGACGGAAATAAGAGTATCTTTCGATTCTCACGCGGCGCATTGTTCGCGGCTGACCTTGTACCAGACGATCGCCGATCGATGGGATTGATCACCGTCCCTGGCGTCGCAGGGGATCTCCAAGCTCTCGCCAAGTTTCCTTATGTACAGATGCTGGGGCTTCACCGTGAACAGTGGTGGCCTCTGCACGACCTGTCGATAAATGTTGGCCAATTAGGATCGAAGGCGAGATGCACGGTGGATGCTGGCATATTAAACGGTCACGGAGCTTCTGAAAGTTTGACAAGTGGAAAATAAAGGAACGGTTAACACTCGTCCGCGACCGGGGTCAATGGTCTTAACGACTATCGTCTTGTTCTCTGTAGCTTTGTAGCGTGGTTTTCGGCGCAGTGAACTCGGATTCCTTCGTTTCTTTTTCTCTCCCCTTGTCGGTGGACGAATTGGAAGCTTGAACGGCGAGCAGAGCCAGCTCGAAGAAGCAAATACTCGCCACTGTGATGGCTGGGCTGGGCCCCTCGGTGCCCAGCACGTTGTAAGGGGTGCAGGTGTAGCTCCCGGAATGAGTTTCGTCCACTTTGCTGAAGTACAGCGAACCGTTCCTCCTGTAGAACACGCCCTGGACGTTGTAAGGGTCGAAGAGAAATCCATCCTTCTCCCAACGCAGGTTCGTCAGGGGTGGATTCGCCCTGAAGTGGCAGTCGAGCAGGGCCGGCTTCCCGTACGGCAGGTACACCTCCCGGGGAGCGTAGATAACCTTCGCCTTGTCTGGAACGCAGAACCATTCCCTCTTTAAATCGAACAGCGACGGAGAGATAGAACAACAGCCTGGTGGGTGGAACGCGAGCCAAGTTGCCTCCGATTACTCTGCCATTATCCTCAGTTGTCTTCGTTGGTAATTCCCATTATCGTGCTCCTGTGATTATTTCATTTCCTGGGCGAAAGTGTGCGATCATGGCCCCGTACGCTATTCCACCCTCCGGCACAACTGGCAGGGACATTTTTGCACGCGTGTGTGCACGCATGTATTGTAGGGCACTTGAACGGACCGAAAGGCAGATTAAAATCCTTCTACTTACACTGGACGTTGAGGAAGGCAGAGGCACTCTGTTGGTCCCCATTCTCACCGGTCACCACGCAGCTGTACTCCCCCAGGTCCCCCATGGCGGCTGAGTTGAGAGTCAACGTTCCATCCTCGCCGATGGACGCTCTCCTCTTGAGATCCTGTCGCGAGACGTACTTATGTATCTCTAAGCCTAAGCGCCGGACAGATCGAATGGGTAGAGTTTGCCACTTCGTTTACCTCGATTTCTGTGATTTCTACGCCCTCGCGGAACCAGCTCACCACTGACTTCTCTCCTTTAGCCACGCAATCGAAGCTAACCGATTCACCCTCCATCGCGGTCCTGTTCACGGGCGGGACCGCCAGTAGATTCTCGCCTGGAACAGACGTCGGGAACGGCGACGCACCTGCGTTGAACGATTTAACGAGTCTGCCCAGTGTCAGGTTAGTAAGCGTCAGCGGGATTATAGTTTGGTTGTTTTACAATCGATTTAGTGGCCCGGCGATAGCAGGATTAATCACTCGGTATCGTTAATACGGTTTAGTCGTGAGCAACATTGCAGCGCGTTAATCGTACGAGGCACATCGAGTGCGCCGGTTAATCGACCCGCCGTTTTGCTTCACTGAGCTGTGCACAAAACGCAAGTGTTATTTCGAATCGGTGCGTGACAGAGGCATTATGTACCGGGTCGGTGACGAACGAATGCGTATCGCGTCTTTTTTCACGGGGCCCGTTGGTGGTTTCCAGATTTTCCGGGAAGGGGCGCGCCCTCTTTTGTTTAGAATCGTCGGGCGATCATTGTTCAACGATCTCGAGCGGGCTTGCGCTATACCGGGGGGGTTATTATATTTACGATTGATATCCCCCACGGTCAATTGCGTCGTCAGTCGTCCCCACGGTGACTCAATTCCCCATTACCGTTTAACAGAATTCTACCGGCAAAAACCAGAATTCCGTATGGGTTAACGAGTGATTCATCGACTCTGATCTCGCGTTATAAAGAGGGTCGGGCTCGTAGAACGAGACTCGGAACTCTAGCTGTGCCATGCTCGATGGGGTTTACGAGGTGGGTCATTCTCAGGGGGCTTTGGATGGATTAAAAAGATATGTGTATGCGACGGAACGTCTGAGCTATGTCTTGTACGCTTACTTCCTCCTCGCCGAAAATCTGGCAAGACTTTCACGGGCATAAGCCTCTGCTTCGTCCAGCGTTAGTGCCCGCAGACCAGCGTGACCCAATTCCGTGCTCAGGGTTAGTCACTTGCCACTTAACTACGTTAATTCCCTTCGCCACTTGCTGTTATCGAATTAGCCGATTAAAAGGACACGAGAAAGTGAGCGACCTTACCGTCTATAGCGAGGTGGAACCAGGTTCCATTGTTCCTGGAATTTGGTGTCCTGTTCGGAAAGATAACCCTGCACTCGTACCATCCTTGGTCACTCTCGCGGATATTCGTGAGATTGATGCTGCCCTGGCCGTACGAGCGGCCGTTGGCGTCTTCCAAAAGGTGGACGCGGCCCTCGAAGCCCAGGCCCACCGAAGGTTCTCCATTGTACCACGAGAAGATCGTTCGACCCTGGAACAAACCGATGGGCCCCGACGGTCAACTTGTGTTCCGGTATCAGAGGATGATTCGCACTAGTGACGCATCGCTAACAGGTTCATCCTCTTCCACTTGCATGGACGAGTGGTGACGGTTCTCCGTAAAACGTAACGTCGAACCGCCCGCCCGCCCATTGGCAGAAGGGTCGATTCGTCTCCCCCCCCCCCCCCCCTAGTGTCTCTGTCTACTTGGAGAATTACAGAACATTTTCCAGCTAATTTATCGATCCAACTTGATTTCTGGTATCCGATTACCTTCGCGAGGCTAACCGATGTAGACAACCGATCTCGTAATCGTCGCGTCACCGCGGGAACGTCTGACGGGGAACAGGGAGGGACTGTGACACGGCGGAGGTCGAGTTAGTAGGTTCCGTGCTCCAACATTTCTCTCTTTCTTGGGGGAGAGAAGATCGCAGGCGCGATTCGACGCCCGAGTCCCCCGACGAAAATGAAAAACATTCAGAGCCCCGGGAGCCCTCGCATTCGGAACGGGGCTGGCGAAAAGGCCGCTAATCGTCCCTAATCGTCTGACAATGCGTTAGCAGTGACCCACTGGTTGGACCCCTCGTGTCGCGGACTCGCCGTGACTAGATATAATGCAGCCTTGCGTCCCGTACTCCAATTACCACCGTTCCACAGACAGAGAGGGAACGGGCACCTGTTTTGCATACGCATCAGGGACCAATCAGGTTAAGTTCCACTTGATTTTATGCGGTAGCCATGCGCGACGCTCAATCTGTTTCCGGCGTGCGGCTGCACGCGCCTCCAATGCAACATCCGCGAAAGAACGTCGCCTCCTACAACCGAACCGGAAACCAACGCGATGCACCGACGTACTTTTAGCGCTTAGGCTCGACTGACGGCTGACCGCCGATCTATTGCTTGCTCCTTGAGGGACATTAGTGGTGCTCGATGGTCCAAGAATCCAAGAAGAGGATTTTATACCGACCAGGAAACGGAAGAGCAATCTAAGCGGGCTCCAACCTTCCTCCCTCCGTGCTTCGTCGGAAGTGGAAGCGGAGGAACAAGACTTTCTCACGAGGAAATTGGAAAAGCTCGTCTATCGAGGGCGACTCGATAGTCGACGGGAGTCGCGGTACGGAATTGTGCAATCGCAACCGCATTACTATCCACGTCGACGCGCGACGCCTCGAAATCGAGACTTCAAGTCACGGAAATCAAGATCGACACACGCGCGCTTCCCACGCGGATTGAATTAGACATACTCCCCGAAGAAATCGAATCACCTATTCTGCCTTGAGCGTGCACTTTTCTGCGCGGTTGAGCGTGCTCCCGCTCCTGTTGCACCTCCTCGCTAGCCGCAAGGCGCAACCTCGAGCTTGGATTAGCCAAGCACCAAGCTTCGTTTAGCCAACTTAACGCTTTTTAATCGCCAATCAGTCATTCCGCGTGCACGTTTCTTTCCTCCCCATCCGTTTCGCGACGATTACGTCAACAGCGATCAAAGCCGCCCCTACAGTTCCTCCGGGAATCTTAATTAGTTAGCGCTTCGAAGCTTTTCCTTGACGGAGCCGATCGATTTTCTTTGCGTAACAGAGTGGACGAAACGACACGGACGAGTCGAAGTTTGATCTCGCTTATTAAACCGCAAATCGCGTCATCGGCGGGTCAAGTAACGCGCCCCGCGAGATTTCAGTGTACCGAAGTAACATTATTTACCACCGCTGTTGCGTAACGCGCGACATCAATTTTCCAAGAGGAAAAGTGTGTTGCGGACGGAAGCCGAGAGAAGATCCTTAATCGACAATTTCGCCCGCGTGTTTGGAGATGAATTTTGCTGCGCTTACATCACGGTTCCACTGGAGGATGTACGGGATCGGTGTCTCGTGCGGGAAGTCCAAGTCGCAATTGAACACCGCGTACTCTCCCACCCCTGCGTTCAGATAATTCGGCTCCTTCTCCTCTTCCAGTATCAAGCTGTAGCTGGAAGCTGAAAAAGAAGAAAAATTACCAGCGGCGAAACCGGCGTTACCCGCGAAAACTCGTCGCGACGGCGAAGGAACGGAGAAGGGGGGAAGGGAAGAAAGGAACGGTGTAGTCGGCGCAGTTGGCGATAACATTGCGTGATAAGCCGTGTAATAGATTCAGCTAAATTTCAGCGAATTGGTTAATTTTCCGCGGCATTAAGCGCGACCGTGAAGCGAGTCGGAGCTGAACGGACGCAGAGTTCAATATCAACAGCACCGGGGAACGCGGACGGGGGAGGGGGATTTAGGTTTCGAGGGGTCTCACCTTGGTAGCAGAGGAAGATCGCCAGGAGCTGATGAATCCACGCCGCGGTGAACATTTTCTCTCTGTTTATCCGATCTCGGTCGCGCGTATTCACCGATTACACCGTGGCTGTCTCGCGGAGAGAGCGCGAGCACGCGATGTCAGAGGCGAGTCACACCTCGCGACCGACGACGGCAACGACGACGACGACGGCGAACGGAGCACGGCAGCAAAACACATCTGTCATCACCCACACTCATCAACCATCGGCCACCACCTGCGACAATTAATCGGCACGCGGACACTCTCGCGATCGGGGCTCTGCGTCGCGTCGATCAGCGCTGCCGCTGGCACATCCTCAGCCTCTCTCCTCAACCGTCTCTCTTCTCTCCACCCCTTCCTCTTGGCTCCCCCTGTGCGCTGCTCTTGGGACTCACCGCCGGCTGGTCGCTACTCTCATCCTCCGCGATCGCTCCGCCGAGTGCCACCGAGTCGCCGATCAGGTGCACCCCCGATCTCCCTCGGAATCGAAAGGGGAGGTGTATCCTGTTGCAGCGCGCCCCTCGAACGATTTATAACCAGCGGGATCGCCGCGGCGCACCGGGCGTTTCTATCGGGAGCCGCGAAATCGAGCGACACGATCGGCTTAGGTGTAGATCGCTGCGGAGCTGGTCCACCGTGGAACGTTCTCTCACCGAGTGGTGCAGCGGTCGCGGTGATAACCAAGTAATCGCTCCGCCTCGCTCAATCCGAGCGGATACGACGCCGAACAGCAGCGGTAACGAGCGCAGCAACCGGGAAGGGGTAACACCGGCCGACGGGGGGGAGAGTTGCAGGGTACCAAACGATTCTACGTCGGTGGTGTACGGCGAATAAGTGCGCTCCTCTAGCGCCATTCCTGCGCTCCGACACAACCACATACCACGCACGGCCCGTTCGGCCGAAATGCACGCTAGCCGAAACGCAATCAGGCTACTTGTGGGAAAACGTGCTGGACCCGGTGTGACTGTTGGCGATTCGACGGCAGCATGGGCTGGCTAAGTGGAGCTTGAAGGTTTGACAGGCGCCATTGAACGTTCCGGTGCATACCGGTCCGCCTAACCAGGCGAAATTCTCAGATCGTCAGAGAGCAATTCAGCGGGAATCGTGGCTCGGCTCGTTGAAAGAAAGTTAGATGACCTGAGAGCCTGAAGCAGCAGCGCGATCCTGTGCCGCGCACTTATTGTCAGAATCGCCCCTCGTTCTTTCGTGGCGAACGGAAGAATTAAACACGCATTCAGCCGGCTGTCTGTGTCCTTTCAACGCCGCGCTTTCGTGGTCAAAGCTGATTCGAAGGAATTAAGGTGGCTCGAGTTGCGACTAAAGGTTCGCTAAACCCAGCCGCACATAGAAACGGCCGATCCGCTCGACAGATGCGAGGCCGCGCTCTCGAATCGCTATAAGCTTAAAGGAGCTACAACTTTCATCGATTCAGTCGCAGTTGGCGCGACAATTCATTTCTGTCGAGTCCGTTTAGCGAACGATCCTCGGCTGAGGAACATCGTCGTAGGAACGTCTCTTCGACATTCAGACGCAATAGGTGTTGTTCATTGCTCGAAGATAACGGAGACGTCCACTTCCGCCCGTGGATATTTGCCATCGTGCGACGTTCGTCGAGGGATTCCCCGCCTGGACCCTTGGAAAAAGTCAGCTGCTATTCGATGACCTGCATCGTAAAAAGAGCAATCGAAGGACGGGAAAGGATGGATTAATGAGATTTTTCCTGCCGGAGGTGGGGCTTTATTGAATTTCGATCAGTCTGGCGCGCTGGAGCGAGGAAGACGACGGTGACGGCGACGGCGACGGCGACGACGAAACGGCACACCGGCACGGCGGCGTAGCCGCGCGCCATTTGCGTGGGTGACCTCAGGTTACGTCACATCCGTCCCTTGCTGCATTAGCAGACTGCCCACAGCCTTGTCACGCTGTTGAGATAATGGATCCATTCGCATGGATCACGATCCAGGATTGGACGTGCCCGGGACACTGGAAATAAATGCGTGCATAATGATACCCGACCGTATTATTTCATCGACGAGCCATAGAAGGGAACGACTTGTTCCTGGTCCACCTGCCATGCGACCAATGAATCCTCGGGAATCAAAAACGCCGCTCCGTCGCGTCTGGCTCGTCTGCCGTCTGTCACGTCCAAGGTAAACCGCCTCCGTCGATCTCTCCCCCGTCCTCCGTCCTGCGATACGTGCGAAGCTAGCTTCCAAACACTAAAACTCCGGCGCGCAACTCAATTCCTAAGTAATCTCTGTAGATCAAGACTGCCGGAATCTCGCGTAGGAACGGCCAGCGGCCCCGTTAATTTTCATACTCCGCTCGTTAATAGCCAGGCAAACGCCATCAACCCTCCCGTGCGCAGCCGGCATTCCGTTATCGTGACGGAGAGTCGCTCCAGTTTTTCGCTTCGTATCGAGGGAAATCATGGAAATTGCGGTAATTGCCAGTAATCAGTGCCGTAGACTTGTTGCGCAAATGTCGCCCCTTCTTCTCGGGTTTAACGGCGGGTCGCGCGCGCTGCCTCCGTGAATTGCGAGCAGACCGAGATTCCGCGTTTCTCATCTCGGCCGACGAAAATATGCGCCTGGCGATTGGACGGCGGCCTCGTTACGCCGAACTGGCAATGATCTTATTGCCTTGGCCAGCAATTCCGGAACCGCGGATTTCTGGAAACCCCTCGCTCGACGTCTCTTAATTCTTGCAAAGCGGAAAATTCTTCGATACGCGTCTCTCACCTCTCGATCTGCGCTCGCGAGAGATATTCGGCCGATCGACGCGAGCTGGGCGGAGAACGTGCTCGGTACAATGAAAATATCGCGAGAGGCAGATTTCTAAAATAACGTTTGTATTTATTAAATTTGAACGTTATAAACTATGGTATAGGTATATATTATATGCGATACCAACGTGATATATTATATTCATACACGATAATATAATATATTATACACTATATCGGTGTCGGTATATTTTTTTCGTTTAAAAAGCCGAGCAACCCGTTGGATTTACTAAGAACGTAAATCGAATTTTGCTCGATACAACTCGACACCAGACAATTGCGACGTGCGAATATCGCGTGCCCTTCGCGTGTGTATATGTACTATGTATCTGTATATCTGCAACGGTGTCTCGGTGTTCGCGTGTCGCATACTTCTAGGGGGGGATTGGAGTGAAAACGTAGACATGCATCCCATAAGTACTCTCTCCTTTTTTTCCTTTCAAATGTCGCTTTATTTTTCATTTTATTTGATAATAAATTGTTCTACAATTTGTCCTAGGTTAGTACGTCTTGGAGTTTCTCGTGGGGAGAGGTTCGCGAGAAAGCATTAGGTCAATCAATAAAACGGTGAAGAATGGAGGTGAATAGCGAGCACTCGCGAATGTGACGAACGAAAACGCGTCCCTCTTTCGTATCTTCCGCTTTTTTCTGTTGCTCTCTGTTTCGTGTCGCGTGTACGGGACGAAAAGGGACCTGAGGCGAAAGTAGGTGGGACAGACGATCGGGACAGAGGAACGTGGGCTGCGCGTGCAATCGAAGCGATTTCACGGACGAGTGGCGGGGAAACGATAATTTCGATGTTTTCTGCGTGGTGATCGAGGATTCTATCGATAGACTATGAAATTTTCGCGATTCCCGGTCCCTGCTGCGATTGGAATTTTGAGCTGCCGAAAGAAAGGGAGGTTGATGCCCGGTGGCGATAGATTGCGTTCGACGGAGACGAGAAGATCGCAGCGTCGATCGAAAACAGTACCCGAGAGCCATAGCAGTTCGATGCGAAAACGTAGGATCGATCGAACGATCGGGGGTCTATCCGCGTTCTCCTACATAGTCTGACCACTTGGCGCGCGTTTACTCGTACTACTGGCTCGCAACGCTTCGCGATCGGCGATCGACGATCGACGGGGCTCGCCACTATTTGCCGGCACGATCGCGATCGCGGCGACGACTGGTCGTGCGGTGCGTACTACGCCTCGAAGCAGCGACGGATTGGTCGTAGTAAACGACGGTGGCGACGGGACGGGGACAAACGTGAACGGAAAGGAAACGTAATCGTCGGAACGTCGCGAGCCGATCGATCCACTTTCACGCGATCCCTATCGACCGTCGAATCTAATGTTACGCATGCACCTTTCTGCCACGCGAGGTTTTTAATTCGCGAACGTTCTGCTCCGAGGGATGAGAGAATTTTCACTCGCGACTCTGAAAAATATGCTATGCCAGATGGCTTTCAGGTACGTAAAGAGCGAATACCTAAATTAATTTCATCCGTTATCCGGCGGTACGTTCGCACTCGCTCGAATTCTAAATAAATAACGCGACGCGGGTGTGATCGCGAACGCAAAGAAAGCCGTGACGATGATTCGAGGTAGACAGAGAAGAAGGTAGAAGTAGAATATGATGATGATAATGGAAATGTGGAACTCGAGATGGAAATCGAAATCGACGAAGTAGAATAGGGAGAAGAAGATGGCAATTTCTTTCTCTTTTCTTTTTGCTCGGAACGAAAGGAATAGACGTAAAACGAAGTTATCGATAATGATTGTTGATGACGAACGTTACACGAACGAATTCACGATTCAACCATATTATTCACTTAGCACGCGATCGCGCGAGACCATTGTCCATTAAACTCGTTCTATATCGTAATCTCCTTCGTTTCTCAGATCTCTGTATACACATATACATTATTCCTCGCTAAATCTCATTTTGCCACTTGGTTGGTGTGCCGCGCGATAACACTCGATTCTCATCCGCGGCACTCGCGATCGTCGAAGATTCTCTCTTTCGTCGCTCTTCGATCCACCGATCGTCCATTCTCGGCGCGTCCTCTTGAGATCGTTGTATCTAACTATGATATATCTACACGTTACTTATATGCCTATATCGATTGGTTGGTTTCTCCCTTTCTCTCTCTCTCTCTCTCTCTCTCTCTCTCTCTCTCTCTCTTTCTCTCTTGCACGCTCGCTCGCTCGTTTTCGTCTCGTTCGACAGGCGTCTAGAACTCTAGACGAACGAGGGGTCGCGGGAAATCGGGGAGAACGTCGGTCCACGGAGGCGATCGATCGACGTTCCCGATCCCCTCTGTGTTCTTGGCTCGATATCCATCTCGTCTGTATCTACATGGTAGCGTGACCTCGCCGAGTTTCGCAATTATCGAAGAGGCAGCGGGTAATTCGACTCGATCGCGGCCGTTGGACGTACAAAAAGATTATTGATCGATCACTTGTTCCTTTTTCTCGCGGCGAAAGCGGACGCGCCTCGACGACGTCCTGAAACGTTACCACGTAGATCGCGTGTAGATCTCACAACCTAGGGTAGATCTCTGTGGCCGATCGACGCGCGCGCCTCTAACTCGATTATTATGATACAACCGCGGCGGCTCGATCAGAAGCTTGTGCGTGGCACGATCACACGCTGGCCCCTCGGCTCTTCGTGGCTTTATCTCTCTATCTTTCTCTCTCTCTCTCTCTCTCTCTCTCTCTCTCTCTGGCTGTCAGAATCTCGGGTAATAGTAATTAATTTAACGAATTAATCGTCACCGCGTTCGTCGTTCTCGTTGATTAATACTCTACACGCTACGGTTGTTTACGATTTACAATATCAATTAATTATCAAATTTTTAATTCAATCATTAGAATTACTTTAGAATATTGGTACTCTTACGCGTCACCTCTGTTTATAATATCTTTCGTTCCTTTCATTTATCTCTCTCTCTCTCTCTCTCTCTCTCTCTCTCTCTCTCTCTCTCTCTCTCTCTCTCTTTCTCTTTCTTTCGCTCTCTCGCTCTCGTCATCCTCGCAAGTAGTCACGCGTTCTCATCGGAACGCACTCATCTCTCAGTATAATTTTCTCTCCTTCTCTCAGTGTCTCGGTCTCCTCTCACACTCGTACGCGCGTACACACATCCGCGCGCGCGCGCGCATAAATCACACTCGCACGCAGCCTCTCGCGCACGCATCCAGAGGATTACATTTTTAATGAAAATTATACAGAGCGTCCTGCCCCGACGGCGTGTCCGCGTGTCATTTTGCACGTAGTCGGTTGGTGGTTGAACGGTTCGTCGAAGTATAGTTGAATCGTGAGTAGGGCCCTTGCTAATATTTATATAATATAAGTATGTATAATATGTACGTATAAATAAGTGTTTGTACTATAAAAAAAAAGTAAAATGTTGAGAGGTCGAGGGTGGGGAGAATCATCGCGCTGCGGCGCGGCCCGAGAGTGTTCGATTCTCTCTGTCTGTCTCTCTCTGTCTCTGTGCCTCTGGTGAACGTAAAAATCGGGAGGGGATCGAAGAAGGCGAACGATAAGAATTTGAAGAGGTAGAGGAGGTGGAGGAAGGAGAAGCATAAAAATTCGATAACTCCATGGAACGCTCGAAGGGTGAAAGGGATCGTTTAGGTCGGCGAGTTCCAGTCGATCGAGATTAGCCCGTATTTCATCATCGAACACTCCGGGCCGTCCACGAGCTTCGACCTCGACACGAGATGATTTAATACAATGCGTTTGGTGAGAATTAGGTGAGTCTCTCGAAGAACGCTTTTCGTGTATGCGCGTGTATCACGTGTTTCTATCATTCGTATAATATCTCTTGCTCTCTCTCTTTCTCTCCTTGCGTGTACGTGTCGCTTCCTGTCGCTTCGTATAGATTTACATGTGTCCCCCGTGTGTAACCTGTACGTGTACTCGTGTCGTGTGTGTGTGTGTGTGCGTGTAATTCTTATTACTTTTTTTATTTTCTTCTTTGTTTTGCTAATGCACGTGGTCTGGGCCGGGTAGGGCTGTGCTGCCACGCGAGTGCACGGTTCGCGGTTTTCCTTCGACCGATGGGGTGAGGGCCTCTTCTTCCCGCGGCGTGGCGCGGCGCGGCGGGACGAGGAGACGGATAGTTGGCGGAGTCTCTTTGGTTGGCAGTTCGTCGAGGAAAATGCGTTCGCTCGTCGAGCAAAAGAGGCCCCGATTATGTGTACGAGACACGTAGAAAAGGCGGCGACGCGGGCGGCGGCTGCGTCGCGTGTGACTCGGTTTTGATCACGGGTAGGCGTGCACGCGCGTGTACGCGAGCCGTCGTGGCCGGCCGGCCGAGCGCGCGCGCGTAGATTCGAAGAACGTTACTTATGTATTCTCGTTTTTACGTTGCTTAAGAAAAATTATTGTGCCGATAATATGTTGGGTCGCTAGCGAAACCCTAAACAGGCAGTGCAGTACGAGTGAGTCCTTAAGCAATCTCGAGGCAAGCTTCGGCCTAATATCACGTTTCACGAGTCCATTTGCTCATCGATATAATTACTTGGTAGTTTCTCGTGTATATTTCTCTCTGTGTACGTACGTATGTATGTATGTATGTATGTTGTATACATGTGCCCCTCCGTGTGCGTGTATACATGGTAATTCCTCGATTATCTTTACGTGTACGCGTGTGTATGTGTGTTTTATCGCTTCGCTTCATTATTTTTTTGTTAGTTTATTTGTTAATTATCACTTACAGTGTACGATTAAGATTAACCTTACGTGTCGTTCTTTAAAAGGTATGTATACGGAGCACGGTACAGTTTCTTTGGAGTATCATGCCGGCGTGCCTTACCATTTCTGCCTGAAATCTCTTCCGCACTTTCAATTTCCTCTCTTCTTTCTGTCTTTCCAAGAATTGTCGGTCGGGAATATTCTGTTGCCGCCTCTCGGGGCGAATTTCCGTCGAGATCCTCGAGCGAGCATCCTCCAGCTTGCGTTTCTTCGTGTCCTCATTCGTCGGATCGCTGACGGCCCCGTCCCCTTGTCGTCGCTCTACTTTATAATATTAGTATCGCTAAAAATCGCGGTCCTCCGAATCGGACGTAGGCGTCGTTGGTACGCGCGGGATATGACGAAATAACGATGGTCGGACTCGAATCGTCCTCCGTCGCTTGGATCGTTCGGCTGGCCCTCGTCGCTCCTCCTCGGATCGGCAACGATCGGACCACGACGACGCCCGCATAACGGCTCAACGTACAGTTCTACCACGTTAGTTGTCGCGTTGGCGAGAATTTATGTATCCTGAGCTGACGGGCGTGTGTATAACAGCCTTCTTTAGTTTTGTAGATGGTTGCCCAGCTGGAGTAGAATTGACTTTGAGGTTGCCTACACTGTTATATCGCGTACGGTGATTCTCGTTGTGCTTTGACAGTTGGTCTCCGATGATAATCACGGCGACATCCGCGTGGGATCGCTGCTCGCGTAGGGTAATTACTGTAATTAGGTATCGTCACAGCCGGGGAGCCGGGATCTGCTAGGTTGTCTCGGAATCGCTCCTCCATCCCTTTCCATCCAACGCTCTTTTTCCAGACATCCTTCGCATTCCTTCCGCGTTCCTCGGGAGCAACCGTTTCCCAGGTAGCGATTGGTCCGTTCGAGTGGCGAACCAGAACAGGTACCGGATGATCGAGCTATGAAAATCCATCGATGTGGTAGCCTAATACTATTGAACAGTGCCGTCAACACGCGCTCTCCAAGTGCGCGCTCTGCCTTCTCCTCGCCTGCCGCTGCCGGAACTGATGGAACTCGGCCTTCATCGCCTGCACCCTGGCCTCGATGTTGTCCCTGCTGTATCTCGGGGTCTGATGGTGAACCGTGTGCACCTGGTGCATGTGCGGCACGTGGATGGTGTGTATCTGGTGCACGGGAGGCCTCTCCTCCCTGGTCGGCGTGGATGCGGACGTGGGAGTTGGCGTGCACGAGACAGGGTCGAACTCGTAGTGGCCGTCGACGCTGCCGGCGTCCACGGCGTTCTGGATGTGAGTGTGCCCGACTTTGGCCGGATCCTGAAGCTCCAGCCACCGTCCAACCAGGGGCGGTGGCGGGGGCCTGTAAGGCGGCGGCCTCCACTCGGCCACCGTGCTGCCGCTCCTCGAGCTCTGGTTCTGTTGCGAGGTGTTCTTGCTACCGAAGCCGGAGCTGCTCGACCTGCTCTCCGGCGAGGTCTCCAGGTCCGGGGACGCTGCCAGTTCCGGAGCTGACCTCGCGTGTCTCGCGTGCCTAGGGGGCAGCCTGGCCCTCGGCCTGCCCGCCGTCTGTGGCGGCGAGGACGTGGCCAACGGCTGGACAGGCACGAACCTCCTGGACTCGGCGTGGATGGCTTTCAGCGAGGGCAGCTCCTGGCTGTATCGCTGGTGCATGCACCGCAGCTGGAGATAGTCGGGCGGCGTCGGAAAGGATCGTTCTCCCGAGGATGGTTGTCTGACCGAGCTGAGATCGCTGAAGTACAGAGGCGTCCAGGGCACCTGGCCGCCGCTGGGTGAACTGGCGAGGAACCTGGGCGACGATATCGTGCAGATGGCCGGCGCGATCCTCCCTAACGAGTTCACCGTCCCGTGCTGGTGCACGGACGCCAGTCCCCCGTTGATGGAGACGCCGCTGCCGTCGGACCTGAGGCTTAGCTGGCTGGTGCCGACCAGCGGCCGCCTCCACGAGGACTTGAGCCGTTGCTTCGGGAGGAAGCCGCCGTCGTCGCTGCTCGACGCGTCCAGGATGCTGTTGTTCGCCGAGCTGAGCACCGAGTCCGCCACGACGAAGCGGCCGTCGGCCGCGCGGGAGATCTTACCCAGCGGTCGATCGCGGCACGAGTCGGGCGTGTCAGGGCTCAGGATCTCCCGCAGGAGATTTAGACCTGGTACTCGGCTTTTTCTAGGTCTACGGGTGGGACAGAACGAGCGTTAGAGAGATCGTTGCTGTGGCGATTGGCGGCGGCGGCGAGCGCGTTCAACGCCGTCGGAGGAACTTGTTGGCGCCAGCTTCGCCTCCGCAGAACCGAATCGAACTTGTGCCTCCTTATTGGAACGTTTAGCCTCGCGACACGATCGCCGAGGTCCTTGGTACGAAATTGCAGCGGTTTGTTTCCTGAGATCACGATCCCAGTCGGTTCTGCGGGCGAGGCGGCACGTATCGCGGATAAAAGTCCTCATTTCTACGGAGAATCTCGCCCTCCGGCGAAGTTGAACGATCGCCGATGTACAGCAACAGCGTGCAACAACCACGTAAGAACACGCAACGTTAACACGAACAAAAAGGAAACAAGGAGCTAGTTAAGAAACAAACAAAATAACGAAAGGCAGACGTACAAGTTGAACGTACAAGGTAATCGTTAAGAATTAATTAGGTGTACGTATGTAATAACGAATAACGGATGCAGGCAGGGAGGGCATGCTCATGCGCATTCCGGTGCACGAGTGGTCGGGCGTGAAGTGGGGTTGTGGGTGGGTGGGCGTTGCCAGTGACTGGATCTTTCTTTCTTTTTTTTCTTTTTTCTTATGCTCTTTTAAAATATCTTTTCTTATTTTTCTTTTTTTTAAGATCTCTTTGCCCAATATATATATATATTTTTTTTAGTGATAGCAATCGTGGATTTAGGTGCTCCGAAACTCGTCACCTTTTCTCCTCCTTCGGGTCCGGCAGCAAGGAAAGATGGGGGAGAGAGAATGTTGTAACACAACGATTACATTCACAAAAAACAATATCGTGGCGATAATGATATAAGAAATATAACGCTAAATAACCGAACGTTACTTCTAGGCGGTGGTGTTTAGGGAGCAAATAGATAACGTCTTCCCATCTCGGCGGGGTTGAGGGGGGTCTCGTGGCTCGCGATTTTCACAAAGCCCGCGGGATTCTCGCGCGTCTCGTCGGTCGCGCGGAAAGCATTTCACAACGGAAGATACGGAACAAAGGGCGAAAACTTAAAGCGTATCTCGCGAATGAATGGCAGATGACAACACTCGGAACGGAAAAGAGAAATTAAAGTGGGACAATAGTATAGGTAACAGACAACGACAGTAAGGAACAGATATTATTATTGACAAAAGGGGAGAAAGGGGTTCAAGCATATTCAGACAAGAATGGTTCATCGGTCCCGACGAGGGACCGACATGAATATACAATGAAAAAGTCGTGTCTGGATGCAGTTCAGGGGGTAGAGCCGCAGTGAGAGCGGCTTACCTATGCTCTCTTTGCTTATGTCCGTGTGTTCGTGTGTGAACGCGTCATTTTACGGCTCGTCTAAATTCGATAGACTGGAAACAGCAAAAGAATACAACAAGTATCGGTTAAAAAATTTCGATCGATGGTAAAGCACCCCGCTGATTACTATCGCAATACAGTTGGATTGCCTTTCTCTTTGTCATGCTTCAGTCAAAAGTGTGTGACATGCTACGTGAGAAGAAAATAATCGGAAAGCGAACGTTTCGTTGACAGTCTCGCGAACGAGATCGTGAATGTGAAGTAGAAAAAAAGGGTTTAAAGGTGAGAGAATAAACGGCCAGGACCGATACTGACAGATTCTGCGGATCGCGCGGCGAATCGCCAGGCAAATTCGCCGGCGAGCGCGACGCGATCGAAGCCGATGAGATGTGAACAGCGTCTGCCGGGATCGGTCCGTGGTACTCTTAGAAAAAGGAAGCAAGCTACCGATCGATATCTTCGATAACAATTATCTTTACGGTGCATCTACGAATATAGAAATTTTCCGCGAGACTCGTGGAATCTTTACTATTCTAGCAAATGGGGATGGAAGTGATCCCGATGGTTGGCTGAAATATTCCGGCGGCATTGCCATCTGGTTCGTTAAGGGATGCAACCATCGGCTCACTTGGACCTCGGGCATCGTCTATCGATTGAGCGAGTGGCACAACGGGAGACGACAAACCGCTATAGTCGGACGGTCGAATGAACGTGAGTGATGGTGATTTCGGTGAGCGAAGTGGATGGCAATAAACGAGTGACTGACAGAATGTAGAATGTACGTGAAAACGGTGGAAAGAAATGAGAAGTGGAAGAGTTCTATGTACGTGTCTGGCAGATGTAAAATAAAAAGGAAACGTGAGCGTATAAGTTTGATGACTGTACGATGGTTACTGTCGGAGGCGAGATCGAGAATGAGCATTGATCGACTGCAACTGGACCGCGTTATGACAGAGACGGTTCATTTCGGAATGCATCGCCACGAACTAGCCTCGTTCGCCAGCCTCGGACAGTTGCGCAAAAGAAGCAATGTGTCTCGATGAACAATCGACACCTCCATGTATGATAATCGTATCTATATATGTATATAAATTTGTGTATATACACGTGTATGCGTGGGTATACGCACACACGGTCGCGTACAAGCGTATACTTTGAACTGTAACAAGGTTCGTTGCAACTACTGAACATCTACCGTCTTGCCTCGTCCCTTATCTATGTACTCCCTAAGTCCGCCGAACGAAGGTATTTAGAAGGTACTGACTGGATGTTACTAGTGTGACTCCTAGCTGTTATTGCCTGTATTGCTGATCTCATCTACAGTCATGACAATCATCCTAAGTAGATAGTAGATGGTAGTGGTAGATTAGTAGTAGGTCCTAGCAGGTAATATTGCAGAGCTGTAGTCTCGCACAGTAGGTGGTAGTAGTAGTTATGGTAGCAGTAGTAGTAGTAGTAGTAGTAATAGTAGTAGTAGTTTAGTAGTTTAGTAGTTTAGTAGTAGTAGTATTAGTAGTAGTAGCGGTGGTAGTAACAGTAGGTAAGTTGTAGTAGTATTAGTAGTAGTAATACTGGCAAACGGACAAGTCCTAGCGGCAAGTGAGCGTTTGCTCGCTCGATCGATCAACGACGAACCACGAGAGTATCGATCGGATCGTCTGACCGATCGACGGGCCGATCGTTTTGGCATTAGGTGTTTCCAGACACACACAAACACATACATGTATACCGTCGGCGAGATCTTAGTTTCGTGGTCTCGGCAGCAACCGTTGTCTCGGATACGTAGTAGTAGTTGTGATGATAGTAGCGGTAATAGTAGTAGTAGTAGCAGTAGTAGTAGTAGTAGTAGTAGTAGTAGCAGTAGTAGCAGTAGTGGTAGTACTTGGTTTATTTTCAGTGTGGCTAGCGGAGGTTAGGCTTACTGTTCCGCCTCTCTATGATAAACACGCTCTCGTAATCTCGATTATCGAGGTGGAGCGCGTGATGGTCACGATCACGGTTCGAGGGGGCCTGCTCGTGGACCGGCTCCGAGGTGGCAGTGGCGGGGGTGGTTACTTGCGTAGGAAGTGGTGGTTGATGAAGAGGTTGTGGTGGTGGTGGTGGTAGTTGCGGATTCAACGGGCTGCAACGGGTCAGCGTCGAGACTGACTCGCCGCACGCGTTTAGATTTGTCGACCTACAGAAAACACAGAGAGAGAGGAGGACAAGAGATGCCCACGTTTTCATTTCTAGCTCTTCTTCATATTCTTTCTCTTTTCTTTTTTCTTTTCTTTTTCTTTGCTCTCATTGTTCGCCTCGGCGCGCGTCTCCTTCGCGACACTTCTATCGTTTTCTATCGCGATTGCGGCGCGCACCAGCTACGGTGGGAGAGAGACAGAGAGAAAGAGGGAGAACGAAGCCGAGCAATTTCAGTGCTGGCCGGAGTGGCCTTTGTGTCGCAGCTACCGCTCGATTCGTTCCACTTGTTCCGTCATTCACTTCCACTTTTACCCGGTGAAACGCGCCCGGACATTTACCAAAGACCGCTCCGAGCTCTTTCTCTCCGAAGCCTCTCGATCCCCGGCAGAACTCTCTAGCGCGCGTTGGCTCTCTTCTGATCCTTGCTCTGATCGCGATCCGCGATCCTCGATCGTCGGTGGTCGAGGTTCGTCCAGGGCCGTATTCGTAGTCCGCGAGCTCGTTCTTTCGTATCGTCCACCACCTTTACTCCCCCTAGATTCGTCGAACGAGAGGCTCTCTCGTTCCTTTCATCTGCGCGAATCAAATGCGATACGAGAGAAACCGCGACTACGAATCCGGGCCTGCGAGTGAAAATCTTGGCAGTGGCTGAACCGTCCAGCCCGTTCTGGATATACGTGTAGGTATAAATGTGCATTATCGGCTCGTTTCGTGAAAACCCGCGGGGGGGGGGGGACGACGCGGATGATGGCACATGTGCAATACTCGCCCGGGGGATACGCGTGTCCATGTAAACCGAAAGATAGGGGGGCTTATCACGAGGGTGGCGATGGCTGGTTGGCGTAGGATCGCAGGTTGAACCGTGAAAAAATGCAGTGGGAAACATTTGACGATCGTTGGAAGCGTATGCTCGCGATATTTCTGTACGCGGTGCATACTATATTCGATCACAAGCACGATTCGAATTACATAATTTCGATTGCTCGATACCATTTGTTTGCAGGCAAACCCACACGGACCACTTACAAATATTGTAAACCGCATATCCACCGGTTTAATATTATCCGCGTAAATATCGGACGAGCATTAAATTACGTTAATACAAACATTTACGGCGAACGGCAGCTGGCGCAGCGCAACGTTCGTAATACTTTAATGATTAACCGAGTATCGAAAGTTCCCAGATTTGGATTTAAAACCACAGTAGCGACAGGGCCGGTGCGACGGGATATGGATGCGCTTTACCGGCGCGGAGAACCCTCGCGATAAGCCCGCGCGGGGAAGCCGAGAGGGATGATTCGGACGTGTCAGCGATCCCGAGTAAAAGGTTCGATAAAATAACGCGGATAAACGTAGGAGGGAGGGGCCTCGGGGGTCAATGAAAATGAGGGAGGGTGAATGAATTATCCGCGTGATAATCACCGCCCGGCTGGCGGCCGATGGGTGAACGAACGGAAACAAAAAGCGGAAGGGAAAAGAAAGAAGAGAGAAAAGAAGAGAGGGGAAAGAAACGGGCGTCGAACGACAAACGAAATGGCTCGTCGCGTGGAAACAAAGGCGACATACGATCCAGAATAGGCATCACTGCAGTCGTATTGTGGACTTTTGGATGCCACGATGGAAATCATAATAGTCGGCTGAGTACCCGCTACTACACGTGCAGTCCGCCTGGCGTGATTTCAAAGCTGAACACCTCGGTTATCGAGGCCCGATTTTCATATGTATATGTATGCGTACGTACGGTGTTCGTCGGGAAAATCCGATGACGTCGCGGCTCGGCGTGTCTCGAGAATATCTTTTTTTTTTTCTCTCTCTCTCTCTCGTCGTCGTTCGTTGACTCTGTTCTCTCTGTTCCGTTTCGTTCAGTAGCGTTTCGTTGCGTTTCGTTTCTGCTGGTCGTGTCGACGGAAGCTGCACGCTAACGGGACGGAAGACGGGCGCGAGATTCGAGAGCGAACCGCGCTTGGTCTGGTCCATCGTGTGACCGAGATTAAAGGTACAAGGAAATATGTTCCAACAGCCTGGAATCCCTTCAGGGAAACGGCATTTGGGTTCGCCGATGTCGAACTACATTTTGGTCTCGCGGACCAGGCCCAGCGCGAAAGTATCGCCTCGTGCTCGAACAAGTAACTGTCAGTGGACCACGTTCTCCACGACCATCGACACGGATCGTCCTCCAACCTCGTCCAAAATACCTCTGCTGCTGCGGTTTAGTCTGCCGTTTTAGCGATATCGCTCTACGCGACACATATCTACGGGCTAGTGTTGTGTCATTGTTTGTATGGCGCAAGATCAAAAGAGGGTTCCTTTCGTCTTTCGTTTACTTTGTACGCGTTCCCTCGCTTCGTTCGTCCTTATTTTTCGCTATGCTTTTTCTTTCCCGACTGAAGGCAAGTGACAGCTGTTTCGTTGAAGTGGATCGAGACGACGGGAGGAGAGAACAAGAAGATTCTCTCCCACGTCTCTCTCTCCCTTGGCTTACGAGTTACTCAGAGACATTTTACCAGAAAATGGTACCCGTTCGTTCCACTTAGGCTAGGATTTCTCGCGAATTTTTTGCACACCCGTGACTCTGCTGGCGCTTGGACACCGGCATTTCGATTCGCTCGCGCTGTTATCGAACGAACGAGATACCATTATCGCGCGAATATTTTATCTCTCGATAGTTTCCGTGACAATATAAATGTATATGCGTAATCGGGTACATAGCTGGAATATTTTGTCAGCTATTGATTACTCGTGAGAGGTTTCGTAAATGCTTGCGGTGCTTCGGTCGCCTAATGCTCGTAAGAGGGGGTGGAGTGGTCTTAATTGCTAGCTCTGGCTAAACCTAAGTGATGTATATCTCTTGGAGGTCGCATCTGCCCCGACTCCTGTCTCGTTCTTATCGTAATACAGGGCGTTCCTTTCTTCGGTGGAATGGAATAACGGAGAGAGATTCTCAGAACTATGCAAGCACCCGCCGCTACAGTCGCGGTCGCCGGGCGCAGATGCGACCTCATCGGTCTACGTCCTCAAATTTGACATTAAATCTTGGAGGGGATCCCCGTGTGGGGACGAGAGAAATCAGGTGAAACGGAACCTGTATGGAGAAATGGAAGGTTCTGTGATGGACACTCACTTTTTCAAAGGCACTGTTCCCTGGGGCCCCTGCCCTGCGCCGTTCCTGGCGTCGGTGACCCGGCAGGCCACCATACTATACGCTGAAAGCAGTTCTACAATGTTACAAGATTGTGTTAACTAGGTAGGCGTTCGAGTTGACAGGTGCTCGCCCAGCTCCTGCGTTACCGGGTCGTCGTTGCCTCCTTCCACAACGCCCTCCTCTAATCTCCCGTCGCCTATTCAACGTTCCCCGTAAACCGACATGCATTCGCGGTGCTAGGTGGAAGGAGACGACACGACCGAGAGCCCAGGCGCAAGCCGGAGCTTGAAGAAACAGCGACGAATGGACGCGTACGCCCCTCGGTGTGTCACTGCCCTACCTTTCTCCTGTTTTCGTCTCTTCCGCTTATTGCAAATCTTCACCGCGCATATGCTGAGGATGATCGCGACGATGAAGAATAGAATACCACCGACGACACCCGCGGTGATCGCCTTGTGCTTCACCCGGGCAGGCACCGGGAATTTCACCTGCTCGCTGGCGCCGTAGTTGGTCGCCGAGTTGGCGAACACTTGGAAATAATAGGTCCTACCACCGACCAGATTCTTCACTGTGCTCGCCAGGGCGCCATGAAACAGAGAATCGTGAAAAACAATCTGCTCGCCGTGCGATACCCGCCTGACTGGACTTATCGTTGGGTTAGCTTGAAATTAATTAATTAACTTGAGTCGATACAGGGCTATAGTCGGACGTTAGAATAGTCTGCTGGATGGTTGGAGCGGCGTCCAAGACACGTACCCAAATAGCTGGTTTCGTCGGGTCGGATTTGTCCCTTGTTGAGCGTTTTCCAGGGTCCGTCCGTCTTGTACTTGATGGTGTAGTACTGAATCAGGTGATTGCGATCCACGGGGGCTTGCCAGGTGATGAGGAAACCGTTACTGATCTCTGTCACCGTGAGATTCTTGGGAGGACCTGGCTTTGGTCCTGGCGATTTAAATCGGATTAGTAATGGTGGACCAGAAGGGGTAGTCTAGATAGATGCACGAAGCGAAAATACTTTCTCGTCTAACGTTCTATATTTTGCTCGATCCTGAACGCTACCCCAAGGCGATATAGATCCTCTCGGCTCCAACTGTCCTGCGCTGCGAGCTCCAATTCGCGAATTGGGATTACTGCTCGCTAATTTAGCTAACGTATGAATGCCGGAAGTAATTAGACGGCAACGTTATGCATGCACGCGGTGACGAAAGAAGATGACCTCACGCGTCTCCGATTCCATCAAGAAGTTGCATCAATATCGTTCCACGGTCGTGCGGTGCCGTCATCGCGACGAGCACGTCGCCGGTGCAACGTTACCACTCGTTCCAGATTTATTTTGTCATCGTATCGTTTAACTCACCCCGGCCACACAGAGAGATAGAGAGAAAAATGGGAGAAAGATAGAGAGAGAGAGAGAGAGAGAGAGACAGAGAGAGAGAGCGAGAGAGAGATCGAAACGCAACAATCGGCAGGCGAGAAGTCGTTGCCGCCGTTACGATATTCGCGATTATTTGCGAACGTTAAACAATGCCCCGGCAGAATGCGATAAATTTTCAGGATGGAAAAATACACAGGCACGCGCGACGCGGTTTGTCGAAACGGCCGATATTTCCGCGATCGTTTCTGCGGTATTTACAATGTCCGTATTTGTTAACTTCATTTCCGCGCGCGTGCACGTTGCTCCGAATAAATTCGCCGACCGCACACTGGCGGCGAATGGCGCGCATTAGGAAATGTGCAAACGAGGGAAATATAGACGCGAGTACGGGCACACATCCCCCGTGTCCCTTTCATTGTGCGGCCATAAAAATATAAATGGGTTCTCGATGGAGGCGTCCGCTGCGCCCAGGAATAACGCGAATAACTGAAACGCGCTCGGTTATATGTATTGTACTCGCGAAAAGCTTTTCACCGAATGTAACGGCAACGAGTGGCTGCAATTAATTCGCCCCGGTCGAATAGAATTCTGCCCCCCCCCCCCGCCCTCTTTGGCCCCCTGGCCGCCGTTTTCCCAGGTGAAGCGGAACTTCGCGTTGTTGTTCGGTCGTTGCGTCGTCGTGGAAATGACGGACCCCCGGCCTAAACGAAAACTCGGTCCCTGGACGCTTTTAACGCAGACCCCGGCCCGAAATACGAGCAATTGTTCGGCGCCAATCGAAATATTTAATCGTTAAATGAAAGCGTCCTGGCCCCCACCCCATTTTCGTTCTCCATTCCGATATCAGCGAATACAATTTATGCATTTAATTTCGCCGGCCGAGCGGTTCGCAAAAAGGCTCAGCCTCGAATCTTCTTTACGACCTTCCCTGTTGCCCCTAGTTTACGCTGCATCTCTGCAAAGCGCGAGGGAAAGAGCGAGGGAAAGACGATTTCAGGGAAAAAGTCAACGATATACGCGACGGCGCGACGGAAGTCAAGGGAGAGATATGTTTGCAGGGGCACCGGAGGGGCTAAATTAAACGCTCCATTAAACGTAATCGGGAGAGATATGAAAGAAGCAAGTGTAATAAAGAAGGAATTACGTAGTACCGGCGGGCGAAGAAGAATGCGCGAGAACAGAAAGAGGAGGAAGGACAAATAAAAAGAAAAGTCGATACCTTTTGGGCGCATGATCGGCGGGAACGCTGGGTTGCCGGTGGAATCGGTCGGTAATATGAGAGTATTATAATCTAAGATGTCTGAAACGAGAGAAAACAAAAACGGCAAACGTGAGAAAACGAAGAGGAGCGGTGGGGGATGGGGTTGGTAGGGGGTTGGGCGTGCCGTAATAACGGGTCGTCGAGGGCGAGCGGGACCGTTGGAGATCCTCGCGAATCCGATCCACCGGAATTCTCGTTAAGCTGGCTGTAATCGCGTTACTCGAGGCAGGCTAACGAGTTTCGAGACCGCTGATGCGTGGACAGCGACGACGGACGGGGACGGAAAAAGGCAGAAATTGAAGGGCGGGGATGAAAGGTCGAGGGAGCAGCTCGTGTGCCGAGAACATACGTACGGAAATTCAGCCTCGAACGGACATTATTAGCGGGGATCTCTGGCCCCGACGCGTTATTAATATGGAAATGTTAGAAATGCGGGGGCAACGGTTCCGCGAAACGTTCTCGCGGGATCACGCACCGCGTACAGACGGAGCGAATAAAGATTCGCGCGATAGCGATTTACGAGGGCTGAGAGCCAAGGGAGATCGTTGGACCTTCCGCGACCGTTGCTTCCGCGAAAGGATACCGGATAAAAATCTGCACGGGCAAGCCGGTGGAGGAGAAATCGAGGCACCGTGTGTACAAATGGAAGGCAATGAACCAGTGGATTCGGGGGAAGGAAATAAAAGCGGAAACAGAATGAACGGCTCGATGGGTTTTCCGATACGATAAGTCGCGAGCGACGGAAGTCTTCGTTCCCTTTCTCTTTCACGCTGTCTCCGCTCATCCGACGGCTCTCTCCCTCCCCCGCACCCCCCCCCCAACCCGCCCTTTCCGTTCAACCCGTTGTATCTCTAGCCGACAGAAGTTTTAAGAGAAACTTTGGAATTCTCGCGCAGAATCGGTAGTTCGAGGGGAGCTCCGTGGAGAGACCGGTCGCAGAGTGGAGAGGCACTTTCTTCCGCGCGAGGCATCTTTACGGACTCGTTGAACCGAGATTCTTTGTTAGAGAAGCGAGCCCGTGTTTAGGGAGAGGCTCGAGTCGGACGGTTTTATGGTCGATCGCGTTCAAATACAGCCCCGTGCCTTTGACTGCCCTCGATTCCCCTGATTCCCCTGATCCCAGCTTTATTCCGGGTCGAGCTATTCCGACGTTTCGCGATCCTTTCCCACCCCGGACCGGACTGTTCCTGTCTCGCTGCGAAGCTCTGCGGCTAATTACCGGCTACGATTGGGTGGGGCGATCTTACCGCTTTGATCCGTGGCTGCAGCTTGACCGGCGCTCGACGATGGAGTCGCTGAGTGCGTCAGTGCCACGTCTTCGAGGAGCGAAGCGATAGAAAAAAAGAAGGAGACAGTTTGCACAGGTGGCAGTTGTTAGTTTGTTAACGTGGATCGGGACCGTTAGTGGGCGGTGTTTATATACATGGTACAGTGTTTGGAATTCGGAAATCGATCGCCGGGAAACGGAGGATTCCGGACGTTTCGTGCGAAACGAGGAAGCTTGGAATCTTTAGGTTTTACGGCACGTTCTATCGGCGGGAGAGTAGACAAGTGATCGTTACCAAGAGTCCTGACGGTAATAACTTTGCTCAGCATCCCGTCGCCCAGCGCGTTCTTCCCGATTACTTGGAACTCGTACAGCGTGCCAGGCGTCAGTCTGTTGATCGTCACCGTCGTGCTACCCGACGGGGTCACCGGAATCGTTTCCCACTCAGACGTACCCGATTCTCTGTACCTGTACGAAACGTACCGCGCAAGCGTTATTGCGATCCGCGAATCATCCCCCGTCCTACACGCACGGCAGTGTACCCTCTCGGATAGAACCGTGCGAAATCATCTGCTCACCAGATGGTGTAATCCTGCTTGTAGTCAGGCCCGCCGGAGTACCCAGGCAGCCAAGTCAACGTGACGGAGAACTCGGTGGCGGTTCCCGAGACGTTGTAGGGCGCGTGGGGTTGCGTGCCCTCGACGATTAGCTGCGTGGGGGCCGATATCGTGGCCACCTCGTTCGACGCGACGCACTGGTAGAAACCGAAGTCCGATCGTCGAAGGCTCTCGATCGTCAAATTTCCGCCCACGATCTTGGCCCGATTGCGTTGGATGGACGCGCCGTCCCTCTGCGCAATTATTACTCGTTAGTCAGAGCATTTGTATCTGAGTTTCGCAGCAGTTTTATCTTTGATAACGTGAGTATTCCACGCTTGAGAGTTTGCTGTGTTTTGAATTCCACATTAAGGGGTTATGCCTACCTGCGAGGTCTGAAAAAACATGTATATTCGGAAATATCGGGGGCAGAAACTTGAATCCTACTGATCTACTTGTAGTAATTTTTGCGATGGAAAATATATAAATAAAAAAAACATCAGCGATCTCCCGGTAGCTACTTTTTTCAGTTGTTTGCGGTCAATATTCTAATTTTGATCTGCTTCATCCGAAATGAAAAGTTCGCGGGAATTTAGTTAGTATATTAGATTATCTAGTCCTTAATCGATCATTATCCCGCAAAATTAATTTGCTACAAAATGTCGAGTTCTCCACAGCAAAAGTATCGATTTTCGTCACAAAATCGTTCTCATGTTTCATCATTTTTCACCTGTAAAATAAAAACTACGCAACGGAAATGAAAAAGCCACGATTAAGGGCTAGATAATCTAATATACTAATTAAATTTGGTCGATTCTTTTATTTCTGATGAATCAGGGCAAAGCCACGAGTGATCGCCGTAAAGTGCTTAAATAAAAAAACTCAGCTGGAAGATCGCCTCTAATTCCATTATTTATTTAGATATCGCATTGCAAAAAAATCTACAATAAATTTAAAATATATACTTTCGAATATACCGCCGTTTATTTAAAAAAGTCTTCAAGTTTATAAAAAAAATCCCCAAAATACTTGTGTTTTTATACCTTACAGGTAGGCATAACCCCTTAACGAATTTGGAAAGTATTTTATTATTTTTTATTTCCTATTTGCGTACTACTATTTTTAAGACCGTTGAAATTCGATCTTTTAATTTGCTGAAAAATTCGCTCCGCCGACCCTGAGCCTATGTACATGTCGCGTACCCTGTGCCATTGTATCGTGGGCTTCTGCGTGCCCTCAGCCTCCTGAGCGTCGCAGTGCATCTCAACGGTCTCGCCAACCTTCTTCTGATAGATCGGTTCCGGCTCGAGAGTAAACACAGGCGGATTCCGTACGAGCACCTCCATCGGCCCGGAGCTGCCCTGCGTGCCCTGCGCGTTGTAAGGCGTGCAGGTGTACCTGCCCTGGTGATTCTCATTGACCCGTGTAAAGAGCAGGGAGCCATTGTTCATGACGACGATATCCTTGGTCTGATAAGGCTCGAGAAGTCGCTTGTCCTTCGTCCAGGTCACGTACTGCAGGGGCGGGTTCGCCTTTATGTAACACTGGACCACGCCAGCCAAACGGAACGGCAGGTACTGTACCGTGGGTGTGAACGTGACCTTTGCTGGATCTGGAAGATTTAAACGCTCGATCGTGGTAGAAATCGGTGCTAACTAGTATAGGTACAGTGACTCACATTCGACGTTGAGATAAGCGCTGGCAGTTTGGGGATCACCGATACCGTTCGTCACTTCGCAAAGGTACTGGCCAGAGTCGTCGGCGCTGACAGGGTTGATGACGAGGCTGCCGTCCGTCTTGATGGACACCCTGGTGTCCAGCGTGGAGACCTCCGTGACTGGCGCGCCCTCTCGGAACCAGCGGACGGTCACGTTGCCCGGGAGAGCCTTGGCCTCGCAGGAGAACTGCACCTTGTCGCCCTCGAGCTTCGTCTGATTCGTGGGTGGCACAGTGATCACCGCACCGCCTGCCAGTGGACAGAGACACTCGTTACGTCTACGTACGTGTAATTAAATCGACGGCTGCACCGATCCTGCTCGAGTTCCTACGGAATCGTTTCAGGCGTCCTCGGCTGTTGGTCTGGCTAAGCGAGAAAAGTGAACGGAGCTAGATGATGGGGGCGACGGTGACGAGCAAGCAGCCGGTGCCTATCGCGCGCTGGCAGTCCGTCGACGTCGATCGTCTCGTGGTCGATGCCGGATATACGCCGGCCAACCAATATCCTGGCCAAAACGACGGACCCAGTCCCGCGGAAGCTTTTAACTTCAGCCTGCCGCCGTGCGAAAGCGCGCCGCGAAACGAGATTTCATCGTCGACGGTTGACGTTCCGCGCGAAAACACGCTCGCGGGACGACGCCCGCGCCGCCGCCGGTGTCGATAAATAAACAAACGGAAAGCGAGATGGCTGTTCTCCGTTGGACGGGGCTGGGGGATGGAACGGACGGGGATCGATGACGGGAACGCGACTGTTATTTTATTTATGCAACTGCCGGCCGATAAAAAGGAATATTCCCTGGGCAGAAGTTGCCCGCGTGAGAGTTTCCATTTGCGGGATGTGTCGGTGCGTGAGAAGAAGCTCGGGGAGAAGTTTGCATCGGCTCGGAGGAGTTTGGGAAAGAAAGGAGAAGAACAAAGGGAATTGCGGCGGAAGAGGGTGTATTTGGGGCAGGACGGCTCGGCGCTACGGCAGCCACCTTTTACTCGGGCGACTTTTCGCTCCGAGTCTTCGTAAAAAGGATCAACAGGGTGCATTATATTCTCGTCGATATCCGAGAGGTCTCCCCCGACTGTGCTCGAAGAATTTTAAAACTTGCGGCTTCCCAGAGGAGCGCGGAGGGCGAATATCTTGACGTGCGCCTATAATGGCAGGGAATCGATCACCGCCGACAAAAGACCGAGACCTCTCCCCGGGATTCAGCAGTATTTTCTGCAATCCGATCTATCGTCGCTTGCCGGGAATTAAGGTGGCTCCCGCGTGTCCATCGGGCCAGCCACCTCCCCGATTCGCAGACGCGGATACCTTTCGACCCGAGAACCTTCTCGGCTATGATTTCCCAAATCATAGCTTCCCAGACTTCTAGAGGGATCCCTCGACTTTCGAACAGGAATGGAGTAGAATAGAATCGAAACTGACGACGTATCCCCGAGGTATGCCAGCGATTCTATAGCAGTTTTAAGCGACAGTTGCTAGTTCTTAAGGGGTCAGTCCAGTGTGAAGTCGTGAAAGAATTGTCATTTTTTAGGATTTATTTTTTAGTAAACGGTGTGTCCAATGTAAATAATGTTTTGTCTACTTATTAATACACTTATTGACAGTATAAAAAAATCTACTTGAAATTTTTAACAGCGTTTAATGTTTTAACAGCGTTTAATGTTTTAAAACAAATTAAAAAAATTCTGTTAAATTTTTTTGTATAATAGAAGAGTACCTTAATAAGTACCAAAAAGATATATTGCATTATATGTTGTATCTACGTAGAAAAAAATCTTTGAAAAAGCATAATTTTTCAAACCGTCACAGTGGACTGATCCCTTAACAGCACAAATACAGTAGTATTTCTCGCGCTAGTTCGCGAGATCGCGGAAAAAGATGCTCGTAGAGCTGAAGTTTGGCGCGAGGGGTATTTCCGACGAAGCGAGCGCAGAGATCAAAGGACCAAGATGATTCCCCCTTTGATTATCATTTACCGCCCCCCTCTGTCGCTTGGCTCGTTACTCGTCTCGCTTCGAAACAATAGTGGACTCGCGGTTGAATGCGCGCGAGTCGAAAACCGCAGGCAGTCCTCGAGCGTGCCGCGGATTCCGCGCCGCCGAAAAGCCCGAGTTCACTTGGCGGACAAAGCAAAGGATCCCGATAAACGGGACAATGAAATTCAGTGGCATCCAGCTCGCGAGCTGGCCGCGTTCGTCGCGGAATGACGACCGCCGCGATGAATTTAGAAGCGGCGACTCGGTAAATATTCACTTGCGCTGAATTTCAAAGTTTCTCCGTCCCCCGGCCGACCCACCCTTTGTTTCGCTCGCGATGAATGCGAAAGCGCGTCGGGACGCGTCCACCTTCTCGATGCGTTCGAGCCTCGAACAATTCTCAACGCGCGATCGATGTAAAACAACAGGAGAAAGCAACGCGTATTCCGCCCCGTTGCGATCGCGAATGCATTTAACGCTCGTCTTCGGCGATTTGCCGCGCGGCGGGCGCGTGCACGTTCCGGCAGAGAGGAACGACGGCTCGACAGCCTCGACGGCCCGACAGGGATGAATTTCGGAGCGGAAGCTCGGCAAATATTCAAAGAGCGGATTGAAAAGTTTCTAGCCGGGGCGGCGAGAGGAGTAAGTTCGGACGGACACGGCTGCTCGAGGATCCTTCGCGTTACTCGCGTAGTCTGTCGGCGCTGTTTTATACGCGGCGAATCGGAGCAGTCTACTTTGCACCCGTGACTCGGCCGCGAGCGCGCGTCGTGGCTTCGGCGGAGGGATGACACGGTTTATTAGTCGGAAAGTTTTCGCAGACTCTCGGTCGCCCGTATAAATCTGCTGCTGGGAGCCGAGGATCCCGGGCCGCCGGATTTTTTCGTCGTTCTCGACGTTTCGCGTCCGACGGAACGGTTACCAGGCGAGGAGTTTCTTTTTAGCGAGGCTCGCTCGCCGCGGAACGAGTCGAGAGCGTCGCGATCCCGTCAGTCAGACACGAGGCAGCCTCCCCCGACGTTCGACAGCCAGGTCGTCGCGGGTGAGAATAATGGCGCGTCGATCGAGAAAACCGATGCGTCGGTCGGCGTATTAAATCGACGAGTCGTTAAACTCCGGGAAAGCCGCCAAGGGGGCGGAGGAAGCGCGCAATGATGAAGACGAATGTTCTCGCGGCACCGTAACGAAGCTTACAAATCTGCGGTGCTCGTGGAAAACGAGGCGGGGGTGGAAGGGAGAAAAAGAGCCGGGGTTGCACGGAGAACGAGACAAATCGCCTTTTAACTCGCCACCCTCCGCGAGGAACATCCTAATTGGCTGGCGCTACGAGCGCTCTAGCCGCTTTGCCTAACGCGAATTTTATCGCAAGCGACCAGCCGCGTTGTAGACGAATGCATCGATCTCCGACACTTTACGAGCTTTACGTGCTCGAGCTGCCCTGAAATACATATATGTACAATGTGTACCTATTATGGGCGCAGCCGATGACGGAGCTTCAGGCGATCGGGGGACACCTCTCTCTCTCTCTCTCTCTCTCTCTCTCTCTCTCTCTCACTCTCTCTCTCTCGGCAATTGCGTGAAAGTGATGCGTTGGGATGTTTGTATTGCGATGAAAAGGAGTACATTGAAAGTTGAGACGAATGATGAGTTGCATACGGCGCCCTGCATCCGACCAGACGTCGAAGCGTCAAGGGTTGCTCGCACCGAGGCGAGTGGATCGCGCTGGGTGAGCCTCTCGGCGGCACTCACTTGAATTACCTCTAATTAAAAATGTGTGCCGCGACGGGAGCGCCGGCAAGTTACACGGAAGTTGAAACAGCCCGACCGATCAATTCCACGAGCGGCCCGAAGACGTTCGTAGATTAAAAGTGGCGTAAAAGTTATTTACCGTTAGCGGGGAGGAGGTTTCAGCGGTCCCATCGGGGGTGAATCGGTTAAACGAGACTTTAAGAAGTTCCATAAAACCGGCGCGGTCGTTCGACTGGCGTCTAGCAGAACGTCGACCCTTGCCTCGAGATGGAGGGATCGGGCGATCCAGCGATCCCAGCGATCGATCGGCGATAATCGGTCGCGGGAATTCCTGCCTCGCCTGTCACCGACACGGATCCCGGGCGACGGGCAACAAAAATCGACGCGGGCTGCGTCGAGGCTGCATTTTCTGGCGCCGCGGTGGTTATCGGAATTTCATTATAGGCGCTCGATCGATCACCGACTACCGAAAATACCCCGATAACTTCTAATAACAAGCCGCCACGATAATTATCGCGACGATCTGCCGTGCATTAATTACCGGCGCGCCGCTAAATTCCTCCCTTGTTGTTAGCTACCGAGAGCGAGGCTGCTGACGAACGCACCTTCCGTGCCATCCCGAACGGCAACCCGACTCGGACTTTGGCCCTCGTACCTTCTGTTTCAGCTTGTGCATGCAAGCTTTATAAACAAAAAAAGAGGGGATGACAGGTAAGCAACGGGGATAATAGAGGTTGATAAAGGAACAAAGGGATGAACGACTATCGGGGCAGCGAATAAACGTCAGCTCGCTATCCGAGCTCGAGCCGGAAACATTACGCTGCAGTCTCAAAGGGGTCGGAATTACGGTTCCCCGATGAGATAATTATGTTTTGTTTCGTTCGGTGGACTGGCGGCTCGCGCCAGTCACGTTTGCCGCTGCACCGTTTGGCCGATTAGCACGTTCCTGAAACGAAAGGGTTTTCGCCGCGGCCGCGTGTGACGTTGGCGATTCAACTGGATTACGGGGGAACGAACGGATGCATCGCGGTGCACCGTTCACGCTCGCCTGGCACAGGGGTGTGTGGGAGGGTGGGGGAGGGGGGATGGCAAACGTTTAACGGAACACACGAACGTTCAGCCGTGAGGTATCGCCCCGCGTCCGAGGGTAAATGCCCCTTCGAGTTCATTTGCCTCGATCCGCCAGAGGTGATGGGATGCTCCAAGCCGTTGGGCATTCGCGATCCCGTAACGATCGGCTGCCGCCTGTGTGTTTCGTTGGTCTTACTCACCAGCGATTATAACGCGGGCCGTGTGACTGATCTGGCCCTCCCCGTTCCGTGCGATGCACGTGTAATCCCCGATGTCCTCGTTCCTGATCATCGAGAACCTGAGCTCGGTGCCGTCGTTGAATATCCCGATTGGGCTCAACGGCTCCACCGGATTCGCATCCTTGTACCAGAGGATTTCCGGCGTCGGCGTGCCCTCCGCTTGGCAGTTCAATATTATCGCGTCGCCCAAGTTCACGTAGATCATATCCTCCGGCGTGATACTAAACTTTGGCGGTGCTGTGGAAACAAACGGGCGCGTTTTTTACTACCTCCGTAGAGGTCTCGAGGCTACGAACGAGTCCGCGGGGGAGCTGGGGAACGCGACGGTAGAAAGGGCGCCGCGCGTCCATTAAGCGGCCCGAAAATGGACCACGCGATCCGAGTTCGTCACCGATCGATCGACGGCCGGCATCGCGTACCGAGACATTTAGGGGGAGGGTCGTCGAACGGGCGAGGAACGATCGCGTCAGCCCGAGCGGGTGCATTACTTTGGGCGAGTAAGAAACGGCATTAAGGGAACAATGAAACCCTCGAGTCGCGTGGACGTTTAGAAAGCGCTTCCGCGGCGCTCCTCGGACGTTTTTATCTGAAACGAGTTTTCTATCCGGTCAGAAATCACGACGGGGCCCTTGAACGACTTCGACGACTGCCAGGGCACAAAGGATCGTCCATTCTCGCCGTATAAAGCAAGCTGTTCGCGATGTATGGGGGGGAGAGAGAAGGTCGAGCCGGGGAGAATGAAGGGAGAAGGCAGCGGCTGGGTTACGAAGCAAATCTGCGATGGTAGATGACGAGAAAGCTCACTGAAATACATATGCGAAACTTGGAGAGCATCGAGGAGGTCAGCCTCTGCGATTCATTATTGCGCTCCGTGTTTGGTAAGTCTGCTATTTAAATACTTAATGCTTACCTACAGTGAGTCTGTTGTTAAAGCTTGCTGCTAATAAAAAGTGTCGATGCAGTTATGTTTGTCGTATGTATTTGATTAGCTCGCATTGCCCATCCCTTACCTTTAAGAATTGCACCGTGCTCGAGGACGTCCGTCGAAAGACAGAGCGGAGAAGACGGAGGAGACGAAGAGTGCCCGAGAGGCGAAAACGCGTGGACAGGAGCGGAGGGGGGGGGAGGGGGCAAGGGTTTGCGGGTGTAACGCGAGCAAACGACCCAGCAGAGACAACTTGAAAAGTACAAAGGGAGCCTGAGCGGTTTCGCTGGTCGAGTGCTTCTCTCTCTTTGACGCCGCTGGCAAATCCTTAGTCGTCGCAATCGCCCCGTCGCGTCGAGTCCCGTCGAGTCGCTGACGTTCCTGTCATCTTCGTCGAGTGTGGCCGTGGGCTCGACGAAGACGAGCGGTGACGAGGCACGACGGACCAAATGCATCCGGGGGAAAACACGCGGACGAGAAAACAGCGGAGGCGCGACGAGAGGGAAAAAGGAGAACGCGACGTTTCCTAAGCCATCTAAATGTTTCTCTTCCCTGGGGCCGTTCGTCGTCGTTTATGGCCGAACAAAACGCGGCAATAAGTTTTCCTTTCTCCTCGCTACCATTTTTCCTGTTCCTCCGTTTCTATCGTTCGGTTCAGTGACCCTTTCGTCGTAGTCGTCGTAGTCGTCGTCGTCGTCGTCGTCGTCGTCGTCGTCGTCGTCGCGTCGACGTAACGGTAAAACTTTATCGCGTCGCTCGACGAAAGACCTGAATTGAATTCCCCAGGAACGACACCTCCTCTTTCCTTTTCCACCAACCCCACCCCCCCTTTTTTTTATTTATTTCCTTGTTTCGTTTGTCTTATCAGTGACGCTTACCGGATTTTCTCTGGTATTTTATTCACGACGGAGAGGGATGCGAATCAGCGCGCGTCGTCGTTTCTCCGAGGGCATAAAAATTTACAAGTCCTTGCAAAGCGTGGAGAGAGACACTTCACCAAGTTCCCCTTCGTTATAGGCGCCGTAAAAGCGTCCTACTCGTCGCGGCCATAAAATGTTCTTAAGCTCGGGGTAATATTAATGAGTCGCTGCGGGGTAAAATCGACGCAACTTTACGAACTCGGCCGTGAACCGGCTAGGAACTTTCGACTTGAACAGCATTCGCGCGAGCTCGCTGAGCCTCGTGCAAGCACCGACACTTATTACCGTAATTAAGTCTTTTTTAATCGATATCCCGATGTCTTGTAACCTCGTATTTCAAGCTAGGGACGAGGGGAACTTCGTTGCGAATAGGTAACGAGGAAGTGGTAAACGGTGTGATATATTAATAAATATGTGCGACACGTCCCTAAAATCGATTCTACGGATTAACATAATGAAAGAATGTCTTGTACATATATGTCCGAAAGATTTATGCTTTTAGTTATATGCTACAGTTGGACATACTGCCGAAACTCAGGCACGAAACGCCTTTAAGAGCAACCGTGCTTACAGCTCTGCACGTCACATCTTTGTTTTGGGCGAGCATTATGCAGATAGAAGAATCTTTTCTTAAAAAGAATGTGTCAGAGCTTTTTGTACCATATTATTTACATTTCTCAGATATTCCAGTATTTCTCATAGTCCTTTGATTCTTTCTATAATATATTGTACACTTACAGCACTCCAATTTCAGTTACACACTATCATACACCATTCTAACTTCTTCCTTACCTTACATACTCACAATCATCTTACACTACTTCTACACCTTCTCTAGGGTATTCTCGTACTATTCGCATACCAATCCCACATCAGTTCTATGCACTTGAGACTTCGCAGTTACACGTTACAATACACGCTTCACAATATCACAGTTCACACAACGCTTGATTACCATTCGCATCACCATTCACACTTCCCACATCGCAACTACACGCGAGACCTTTCACACTTCACAACCACACATGGCACTTCGGACTTCACACTTCGGGCATGACACTTCACACTTTACACATAATACTTCGCACTACTTATGCACTACTCTGAACTCAGGAACAAGTCGGCTTACAATGGCACAGAATATTGTAAGTACTTGTTTAGCTTACCGACAAACACGCAACGAAGTTGCAAATGATAATTTTTCAACGTTTCTGTGTACAAAATGTAAACTGGTACACTTCAATATTAGTATTTATCATACATATAATACGTAGTATTTGCAATGCTGACCAAACATTGACATTCAAATACTATTGAACGCAGCTTATATGTATGTAAGTGGGAGTAGGACGCTTGAGAGTGTAGACCAGAATATCCCTTCTCTTTTTCTCTACGTATACAGAAGCGAGAAGTTGCGTAATCGAAGAAGCTAAATTGGCCGCGTTGTGTTCTGCTGAAAGGTACTTACCGTGGACGTCCAGGTGGAACCAGGTACCGTTCTTGTGGCTGTTGGGCAACCTGTTGAGGTAGACGACCTTGCACACGTACCATCCTTGATCAGTCTCGCGGATGTCGGTGAGGTTGAGGCTAGCCAGTCCATACGGTGAGTTTGGGCTGACCCTCGAGACTCGACCTTCGTATCCGTCGCCACTGTGGGTCGGATACGACTCGTACCATATGTATATCGGTGTCTTCTGCCCCTTGCACCAACACCAACACGGAATATAAACGAGGGAGCCCTATGGACGCGTACATACTGGTGCGAGACACTCTTCGGGAACACGTGCAAGTTCGATTTCAGCCACGGTAAACCCGAGAACTGTGCGCGGCAGTTATGGCCGAATCGACGGTTCTTCGGAGGACCAAAGACCGGTAGCGCGTTCGCGGAATAGGTGAAGCAACGATACTAGCGAACGAAGTCGGAGGCTGGCTCGCACCAGCTGTCGGGATAATGAAATGACAAATGACGAGACAAGGGATGCAGCTTGCGTGTAGAGCGGGAACGATCTAAGCGATCTCGGCCGGGACTCGTCGCCAGATAGGCAAAGATCTTTCCGCGGCAACGACCGAACGGACAAATAACGAGTCCGCGGCTCGCTTCTCCCAGTCCGACACGTGCCGGGACAACGAACCTCTTAAATTTTCATGCCGGTTACGTTCGCCCGACCGAGGAGTTGTCGCGGGACAACTGTCATTTTCCATGCAAGTCTCTAAGGCGAACAAAGGGACCGGGCGCGCGCCGATGAAAAAGTAATCCCCCAGGCATAACGGGGGAACGGGAAAGGAATACGAAGAGTTTCATGCGACGATGCGTGTCGTGCAGAGGGGATCATCGATCGTAGATTAAGCAAGTCGCATTAAGCGGCTTTTCCCTGCAACTTGTTTATCGAGAATCGATGATCGTTGTTAGATAGCGTGGCAAGTCTGATACGGAAAAGTGATGCGAAAGACATGCAACCAGCGAGTCGATGTATTCCACGAGAACCGATGCGGTATGCTTCTCTTAAACAACGTTCCAAGGCTCGCGTGGCACTCTTGCGAAACGCAGAAAGAAATGTATTCAGAAGCGTACGTCTCGTTACGCGATTGTTTTCGAACGTGACGAACAATGGCCAAGCACTCGTATCGCGTGCTTCGAAGTGGCCAGTGCGGAGTGCGTATGTTGAAACGAGCAGCGACAATTGTGCGCGTCAACGCGTTAACTAACTACTAAATGTTTGTCTGTACTGTAAGGCGCACGCGTCGAAGGGTGTCGCAGGGATTTGCATATTCAAGAGTCGATCATAGGGGCGCGACAGAGGCGCGTGAAAATTGGCAACGAGGAACGAAAAACGTTTCGCTGAGATCGTTCCTGTTTCGCCTCCTTCCTTGTCGCTCGGTAGCTTGATCGCTTCGTCGCTTCATCGAACCGATACTTATCGGGATCGCGAGCCGACGTCTGCGTCGAGGGGCAAGGAAGTGGTTCGCAGAAACGGCAGACTACTCGTGTCTGGCACGAAACGAGGCTATTCTACTGGCGCGCGTTTGGCAGCGCGATGTCTCGCTCGGTTGGAGGGGGCGGGGGTTGAAGGAGGGAACGGAGACGAGAGAGCGAGGGCAGAGGGAGAGAAAGAAAAATAGTCGAAGGAGCAAGAAAACTCACGAACGTGCCGTGACGATCGTACGTTGGCCATTGACTGCCCCAGTTGACGGTTTCTATTTCGAGCTGGCCTACTTGCGACGACGAACGGCGTGGTCGGCCGGTGTCGCAGTCGTCAGTGCTCGCGAGCACGAATCACAGTGATTTCAATATTATTCTCCCCCCGAGCTAGTCGCGGAGGCCCCGTTCGATATCGCGATTCAGCGGCGAGTTGTCGCGCATTTGCTCCGCCGCTCTATAAAGTCCCCGAGACAAACAATGAGCGAACACGTTCCCGCGCCTCGACGTCTCTCGATGTCTCGAAGCCGAGGAAAACAATTCGCCCTTTTTCCAGTCTAAAAACTCCTATCCCCCGGCCCCCGGGGGAGGAAATTACATGCCAGCGAATTCGGCGCGTTCGCGCGAGCATCGATTCTGCCTTCCCGCGCTTTCCCAATTCCACGCAACCACGAGAATCGTGTATCTATGCTTGTAATCAGCGGAGATGTTACTCGCGCTTGTATTCGGATGTTTCAAATAAGCAGATAACCAGCTACGAACAGCGCTGTAACCCGATAATCCTACAACGTTAGCATTGTTCCGCGCGAAGCGAAGCTACGCTGCCGCGAAGAATTCTGAATTAATAGAAAACACGCGTGGGAGGGTCGAGATGGGTGTCGCGAAGCGGAATGAACGAAACTGGAATAAATTACGGGGCTGAATGGTACTTGCGAGGGGGGGTGGGCCGGGCTACCTATTTTCTCGCTCTTCCCTGGCGCGGCTCTGGTTGGTTTTCCAATCCGCAAGCGGTGGACGAAAGCTGCAACGAGAGGCGCAAGAGGGAAAACAAGCTACCCCCTTCTAGGATACGGGGGCGACTCTGTAAGTAGCTACGAGCTTGAGTGGAATAAGTCTCGCTCTCCCGCGCGAACGCTCCGCGTTTACACCTACGCGCGCCACTAATCTAGGTCAGGTGAGTTTCTTTTATTTTCTCAGCCGGCGCTCATTCCTCTTGCCTCGTTCAATTAGCTTTCCGCATATAAAGCAGCGTGTAAACGATGAAAAGAATACGATCGACGGGCGGAGAAAGGTTATAGGGCACTTTCGAAATAGGCGACTAAAGCAAAGCTCCGCGAGCATTCCAACCCTCGATTCTCGCTAACCCCAGGGGGTGACGTAACCTTTCGTCAGGGGACTTGACACGGGGCGGACAAGGGTTTGGTTTTCAGCGGTGCTTGTCGAACAATGAATTTCGATAATTCATGTCGCGGCCCCGTGGGAGGAGGATGACGCGGGTCGAGCAGGTAAAACGTCTTGGGACGATTCCCAGGGCTCAGCCTCGGCGAACGAATCGAACGTTGCGGCACGTGTTGCGGAAATTTTGATAATTCATCGGCCGAGCGAGTGACGGATCTCCTCGTTTCTTCCGCCGGAGGGGCGAGGCTTGATATTCTTGACATTCGAGGGGGCTACCCTGTCCTCAGGGGTGCGACCCCAACTCCGAGCTAACCGAACGAGTGAAATGTTAACGAGGCGCGAGTGTCCCAGAATCCCGTGCGTCGGGTCGTTTCAACGCGCCTCGCCCGTTCGCGACCACCAGCCGTTCTCCTCTCCTCCGTCGTGTTACTCCGCGGCGAATTTAAGCGTAGATTGCTCGCCACCGGATGGCTCGACGTTAATATTAATCGAGCAATTTGAAGGCGACGCCATCGCGATCCCACCGTCGCGCAAGTCGAGAGTGCTCCCGAAGTCTTTAAAATCTAGAATGTACCGCTCAACTTTCGGTGCTGCTCGCGATATTTACTTGGCCGCTTTGTTTCAACGCCCTAACATCCACAAGTTTCCCCGTTAGCAGCACTCGCGAGCCATACGCCCCGAGTGGGCGAACTCACTAACACGCGCGGGAGTTCTTTCGAGAATCGTCGCCTAACGTCGATGCACGTCGATTGCCACGCGTTAGCCTGAAAACCGGGCGAAAGGATAGGCAAGTCGAACCGTCGTTGTTTCGCTAATTGCTCTTTAGTGTCAAGGATTTCGCGGCGATAAGTCGATACAATTTTTTTTGAAAAATAATCGAACGAGACACATCTCGAGAACGTTTATTTGCCTCGGTGATGATTTCGGTAGGAAGCATCGATTCCCTGGAACGTTTACAACTACCATCGTTCGAACTCGGAACTTTAGTCCAGCGGACCCTCTGCAGGAATGAGAAACAGGCTACGACCCAATGAAATACCAGAATTCCGTGAAACTACCCCCGTTACGCGGCCAACTTCGACGATGTACTTCCACCGAAACTTATCCCGAGGACATCGCTTTCACGGGAGGACAATTAACTCCGCGGGGGAGGACTAATACTCGAAAGGAAGCACCTTGGAATGGGCTTGCAGTGCAAGCCGGATCGGTGTTATGAAACGACAACAACCGGTGACCCAAGTTTCGCGATCGATTTCGCTGCAGCCTACCCTCCAGCGCGACCTCCACTTATCGTGGCGTGTAATAACGAACGGTCGTTTGTATTCGTGAAATCTATACCGCCGTACGAGGGAGAAAGTTACTGGCACGACGAGAGAGTAGCGACTACGGGTCGAAAGCCGTGGTCTGGCCAAGCACCGACCCATTCTACTGGCGCGCTGGTCCGTCGGATAAACAGAAATAAAGCCACGGCTTGCTACTTTTTAATGAGACGCATACCCGCTTTGTTTAACTTCTTAACAGAAGTTAACCTGATGCTTGAAATTCCACGAGTTCGTGTAGAAATCATATTTCAATGACCAGTGTTTGATCACAGTGTCACTTTCGCACAAATATCATGGAGCTAATCGTACTTTTCCAATGGAGAAACTTCGCCCGCGTGTCTGGGAAGCTACACTGCACGATCTCGAAGCTTCTGCACGCAAATATCTATTCGAGTAACTGGAAAGAGCGCAGGGTTAGCGGAAACGGGGGCAGGTTTATTGTATATCCGGCAAAGAGCACGCGACCCTCGACTTTTCCATGGCTGCTCCCGAAGCGAGAAAATTATCCTGACAGAGTAAACGCGCCGCGAGTGTTTGCCCAACTTCGCCCGGCAGAGTCTTCGCCAGTGTTTTAAGTGGAACGAGAATATGTTCGCGAATACGAGGACCCGCGAAGTATGCTCTGGCGTCCCTTTTACGTATCGAGCAGCGGAAAGAACTCCGTTTATTAGCAGATGTTGCTGGAATCTCTGGGGGAGTAAATTAAGAGAAACGCGGTGCATGTTTCTGTTTTGGGCGCCATGATTTCATCGTGGTCTGACGTCCGAGTTCAACGAGCGTGTGGCTCGACTATTAAACAAAACTTTCCGGCCTCCCCGTCCTACGAACTACTCAAGTAGGCTATACACCTGCTTATCCTATCCGCCTGTACTATCCACTTTCTCGTTTCAATTACCTAGGAAATTAAAGAAAGCTCTGCCCTAGGACGACTCCCTTTCGAATGGATCGTCGAAGCGTTCCTCCTGTTAACTGTCGAATTCGAGTGGCAGGTTCGATGGATATGGTTGGCGGACCAGGTCCCGCTAATTATCTCGTTAGGTGCAACAATGCGAGGAAAGAGACGACGGAGTCGCCAATTAGGGAATATAAGGAGCCGCGAAGCCCTGAATCCGCGCGATGCCGTAGAAACAGAAACGAAGGGGGCCAGGGGGAGGGTGTAGAAGTTGAGGCTGGAATCTGCACGTGGAATCGAGCGTCGAGGAGTGGGGTTAACCCTGACACAGTTGAGGTAGCACAGCCTGGCCTCCGTGTGCTCTGCATTATGCATGCAGACCTCCTAACCCCGTACGGTAACACGCCCCTGCAACGCTGCCAACGATTTAGGGTCGCGCAGAGTCGCTGTGTCCCTTTCGCACGCTTTTAAAAATATCTTCAGCGTCGGTTCTAGGCTACGGCGGGGAGGCGGGAGCCTCGTTCAAAGGCGTTGTCGAAGTCAGGTGTCCAGGAAGGAGGCCGCGGTCGACTGAATTTGCCCGAAAACGAAGGGCGTAACCGCGCGATAGAGGCAGGGTGACACGACCGTTCGGATATCGAGTTTCAAGGATGTCCGGACAGGGGGGTGGCAAACGAGAAGACCGTCGTGTCCTGCAGCCCTACGCGGACGGAAGGAAAGGGATGAGGAATGGGCTTTCGGCCGGTGATACCGGGCGCCAAGCACATCCACCGCTCTACGTAGCAAGAACTGGCCCACGGGGTGGTTTATGTAATGTAAAGCCAGCCGGCCAGGCGGGGGTGGTCTACGCTGTCCTATTTTTAAGCCAACTACGGGTTAACCGGCTAACGTTCAATCGATAACGCGAGAGAGCAACGTGCACCGTGTTCTCCAACCGCCGCATCGGCAACCGCAAAGTTGTCCCAGAAGTTTCGCCGAGGGCGTCCAGCAAGAGTTTATTTGTCGCTAGAGCTAATCGATTTATCCGACGGTGGGGAAGCTCCAGACACGTGGGAGCTCCCATCACGAGGATCCCCTCTGTCTTAAACGCCGATTCCAACACCCGACACCCGCGAATTCGTTCACCGTCCGAGAATACTCTGACTCGTACTACTTGCCAGGAGGCGGCGGTGATTTTAAAGGCGGTCAAAATAGCGTCCCGTAATGCACGTTTTCTTCCGGATTCGAGGGGATTACCGGGGGGGGAAATTTAAATTGTACGACGCGAAACTATGCAGAAGGTCCTCGCCGCTGTTAGACGACTTTCGATAACTTTCTATCAAGAACTTTATGACGTCGTTTTGCTCCGCGGATTCATCGCTCTTCCGTCGAACTAAAATTAATTCCACCTTAAACTCCCGTAACAAGATTTCCTCTCCTTATATCTGGCGAAAGACTTGGCCGGGGCTTCAACTGAATTTACATTCGCGTGAGCGGAAGATCGAACTCTCGAACCGATCTGCATATTAACAAGAATGCGTCCTTCTTTTATACGTCCAACTTGGAGGCTGTAGAGGTCTAGAAACGCGCCCCTCTCCCCCCCGCCACCGACCGTTCCCAATTAATTGCGAATTATCCGTGGGTTTTGGTGGCGCGCGAGCTGTGCTGCATTTGGAGCGGAAAATTGCTTCTTTGCCGTGGAAATTGTAAACGCGACGGTCCGTCCTGCTTCTTCCTGCCTCGTCGCAGCGGCGCCAGGCGTAATACGGTTTTTGAATACGACACGGATGTCGGGTGGACTTTTTTCTCCCTCCGCCGGCTGGTTGTCGTGCCGAGCCCCGTCACGTCCCGTTGCGCGACTTTGTTTCTTCGAGGAAAACCTAATTACTGGCTCGCACTCGGAACAACGACCTCCACTTTCCAAGAAATACCCCGGGATTTGCATTTCCTCCTTGTTCGGAGCGGCTAGAGAAAATAATTAACCCCGCCGCGGGCAGAGGGGGGCGTAGAAAAAAAGAACGAGGATAAGGCGAAGTCGGAGGTCCTGGCTTTTTATTTCACCGCGGACGAGAGGGGGAGGCCGAGGCCGAGGACATTTTGTCGAGCGGGGATCGGAGGAATATTCAGTCGGACCTTGGATGGGAAAGCTGCCAGGTTGCGGGTAACTTTCGCAGATCTCCGAGAGGGTGTTCCTCCGGAGAATCTGCCGGAGGAATGGGGGAGCAGGAGTCAGGTTTCCCGTGGGGGTGAAGTGTCTTCCCGAGCGGAAACGCCGGAGAAATTGAATTGCAACAAGACCCTGCTTCTCTTTTCCTCGTCGGGCTGCGCGCACGGTGTCCCGCGAGGTATCCCGCAAAACTACTCCGACGTGTTTAGCAACTCTTTCCCCGGACACTCCACCCTTCCTCTTCCGGTCTCTAGATCTTGTCCCTCCGCTGGTCCACCCGGCCGCGACGAATTACAACCAGCACAAATGCACCCTAAATCTACATCTCGCTCGGCCACGCGTGATTGGCGCAAAGTTTGTGGAGTTTCAGTCAATTGCTGTTCCCGCAGACAGCTGCTCCCAAACTATTCGACGTTAGTGAACGCGCCTGCGGTGCATTTCGGGAGCGACCGCGACGTAACGCGTTTCGAGAGGCGCTCAGACGGTGATGGGAAGCAAGCTCCGCGGGAGATCGAGTACCCTGTACTCTGTTCTCCGTGTTCCATTAGTCGAAACGAGAATATCATGTAGATAAACGTGTCGCGATCGAACATACCGTTGACTTACCAGTGCTCGCTAATTGTTCTCGCTTCGTAGCTTCTCGCTCACGGGGGAGGAAGGAAAAAGGGGAGAAGGAAAAGTCTCTTCGAATGCGGGCCCACCCCTGCAACACATATCTCGCCTACGTGCGCTTCACGGACGCGCGCACTTGTTTGCGAGACTGTAATGCGGGTTTCCTCTTTCATCTGTTCGCGCAGAACACTGGCAGCCACTGAAACGCAAATAAAACGCGGCTCCGCGTTTCGTCTCTGCTGGTACCATGCATGCTCTGCGGTTACAGAAAAAAAAAAAAAAAAAAAAAAACAGAAAGGAAACAGTACTGCAAACAGGCTGCATCGGTGCCGCGTCCGAGTTCTAAAGCTCAGGATTATTATTACGTGGCTTCCGCGCGAATTCCGCGCTTATTCTGCGCGAACGTTGGTCGAGATCATCGACCACCTCGTTCAGCTCCCTCGCGATGCTCTGTATTATTTGAACCCCAGTTCACGAATAACCGCCGCGTCTTTGTTTCGAAGCGAGAACGCGAGTTCCGAAAGTTTTCAAGGTTTCCAAAGCCCGGGATTCCACCGTTTCAATTCTTGGAACACGCTTCTTCGACAACCCCTAATACCCGAAGCGGCCCGAGCCCATCGTCGCTGCTCGTCCATCTTTCGTAACAGTTGCGAAACTGCGATACGCGGATAGCACGTCGACAACAGGATACGAAAGGAGACGAGACGACGGGAGGCGAATCGTAATGCAAGACCGCGCGCAGACCGGAAAGAGGCAGAGGAGGCGCGCGAAAAGTGATCGCCGTGGCCAGGGAAAAAGTCGGACGGGAAGAGAAATTAGTTGTCAGCTGCAGTGGCACGGGGTGAATCGAGGGGCAAGGGAGAGAAGGTTGGCTGGGGTGGCCCCCGGGCCTCCCCGTGTGATTTATGCGCGCATAAAAAAGAAAACAAGCTGCCCCCTCCCCCGTCCCTCTTCCGTCGAGTTCCGCCACGGGGATCGCTTGGAAATGGAAATGGCGGTGGCGCATCCTTCCCTGTCGTTGCGCGCCTCCGTCCTCGCTGCCGGGGCCGTTTTCCAGCAGAAAAATCGCTCGGCGAGAGCTTGACCCTCGGAACACTTTCCCGACAGCATCGTCGTCGCGATATGCTAATTAACTCCGCGTGGAAATGCTGGTGAATTCATCGACTCTGTTCGATACAGCCTCTCGCGAGCCGCAGAATAATTCTTTTTCATTCGAGGTGCTGAGCAGAAGCCCCTATATCTTCTCTCGAACCAACGAACAAAGACCACAGTGCGCGACAATAAAGGGCGTTTATTAGAAGCACCGTGGCTAAGTAGTACGATCCGGGTGCGGAATTTGCGATCGCAGAGGAAGCCTGGCGATCGTTGTAAGAGAAGCTCGGCGCGCGGAACCGGATACGATTGTCATTCCCGCAATCATAGTATTGTCCCGTTGAATCGAACGATCGATTAATTAATTATACGACGACGGGCGCGCAGGTTTGCCGTGTCAATATTCAATTCACGGTTAATGCGCTCCGGCCGGGCCAATGCAGTCGGTAATCGTCTCGAAATCCGGTGTCGATCGACGCCACTTACTCGCCTCGCGTTTTGTTAACCGGCAAGAACCCGCCCCCGTTCGAAGCCCCCGAGCGCTCGAGCGGGGCGCTCCAGATCGCGGAAAAGTATGATCCCTGTTAGCGGAAATTCGCGTGACCTCTTTTTGCCCGGAACAAGGAGGATGGAACGGTAACGACGGCTTCGCGACCGTACGATCGCACGTGACACGGAGATTAGTCTGGCGGAAACTACGGGCATGCAGGGCGCGACTGCCTCGCGACAACCAGATAACGCATATCGCAGGCACAGCTATAATTTTTTAATGCTAGACCGACGATACGAGACCATTCGTCTTGTGGCATGTTGGGAACGCGGCGCGGTCGTGCTCGCGTGCGAGCTTTGGGATTTCCGGCGGGGATCGCCGCGCGCTTGCTGCTCCCTCCAATACGTTTGCCTTGATTAAAATTACACGCGTTCCCGTGCGAAAAGAAGAAACAGAGTCGCGGAGTCCCGTCGCTGTTGTTCCTGTAACGCGGGCGGTCGACGATTCGGGTCACAGGTTTTTAAAAGAATCGACGCTTACGCGGCGAATCCCTCTGACCGAATCCAGCAGCCACGCGCGAACGCTCGCTATTCATGCAAAGAACCAGAGGTGAGAGAGACAGAGACGTGATTTTCTGATTTTCCGCCTTCGGGGAGGAAGGGAAAGCGCGCTACCCCGCACCAATCGTTGTCCGACAATTGACGAGCTCGCTGGATCGAACGCTTGTTAACTGTTCGCTGCAGTTGCCGAGGAATTACGTAAAACGATTACACTTCTTTCCGTTTCTCTCATCAGAGGAAAGAAGCGCGCGACGCATTCGAGCTCGCCAATCGAGAAGGCCGTAATAGATAGTGTAACTTCTTGAAGATAGACTTTGATAGACGTTTAGAAATGTTAGTGGGGATCTGGTAGATTGTCATAGTAAGCGCAGAGGGGAAAGGAAATTCATTGTCGATTTACGATCGAGTGCTCGGCAGGCCGGATTGAATGACAGCGGATGGGAACTCCGGCGAAACGGGGGACGGCCCTTTCTCTCTCTGGGTTAGGTGCAACGAACTCTCCCGCGGTGAAATGAGATCGGGTGCGCGTGAATCGCGGCCGCGGGGACACGTGCGCGCGAGAAAGAGCGACGATGAGAGGTGATTAACGCGAAATTAATCGGTCGCCTTTGTCACGTTGGCGGATAGGCAGCTGGAGAACTATGCTATCCTGAATCGATGCAATTGGTGAAAGTTCGAATTTCTAACGAGACGAAAGGTAATTACTTGCCGCAAAGTACTGTCGCTCATTCTCTCGCGGGTCCTCGAGGCTGGGGACGCGAACGTCGCGATCTTGTAACGATGATTCGCGTGGGATGCAAGAATGTGAATGAGAGAGAGAGAGAGAGAGAGAGAGCCCGTACGCGCGAGTGATCGATTGGAGCTAGTCGCTGGCTGAGGGAATCGTGTGATCGGATGACTTCGTTGATCGACGTAGAAAAACGTGCTCTGCCCTCTCCAGTTCGGATCAGATACATGTATACAAGAATATATCGTGGAATACAGATACTGTATAATAAATAGTAGTTACGCTACTGTACGCGAGCGGCAAGCCAACGAAATAATGTCCCGCTTTGGATGGGAACGAGAGGCGTGTCCCGTTCGCCGGCGAATCCAACCAAAACGAGAATGTACAGAACGCGAACGAAAAACTTTAAGCGCTGAAGCGAACAAATCGTCGACTAAACAATACGTAAGCCAATTCAAAGTATCGTCGACAATCATTGCAAGGCTTTAAAGAACGTAATGTGTGCTTACGGGGCCCCGCTTCGTCCTCCTGCCTCTCATCGCGTCTGGTATCAGCGCACGGTGATGCCATCGGCTCTCGGCGCGATAAACCGGGGTACTTGTACGCCCGAGGATCGCGGGAGACGCGCAAAAAGCGCAAAACCCGTGCTGAACGTAACGCGTAGCTGGGAAAACCCGCCTGTCAACTCCTAGGCGTCTATAAATCCTTCGCGCGAGAATTGAACGACGAGGATCGCGCACCTGGAGGTCCTCGGCCGTTTATCGCGCCCGAGGGAAACTCGAGGAGGTATCGAAATCGATCGCGCGCACTGTAGGCTGTTTTGAAATCGCGTTTCCAGCGGGGCCGTAAAGAGTTTCGTTCGTTGCAATTTGTCACGGGGTCGAGGAGCGCGGAGCGTGTACAGAAAGAAGTGGTCAGAAGGTTCGGAGCGCGGGGGATGATCTACCGAGGGCACACTTCGCGAAAGCGTCGAGTTGCCGAAGATTGAGACAGCCCGCGCGGGGAGGGGCGGCTGTCGTAAATAGATAGATCGCCGATAGCGTAGAACGGCCAGTGACCGTATCTGTCGGTGGCAGAGGAAACGATAAAAAGAGCAACCCGGCACTGAACGGAGGGTGGAAGATTCGATCGCGGTGGCTCACACGAGAGCACCATTCATCCGTACACTAGACTCTTTCTGTCGCCACCCCCCGACGGCTGGTATCACGCTCCAATTCCCGATTACGCAACGTTCGACCGGGAAATTAAAAAGAAGCCGCGGAAGCGAATCCAGTCGACGATTTCCGTGAGTCTCGGCGATACGACCGTTCTGTTTCCCGTCGGTGCGAGTTAATTCGCTGTGCCAATAGGGCCGTTGCGCGTTCCGATCAACTAAAAATTAAATATGTAAATGAAGATCGCGCAAGATGATGGAACTTCTGCTGGATGAAATAGAAGTGCGCGAGCGATCGTGGGATCGATCGCTGATACCAGGGCGCGATTCATCTTCAAGCGGGGCCCACGTATTTAACTCACGGATATAGAGAGCAGAGGATGTCGTCCGATATCGTACCGAGTCGCCTACCTTCTTCTCCCATTGGAGAACGTAGGGCACTGGGTGCTCACCGGGGAACTCTACGTGACAGTTGAAGACAACGCTCTCCCCCAGGATTGCCGTAATGTGCACCGCGTCCTGGTGACAGAGACCTGAAACACACCATTCACACGGAACACATTTATTCCCCTTGCAAGTACATACATAACCTCCTCCTCCTCCTCCTCCTCCTCCTCCTCCTCCTCCTCCTCCTCCTCCTCTGACCCAGCGGCGGAGACGCGCGTTTATTCGTGGCGGGTTGCGGATCGCTCGCCGATTCCACCGAGAAGTTCGCCATGCCGAGAGGGAGCTCGTCAACCAACGATCCGTGCCTCGAGGAAACTTGCCGAAACTCTGGCAGACGCTGCTATGACGGCTGATAGATATTTTGCAAAAGTCTCCTCGGCTGCCTTTCGCGGGCGCCCTTAACTTTTCCGCCGCGAGTCACCAACTTCCTGATTTACGGAGGCAACTTCTGTCCCCCGTATTTTTGCGACCCTACTTACGACCCGTCAAGTCTCCGGGCTGTTACGCGACGGAGAGAGAGTCTAGCTGCAAATTTCATGGAAGTAATCCAACGCGACGGCCATGTTTTCACCGAGAGAACGGCTATTTGCGAAACGCGCGACACTGTGGTTTAAGGGAGCTAGCGACTTTAAGGAAGATGCTTCGCTCCACGCGCGATCACGAGCTTCTGTCAATGGTCCGGAACATCCATGAAAAGCCCGGAAAAATCGCTGCGGCGGCGCGCGAAGAATCGCGTGCACCGCGGAAGCTTCGCGACGCGACGCAATGGGATCCATTCGAATAATGGATCTGACTTTGATACCCATTCCCTTTGACCCGTGCTGCGTGCGAATACGACGCGTTTTTCACGCCTCTGCCGTGCGCGACAAAGGGCTCGGCGATAAATCTTTCCACGCTAGGATAGCGAAACGTGTTGCACAATGGTCCGCGGTCTCGCGGCGTACACACTCCAATTCCGTGGAATTGTCCTGGTCAAAGAAGCTTCTCTTCGCTTTGATTATCAGGTGGTTAATTAACCTAGGCTTCGATATTCAGGTTGATAACGTCAATGTTCTGACCCGTTCGGGTACCTATTTAGTATCGATTGAGCAGTAATTAGAAAACGATCGTAAATGCTGGCTCTGATAAGGAATGCATAAAGAAGGTCATTAGCATTGCTAACAACCTCCTAACGAAATTATTGATATGGTAGTGAATGAGCGACGCGTCCACCCAACCCACTGCTACCCGCTGAACAACCCTCTCACGCCGACCCCTGTACGCATCGCGCATAATGATTCGGCCAGAGGAACGCCCAGCGCCCATTCGTGTACCATTATCGCGATTAGAGAGTCCTAGCTGGGAGTGGCCCAATCTCTGGAACAACTGTTTTTATCGTCAGTCGTCATTAAAGTTTCAGCTGGCCACATGAGGGCGTGTGCACGCACCGCTGGCCACCTCGTTATCGCGAAAAACAAGTTCGTGACCCGCATGCGAAGTGTCGGCCTGCGGACAATTAGCAAAATTGTTATTGCGACGAATCGTTGAACGTCTGCGAGTTAACGCTCGACATCGTCAAGGGGGGGAATTAAAATGGGAGGCAGTTCGCTTTAGGGTAGTTGGCGGCGGACGGACGGGAACGCGGCGGGATCGAAATTTTCACCGGTGCCCGACAAAGAACGAAGGAAGGTTTGCTTGCAGGAAGCGAAGCACGCGCTCCAACACCCTTTGCATAGGCATATCGGAAGAACGCGAAAGGTGTATCTACGTTGCAGCCCCAAGGGCGCTCGATGCGGGCGCCCGCCCAAAAAACTAAATGACCCTTTCCAAAGAGCGCTCGTCCGGGCGTGAAAACGCCGTGGAAATTGTTTTCATCCGCGTAACAATGGCTCGCGAGCCTCCGGAATCCCACTCGAACGCGTGCATAGGCGTGTCGGAATTAGGCGGAAAAGAAAAGGCTAGGCAAGCAATAGCAGCCCGATCCAGTCGATCTCAAAGCCGATGGTAAACCGCAAATTATGCAATCTTCTTGTTGCAAACGCGGAGAAACGTGACCACTGTGGATGGAGAGACACTCTTCTTCCGAGGATAAGGGTTACGTTACAGGGAAGTTTTGATATAGCAGGAGCGGGGGTCGCTGACGCGCGAATGTTACCTCGGGAGGAGACAAGTGGCAAGAATTTACCAGAGCGATCTTAACTTACACGCCCGCGAAGGGTGAAAAGTGGCGAGTAATGGAAGGAAAGGAAATGTAGAAAACTTGAGAATGACAGTGGGCAGAGTTAAAGACTTGTTTGGAAAGCTGTGGCTGGAAGGACGTCTTGGTTGTCGTGGAGTGTGCGACTTTGATCGCCACTCGAGCTTTCCCTCCATTGTCGCTGCCCATTGTTCAGGTTATTGGCAGGTTGGTAGCAGTGTATATAGCGTCGCACAGACGCGCGGCCATCCACCAAGGGTCATACATATGTATGGAACGCGGTAGAGCGACCCTTCTTCGGTAGCGTCCCTTAGTTCTCGCGTTCCTTTTACCCGCGTACCACCTGTCCGTGTGTCGACAGCTTCTATTTGCCGCACAAAGAACGCGCGCACGCTCCAACACTCCGTTATCTGTGATCAGAACCAGCGAGAACGAGAGAGAAAAAGTGACAAAGAGGGAGCGACCAGTAATCATCCGCCAGTGGCTCTGAATCACGGGGAAACGTTCCCCGCGTCGACCACGGTGTGTACCTTCTTCCTCTTCTCGATTACTTCTAATTGCAGCTGACGATATCCGTCGATTCCACTCCCTGATCTGCTGCCCAGCTATCCGTATTCCGTGCTAATAGTCGCCTTGGTTCTCGGACCATTACTGGCCATTACTGACCACTCTGAATACCTCGACAACGTACGATGTCATACTCGAAGGCACGCGTAACTAGATACGAATTCATAGCCGAGCTCCGTGGGCAGGAGTAGAGAAGCCGAGGAGGACAGAAGAAGATTCTCATCTTCGCCGCCGAATTTTCAGGCAGCGACGAGCCGTGAAATTAAGCAGCCACTCCATCGGCTCGTAAGCCGTGTATCGCGTGCAAGCTAAATAGTTAAGGGTGCGCGCTGACGCTGGCGCTCGCGCTGCACACGCGAGAACGTGGCTGAGAAGCAGGATGACGCGGAAGAAGCAATTAACCAGGGGCTAACGAGCATTCTACCGCCCCGGCTAACTCCCGCCCAGCGAGTACAGCTTTTAATTATTTAGCGTAATTGGATGCACCTCGGGTAAATATATCCCGAGACTCCGCGGGCGTCTTCGTCCTTCAGCCGTTGCGGTTAATCGGCCGGTGAAGTCGACGGAGCCGCCGCGTGCCGTGGTATCGAGTTGTCGACGTTTCACGGATACGCGTTCGGCTTGTCGTCGCGAACAACCGCTGAGTTTTTTAGCCGGGCTCGATCGATCGACCGACGCGTCGAGGTCGATTCGAGTCGCGGTGTGGAAGGGGCTTTAAGCAAAGCCAACGTACCCTCGAGGAAGGGACAACGTCATTTGCAACTCGTTTCATCGCCTGCCATCTGGGCCGCTTTGAAGGCAGCTACCAGGAAGAAACCATAATCGTTCACCGCCAGCACGCGCGGATGCCTCGAGTATACGTAATTTATGGCAGCCAAGCGCCGCTCCCCGACACCCCGAGTCCCTGCGATTTCCAGTGGAATTTAATCGCCACCGAATGGATCGGCAGACAGACCCTGGCTGCCCTCGAGCGCGCACCGGCTTCGGCGCGCTCTCCTTGCTTTCGTAAGAATACCTGGCGATCCTGAAAGATGCGTTACGAAGTCCCTAGGGCCGTGCGAGGCGGTCGTCGGGGCTAATTTACTTTTCGTACACAAGCCTGGAGAGCTCCTCTTAAGCGACGGGCTTAACATTTTCAAGGGAATTACATGCGCCGGCGAGTCCATTCGTCCAGCGGAATCAATTTAAAAATTCGCAGCCAGCGGCGGGATAGCTGAAGGGTACTTCGCGTGCAGCCAGCTTGTCGAACGGGAGGGAGGGCTCGACGGAAAATAATTGAGAAATAAATAAATTACGGGCATTAACTGGCAAAGTTGCTCACGAAACGACGACGGCCGGCGACCTACGGGCTACGGGGGTGCGCAAGTGGCGATCACAATGGCCGTCCTTCGCCCGTTCCCTCGACTTACCAAACTTTCTATATTAAACAACTTTTCCGCTAATTTCGCTCGCGATTCCCTTTCCCCCCCCCCATCGTCCCCGCCTTTCTTCCCGCCTTCGCGTTTCAACTTTCCCCTTATGCCCGGAAAGCAATTTCGCGATAATTTCGTTCGCTTTACGAAGAACGAAAGAATGAGAGAACGAAAGAACGAAGATGCTGCCCCGTCCCGATAGCGTAACGGCGTGGCGCGAGGCATAATCGCCAGTTTCCTTTCTGAACCCGCTGATCGAGGGACGTTAATGTTTTTCTCCGCGACGAGGAGGAATGCGAGGTTCGGATGAATCGATTCATAGTTTCGCATCGGCACGCACGCGTCATTAGCGTGTGGGATGCAATGTGCGCGCGTTCAACGAGCTTCCCGGGGCGGGATGACGGAGCCTTAATGAAATTGTTTTCGTTGACGAGGCTGACGAGTATCGTAAGGGCGGCCGGGCCGTGTTGCGTGCCACGCGGTATTAAAAAGAGAGGAAGCATTCTTTGATACGAGCACCTATTGACGTCAACTTCAGCCATCCCGTTCCGGTAAATTGGTCTGGGCGGTGCGGAGATTTTTTCTGCTTCGGTACAACGGCCGCGAATGAACGCGATCGCGGTGCGCAACACGCGGAAAGCCCGCGTGAAAGGCATATTCTCTGCTGGGCGGTTTTTTTTTCCGCGTAGAAGTTATCCCAGCGCGTTTAACGATGCCGAAATATTATCTTCGATTCGTTGGATACCTTTCAACCGTTAAGCGATTCTCTGACGGATTTTTCGCCGCTATCGGTCGTCGATAAAAAGAGAAATATCCGCCTTTCATACCGTTCAAATCCGTCGAATAATTGTTCCACGGTGGAAAAGAACTCAAAGCCTCTTTCGGCGAAATTCTCCAGCGCTCCCATCGCTTTGCTCGCCGCAGCGAGTTCTTTCAAATTCAAGCCGGTCGCTAGCGGGGACAAACGTCCGTTCGGCCCAAATATATAGACGCGAGATAAAAGAGTCCGGCGGGAAAGTTGATCCAGCTGTCGAAAATTGTCTCCGGGAGAAATTGCGATTTCTACGCGTAAGCTGGGCGACAGCGTTCGTTTACAGCGATTCTCCAAGGGCTAATGGCGGAACGCGCGAGTCAACGACCGGGTGCAGGCGTAATTGTACGCTGCGACGCAGAGATACGTGTTACCAATTGCAAGAGGTATCTTGACGGAAACCCTCCGCTCGATCTCAATCGCCGTCATTACGCCTGTGACCGACGAGCACCCGGCCGCGCCACGCTGAATCCTACATCGATCAGTCGATCGTACTTGCGAGACGATGGAAACCTATTACCCTGGCCCGGTAGACTTGTTCTGATTAGGGAGCTTCGCTAATTGATGTACAACTCGGCAAACCGGCAAACGGTAATGAAACAAACGCTTGCTCCAGCACTCTGTCTATATAGGTGTATGCGCGTGTACAGGAACCGATGAAGAGCCGACGTTGTCTCTGTTAGAGATTTCGCTGCCGCTGACGATAGTTTCGAGAGGCATTGGAACCTCCCGTCAGCAAAATTTTTTAAGTAAAACGTAGTAGATAAAACGTGGAAGGTTTTGTCTGACTTGCCTGGTGTGACGAAGAGCACGATGCCGAGGAGCAGGGTCCTCGTCGCCAGATCCGCGATCCATCGAAAGTCCCTGCGACACCATCGGAGCCGGTGCCTTTCCCCGTCCCCTTCTTCTTCCACCTCAGCGTCATTACTGAGGAGTCGTCCGACCGAGAAGCGCAGCTTTCCGTAGAGCGAGCCAAATACACCGGTCCCGCTTTTCCCGCGCCTCACAGCTTTCTCTTTGTAATTCTCCTCGTCCTCCTCGCGCCTGCACGGCCGGGACCCTGTACACGTGGGTTGGCCAGAAGCGAGGGTCGCTTGCAATTCAACCCTGTCGAATAAAAGAGACAAGTTTCTCCAGCACCGTTACCGAGGAAGCGAATAGGTACGGGGTAGTTACGTATCGAAACATAAGGGAACGTTTACCTTTCATCGTAGTCCTGCGTGGTCCACTCGTGCGCGAACGAGCCATCGTGCCTTAAGGAACGAGGGCTCTGGGGAAAACTGCTTCCTGAACACCGGGACTCGAGCCTTCGCCGGAGGTCCGTGGCTTGTAGCCCTCCTCCGCCCCCCATTCCCCCGCTCCCATAGTACCTGTAAATCATAAACGACCGTGTAAGCCAGCTTAGGATAGCCAAGGATTCGATCGGGGATTGAGTGTAAATAATTGAAGGGGATAGACCAGCCCTTCGGTGCCGAAGGGGAATTATTCCGCCTTAGTAACGAGGCCATCGGGTTCACGCGTGCCCACTTTAGTGGAGATATTTCCTACTAATACGAATTTCCTTCGAACCTCTGAGCGATCGAAAGGAGTGTCGCGCTCAGCGGTGAGCCAAACAATTTATTAAACGGCACCGCGTAGTTTTCGTTTGAATGCGAGCGGACGATAAATCCTGTCGTTCCTCTATAGTTGCGCATTCGAATATAATTACACGTTTCCCCCGGCCGTAATCAGTGCTCCCGATAAATACCGGAGGGCGAGCGGGTTCCCCTCGTTATCGGATCGCGGTATTTTCAATTTACACCGAGCAAGCTACTTAATCCCAGCCCCCGCGTAATTCGAGCCGCGATAACCGTATGTCTCGGCCTGGCTTTTTTCCTCCCCATCCACCCCTTCCTCCGTTAATCGAGCAATATAGTCACGAAAGCGGCATAATACCGCGAGCTAATGCCTTAATCGATCCCTCAGAACGGTTTAATCCTACGATTCTTATCGCGACCTGATTACTCCGGCTAGAACCGACCCGAATCGTCCGATAAGAGTTCGATTACTGGCACGGAATGCCCATAGCCACCGAACGTCGAACAGGCTCCCCTTGGTCGTGGGTTTGTTCGCCGGTTCGTGTCTGCTCCGAGCATCACCGGTACGTGGTGTCTAACGTCGAGGCGAAAACGAGGATCGCGACGCCTCGGGGTCCAACACTCCGCCGGATATCGGACGTTCGATGGGGCTTCCGATACGATCGGCCATTCGCCGCACGATTCCGCTATTTTCAATCGGAACTCGCCCCGACGATGGTCGGCTCTCTTTAAATTGCAGATAAAACTTGCTCCCCCGGCGTTCTAGCCCGCGAATTCTAATTGGAGAAGTGGGTTCGATTTTCTCCACGATGGCGCGATCGATCGGGGCTAGGGTCTAAAGGAAATTTTAATGTCTCGCCGGTTGGAAGATAAAGACTCACCCCTGCCGTTCCGCCACCACTACCGCTGCCCGGATCGTTTGCTCCCGGCGCCGAGTTTCACCAAATCCGCCACTTCTTCAGCCTCCGCGATAGCCACCTTAGCCTCCACAACGTGCCGCTATCATCACCTGGAACAGCCAAAGCGGTTCGATTAGAGGAGAGGAAATCGCGAGCGAAAATAATTCAGCGCGCTCCAACGTCCGCGGCCGTGCATTACGCGTACGGTTGCATCGGTGATTATCGAGCACGGCTGAGTTCTTCCGGCGTCTAGTTGAAATTCCGCACAGGTGGGCCACGAATCAAATCGATTAGCGAAATACGTGCTCAGATGCGGGACCGATCGGATCGATTCAGGCGCTCGCTCCCCGGGAAAGACGACCGTAGGGAGGCAGAACTTTGCAAACGGGGGATGATAATTATGACCGCTTTCAGGCACATCGCGGCGGCTTATCGCTTATCGCTACCAATCGTCGGAGCAGAATGTCGACCGTGGGAAAAAAGGAGATGCATAGATTAACAGGAGAGTAAAAAGCTTCTCGATGCTTGGAAGGTTTGAACGGGGTGACAATGAAGGACACCGCTATGCGAGCCACGTCCATCATCAAACCGTCCCACAGTGGTTCGAGTATACTACATGCTAGCTGACTAGGTTTGTTTTCTATCAATTTCAACCCCGTATAAACCCAAAGCTCCGAAAAAATAATTTTATCCTAGCAAATAGTATACTCGAACCACTGTGCATCCCCAGATTCTGCGATTAAAAGCTCTCATTCTGCCGCGCATCTTTCGATTGGCTTGCATTTTTAAAAGAGAGGAGCCTGGACCTTTCGTTTACGATTATTGGTATTTAACGGCGATATTATTCCGGATAGAGTCGTGGTTTACTGTCTCTAGGTGAACTGGCCCGGAACGGCAGTCTTCTGCCGGCGGGTACTTCCGCGGCGAATCCAGCTGAGTAAACCGGCAATGAAGCATGCCATAACCGAGTCTCAGGATGTTGCGCGAAGGAGCTGGCTAACTGGAAAGCCGTCAGCACCTTGGACGAAGGGGATGGCGGAGCATGACGGGCGCGGCATGGTGCTAATAGAAGACGCACGGGGGTGGGTGGGCGGAGGGCGGGTGTCAGAGAAGGGTGGTTCCCGGTTGAACAATGGCACATGTCGCCCGCGCAATTCCACCCCACCGAACGACCCACGACACCACCTGTCATAACTCGTCTTCGTGTTCCACGGTTATTAGCGCTGAGCCGGTGGGATTGACCAATATCTCCTACCCCTGTAATCCTCTGCAATCCCCTGCTCCTTTCATCCCCCCAGACCGATCGTCATCGGCGACGCACGCACCCGGATGAATCGAACGCGTGGAACGGTGAAACGGTACCTCCTGAATTTATCGCTCACGTCACTTTTATCGCGTGCTGCAATTTCATCGATGCCCATCACGGCGATATATCGTTTCACCACGGTTTTCCTTCGATAGGTGCCTCGCGGCCAATCGATAGAAATTTACTTATTCATGTAGAGATGGAATTGCACGTATCGCTCGCGCGTGCTGCAGATCAAACGGCTTCCCACTTCTATCGACTCTGATACGCGTATTCCGCGACACCCTCAAACGAAACGAAACGAAACTGTCGGCTAATTGGTCCGTGCTCGATGGCTCCCGCGTGACACTATTCGCTGTCTACGAACACTGAACTAATCAGAATACAGATGAACCAGTGGCAGTTCCTTCAGCGCGTTACTTTTACTGTAGGAGTCGCGCACAGTAGCCGTAGTAGCGATAGTAGCGATAGAAGCGATCCAGCGAGCAGGATTTATGGCTTCATGACTCCTCCAATCAATTACGGAGGGAAGCAAGTTTATTACTCGTACGGTGCAGCCAAATTGCCGAAAGTTCCTGGTCAATTTCACCCCCGTGATTCGCCTGTCTCCAACGTTTCCAGGCTGGTCTACGAACTTTATCCCGTACACGTTCGATATACGAGAAAATTAATTACTTCGTCGGTTAGCTGCGAGCTGTATGCAAATCTCGAGTTGTAACGTCCAGTCGGTGGCAAACGCGAGTCACCTGCACGCCAAACGGCCGTTCGAATACACTTTTCTATCGTTCCACCTCGGATTATTACAGGCTCGCGGCGTAGAGCAGTAGCGCTCAGTAGTTTGGTCCGCCGCTGGTCAGGCAACCGTGCAGAGCCGGGCCAAATATTCTCGGCATCGCGGCGTCCACTCGAAAAAGGTCGACACGCGTTCACGGGCAATTTCGCCGTGAATACGCGCCGCTGCTCGATTCGATTCCAGCCGCGGCTAAAGCTGATTCGATCAATTGTGAAAATTCGGCTGTGCTTTTTGTATTCTCGTATCACGAAGCGAGTGGCGATTGCTATTCAAAATTGAAATTGCGGGCCGTCCAAGTATAAAGTGGCTCCGTAATATCGATCCAATTACGTTGCGCGCTGGTTCGCCGTCCGTTCGCCCTGGACATAAAATTTCCACCAGATCGAAATCGGAACAATCTTGCGCACCCGTCGCCTTTTAATTCGTTCGTTCGATCCTTGGTGTGCTAGATGAAACGACGCCAAAAACACGTCCAAGGCCCGCAGAAGATTTTGTGCCACTGCCACGACGAGAAATTAACGCCCCTTTCACGGAGAAATGACCCACTCGTAGCCTTGAAGAAGCTACACCTGCTCGGACGTCTAGCGTTTAAGACGTCGAGGTCGGCAACAAAACGAGCTGGGCGGAAAATAAAGGCAACGCCGCGAGACTTCATCAGCTACACAAAGAAGCCGTTTCGTCGGAGATTCAGATGCACTTTTCCCGTGACACGGTAAAGACGATGTGCCCTAAGGTTCCTTGGCGTCCTTGAGGAAATGTGTCAAGTACACAGAGAAAATAACATGGTTTGCAGACCAGCCCGAGATTTTCAGAAACCCCGTTTTCGCCGCCCTTCCACCCTATGTTCCCGCCCTTTGCAGGTTATTTTAAGAGGTTAAAAAAGGAGCTGTTCCTTCGAGAAGAGAACAAAACGAGTGGCGAAGAACACATTTAAACAAATGGTACCCCACAGGGACCACTCGAGCAGCGTGGCGAGTAGATACCTACCCTCGCTATATTCCTTCTATACACCCTATTGCTTGACTTGATGCACACTGTTTCCCAGCTACTTCACTTGCTGGAGCCTGCAGCGTGTATTGTCAACGCGGATCTCGTGGCAAATGCATGTCCGCGTCAGCGCGACCCCTTTCAACGCGTGCAGGAGCACCGCGGGTCTATGCGTCACGAAATCCGTTCGCACGTCCTTGTAGCGCGATGATGAGGACGTTAATTATTACCGTCAAGGTCCTCGCCTGACTGTAGAGGCGGCCTGTTGGCGATAGAATTCCGGGGCGAAAGGGAACGGACCCGAGGCCACTCCGATGACGTTTTCACCGACATCGAAAGAAACAACCCCCCTGAAAAGGATCGTCGAATATAGCTCGGGCAATGTTTACCCTCTCGCCACGAGCCCTTCTCCGCCCTTTGTGCTCGCGGAATCTTTCTTTCCGCCAATTGCGAGCTTTCAGAGGGAAATAGGGGTCGCGAGTACTTGTCGCAGGCCTCGGATTAATTGCCAGCATTCGTGCCCGGTGCTTTGCGGGGAATCAAACAGCGATACGTTCAGAAAACCGCGAGCGAATAAATACCACGCGTGCTCGTGAGATTGTTTACTATTTCACGGAGCTTGAGAGGTATCGTGGGGCGCTTAACGTTGCCCGATACGAAGCCCCGCCCGCTAGATTACCAGAGATGAATATTTTTATATTTCACGCAGTATGCTCGCGATATCGATACGCACGCTTCTCCACTAGATTTCGTTGAGTCCGACTGCTATTCCATAGGCGAACTCCGTTTTAAATCGATAACGATATCATTGGCGCCGGCCATCGCTAGGCGGGTTAGAGACCTTATAATCACCCCGTACAAAACGGATGTGAAAATCTCCGCGGGGATGTCGCCTTCTGTCTCCTCTGAAGGAACGAACGCCGGCGAACCACTCAATTATGCAATGTCAATTAATTCTGCCGCCCCAACGAATTGATCCAATTACGCGGCGGCCAAAGCCGATGAAGTCCTCGCAGGAATGCATTAGAATCCTCTGTGCCAAGCTTTCTTTCTATCCCACGGGTTTTATCGCGCGCAGCCTCGGTCAAGTATCGTTCCGGGACTCGAAGGAAGGGTAAGAATCCACGGGGACCAGCCATATTCCGCGCGATTACGGATAAAGCGAGCTTCCGTGGAGCAACGTTTCCAGGAGGGCCGGTGGAAAGGATTTCACGACCTCGGCCGCAATATGTCGGTCGTTCATTAACCGTTTTCACTCCAAGCACATTCGCACGCCCTGGTTCGCCCCTGGTATCTGGTGCTTGCAATCCAACTTCCGCATAGTCCACCGGAGAATCATTATTGGCCGTCCCATTGACGCGGTTACGAGTTGTCGGGAGTTTCCGAGTGCAAGATCTCCACGGTCGTAAGGGGGCGAAGGGCTCGATGAACGAGTAAGTCGTGTGGGGGTTACTGCTGTCGGCGGGCAAGCCTAACGGGGGACTCGGCGGTGATTACATCCGAGATAAGACGCGGAGGGAAAGGGTGAACAAAGGTGGATAGATGGAGGAGCGACGATAGCAACTCGCCAGGGGAAACGAGGGAAAGGGTGAAAAGGTGGGCGGACGCGGCGAAGAGGAGGCAACGGAGAGAAATGAACGTAGAGGATTCGGTGATAGACAGTGGGTGATACGGTGGAAATGGGTTTTAAAGTGGGGACTGTTTAAGGTGCGCCGTCCCGAGGGAAATCTCAGAACATCGGCTCTCTAACGTTCAGCAGAGACCCTTGGAGTTCTTATGCGCCAGCAGTGTGGAGCAATTCAAGGTTCCAACGACGCTGGAACTACCGATTACGACGGCTAGCTAACTAGTCACAGGTGTGAATATTAATATTCGAGTTAAGCACTGATCTTAGCACTCGGGAGACACCACTTTCGCGCGAATTAACCACATAAAGGGTAGCAAACACTTTGGCAGGTTTAGAATTCATCCACTGTGCAGCACTAAACACTACGGAATATTTAACAGCGAGAGAGAGTAGAACGTTTCGAACGAAGGAGAGGGCAAGGTCCTACCTGGTAGCGAAGAGGCAGAATCCACTTTCTGCACCCGAACGTCCGAGCAACCTCCAAGGAGACTTTATGTATTGGAACTAAACGCGAGCACGGGCTGGGTATCGCCGAGCGCCGATCCCCTCCCTCTGTCTTCCCTTTCCGCGGTCGAGCGCTACAACGTTGGGGTATTTGGATACGACAAACTACCCTCTTTCTTAGCAATTCACTCGTTCTTTGTATTCCATGGACCGCCGAACTTGCATCCTGGCTTTCAACTGGCAAATGAGATCTCCCCCTTCCCCGTCACTGTCGCGGGACTATCGTTGCGTTTGCTTCTTACAGCACGAACAGTCAGAAGAAACGGAGAAAGTTGGAGAGCGGTAGGATCGGCAAGCCCGGTGGTTTCAAAGAACAGAGATCAAACTCGGGTAATCTACTCCATTTGTTTACCGTCTTGGCTGCTACCTACCCCCGAGACAATTACTTTTCCAACGTTTCTTCGGAGTAATTGTGGTATCTTCAAAGGGAGCGGTACTTAAGGCGAGCTCTTGTCGGCGAACTCGGAACGGATGTTGATAAATTTGTCCCTCGATCATTCCACGATGTGCAGGACCGATTCAATGAGGGTGTAATTTGTCGAGAGCCACTCGGGCCTTGATTCACGCCGATGGCCCGACCTTAACGAATCAACAAGACAGAGGATTCTATGCAAATTCCGCTCCCGCCCGGCTGAAAGTGACGTAGACAGCGCCGATAACTCTCGCCAAGTCAAATCGACGACAGCCTTAGTCTAACGCCAAAGTGCTTAACTCGATTGCCGTTAACGGACGAGTTTATCCAACCGACATTGTCTTATTGCTCCCAAAATTTGCGTCGAATTTGCCGTCGACTCTACGTCGCAATAAACCAGACTCGTATCTTATTGTACTAGCATCATGTTTATTGTTTTTTTTTGTATACTAAAGGGTATTCCCGTTGAAAATAATAATAATAATAATAATAATAATAATAATAATAATATTATCGTCTGTCGAAAAGTTGGTCGTGGATCTCTTCGAGAATACTTCTACACCACTGTTGTTACTTGGCCCGCATTCACGCCCTTCTCCGTATACTCGATCACCCCGTTCGCTTACAATTATCCGGGAATCGGCGCAATCGAGGCAATCGCCTTAACGAAAGCGTCGGCCCTGCCTACATCCGACGAGCGCGGAGATAGCGACGCGTCATAATTACCGCAATGACGATAGGTATCCGCGGCATACGTAGATATAGGGGTTGCCTCGTTATCGTATGGCATTTAGAGCGGAGTACGCCTTTCTGCACGGCAGAAGGCAATTTCAGTCGCGCACGTGTCGACCGCGATGGGGTAAAGGAGAGGAAAGTGGCTGGTTTCGCGGACCTTCGGAATTACACGCGACAGGCCAGAGCAAAAGTGGCACTGCGCACGCGATCCCGCCGAGTTTTCGTTCGCGGAACGCTACCCTGTCGCGGAAAAAGATCGCTCCTTGGCCCGTTGGATTACGGGCGATAGCGGCACGGAACGCGGGGATCCTTCGAGCAACGGAGAGCCGAGGAAAAAGCGAGCGGGCTTAGGCGCTCGCGTGATGTCCCGGCTAGCTACGCGAACAGAGAAAAGGCGCACAAGCCGTTAGATACGACGGTGAAGCATTTTTCTGGCCGCAGGAGCGAAAGCATGCGAGCGAAACACCGGCAGAAGGTAGAGGAACGCGCGTACCAGCGTTAGTTTTCATAAGACAGGTTTAATTAAAGTTCAGCGTTCAGCGGGCCAGCGCGACCAGTTGTGTCCCACGCGCGATACATTTATGGAAAGGTTCCGGCGATATTTGCGGTACGCCATTCCAGTGTAAAGCCGGTAGCATTCAGCGTGCTGGGGGACGATTCGTAGCGCTGCGTAACAACCGCCGGCGCCGCAAAACGCGTCGCCTGAGCCGTCACCTCGCCGACCGCAAAACTGCCAGCGGAATACCGAAACGCGACTGCGAGTACGCGCACCGGGCATAACCGTGAAACGATACGGGGGAAACACCGAGCGCCCCGAAATAACTGAAACTTTTGCGGCCGTGCCGGCGTAGCGGCGAATACCAAGGATTCTGATGCGTCCGATCCTCGGAGCTACGATTCGAAAGCCGGGCGGCCGATCCTCCGCGATTCCTTGCAGCAGAATTCCTCGCGAGGATCCCCCGAGCCGCGCCCTTCCCATCTCCGGCTCCCTGCGCGCGGCTGTTGGTTAAAATATTAAACTTTCGTCGGCATTGTTGAGCGAGATAAGGTATCCTTCGCTCCCTGCCTCCGCCTAGTATATCGTGGCGGAAGAAGCTACTCCTGCCGCGGTGATATCCTTTCGGGCTTTACGCTTTTAGCTCCGTGAGTCTGGCTTATGTTCGGCCCACGGTGTAATAACGTTAAAGCTCCCTGTATTCCCCGGCTAAGAGACTCCCTCGGCCTCCTCCTCCGGTTATGAAAGATCGTAAAGCCTCGCAGACGGCGAAACGCGGGGAAACAGCGAAGAATCATCGCGTGCCCGACCCACCCTAGGCTTCTTTCCTACCCCGGAGGTGAACGCGGCCGCTCGCGGGGAAAGAAAATTTTCAATTACCCGCCGACGGATGTTGCCGAGGGTAGTCGCGGCGAGCCGAGGGTATGCGGAACAGATCTAAAGTTGTCTCATCAACTTTTCACCGACGTTGCATCGTTCCTGGAAGCACCTTCGCTTATTCAACCATGCACATACCGAGCGACTTTGTCCGGCAGAGAATCGATCGATCGATCCGCGGCACAGCTTGTCCCGCGCGATCGACTCGGCTGAGATCGGCGGAGACGCTCGTTTCCACGGGGCTGGCTCGTAAATGGCGAGGAGCCTTGCGAGTTCCAGTCGAAAGTGGACCGTAAACGGGCGTTAGGTCGCGATCCCCGCGTGAAATCTCGAGCAAGCGGCGAATCCCCGTGTTTCTCGTGTTCCCCAATAATTCCGCGAATTCGAAAGTAGAGATTCGATCGACGAATCAGTCGCCCGGTTGACTCGCAAACATTTACGACAGCAGAACGTACCGGTGGATTTACGAACTGCTCGGATATACGATGCGTGCACGTCCGCGCTCGATAATATCTATCGGAACGCAGTAGGCGTTGGTAGCCGGCATAATCCAAAGGGTTAATTATCCGGTGCTATTAATGCCCGCTAACAATGCGGCTAAATTGCGGGGCCGAATAAAGTACAGGCGCACGGTGCTCGTAATTTCGCGCTTAATTAACGCTCCTCTCCGTCACGTATCTCCTCGAGCCGACCTCCTTCCTGTCGATCCATCCTCCCGGAGGCGCGAGAACGCCTCGCGAATCAAGCGTTTCGAGGTTAACGCGGCAACGGGAACGCGCTAAACGAGCCGCAATTTGCGCGCTCTCAGAGGGGGAGAGGGAGAGAGAGAGAGAGAGAGAGAGAGAGAGAGAGGGCGAGGCGGAAAAGCCGCGAGGGGATGAGGGTATTTTCAGCGGCAGTCTCGACCCCGGTCGGGCCGCGCTTTTCTTTTCGGTACACGAGCCCGCTAAGGAGGGCAAGAGGACGGCGAAAAGAAACGAGGCACCGGTCCCGCTTCGATGGGGAGAGAACGAGAGAGAGAAAGGGATAGAAAGGGGTTAGGAATGAGGGAGAAAAACCGGGCCGAAAGAAGACTGGCGTAGGGGGTGGGTTTCTATTGAGTCGGTCAGCAGCCCGCAGCTGCAATTGAATCGAACGTGCCGTAGGGAAGCGCACTTAGCCGTCTCGCTTGTCTCGTCTCGCTTTCGCCCGTGCCACCGACAGGCACCGACGGCCCACGACAGCCCCCGACCACGGGGAACGACTTCTTGGAGGCGGCTAGCAATAACCGAAAGGGAAATTGCCGCCGAGAGAATTATCGCCCGCAACCCCCGCGCTTCGACGCGAGGGAAACCAATACCGAAGCTTCCACTAGGTCAGCGGATCAGTCGGGCCCTGATGCATTCGCGCGTCCGAACAGATTGGACGCGGAACATTAGAATCCGAACTTCCCTCGGAGTCTCCCCATGATTCGCAGCAAGTGATGATTACCGCGATAGAAACTGCCAACTCGTTGGAGAGTTAGTATTAGCCTCCTAACCGCCGCATACTAACGGCGGCTCGGACTCGTCGACTTTTATGATCCCCAAAGGGTTGCCCTGGCTCTGAATCGTAACCGAGTTAGAGGAGATAAGTAATCCTCGCGGATCTCGTGTATTTCGGTCATGTCACGAAACATGCTTCACGCGGGGCTTCGCCGTGGACACACACGAGTCGGATCCGATTACCCTAACCGGGTTTCACCGTTGTACGGCTAAGAGGATTACCGTTTTCTTACGTGAAGCGGCTCCTGTCGGCGATCCATTAAACCAGACTCGAAGAGAGAAAAGTTGACAGAAAGTGCAGAAGCTACCCTCGAGTGCACCGAACGATCGTTGCCAACCCCCCCGGGGCTTTCGGAAGCGCTGACGTATCGAAATCTGCTGCACGCGATAACGCGCCGCGGCGCTCGGCGTGCACCTGAGAATACACACACACACACACACATGCACACACGTGGCCCATAATAAGCGCAAACCACCGAAACAAGGGTGGTCGTGCTTAAGCGGTGTCTACGAGCTGCCTAAAGCACGTGGCGCAAACTAAGCGGGTACGAAGTTCCCAGCGAGTCCGCTTGCATAATACTGCAGCCAGACGGAGGCAGCAGTCGCGGAAGCGAAAGAGGTGCGGAGAGAGAGAGAGAGAGAGAGAGAAGCAACGGCGAGAAAATCTGCTTCCCCGTTATCGAGCTAAAGGGAGGACGCGATACGAGCGGGAGGGGGATGTGAAGTGGCGAACAAGAGTCGACGACAGAGGTGTGTCTAAGTTACGTCGGATACGCGGGCACGTTTAAATTCCGCTTAAAGGGTCGTTAAGGCCGAATTAGGCGAGCTGCGCCTAGCAGCTAGCTGTCGCGATCACCCTGGAATCCTGGCGAGGCGAAACGAGCCCCGTAACTTTTGAATAATACTCAGCCAGCCAGGATCTCGTCGCTCAAGTGGGCTCGACTGCACCCTTGCCGAATCACCGGACGGCGAAAATGGCCCCTGGGAATATACCTATACCGTGATCCTCGCCCAGTGTCTAAAACCCGGCTAATGGAGAATGGAAAGCGATTCCCGGCACCCGAAACCGAAGCAACGATTTGTCGCCAGCACAGGCCAAGGAACATGCAATATCCGTGAAATCCTTCGGAGCGAAAGGTTCTCGCCCGGTTCACGGGACGAGAAAGCTCCAGGCTCGCGTTTCCGCGCGGGCACGAAGAGCGATCGCGTCGTTAGCCGTGACAAAATAAAACTCAGCACAGACGACAGGAAAATATACGGGGGCCACGGGAAAAATCAGCGCCGGCTATTCGTCAGGGTATTAAAAGGTCCGCGGGAGCGGACAAAGGAAAAATTGGCTGGACGATGCTGTCGTGAACGGTGATGAACAACCGCTGCTGGCATTCGGATGTGCTCGTGTACTCGTGTCTACTGCATTACTCCGTCACCGACGCTCTATCCGCATCCAGGCGTAAATCAATCGCCACGATCAACCTGGGAGCCGTGCTACCCTTTGATCGCTGGATTAAAACGTTTGTTGGACAGATCGGTGGGATGATCGGGAATCGACCCAAGGCGAGAGCCATCTCGCCGTTCGAAACCGACAAACTCTCGAGACGTCCCTTTAATTTTCCAAAGGGGCAAACGAGCCCGATAGCCGGGAGAAGCACGGCTGGAAAAGTTCGTTAGAGAACGAGGACTCTGTCGCGAAAGCAGAGTTGCCGACTGGCCCGGGGTTTAATTACGTTTCGCGCAGAAACACGGTTAAACTGGACGGGCCGGTTTAATTACACCGTTCGCGGCTGTAAAGTGTAAACGCAATAGATGCAGGTCCGCGCGCCACGGCTACGAGGGCGTAATTGAAAGGTTTTATGAAAATCGATTTTCCATAAAGCGGCGCATTGTCACGCTACATTAGCTAGGATGAATCTGCGGGACGGAAGCGTTGCTGTGCCAGCCGCGTCGGATCGCCCTTCGATACCGCGGATATCTAGATTCCCGCTTTTCCCCCGGACAGTATTATTTTTCTGGGGCGTGGTGACCACCCGGGATCGCGTTTCCAGCAACTTCGCCGGGCTCATTAGCGTTTACAACGCGCGTTACAAATACCCGCTGGCGCGGAGGGAGCGCGAGCGGTGAAACGGGCGCGAGCATGGAAAGCGCGGACACGACTTCAATTTCCCTCGTCCGATTCGTAATTACCAGCGGCGCCCCTTTAATTGAGACCCAATAGTGTAAATTAAAATATTGCCCGACCCGAGTGCGCGGCGCGTCATTACCACTCGCGCGCCTCTCCCCTTTCTCCTATAATTAAAACGGTAAATTAACGTATGACCGGCGTCGTTCGCGGAAAAGGAGGATATGTAACGTCATTAGCGTGCTCGCGGCGGTTGTTTGTCGCGCTCGTTTTCATAGGCCCGGTCACAGTAACGATTAATATGATGCGTTCTCGAGTGGCTTCGCGAGGTTATTAAATTTCCCGATTCTTCCCTGGATGAAATCAATCCGTTCGGGTCTGTCTATCGCTATTCCAGCTCGCATGACGCCGAATCGAGGCCGAAGTTGCACGTCAGCGGCTCCAGGGCCGGAGGAAGACCTTCAACTTTCGACCTACGAAACTCGCAAGAAACGGCATCGCGTGCCCGCGGAATCAGCACGATCTCGCGGCGGAATTTTCGATCGGCGCCTAGCGTTGGCGTCGGCACTCGAAGGACAGATGTTGTCTCAGCCTGGCGTTCGGGATTAGGTCGAAAAAGTCGCATAGCCGTTGAATAAATTAACCGTTACGTGACTAGGCCGCCCACGAGGGGGTCGTTTAATATTTAAGTAGCTGCGGATCGCAAGCCTCGCTCCCGGAAGACACGGCCGCGCGCCGAACGTAAATTCAGACGTCCCTCGTTCGGATGGCAACGCTTTCTTCCCTCGTCAGGAGAGAGGAAATTGAAGAAAGTTAGCTGGCGACCCCTGGCGGGTTCCAAAGCGAGAACGGGTTAATATAGGTACCGTTGCAAGTATCGTTAACCATGGAACGAGGGTATCTGTCAAACGCGAACCGGCCGATATTCGTACACTTGGATGATTTACCGATCAATTTCCTCTTCCAGTTGATAGCCGTTCCGCTCTATAAAAACCAGTCGATAAAAATGACGCTGCAACTGTGTCCGGGCAACGATTAAATTTCATTCTTCCCGGTCGTGGCCCGTACGTCATTAATGGCCGAGGTGTCGCGTGTCGCATCTTCAGATCTCGCTTGTCAGCCCGCGCACGGAATAATGAATGTATCGCAGCGCAGAATTGACTCGTAAACAACTCCGCGAATAACTGATGTTTAATCCGAGCGTACCGGCGAACTGCAACCGTCGCTTCATTTTCGTATTCGCCGATTCGGTGGAGATTCGCGGTCAGCTTTATCGGGGCAGACGCGAAACGACCGCGAGATTCGAACAAGTTCGGCCGTGCCAGCAGTTTTTAGTCGGGCCGAGGCGCGGGGGCGTTTCGACGGGCTTCGTATCGGGTCAAGAGAGATTAAACGAGAATTTGGTCGGCAGAAACGCGCGCGAAACGGCCCGTTGTAAACGCTACACCGCCAACAACGTTGCATTTTTCTCTTCGGCACCCATATCCCCCCCCCCGCCCCCCCCCTTCGTGTCTCTGTAAACGTTTAGTTACGCTGCAATTGCGCCGCTGCTCGCGGAGGACACAGGGGCCCTTTGAAAAACGGGCGCGCGGTCTCGTTTCCGGAAAATGGGGCCGCGTTTTACGCGACCGAATGAAAAACTTGCATTACCCAGCGAGCGCTGTCCCATTAAAGCGCGGGGAATAGGTGGCGGGGAAAATGCTACACGTTCGATCGCTGGTTCCAATTAACCGTAATCGCGGGAATTTCTGGCGATGGGCGCCGCCAGACGATCGCTTCCTTCTCCCGGCCCGAAAATCGGAGTGGCACCCTGCTGAATCGCAACTTCCCCTCGCGGCGATTTTCATCCCCTTGCAGGAGCACCCCGGGCGGCGAAACGCAATTTAATTTTCCTCGATTTAATCGTCGCCTGGCGTCCGTCATTCGCGAGCGGATGAACGAAACGCCGTCGATACGCTCGAATTAAAACGCACCGGCGCACTGTGGTTCGAGTATACTACATTCTAGCTGGACAAAAATATTTTTTCGCGAGTTTGGGTTTATATGGGGTTCAAATTGTTAGAAAACAAACCTGATTCGTGTTACTGTTTATTATTTCACTAAAAATATCAATAAAATAAAAATATGACTAATTCAGTAAAGAAAAAAAAAAAACAAAACGATAGTATTGTACGTTAACTATAATTATCAGTTATAACATTATGTCTATTCCTGTAATTTCTGAGATTCGAAGTTTAAAACCTGGTTTTTGAAATCAGTTTTCGCTGCATCGCTATTAAAATAGTGTTTTACTATATGCTCCACGTCCTTCCACGCAACAAGGGTTGAATGTACGGAAAGTAGAGACTTTCTAGTTTTTTTAATCAAATGATCTATCTGCAAAATTATGTTTTGTGAATTGTTTTTGAAACAAAGTTGCAAAACGAAATTTAGCTCCTCGCGAAAACGCAGAAAGTTGCAAACCGGGATTTTATTTCTCAAACACCGCAATTTCATTTGCAACAATGTTGAAAAAAATTTGTCTCTTGCAATTTTGTGCATTTTCGCTGGGCGTTCAATAGCTTACCTGAATACTTACCATATAGTGCACGATCGCAAGGTAAGTAACTAGTTCTGAATCATGAAGGGTGAATTTTCGTTCTTGGGGAACGAAACAAAGTTGCAAACCGAAATTTGGCTTCTCGCGAAAAACGCACAAAGTTGCAAACGGGGATTTTATTTCTCGAACACCCCAATTTCATTTGCAACAATGTTGAAAAAAAATTGTCTCTTGCAACTTTGTGCGTTTTCGCGGGGCGTTCAATAGCTTACCTGAATACTTACCATATAGTGCACGATCGCAAGGTAAGTAACTAGTTCTAGTTAGTAAGTAACTAGAATCATGAAGGGTGTGTGAATTTTCGTTCTTGGAGAACGAAACAAAGTTGCAAACCGAAATGTGGCTTCTCGCGAAAACGCACAAAGTTGCAAACCGGGATTTTATTTCTCGAACACCTCAATTTCATTTGCAACAATGTTGAAAAAAATTTGTCTCTTGCAACTTTGTGCGTTTTCGCGGGGCGTTCAATAGCTTACCTGAATACTTACCATATAGTGCACGATCGCAAGGTAAGTAACTAGTTCTGAATCATGAAGGGTGTGTGAATTTTCGTTCTTGGAGAACGAAACAAAGTTGCAAACCGAAATTTGGCTTCTCGCGAAAATGCACAAAGTTGCAAACCGGGATTTTATTTCTCGAACACCGTAATTTCATTTGCAACAATGTTGACAAATTTTAGGCCTTTGCTACTTTGTTGCGTTTTTGCGGGGCGTTCAATAGCTTACCTGAATACTTACCGCATAGTGCACGATCGCAATGTAAGTAACTAGTTCTGATTCATGAAGGGTAGGTGAATTTTCCTTTTTGCGGAACGAAACAAAGTTGCAAACCGAAATTTGGCTTCTCGCGAAAACGCACAAAGTTGCAAACCGGGATTTTATTTCTCGAACACCTCAATTTCATTTTCAACAATGTTGACAAAAATTTGTCTCTTGCAACTTTGTGCGTTTTCGCGGGGCGTTCAATAGCTTACCTGAATACTTACCATATAGTGCCCGATCGCAAGGTAAGTAACTAGTTCTGAATCATGAAGGGTGTGTGAATTTTCGTTCTTGGAGAACGAAACAACGTTGCAAACCGAAATAAAATTATAGTTGAAGTACAATACTGTCGTTTTGTTCCTTTTCCTTTATTGAATTAGTCATATTTTTATTTTATCGATATTTTTAGTGAAATAATAAACTGTAATACGATTCAGGTTTGTTTTCTAATAATTTGAACCCCATATAAACGCAAACCCGCGGAAAAATAATTTTGTCCAGCTAGCATGTAGTATACTGGAACCACTGTGGCGTTGTGTTAGGTCATGGATGTATCGGCACACCATCGAGCGGATTCTTCACCTCCTCTCGAGTGGACTAATCGCAGCGAACTGCTGATTATAGTAATGAAATTCTTGTTTTTCCTTTGTATCTTCCACATCTTCTGTCAACGAAAGCAGAGGAAAGTAGCAAGTAGCGAGTAACGGGGCAAGGGTGAGAATCCGTTTGAAGGTATCGCGAAACTTCCATCCATTTAGCCTACGCTCTTCGAGCATGCTTCTACTTATTCTTAGGCGGTCAGAAATAACCCTAAGAGAATCTGCCGCGGTATCGACGAACGATTAGAAAACTGGAGCAAAAGTTCAATCTAAATTCACGTCTCGCAAATTGGTCCGCAACTACTTCCAACTACTGCGCACGGCGGACTATAAAGTTAAATGTGGCGTTGAGGATGTCCGTTTTTCTAACGAGCCCGCGTGGCTGGTGACTAAACGTATCCTCCACGAGATTGCGGTCGATTGGACGCCGTTAGAGGCCCGCGGGCTGGATAATCGGCATAATCGAGAGACGGAGATGAAGAAGGAGGAAAGCCGGAGCTGCAGCGAACCGTTTCAGAGGCAAGTGCATAACCGATGGTGATGTTAAGCCGTGACGTAACGCGGTTCAGTAGTCTCGGACGGAGCGCCGCGGGCCAGGCGTAACGGCCTCGTAAATAACTCGCGGGAGGAAAACTCGCGCATAAATTATTGCAAATTGATAGTTGCGGAGTTGGTGAATTATATTGCCGGGGCCCAGCGGGCGAGCGGCAGCGAACGAACCGTGAACGTGCCCTTCGTGCGTTTCCTGGCTGGTATAGGTGTACATACGTCAAAGGGGCAACGAAATCAAGCGTGTGCCGCGAGGTACGCGGGGGATCGATTTCTCAAGCGATCGATCGTGTTCCGTTCCGAGCTCCGAGCTTCTCATCGCCGGACGACCCCCGAGTCCGTTGGCCGTCTTTCATCGGCAGACGGCTGTGGCGATGCTTCGCGCCAAACTTTTAATTAAATTACGTTTTTGCTTTCTTTTTAAAGCTCGCCTTCTTCCCGAACAATTACAAACCCCTAGTAGGGCTGTAGTGGAAAGAACGCGATGTTTTCCAGGGAGCAGTTTCCAAGCGGAGTTTATAAATGTACTCTGCGGCATCCTGCACGCTCAGCAGAAAATTGCTCCAAGATCGATACACCAATTAACCCACTGGAGGCAGCCACGTTAAAAAGAAGCTCGCAGTTCGCGCAATTAACGAGGCATAACTCCAACTCGCGCGGCTCCTCGACTATCGGACGCCGCGCCCCGCCTTGCCCCGCCGCCCCGCGTCCCCAGGCTTGCGCGATCTTTCGAGGGCAATTAATTCAGCTCGAAACGAGACGAGACAGGACGCTGTTCCCGAGTAGTTGCCACTTTAAGCAGCCATCGTGGGCCACGAGCCACTCGAAGAAACGCAAGAACCGCACCGCCGGGTCGGGTCGTTCGAGGCAATCGCGCGAAATAATTGCGCGCCGCGGCCCATCGATCCGGAGGATCCACGGGGCGAGCTCGCGAGGCCGCTGCAAGTTCGTGCGATGATAGCGCGTATCCTTGCGCTGCCCTTAACCCACCCTTCGCGGACCTAACCTGCGCGACTGCAACTTGCATCCAGCATGGAACGAGGCCATGTGCGCTATTAGATCCACCGACGAAGAGGAGGCAGCGAGAGGGTCGACGGTGGGGGTTGGGCGGTGAGGGTGACGCCAAGTTACAGGGGAGAATGGAACCGTGAATCACCGAATTCGTGGTGCATGTGTGACGCATGCAGGAATCAACGTTCTCCCTTCCCTTCACTTGGCCCTTCGATCGCGTTACCCTCTCTGTCGTTTCGATTCGAGAAAAGATTCGAAAGCTCGATGGTTGAACAGCGAAATAAGAGAAAGAGTGGAAACAAGGAATGTCGAAGCTTACCAGGAGCCGGGCAAATCAGTATCCTGTGTTCCTTCTCTGGCCGGGGTGTGGTTCCTTCGCGTACGGGCGGGGCCAGGATCACCCCACGGGATTAAGGACTTTGGACTTGGCTGGATTCGGGAGGAAGCTCGTCTCCGACCTCCGGGTATACGTCGGTTTCGCGTCCACGTATGCGTGTATGCGTGTGCGCGCGCGTGTGCCGTTGTTTCTAGGTGCGCGATCGTAGACGGCGTTTAGCGGGACGCGTGTGTCGTGTGCGGTGTCGTATAGCCTCGTAAGAAAGGCCGCGAAAGACTCGAGGGTGTAGGGACGGAAATGGGCGCGTGCACGTTTCTGTCGTACACGCGAATTGGCGTGTCACTGCTGGCTACTGCGTCCTGGTCGCGCACGTGTATCTCCGAACGTGTCTTGTGTGCGCGAGTGAGTGTGTACGGGGGTGCGTAGGTCGGTGGGCCAGTCGGTCAACGGTGTTTGGAGGTCAGGGGGCGAAACGGGGACTTGGAGGTTCTGTTTGGAAGAAACGGAACAGGACGAGGGGGATCGGCCTAGACGAGGTCCTGCCTTCGCTAGGACATTGTTACTCCTGGTAGCCCGTCGTCACTGAAGGACCCGGCTGCTGCCAGCTCGATCCACCCGTGGCTGGCAGCCACCTCCGCCTATTTCCCACGAGCCGCGATGCCCTGGCCAGCACCCGCCAAGGTCCACACCAGAAGATCCCTTTACGTCTCGCTGCCTCGTCCCTCTTACTCCCTCTCGCCCTTCCGTGGTCCGTCCTCAGTCACGTGACGCATCGCACCGCGACATTGTGCGTGCTACCACCCAACGACCGATCGCGTCACGATTTCGCGTGCACCATCGATTCACCTCGCAACCACGGTTGCCACTGGATGATCCAGCGATGATCCACCCCTTCACCAATTCGCGAGACGCGTACCCGTGCTCCCGGCCTGTCAGCGACCGACTCTTCCGCAAGCTTGGTCTACGAACGCGACTGAACGAGATCCCCGAGATCCTCGACCTTCGACGCGAGGGTTTCGAGGTCGATACGGGGCACGGGGGTGTTTTCTAAAAAAAAATTGTTTCTCTTGCGTTCTACCACCGACACTACCACCTCAGTGACGTACCACGCGAATCGCACTCCGTTCGTAGCACTGTCCGACACCGTCGCTCCAGTCTTCACCCCCTTCCGTCAGTCACAGATGCATTCCTCCTCTGACGTCGCGAAACTGGCGTTCGCGTTCTTGCTTCTCTCCGCACACAGCCGCAAACCCACGCCTCCGACGCAGCCAACGATCAACGAATCGTTCGCGCCGAATGATTCGCGCGCCTCTAGTGATAATGCCCCAACGACGCCGCCTACCCTGAGGGTGCGAATCGCCGAGCACTCGCGCTTCTGCACACTAGATTTCAGCGGAGAAATCGCGAAGAACGCGTTACACACCGCGAGGGAGTAGCTGGAGGTACCGCTTGGCTGGCGGTGGTGCGCGGCGCCATGACAGTGTTGGATCCTCTACTACCGCCCCCACCAAACAACCCCCACTGTCGGCGCACTCTCTCAACCCCTCTTCTCCCGGCAAATCCCCTTCGAAAACCCCTCGACACCCCGCCAGCCCCGACTTCTGCCTCCTCCGCCACCACAGATCTGTTCCATTCGCCCCGTTGTACCTCGTCTTCCACCCTCCTCGCAGCCCCCTGACGTCCCGCACCCTGGCTCGCGCTGCCTCGGCCCCACCAACGCAATATTGATCGGGCGGAAGGGCGGCATCCAAGCTCGTAACGAGTTCCAGAGGTGCCCTGGCCACGTCCCTCGTGTCATCTGCCACGAGCCACCCGTTTTTTTCCATCTTCCCTCTTACCCCCGTGCTTTCTTGCTTTTTTACCCTCACCCGTAAGGGATTTGTCGCGTTCGCCCCGCGAAACAGATTTTTCCGCCGGCGTTCTCGGACGTTTTTTCTTCCCCGGCGGTCTACCGTGTCTCTAGGTGACAGATTTTTTCCCCCCAGACCGCACGTGGATCGTCGCGTGCACCCGCAATGGCCAGAGTCACCCCCGGCTGTCACTGCGCCCGACCGAAATTTTCCCTCGGCGGACGCGCTGCACTCGATCCGCGGCTACGGGGTTGGATCCGTTTACAGCCTTTCGCGAGTCGCTTCGCTACTTTTGTTAGACAAACAGATAACGGACGGTCTCGCAGAGCTCTCATAATAATTTGATTTAATCCCTTCTGGTTTAATGGAGAGGGCGACCGACGCTTTTCAGCGTTCGCTACTCCGTTTGCCCGCGGTCTTTCCAAAAATTAAACGTTCAAGTGATTTCTTCCCTCTCGTCGCCTTCGCTATTAGACCTACCCCGCGAGTAACGCGACTTTCTCGAAGATGATACACAGAGCGATGAAAGTGGACACCGTGTAAACTTGCCCGCTTGGCAATGCTTTGTGCGGTTCAAGTAATAAAGCTCGTAATGAATGTAATGAAATGCAGGTGACAGGGAAGAAAGAAAGGTATGCGCTTAATTAACGGTCAACAGAAAGCTGTTTACTCTCACCCCGAGTATGCACCTAAAAAGACCGCATTGCTTAAGGGATGACTGGAATACTTTCGCCGAGCGGCCGCGGCTGCCGCAAAGGAGCACCCAGCCGGAGTCCCAACGAAGCTCTGGACCAACTGCCGTGTTAAATTTAATTAAGCACGCACAGGTTCCTGCGCGGTCGAAAGTAAGGATGCCCGGTCGTAATTTATTCATCCTCCGCGGGACCATCGCTCGCGCCACGGCATATCATCCTGCAGATGTTCGAACAAATGTATTCTAGTCGAACGAGAAATGTACGCGTGGAAAAATTTATCGCCACCCAACCGGAGTGGCGTATCGCTGGACATACTTGCTCAACGAGCTCGTCACGCTTTCATCCATATTAAATGACGTAACGAATATTTGCTTACTTGTCCCAGTCTTTTCCGAAAATCCCCCGTTCGCTGCTCGTCAGTGATCCCTTCGCATCGGACAGAAATTCGAGGCTCGCCAGAGCGCAGACGTGACAGAAGTCGAGCAAACTCGCTGCGAGTGGCTCGCCGAGATCAGCTGTCTTGGAATTAACATGCATCCACGCGAGTGTACATGCCGGCATTAATAATTCAGCCGCGTGACTTTTCGCAAGATCAAAGGGACCACAGAAATTCCACGGCTCATCGTGCTGGGAGCGGTAATGAACGCGGATGAGAGACGCGTCTGTCCTCCGTCGTCGATGGTTTCATCGCAGGCGTCGAGGCGCTTCCCCGGGAAACTTTTCTGTGCCGCGATACTCGGCTGCGAGGTCGCGAAGACGTCGACGTCGGCTAGAATTGTCTCGAGCTACTCCCACGAATGGAGAACTTTTCGGGAGGTCGAGAAAATTTCGCGCCTCGTTGCCTTTCGTTATCTGGCTGACTCCTAACTCCCTTCAGCGCGCTCGGAGCACGCGAAAACGCGCAAACGCGCCCGAGCAAAGTTTGCGATTATCGCGAGACCGTGCGCTTCCATGCAGACCCCGCCGCGCGTCACTCTGGGGGGAGGATCTTTGATTATTTTGAATCCGACCGAGAGGCAGACGGCTTTTCACCGTGTCCCTTTAATTCCCCGCGCGAGCCTATCGGAGGGAAGTAAGACGAACGACGTACGAGACAAGAATGGAAAGGGTTGGACCCGCATAATAGATAATAACGAGATACGACGCATCGTTGGTTCGCGTAGCTTTTGACACCTGATCCCCTTTCTCGGTAGACACAATGCCCCTCTGTTAACCAAGCGCCGTTCAACCCTCCAGACCCACGTAAGCTCTGCTTTTGTCTGGGCGGCGACGAAACGAGTGCCTCGTAACCCTTAAATAATACCGGCCGCCTGGCTTACGTCGGTATCCAACGTCCCAGCGAGGCGCTCCTCTCTCGCGCAATCGCCAATTTATCTGGGGCCAGTGATAAGGTGCACCTATCGTAAAGAAGGAACATCGCTACGTGGCCAGAGAACAACGCGCAGATCCACGGATTAACGATAGGGGTAGCCTGGCTAGATCGCGGGGGGGGGGGGGCGGATAAAAAGTCACGTAACGGAAGTACGGTTAATTCGGGATTCTCGAATCGCGTTTCGCCCCGGTTATCGAGCCGGATGATCCATGATTCATCCCCCTCTCTAGCGACCGAGCGCCCAGATCCTTCGCCACCCCTAAATAACGAGCGGACGCATTGTTCGAAGTGGTATCTAACGGCGTGCAGAGAAACCTCGTAAAAACCGTTGCGTTCATGCATATGCAAGCGTCGTAAATTTATGCGGGCGTTCGTCCCGTATCTTTATTCAGATTCCAACTGTATCTCCCTCGGTCCTTCTTTTTCTCTCTATTTAAAGAGGGAAAAATATAAACGAATAGCGACGTAACGAGTGGAAAATACGAGGTCTCGATAAATGAGCGGTCGAGCAGAGGAGTTACGGGATTATTATTCCGTTCCCGTGGATCTTTTTCCATCTCGAGCGACGCTGGATCGATGGGCGCGATCGCGTGCGTTATTAGGAGAAACTCACCCCGCGAGTCCGTTCGGCTGGATCCAGAGAGACGCTTTGGGATCTGAAACAAGAAGATAACAACGGTTAGTTTCGGGGATAGGATAGCCGGGCTACCGGCGCTTGGAACTTTTGCAATTTACAGTCGCGGAAAATTCCCGTAAGGGCGATCGCGTGACCAAAAGGAGGTGGGTTAGGGGTTGCCGGAAGCGCACAGCCACCGGGGGTGGACGTTGCCCGTTGCACGTCTTTCCAGGGCGTGAAGGAGAGGAGGAACGCTGGAACGGCCGGTGTGGGACAAAAGGGAAAAACTAAAGCTGCGCCGCGAAAGTCCGCCGTCTCTCCGGAGACTTCGGAAATCCTATTGTATCCGGGTTTAATCGAGGAACGACGTCGAGCTCCGTCAGGACATCTTACTCCAATCAGAAGGAGATAATAGGGGCCGAGCGGAAGGCCATCGACCGATCTCTAATCGACGTCGACAGATAAGCGAGGGGGCGGAATTTCTTGCGACGATCCCGACTGGATCACGACCATCGAAATTTCTCGCGGTCGCTCGACAACGAAACCTGTCTTCGAGTCGAATTACACCGACGGGACTTTCCAGCTTTCGTGGGACACGGTAGCGCAACTATCGTAAAATGGGACTTTCAACTGTCTCGCGATTACTCGCGTAATGCACCGAGAATCGGGAGACGTACTTCTGGCGCGGGGAAAACATTTCCCGGTTCATAGAGACGCGAATCGGAACACGACATTACGCTTCATACTTTTCACTCGCTGATATTGCCGGGAGTCAGAGCATCGCTGCCGCGACTCGACTCGCTCGGCAGAACGACTCTTTCATTAACTTGAAATCGTCGCTTGTAGAGAGTCGCCGGTGTTGTTCGCGTAGCCGTAGATTATCCACTCGAATTCGCCCGCTGCGTTTCCTAGGAAATTGGGTTGGTTGACATTAATGCGATGCTCGCGGCCCGACCACCCGGCAGTTCCGTCGCTGAGACGCGTTTCCGGCAAGGACCGTCGACCATAAATTGCTAAATACCCGCACTTAAAACGAGCCAGCCAGTGGCCGCGGAAGGAAAGGAAAACTACATATATCGTGCCCCGCTGAAACCCGTCACCACAATCCGAGCAGCTTCCTCGCGAGCTCAGTCGTACAGAATAAAGTGGAAGAGGAGCGAGGAGACTTAGGTTCGTCTGCTCGATCGGGACCGAATGAAATCTTATAAATACAAGTCTATTAGGGCGGAGAGACGCGTGCTATACATATACGCGTGCGCGGGGATCGATAGTTTTGCAGAGTTTAATATAAATGTCATGCTGGTATTTTCTGCTCACGCGAGCGGGACGAAGAGGGAGACAGCCGACGGAGACGGGGATGAGAGGGGAAGGGAGTCCTCGACCTCTTAGGGGAACTAGTACAGCGAAGCACGGCGCCCTGTCGTGCAGCCGAATAAATACGACTTCGCCGATATCCGCCAATAAAATACGACGTCCCATAAATCTACATAAAGCTGTAATGATTGAGAACCGGACGGTAACGGGATCGGAATCGACCGCTGTATTAAACTTTAAACGAACGTCCCCGGAATTGCCATCGCCGTAGCATTAAGCAAACATCCGGCGGGGTTCAGCCAGAAGGGAATCTCGCATCCTCTCCCAAAGAACGAGTCCTGGCCAACCATCAATCCAGCTGTAAGCCGAGTCCCATTAAAAATAAACAGATTTCTCGTGGTCCCCAGCCCTGCTCGTCATTAATCCACCCTCGTCGCCTCTCTTCTAATCCGTAAGAACGCGCGCCGAGGCTGCCTCGTTTGCATGTTTCCCTCTTTTCTCTGTTCCCGGGAGGAAAAGACAAGGTGTGCAGGAGCATCCACCCTCTTCGACTATTAGCCCCCCCCCCCCTCTCTGCCTCTCGGAGGACGCGACACGTCGAAATTGGCCCTAAAGCTGTACGGCGGGAGCCGCATCAGCTCGAAAGGGTTTGCTCGGGACCCTAGAATTTAAGGCGCTTCCACGGAGGGGCACGTAGGATCGGGAGAACTGCCACCCCGAATCTAATCGTCTACTGGTTTCCAGGAAACCATGGAACGACTACGAACGTCACGTCGAGCCGAGCTTCAATTTAATTGTTCCCGCTCGTGGATCCGTCCGCGACTATCGTCTGCCTTTATTAGCGACGGTGTTTGATTCTCGAGGTCCAACGGTTCTCCCACTAGGAATTCTTCAACGGGAGCCTTTTATTCTCGGCCAAGTAACGAATAACCATAAAACTGCGCTGGAAAAACTGCGATGCATCGCGGCGGGCAGATCCGATTATCCTATCGACAGGTTTGTAGAATCCGTTGGAGCGCGGTTGGAAATGTGACGATCGATGTTGCAGCCCGTAATCTGTCGATTAACAAAACGCGAGCGAACGTGCCGGAATTCGATCCGGCGAAAAAGCTTGCGACGAATGGATAAATCGTACGACCTGCGGATCGGAGTGCAGGCGGGCGGCCTCGGCCTTGCGACGCTTTCGAAAGAGCATCCCGCTTGACCGCTCCCGGATTCGAGGAGATCAATAGCAAGAGTCGCGGCGCGAACCAGCCGGTCCGGCGTTCGTTCAGGATCCAAGAAAAGACCCTTCGGATCGCCCGGGGGTCCTTTACCTTCGTCTAAAGATAGCGGATGGTGGCAGGTCGGAAGCGGTTGCCTCTAATTTTACTCCAAGTCCGTGGGTGAAGGCGAGTCGGCCGGCGGTGTGGCATCGGTAACCAAGAGGTCGGGCCGGCTGATCGGACGGCAGCTCTAATTTTAGATAAATCCATCCGACAGGCGATATTAGTTGGAGCCGGTGTGGCTCGCGTATATAGTATACATGTGAACGCACACGGTGCCTCCAATACACGTCGGTCACCTAATAATGCAGGTGAAGGTGCACGCGTACATGTAGCTGGCTTGGCTAGCCGAGCTCCTCTCCTCTCCGCTCCTCTCTCTCTCTCTCTCACTCTCTCTCTCTGGTCTCGCGTACGTCCACCACGTCTGGCTGTGTACGGAGGCCCGTGTACGAGCATCGAATTGCTCGGCAGGAAATCGATGTCCCTCTGGACGGTACCAGGCCGGTACCAACCGCCCTAGGCTAGGCTTCCACTACCAAAGGAGGACGAGGACGCGTACGTGTAGAACAGACGGACCGTGAATGAACGCTTTCGGCGAATAATTGTTTAACAGACACGTATCTCTCGAGTCTAGAGCAACGAAGGAGAAGCATGAGACTTTTAATGCATCGAGCGTGAATGACGAGTGTCTGAGGCAATGTGCAAGAGGGTGCGCGTTCGGGGATGAATTGATGGGAGGCGGGTGGAGGCGCGTCCTTTCACCGTAAACTTCTCATTTTTCCTAGCTCCGAAGCTAACTACACGGCCATCTTTTCACGGGCAGAACAAGTAGTGGCTAGTTAAGCTTTGAAATAAGGTTCGCCAAGCGCCGTTCAGGTCTGAACGACGCGGAATAGAGGGTGGATTTTTCGGTGGAATCGCGAACCGTTCGATCCCTCGTTCGTAAACAGAGGTATGCAAATCCTGCGGCAGCCGTGTTCACTTTCCTCCGCGCGAAGCAAGCCGCGAACGCTCGGGAAGCCAACCGAGTGCAGGGCGGGGGCGCAGCTTGCCAAAATATTGTTTCGCTTCTTGCCCGTTGGGAGAATCGGTCGGGGAGATTATTCGGTGCGCGCGTACCGCGACGGAAACCGTCTGTCGAGCTTTCGAAGCACACCGGCGAATCCCAGATATTCGGGTCGGAAAATCGGGTAAATCCAAATTTATTCTACGCGCGCAGCACCCGCGTTTCCGATAATTTTGTTTACACGATTCTCCCTCCGTCGTGCACAGTCTTTGTGGCTCTATTCTCTGCGGCGGCTTTTGACCGCGGAGACGCGCAGATGCCTCCCAGCCTCTTCGATCCGGAGTTCTCGTTTCCGGGAAACTGGCGATATTTATCCTTGCAAACACTCCCGACCCTCCGGTGAATCGAATATGTATCTCGAGAGATTTCGAAGCTATTAGATGGAAATCTGATATCGCTTGACATACGTTAACCGAATTTCGGGACGAACGCCGGAAAGATTGTTGAGAGATAGGGGGCTCGGGTAACGAAGAAGAGAGGAAAAGAGGCGGGCTCGAACGAACGTTTCATTTCGACGCTCTGCCGTCGTCCCCGGAAGCGGGAAATGGAGCTGGAGGCCAACGAGACCACCGAAATGCAAATGAATGGCTCGGTGCAGCGGCTACAACCTCGTACCTGACGTTCGTGGCCGAATCCCACGAGCGATGGATTTCATGTGGCGGACGCGCGTCCCGCTGCTCGACTCATGTGCTACTGAGAAAAGTGCGGCCAACACGCAGCCACCGCGCGCAGCAAGTGAAATAACCATGAAACTGCACCGACCGACGCCGCGACACGCTGCGAGTCCGGATGCGGCCGAATACGCGCAAATTAACAAATACCTCGAGCGTCATGTATGAACGCGAACACAGGATGCGTCCCTTCCGATGCCAGAGAAAGAAACTGTACCGTGGATGAAAGGGTTGCCCCCGAGATTTCTTAAATCCAAGTAGCGGGTAGAAACGTGGACGTTGACCGACCTTCGAGTAATTGCTGATCGAATTACCGTCGGCCCCGACGACCGCCAAAGGATTCCCCGGATTCCGTAAGACCGGAAATTTAATTCCGAAATCCGTCACAAAGAACCACCGGCCAATGGGATTAACGAATTCGACGAAAGACTTCTCTACCGTAGATTCTCCCTTTCGCCTTTACTCTTCTTTTTTTTGTTGTTGTAATTTCATCGCAGGTAGCTCCGCGATTGGTCCGCGTGGTGGAAACGATCGTCGTCTTGTTTACTTGTACAGTTACGTACGAGAGCCGAGAAATTAATTGGCGTTCGAAAGAGCTAGCTACGTACGTGGAATCCATACAATCCACTTTCCAGCCGATTAATGCGCGCCCGGGCTAACGAGCTTTATTAAGCAGTCTAATGAAATCCAAAGTTATCGAATAGGGAGGGTAAGAGAGTCTGGAGCAAGCCCGTAACTAGGAGGCACCGGACACAGCCAGCCACGATACCCGAGTCTCTCGCTTCGGAGTTACCGGCAATTCGATTCGGAAGGGCTTCGTCGGAGATCCATGGTTCGCGGAGACCGAGTTAGAGGCGGCTTCGACGAACGGAAGAAGAGGAGAGAATGGGACACAGGGAAAAGGAGAGAGGAAGAGTAGGTTGGGCGGGTGGCGCAACTACCAACTGGCTCGACCACGAGAGTTTCCCTCTAACTCACAGAAATTCCACGGTATTAATTTATCTTCGTACCTTTGCTTTCCCCTACCTTATCCCCGTCGCACCGTCCCGCGTCCGCGCCAGTCCCTTCTTCCATCGATCAATGTGTCTAGGGTATGATGCGCGTTTTAAGTACTTCATCCCTCGTACGTACGTAGGTACGTACAGGTATTTACAATATCCTCGCTTCCGTTGTGATACGCGGCACGTGTAATTCTCCGCACAAGAAGGCGCGAGAAGAGACACAGGGAGAGACGCCTTTCCGCGGGATCCCTCGGACGCATCGCGGAGCTATAGACTTCACAGCCCCAAGTCGGTGCATTTCTCTTTATGCACTCCCCGGCTCTCGTTCCACCACATAACTTACAGCTTTTCACCTAGCCCACCGTCGGCGGTAAATATTCCTTCGCGACCAATTTCCATTTGCGAGTCGGGTCCGCTCGCCCTTCGCGTCGCTGCTCCCCTTGTCACTCCGCCACAAGCTTTCCTTTTCTTTAAGTAAACCCACGAGGTCCGACGGACTAAGCTGAAAGTAAGAATTAAAAGCTGGGTTCCCAGCTTTTGCCAGACGCGTAGGAAACGAGTGTTTACTGGAGGAACGTGTCGGGAACCGCGAGATAATGCACGCAACGCGCCGCGCCGGGGCTCGTTAATTGCGACACTCTCCCGCAACCTTTCTCGCCGACCCAAGAATCGCGTACACGTTTCGATCTTGCCCACGGTGTTCGATGAAACCAGACGAAACAGCTCCCCGGAATCGCTGCGCTCTTCACGTTTTTTACCACCCCCACCCCGGCTATCTCCTGCCGAGTGCAATTTTTCAACCAGTCGGAGGATTATTCTCGCGTTTCGAGCCAGCGCTGTCTATTTGCGCTTCTTCTGCGTCTGCCGCATAAGTTACGACTCGCCGTTTCGCGGGGTAAATACATCATTCCACCCCCCCCCCCCCCCACCTCTCATCCAGCCAATTTCTGCTCGCGAGTCGCGCGAGATTTACACGCCTCGCTGGTCAACGTGTTCGAATTACGAGAACGAAATCAGCGTTTTTCCGAGCTGCTCCTTCGCTGCAGGCTAATTCGTTGGAGCATCCCAACGCGCGACTCACTCGAACGGTTCGCGAGATCTTCGAGGGCGCTGCTTCAGCTCGTTCGCGGAATTAAATGGGACTGATAAAAATATGGGACACTGGAAGCAGCGAGTAAGAGATTAGTTAGAGATTAAAGAAGAAGATAAATGAAACAGGGAATCGTCGTTAACGAGGCTGCGACGATCGAGTGGCGAAAACGCTACCAACACAGAAACGTCGACAAGTGCTCCGGCAAAAAAAGCAACCCCCATTTTTATTTTTGCCCCGAGTGTTCTGGAATACATCGGCGTCGCGGCTGCATCGGTGAATACGTCGATTGCGTTTCGTTTCCTGGATAACCGAACTCGGCTGGGAAACGAAACCCAGGCCGGGCTGGAAAGAGTCAAAAGGAGGATTACTGGAAGCTCGTACACACGGTGTCTTTGCAAAAAAATCGAGGGAGTCTCCGGCAGCGAAGATACGCAGGTGTTTGTGGCTGAAGGGCTCGAGTCGCGCCCTTTGTGCGCGATAATTTCCTTCTCCCCGCAATCATTTTCGTTTCCACGGCAAATACTTTAATCCTTTCTGTGCGCGCGCTCCGCGAGAAATGGGCTAGTGGATTTGTATACGTCACCTTTCGAGCGGGAACGAGTCGAGAAAAATTTCCATGCAAATGTACCCTTTTACCGCGCGGCGGAATGGTAAATGAATACTGGATGGAAAAACGCGAAGGGCGGCCCGCTCCACCGGCTCTCTTCTCCTCCTCCTTCCCGTGCCTAACCCAGAACTGCGAGCTGAAATTTCGCGAGCGATGCGACGCGTTTGAATTATTCGCGCCTCTCCTTCTCCCCCCCCCTCCCGCCCTACCTCTTCCAGCCTTGTTTAATATTTCATAAACCCGTATACTTATACAGCCATCCAGAAATCTTGAACTAGTGAGATAAGCGACTGACGTACACCTACGCATTCTTTCGATCTCAATTCAGGCAGACCTGTTGGAATACGAGGGGGTGGCAATTGTACCGCAGAGCTGAATACACCACGGATACTAAACAAGTTCATCTCCGCGAGAAGCATTAGTCGGAACGTGAGAGACAACTCGACGTTAAAGGCAGTTTATCCGGAAGGGAAGTTTGTAAAGTTTCGTTGGTTGTTCTGGAATCACAGGAGGGAAAGCCACCCCCTCGAGATCTCCCTTTCCGCTCGCAATATTCTTTCCCTCGTTTGATATCGCAGAACGGATAATCCCCCCGGTCTGAGTCCCGACGATTCGAGACCCGTTCGGGGATCAACATCGGCGATACCATCGCGGATTAAAGGGGAGGCGGTGGCGCGGAACCGAACCAAGGAATCGGAAAGGTAAGAGGGAGAAATAGGCTGGATGAGGCCGGAGTTACGGAGCAGAGGCGGGGACGCGCGAAAAAGATGAACGGGAGAGAGCGCGTGCACGTTTGTTTGATACTTGTAGATTTACACACACCTACGCTGGGCGGTGAATCTAGTAGGAACGCGTTTGCACGAGAAACGGGAGATTTCGCTGTCAGCGGGACCAGCCCACTGCTCACCTTCTTTCTTAATTACCGAGCTGGCTCGTACATTCGTTTCGCGGCTAGGGGGTTGGACGAAACGTTTCCAGCCCTGGCTGCCTCTTCATCCCACCGACCTGACGCCTCCGTTCTCCTCTCGCCCCCCCCCCCCTGCCCGTTGCTTTTCGAAACAGCGCCGGAAGCGCGAGAACGTTGCACACATCACACACGGGAAACACGGGGTTTTCGTGGATGCTGCCCGCGCGAAGCGGTTCGTTTTGTTCGAGCCGGGCCACGCCTTTGTTGCTGGGCAACCTTCGGCTGTAACTGCAGGCTTTCACGCAGGAATTTCGATGGAAAGCGCCGGGGCAACCGGGGCTCCGTGATCCAGAAATAGAAGCCGATCTGGAAGAAGGGGGTATCGTCGGCGTATCGAGCTCGCGAGAATGCATTTTCGAGAGGCGAAGACACCTCTCGGCCGGCGGCGCCTATTTACGGGACGGGAAGCTTCCGCGGCCGTAGCTTGGCACGGGCGAAGTCGTAACGCGTGAAATGGGCCGTTCACATCGGCGGAGAATTATCGCGACGTTATTAACGCATCAGGTATGAATGGTGATATGTAGCGTACCGCCGGGAGTCGGTGCTCGGAACCGGGACAACGTTATTATGCGTTTCGACTCCGGGATAAATGTCCGGAAATTTTAAGCCGATGGAGCGCCGGAGCGAACCCGTCGGCCGCGTAGCTTCCAATTTTCCACAGTCACGGGCGCAACTTTAATTCAGTGAACTCGCGGGGAGCGGGCGCACGCGCTCGGAGAAGACTAATTCCCGCGAGAGGCAGCGGAATTCAATGCTCGAACTCGCTCGTTGTCCCGGTTTATTTCTGGCCTCGCGTGTCTCGGCGGCGGAGTCGATACAATGCCGGCCGCACAATCGCGTCTTTGATGTAATTTCCACTTCTTCGCCGGCGCGCGGCGGCAAGACGCGTCTACCCCCAACAACGAACGGCTCGAACCGCTCGTCTCAAGTCGGCAGGGAGCTTTCATTGTTGTCTGCTCCGTGTTTCCGGATGCGGGGGCGCGAGAGGCACGTAGGAAATTACGTTGCACGTCAGAACGCGGTTTCGCGTTGCAGCCAGCGGTTTCGCCGACGATCGACGGAGAACAGGCTGAGGGTCTGGGGGAGCAAAGGGGTGCTGGGAGAGATGGGTAGAGGGGAGAGAGAGAGAGGGAGAGAGTGAAACGAGTCTAACTCCCGACGAGGTTCGCGAAATTAAGCGACAACGATTGTTGGCCTGAATCGCGGTAAGCGCGAGGATGCTTTACGTGCATCAACTCTCCCCGGGATGAACGCTTTCCCTATCGTCCTGAATTCGTCGCGTGAAACGTTCTTGTCTGTCCCTTTCCATACAACCGCACGAGCTACTCAACACGAACCCCGAGTTCTTTTCCTCGCGTTAGAACCATGCCAGATGACACATGTGTTGTCGCATTTTCTCGATGTGAAAATTGTTTTACAAGCACAGTGTCCACTAGTAATTGATCCTGTCCAGGAGTCGACAGAAGCAGCTTTCTTTTACTCGAGCTCGTCAACGAAGAAACTCGCCCCTCGGAATTGCGCCTCGGTAGAAGAGGCGAGATGGGAGCAATCTTTAAACAAGCCTCGTAAAACTCGGATGACCCGGTCTCTCGTATGGGTCATAAAGCTCATAATAAAGCTCGTAAAGCTCATAAAGCTGTGCTACAGTGTATGGCGGAGGAAGGGGAGCGTGCAGCCGCGGGGAGGGCTGGGAGGATTTGCACCGGGATAGACTGTCCGTTATTCATGCTTAGTCCACTGGAATGAACGACAGTTACGTCACAGTCGTTCGTTAGAAAAGCCAGTGGAAATCGAATACGCTCTTCCAGTAGAGGCTTCGAACGATTCTGCCACTTGGGACTGATCGTACCTACCTATAACGAAACTGTCTGGTAAATCAGGTCCACTAATTTTGCGACGAATGCATTGAAAAGTACATCGAGAAGTCGTCGTTGGAGTTTCGACGAATCGAATGACCGCTGGGCAAAAAGTTGCGCGAATCTTTTCTGCGCTGCAGGGATGAAAGTTGCTGTGACCGCGGGCAAGAGGAATGGAGTCATCGTAAGAGGAGTTTCCGCGGAATCATTGGAATTTCGATGGAGACGAAACTTAGACCAGCCATTTGGAAGTCAAATTTTACCACGATCCGGCGCCTAGTTCCCGCTGGCTCTCGCGCGGGCGAAAAAAGGCAGATAAAGTTCGGAGTCTCGACGGGTGAAAGCGTAGCGATAAAGCGCGTCGCCGTGGAGGACTCAATTTTAAGATCGCTAGCTGGAGATCGATCGCAGAAAATCGTTCGTCGGATTTTCCAGCACCGACGGCGGCCCCGCGTCAAAACGTTCGAAAATTCGACAACCGTTCACCAGCGTCACAAGCTTTTTTATCGTCAATTTTTTCGTTGCACGTCACCGGAACGGATTCAATTTCCACGATATCGCGACTCTCCGTATCGCTGGTAAATTATCGAATACACTCCGGTATCTGTTTTCAGGAAAGTTTACAGTTGAAGTTTGAAGGCCAATAAATTCACCGTATCCCGTGCATTGGCAATCATTACCATAATCACACTGCAGCGAGAGATACAGAATTGGTTCGATACTAACTAGGATATCGTCGAGCAGGTGTATCAGCTTGCTGGCCGTTACGCGACATAACGATCCTCGCGTTTGAAAGCATACGCACGCGTCGAGTGTAGCGCAGTTGCGAGAATAATCGCCGTTTAAACGCAGAAGCTGTCGAATTCAGAAATAAAACGGCGTAGGTACAGCTCGATGGTTGCTTTTGTTCGAAAGTTTTGCCGACCTATTCTCCCATCCCTTTTCCTCCCTGTGCTCCCCAGCGGAGGATAACAATCCCCGTGCCGGCACGTTCAAGTTCGCCAAAAGGTACGAACGCGGAAGGTGTACTTTGCATCTTCGGAATGCTCGATTCAGGAGCATCCGCCGTCTCGGGGAAGAAGAAAAGTACCTGCTCCTTCGAAGCGAGACCTTTATCGCGGAAAAGTTTCCCGAAACCAGCTGCGAGGGATTCCTCCGCGTTCCCTCTCGCTCTTGTAATCGCAATAACCCACCCTGCCGCCTTCTACGAACGCCCTTCCAGGTAAAACTCTGGCCTAGTCTTTCTCGCGAGCTTCCAAGTATGTATCGTATAATATTCGCCGCCACGATCGAACGGGCCACCCCGCCGGGCGGAGACGAATTATTCGGAGCGAAGTCATTTAGATTCCCGGACGATGTGCCGACGCGTGAATAATTCAATGACGGAGAGCCGCGTCGCGCCGGTGTCTGTCGAGCCGTCGTGCCAATTCAGACCGTTATCCGATGTCAACGGGAATTATTAATAACGCTAACGCGATCGTCCTCCGAGCCGGCGGTTATTCTAGCCACTAGCGCGCGATCTTTGACATCACCGTGACTCCGGCCGACCAGCGTCCAAATCGAGCCAATCGGGACGGCGGTCTCGACGCGGCAGCTCTCGATCGATGAACAACCCCCGAGATTCACGCGGTCGAGCATTTTTAATTATACCCTGCGGCATGCTTTTTAACCGCGCCGCTGCTCGTTCGAGTCCATTCGCTATAATTCCTCCCTTATAAACGTCATTTACTGCCATCGTGTAGGTTATTAAGCAGTCTGTGATGATAAATGCGCGCAAAAGCAGAGGGCATTTGACGTACCGTGCATGTCCCCTGGCTGATGCATTTCCAATGCCAGCCAGAAGCGATGCAAGTGATGGGAACAACCGATGGAGCAGACAGCCACCGCTACCTCGACTTTTGCAGCACAATATCCACGCGATGTAAACCGCAGTTTGACTGTTACGCGTCCTCCTTGAATCCTTTGTCACTTCTCGCAGAATAAACTCGTAGCTACGCTCGATAGAGCAAGAACCGGCCGATCGCCGATGTTCGAGTGGAACGTATAAGCGCGTCGAGCGCGTACCGTAAACTGTTGAGCGATAATGCGAGGCGATACCCCCCCAACTAAATCGAGTTTCATTGCACGATAGAAGTTGACCCCTGAATCCCCGCGTGCCGCTCCCCACTATTCGCTTGAAAACAGTCTTGTTTACCCCGCCGGATACGGAATCGTATTAAATTATACACAGTTATTACGCACGGCGCGGTCGAATTAATAATGTAGTCGCCGGCCACCGTAAACTCCGTTAATATTCTGTTCGGTAAATTCGATCACACGCGAGCTATAATCTCAGCCGCGCCGAATCTGCATAAAAAAAAGTGCAAGAGGATTCAGCCCGGTTTCCTCTTTGCCGCGACAAACGTTTGTTCGCGATTAATATGCGCGAGCGACACGCGAAATGGAAAACGGGTCAAGCGGAAACACGTTTACGCTGCAGATTGTAATTCAATTACACAGATTTAATATTGCGCGTAATGATAATATTATAATTTATGTTGCCGCTGGGATAGGCGGCGTTCTTCGCCCCACCATCGATCTGATAATTATTCGCGATAGTTTGTCTGTTGTTTGTTTGTAACGGATACATCAATCCAGTGCAATAGGTTACGATTAAAGTCTCTTTACTCAGAGGGGAGGAATAAAAGTGGGGAATGATTGTGAATCGTGGAATTCATAGGGGACTCTGCTAGGTCTTGGAACGATGGTGTTCAAGCATGCACGTGCACGAGCAGAGGTATGCCTACACCTAAGTAAAGCGCACCCTGGTAACGGTAGTACGTTTCAACCTGCTGGCCCCTTGCCATACCTTTAATCCGACACAGTATTAACTTGAGCATACCATGGCTTTGGGCGTGTAGCGCACAGCGGCTTCGCGAGCGGAGCCAAGCCGCCTGTGCACGCTCGCGAATACCCTCGAGCCGCGAGATGGTGCGAAAAGACCGTCGAGCTTTATCACCGGCTTCCATCTCGGGAATTCGTTATCGAGCCAGGACCGAACACGCGCTCTCGCTAGAGTCACGCCAGGCCCCCCGAGAGCGTTTATTAATTGATAAGCCAACGAATTTCCTAGCGGCAGGATAACCCGGTCAGCCGATAAATCGGGGCACGCACGGCTCGGGAACGCTCCGAAGCATCCAATTCGAAAGTCTATCAGAGGGACAAAGAGGCGTCGCGATTCCGATTGAAATCTATCGCGGCCAACACGCCGCGGATCCATCCCGTCGGGTTCAAGTTTGCCCGGCTAGTCGAGTTTAATCCGAGTATTTACATTCTCGAGTTAGATTTCCCAATGGATTATAAAGCCATCGGATCCAATCCCCTTGTAATTTGTATCCACACGGACCGGGCGTAAATTTCAAATTGGACGATCGCGTTCGTGGCGGTCCTTAATTATTCGAAGGTGTTGGGGGGTCAAGTGGTCGGATCACGTCCGTCGCTGCAAGCCGTAAAAGTGCTCTAGCTTTTAGAGTCTATAGAATGCCGCGTCACTGGCCGCATACTCGGTGCAAACGAATACGAAACGATCCGAGGGATTTGGCAGGTTACCTACGCGATTCATAGCCCGTCTACCACGTATCGAATGATTTTGGCAAAGTACACAAATGCAGGCTGTTCCCGTTCCCGGCGAGGTCGCCCGGCCATGGCGAGGACGCGGGAACGGAAGGGAGCAGTTTCGAAACATTGTTCGCGACAGGGACGAGAGACACGTGCACGGCTACAAGAAAATACGGCGGGACTTGTCGCGCAAGTCGTATTATTTTAAGAAGGAAGCTACTACTCGGGGGAGGGGGGGGAGAGCACTTGGCGGAACTTTTCTGTTTCTTCTTATCACCGGCGCTTCGCCTCCGTATCCTTGCTTCTCTCTGTAATTAGATAACTTTTGACCCCATTGCTCGAGCGCAGAGGTAATACGAGCAAACGTCTGCCGCCCGCAATTTTGCTGGCCTCCGCGCGAGAACGCAGACGGATCGATGACAGGGTAAAGTTTGCTTCGGCTTACGGAGACGAACGTCCGGGTGCACGGTTTGCGGACAATTCTTTACGATCCGCAGCCACGGTTCAGGATGTTCAGATCGCCACTGCGGGCTTCACTGGAGCTGCACGGCCAGCTGATTAATTTCTGCGCAGCTTGCACGTGATCGGGTTACGATCAGCGATTTTCCAGCACAGTTTTACGATAATGATGGCCAGGTAGGCCGCGGGCCGCGAGCGACTCATGTATCAGTCGACCGGTCGATGGAAATTAAACTGGTAGTTTAAAAACAGCGGGAAGGGTCGGTTGGATGTTAACGAATCGAGTTACGTAACGTCGAAATAGCACCGGCCGTATCGGGTTTGCCTGACGCTCGTTGTCCCCGGGCTTTTCGCCGGAGCTGGAGCCGGTGCCAGCAGAGTCAGCGGAAAAATTCAATTTTTAATTAATAGCGATACGGCCACTTCTGCCCGGGCGAGGTCGGGCTGCCGGCCCCGCGATTTCGTTGTTTCGTAATTACGTAACGTCCGGCAGAAAATTGCGCCCCGCGTGAATGCAGTTCGCGTCGTTCCGCGCGACACGAATAGTGAGCGTTTCAGCTGCTGCATTCCGTTCTCCTTTCCCACTCCCCCCCTCCACCCCCGCCCCCAGGGGCCGCGCCTCTTCTCTTTTTCGTTCCCGCGAATATCCTCCCTCGAGGTCGGTCCTCGCGTCTCGTCCCACCGGCACCAGGGAGGAAAATCCCACCCCGGGAGCGTCAAGGACCGTTAATTCGCCCGCGGCACGGCGCGGCGCGGCTCGCCGTCGAGTCAAAAGGCGAGTCGAAGCGCTGCAACGCGGCGCACTGATTACAGAGAGGATATCCCGGTAATTTGCGGTCGCCCGGAATCACCTGTGGGATTCGAGGCTGTCCGCGGGCCAGTGATTTCGCGGACCAAGCTGATACGAGTGATCCCGTTCACGGTGTCGGACGCTAACGCGACTCCAGCTAAGTATTTCCAGCTCGAAGGAGATAGCTAGCGGTCCAATCAGGCCGCGTACGGAAAGAGAATGGAAAAAGATGGTTAGCGGTGGCTGAAAAATGTCCCCGAGTATGACGGTGGCCTTTGGCTGCCTTCGCTGCTCCGGGATCTCGCCCGAGGACGCGACGTGTTCGCCCTGGACGTAATTAATAAGGCTTTAACGCGTCGTCAGCTGCACCTGCAATTTTTCATCCCCATCCCCGTCGCTGATGCCGATTCTCCCGCAGCCACTGGCCTAGCAGACCGAAATGATGGAAGTGGCGCCGGTGTTCTTGTTGCCGAATAAGGAGAACTGGCCGGGAGAAGGCCGGGAGAGGGGTAGCGGGAAGAGCTCTAAGATAATTCATTAGCCGCGCGAGGCATTGTTGTGATTCATTATCGGCGCTCACCGAGCTGCCGTAGCCTCCCCGCAATTTATTAAAAGCGAACGAGAATTACATGATTAACGAGAACCTGTGGCGCGTCCCTGTGGCGGATGCTTAAGGGATATAAACCCGCGAGAATTTGTTTGCAAATTACCGTCTAACGATCCGCCGCGCCGCCGGTCTTCCCCCGTTAACCGACGAGTCCGTCCCAGGGATTATCAATCCATTCGCTGATATCGTTCGGCTATTAGGCTGATCGGAATCTATTTCTCCCTCTGCTTTCCCTCGGCAGACCTTTGGCAGGCAGAAAAACGCCTAGGTCCATCGAGGACGAACGGCCTTGGATCTCTCCTCTTGGGAATACCTACGTAGTGCCGTGGCGAGGAGAGATTTATCTAGCCCTGACGTTTTTCCCCGGCATTAGTCGATCGCGATGCGTTCAATCGCGCGTGGCTTGCTGGCCGCAAGATCGACAGAAGAAAATGCCAGGACTTTGAGCCGACGAGGAGGACTCTTAAGGTCTCCGACACGGTTCAGCGTCCCTTGACTACACGGTCCATCGCGTTGCTCTGTCGGTCGATACCGATGCTCGTCAGCCAGTGTTCTCCGCCCTCTTCTCTCCTCTCTGCTCCCCGTCTCTCTTTATAGTCACCCCTCTATCCGCGGGGGCTGCTCTCTGCCGGCGAGACTCCGCGTGTTACGTCAGTGGCAGACCGACCTCAAACCTTCCAGCTTACCCGGCGTCGACGATGTCTTCCTCCCTCGTCGTTGCCGGCTGTGACGTCACGCCGCCTGTCCTACTCTTCGCTCGGTTAAATTCATATCCCAGTGCCGAGCACATAATAACACATCGATTATCAATGATCGACGTCATCCACGAGTTCTCGCGCTCAGCTGCTCCCCGACGTCGTTACTCGTCGCTATATACCATTTTCTTCTGCCGCTCGTAATGCACGAAGGATAATCAGCCGGCGTCGCGAGTACGTTCCGATTCACGGTATTCTTCGAGGGCGAATATTAACTTTCGCCGAGTTTCACCACGCCGCGTAAGTGTGCGTGTTTCCCCCATTTGCATAATAGTAATACTAACGATCAGCTAGCGAGAGAATGGCCGTAATCAGTCCGCGGGAAGTCCACGGGCGCCCGTGCTAACAACCCGTCACGAGCAGCGCCCGGACATTAACATTCCACTTGGAAAGTTCGCCCGAAGTAAAAAGACAGGCGCGAGGGCGCGGTAACGTCGAAGCGAAGATAACGAGAACGTTTAACATGCAAATACCCGGTACGAAACGCTGGCAAAACACTGGCGTAGGTTCGCGCGCCGGGCCGGGTCAAACAATTACGTGGCCGGGGCGCGGCCGAGAGGATCGCGAGCGGAGAACCACGTCCCCCCGCAAAAACTGCAATGTTACGATGTAGGTCGGTCGCGGATGTTTCTTGCTCGGGCAACAAGATCGCGACTACTCGCGGCCACGAAGAGCCGGGCAAGAGTCGGGAACCGTGGTTTGACTCGTCGAATCGTTTAACGGGAAGCAGATGCACGCTGGCGGCGCCGCGATTGCGCGAGCTTATCTGAAGCGAGCCACGCGCGTCTCGCGGGTGCGAAGAAAAGGGCGAAGGAGGGTACCGTTGGCTTTTCGTATCAAGCTCGGCGGGGCAAGGTTTGACGTCGCGGAGGGAACGGAGGGCAGAGCGTCGCGTGGCAGGGCAATGAATTTCCGGCTTAAGGCACTCGAAGGATAGGGGGTGAATAGGGGCGGGCCGTGAGAAGGGTAAACGGGCGGACAAGATAGAGTGCGACTCGCCTAAGCCGAATGCAACGGTGGATGGCCCTCCGGTGCGCGTCGAGCTCGCCGAAGCGGAACAAAGCGCGATCCCAATGAGCTGACTCGGCAATTCCTCGCTCGAGTCTAGCCGAAACTAGCTCGCTAATATTACCGTGCATTCGGCGCACCGAGGCAACCGAGCTTTACAGCCACGGGTGGCCACTTGACCCGCTCTAGCCAGCCGGGTCAGGCTCCGTTATTGATTTCAAAACAAAAAAAAAGAAAAAGAAGAAAAAATAAGGATAAAGGAGAAAGATGGGGGAGGGGAAGTGGCGAGACGCGAAGGGGTTCGCGGCGGGAACACGGCGGGTGCACGGCGAAACAACGAGCGGCCGAAAAGAAAATCGGGGGAAAAAAGAGGTCCGCCAGTGGAAACATGGGGCGTGGGAGAAGCACGGCAGAGAAAGGCAGAGCGGGGAATCGAGATGGACGTGTTATTGTTTCAAGGGGTCCGTTGGAAAAGGGCAGAGGTGCGTTGGAAATGGAAAAATAGACGGGAAATTGTCTGAATACCGGCCACAAAGGAGCGCGGAAGGAACACGTAGGAGCTGGGAATGACGGGGGCGAGTAGAATAAGCAGCAAGTGGAATAGCCTGGCCGTGTAAATATTAATAAGACTCGACAGGTGTGGCGTATCTCTATTAGATCGATCGTATAAATTTGAGAAAGTCCGGGCTGCCCGTTGCCGCGTACCGGCGGCACAAGTTGCCCTTTAAAGTAAGTCGAGCGCGCTTTGAGGGAAATCGTTTCATTCGCCTCTATCGTGACACATTCAATTTACCTTGCAGCTACTTTTATTTCCAATAAGCGCGCGCGGACCCGTACTTCCCTTTGGCCGACTCGAGGTCGAACGGATCAAAGGTTTCCCCCGCTGTGGACAGAAAGCGGAGAAACCAAGCGGAGAAGAAGTTTGCTCGGTTATTGTGCCCACATACCGTGGGCGGAATATTTGCCCGTCGCGTCACGTCGGAGAGACACCGCTAACACCGAGCTATGCATCCTGCAACGAAGACGAAATTGCGTTTAAGATGATCGCGATAATAATCGCTCCGGGCTCGGAATCCTTTCCACCTGATGCTACGTTTTCGAGAAGCGCCGCTCCTTTTTAATACGATAAAATCTCTCGACGAAACGTAGGGGAAACCGGGGCAGGTTGTAACAGGGGGTAAATTCTGACGTAAGTAAAATCTTTTGAACGACAAATCTGGTAACCCACAGCACGCGAGAGCTGCTTGACGATATTAGCACTAAGAGTCCAAGATTTTGTCACGTACTTTCACGCAATTAGTTCACCACATATGTAAGTACTAAATCACGCGAATTATTTTCTGATTGAGGAAAACACTTTGGAAAAAAAACACTGAAAACTTTTTTGTTACAATCTGCCCCGGTCTCTTCCCCTACCTACATACACGTACCTACGTATACGTTACGGGAAAACGGAAAGAAAAACGTTGGAGCAGGGAGAGGTTGCATCGGCGAAGCTTCCCGATAAGGGTGAGGACACCGGGGAGGACGATAAACGGTAAGCTAACGAAATGGAGAAGCTAAGGGGCGGAGAGGGGGATGGAGGAAGAGGGGTAGATAGGGGGAGAGGTTAAGCAACTTGACCCGATTCGTAAAATGTTTCACCTGGACGAGATCGCTCCTACCCCGGTGGTCCGCACCCTCTTGACGTCACAGATGCACTCGGTGACGTCACGCCGCAACGTCACTGCACCGCCGTCGGTTGGCCCGGGTCAGGGGTCGTTGCCAGGAGCGTATCGCGTGCATCGTGGGGGCATCGATGACGCGCAAGTCACTTCCGTTGCACACGCAAGGTATTAGCCGTATGCAATTAATTACCGGTCCGGCATCGGGACGCATCGCGTCGATACCCCGATTACGTTCCAGATATATTTGCCCCGGCGGCGTGGCGTGGCCCGGCGCGGTACACCGTGAGCGTTGCCCGCTCTACGATCAATAGAAAATCGCGGCGTGTCGTGCAGCAAGCCGCGGGGATTCCGAAATATTCGCAATCTACGCGCGTACGTGCCATACCGTAAAACGAAACAAAGATCGCGATTGATGAAACTATACGCCAGCCTCCACCGGCGGAGTACTTTAATTAATAACCGACGCGGAACGCCAGCCGCGCAGCAGAAAGGAGTTACACACGCGAAATATTCCGCAAGAGCATCGACGCGTGGCGCCTATACCTGCAAGTGTATACTATGATAATATGCGGCCGCGCAGCCTCGACCCATCCCCACGGCAATTTTCCTTAACGAGTTTATACCCTCTTCGCAATCAATAGAGGCAACATTTTCGCTAAAAGCGTGCGCGGGGGCATTTACATCCGGCACTGTTCGAAACTACCACCATCGTACTAGCCATTTCACCCCTTCACACTTTCTAAATTCCGCCGGACCTAAACTCAATGATACTACCTCGTCCACTCTCCCCTTCGTTTCGCCCGTGAGTATTACCCAAACGATTTCCCGACCTCCTTCACCTCCGACACCCCATCCCCGCCGCCAACGGCTTTGGCGCGAGGGCGGGTTTCGCTATTCGGCCAGCGACCACCGCTTTATGAGTGGCCTCGTTATCGAAATGCGATAATTTGTTTAGCCGACCGCGAAATCCCTGCTCCCGTCCCTCGGCCCCGCAGCACGCCCCGTGCACCCCTCTCGTCCCACCTGCACCCAGGCCCTGTCAACCCCTCGGCGGCGCGTTATCGTGCGCCTGACAGCACTGACACTTTGGCATCATTACGATGTAAATGAACGCGGAGTGTCAATACTGGCCGGCCTCGGTCGACCTGTTCATTATTTTCCGTGGTCAGGAATTGTCCGTCGCTCGGCTGGCGAGCCGTGCACCGGCTAGAAATAACAGCGAGTTTATTCGCTGAATATCGAACTACCCCTCGGTCGACGGAGCATCGTGGCCGTTCCACTCACCTCCGATCGCTCCTCTTCAACTCCGATTCTCTTGCCAGTTTTTCCTGTTTATTTCATTACGCCACTCCCGTGCTCAAAGTAACACCGCCCTTACGATAACGATGCAAATGTGACCGGCGGCCCCATCGAATTCCTTGGGCAAATGTGAACCGAGTTAAAGTCTATTTTCGCGAGGTTTTATACGCAGCCCGGGCATTTCCGACAGGTTCGCCGGACATCCTGGATCAATGGGCGAATCGGTAGCCGACGCTTAGGCGGGTGGAAGCTGTCACCGGTCGACAGTGGTCACGTTCAATTTCTCTCTCGATAAAATGGAAAGGACGGGACCCGCGAATAAAAGGGTCTATACGCTATGCCAGCGTTTACAAACACGAAATCACCGATGCCGCGGTAAACAGGCAAAGTTCCACGCGGTAGTCGCGAAAGGAGGACGACGGCGTCCACGGGAAGAGCAGCCACCGGGGCCTCTTGAATTCTCAATGCGTCAAGCGTGTTTATTATTTAACAATAATAAACGACTATATCGCGGAGTGGAAGCTCACGCGGCAATAAAGCATCGCCGGAAGGACGTGTATGTGCGCTTGGAAAGTAGAATGTAGGCCGTTAGGTGCGCGACGCCGTTAACGCGGCTGTACGTGACAGGGACGCTTTCAGATATTATCCGACGCTGTGTAAACCGATAACGTATTCGCGATGCGGGATAGGGAAGCATTGTTTACCGTCATCGAAGGTGTTGTTCGCAATGGAGCCACGTAGACGCGATATATTTTCCCTGGGCAGAGTTATTGTTTCCAACCGGGGCAGCGATAACAACGATTCGCGGAAAACCTCGCGGCTCTAATGTCAGGGCTGCCGCAGCGATAAGTGAATCGGGAGAATTATTCATTTCTCCGGAGATGCGGTATCAGTTGCTCGCCTTACTCCGGTTCTCCTCTTTCCTCGTTCCGCTCGAATTCAAATTTCCGTGCCACGCTCGCCGATTTCCATCTGTTCCGACGCGCTGCGCGTCTACCCGTCCGCTGCGGTTTTCCCTCGAAACCTCGACGGGGGACTCGAAATAATTCCGAGCGGTTCGCCGTTCGCCGCAATTTCGGGCAAACTCTGCGAAAATCCAAGCTGCCTGGCCGAGCCGGGCTGAGAATCATCTCGAGACGCTCGCGTACCGCCGATTATCACCGTTATCGTACGTGGCACGTGGTTATTTCGCACGCCCCTTTATCCTGGTCCGCGTGTGCGACCGCGTGGAACCGCCGCGGACGTCGAAATCGGCAGATATCGATGGCAATGAATAACGGGTTGCCGAGCGTTTTCTCGCGGCGATTTCGCGCGTATGGTAAGCGGGCAGGCTAATCTTCGCGAGCGATTCGCACGTGAGCCGTTTATCGAAAGGCGTAGTTTGCCCGCGTTTCATCGCGTTAAGCGCGAGCATCCGTTAAGATTACGCCGGGGGTGGGTGTTCGATTCTCATGGCTGGGGCGGCGCGTAATGGCTCCCTTTGCTAACGACGCCTCCGGGCAATTGCTTCATGCACAATTGAAGAAAAAGCGCCCTCCCTTTGTAAACATGCACAATACGCGTCTTCTAAATGGAACGAAGGTTCAGCGATTCGAAGTTACTCGCCTCTGAGTTTAATAATGCAGCGTTCGTTCTTTTATTACAAGCTACGTATAGAGGGCGGGCGAAGCCGAGCTCATAGAAAACAGCTACAGCCGGCGAAACGTTGCGTTAAAGTTGCGTTAAAAGAAGAGGCTCGTTAAAAACTTTACCACCGATAACCCCACCTTCGCTTAACTAACTTCTAAATTCCTTCCGTATAATGGCGACTGGGTGTCTTTAAATTAAAACACGCGTTAATAATTTAATCCAGTCACACTTTACACTCGCCGCTCCGCTCGCAGCCCGGTCTCTACCCACGCCACCCTGTTAAAACTGCACCCCCCGATTATCCTGAAACGGTATTTTCAAAGTTGCGCGCGTCTCGTCGAAGGTGACGCTTAAAAATACGAAGCGTCCTCCTCGCGGACGGGATTCGCTATATCCGCGGCGACGTTAACTCTTTAATAGAACAATTTGTCGCGGTCACGTCGCAAAATGTTGCGCGTAAACTTCGTTTTCTAGTTACGTTTGCCCGTTCGCGCGCGGGCCCACGTGGCGCATGCAAATGTTATCGTTATCGTCACGTCGATCCGACGTCGGGCATCAATTCAGCGAGTGCATGCAGGTGACGCGACGATTTCCTCCCTGGAAACGGAGGAGCGCGCCGCGCACCCTCCTCCGAAGCTGCAACGAGGGGCAGATTTTTCGAGGGTTCTCGGTACCCAATGCACTTTCTTCAACGCTCCACGAAATAAAGAGTTCGCATTTCAAGGGAATAAACAACCGGGGCAAGCTCGCGGCCCGGTATCGACATTCAGCAATTGAATCGGGTACCGGCATTCCCCAATCGGACAAAGTACGACCCCATCGATTCGCCGAGTTACATTTGACCAAGACTCCTGTGTTCTTGACATCTTTCCACGAAAACTACAGCACTTTACGTAGATTGTTTTTTCGGCCTTAAATGCGAGAATATCCCGATCTATTCGACTTGCAGGCGCGCCGAGTGCACGGTAAATTGTCGAAAGCTGAATTTCACCGGCGACTCGAACAGGCGTATCGCCGAGCGGCGTAAAACGCGATAAACACGTCCGTTCTGATCGTTTCGGCTCGGCTGCCGGGCCGTAAATTTTACTCTCCTCTGGAAGAGGCTGTTAAAGCGGAGGAATTAAGAGAAACAGCCATTAAACTGCGAGAATGGCCAGGATTCGGTAGGATCGTAGCCGCGCGAATGCCTCGACGAGCGTGGTGTTTTAGCGGCGACGACGCCAGTGATAGAAGTAAAAATAAAACTGCCCGCATCGAAGCCCTGCGAGCCTGATGCGACTTGGCGCGGCGAAAAAAAATCGCCTAGCACCAGCTACGAGGAAAATGCGCCACGGCATCAAGATTGGAGGACGCTGGCTAAGTGCGCGCCTCTTTGCAAATCGATTCGATGTATCCTGAAACGAAAAGAGCTCGCCGATTCGATATTTTTAAGCGCCTCTCAATTCTCCGCCTTCGACCTGAACCTTACTCCGATTCGCTAGGAATTCCCTCGTCAAAGCGAGGCGGTATCGAATGGAACCGAGAAAAGTCGGGGGGTCAGATTTACAAGAAAAATTTGACATAGGTAACGCCGTGTCGAAAAAAAAAAATAACGTATTTGTCTGCCACTCTCGTTTCACTCGCACGTGCACAGAATCGAGCGAAAACGTATTACGCGGGGACGTATCGGCCTCGATTGGCTCGTAAAATTTGCCCCAGCTTCTGGCGGCAACGAAAACGCGAGCTGCACTTTTCACGAGCGAACGTCGTTCTCCTGATCGCGATAACGGTAGCAACAATGACGATAATAGTAGCGCATAAATTGAAATGGATTACTTTAATTATTCAGCAGTGGTGCAACGGGACAGTTGACATTTCGTTATTATTTGCCGTTGATCGGTTTTAATTAATCACCGTCATTCCCCGTTCGTAGATTGATCGGGCAAGCGATGGACAAGCGGCCGGGGCGTGCAATACTTTCGCGACAATGCGATTGCGAAATAAACTACGTTATACGCGGACGGTGTTGTTTCCTTCCTCGTTCTCGTTCTCGTTATCGTCAATCTGCTGGCCCCCACGAGCGATGCTCATTTCGTTCGCTAATCGCGCCCGCCATTCCCAGCGTTATCGTCGCTTGTTAAATCGCTCGTATCTCTTTCAGCACAAGTCCCCGTACATCTGCGTGCACGGAATCCACCTGCCATCCTTCCTTCGCTTTACGTTACCGATTCTTTGGGAAATTCCTCGGGGCAGCGCGGTTAAATATCACTCGGTTGCCCCGACCGAAAACACCGCGACGGTTTTACGGGAAATAAAAACGTGGGAGAAATGGAGGGCCGCGCGCCTGGACGGAGCTTAAAATTCGCAAACGCGAACGCTTCCGTGGACGTTTTTTCGTTTCCCCGTCTCTGCAGCCTGCTCGACACCGGCCCTCGTGACAGACAACGACCATTACTTTTGACACGCCCTATACGTGCATAGCATGCCCTCGTTCCCATCCCCAGCGTCACCCCCGCTGATATCGGTCCAGTGCGAGGGGACACGGGGAAAACCCCGCGGGACGTGATTTATTCGTGCTTTTAGGGATCCTTTAAAAGGACCTCCCCCGCGAAAATGTATCGCTCTCGTATCCACCGCAATCGTCATTTTTTTTTCTAATATCTCGCTGGCGTCCCGCCCTTCTCCCCTGTGATCGAACGCATTGGGGAAAAGGGCCAGAGAGAGGTGGACGTTCATTTTTAATCACGCTCGTGCCACATTCGGATTTCGCGAATGAAGCGGACGCAGCGCGATTGCGGGCCGATGGCGAACTGATGCGAGATATAAAAGTCACTCGAAATATAATTTTCCAGTCGCGTGTCCATATCAGCGGGAAAGCTTTCGCAGTGCAATGACGAAGGTAAATACACAGAGTGAAAGGGTAGAATGAAAAGACCGCTCTCTCTCTCTCCCCCTCTCTCTCTCTCTCTCTTTGTCTCTTTCCGTTTCCCTTGGCCGATTGTTTTCATATATCGTTCTGAAGATCGCGTCGCGTCGTTAACCTCTCAGCGTTCCGCGACTTTTCGAGCCTCCACCGAGCGTTTTCGCTTCCTCCGTCGGGGAGTCGAGAGCTTGGATTTCCGTGGATAATCCGCGACTCACGGGGCAACTTAATTGAAAGCAACCTCGTTCTCCGCGGCACGTAGCCGCGTGCGACGTTTTACGAGATACACGCGCAAAGTGTCCTGTAATCCTGCCTGGCGACGAGAGGGAGGCGAGACGGTAAATCGAAGATGGGTCTTCCATATCCCATAGGAGAGAATGATGATAAGGACGTTTGAATCGAGGCATCGGGAGGGTGGCGAAACGTGCAGCGAAGGATAATCCTGCGTGACGTCAATGAAGAGGTAGGCGCGGCTTAAAACGCGCGGAAAATAGAAATATGTACACGCTCGCGAATGAAATTCTCGCGAAAGGTTGGAAAGTGTACGAACGGTTATTAAGCGGACTCCTCACAATGGGATCCCGGCCGCGACCCGCTCCTTTTTTTCCACCCTTGCCGCTGAACAACTCGTGCCGCGAGCGCGCGCTCGCGCACTCGAAAACAGCGGCGAGTAATTAAAAATGTAAATGAGCGTAATTACTCGTGGAAAATGTAGCTAATAGCGGGAGCCTAGCCGCGAGTTTGGTGCGAAACGGTGGCTGAAATTCGACGAGCGCCGGGCGGCAGGCCCGGAATCGGTCGAACAATGGCTTTCATTAAACCGCCCAAGTATCGCCAGGGAGTTTGTGGAACTTTACGCGCAGCCGTTGCTCTTAATAAAACTCTGTTGCGAGATTGTATATCTTCCGCCGAGCTGGAACCCGCGGCACGAAATTGAAGCCGGCTCGTTGGAACATTAACGCATTCGAAGGAAACTTTCGGGAATTCGGTGAACTTCTCCCGTAGTGGATACGGCAGGAAGGGAGGCCTGCATGCGATTCGCAAGCCGATCATAATGCAAGGAGGCCACCGAAATTCCGCCGGATCCAGCCGAAAGCCAAGTAACGCTGCGTCCAAATTGGAAGACCCGCGATATTAAATTCGAGTTAACCGATTTGCGGTTCCAACTTGCCGGCTACACCATAACTGAAATCGCTCGCGTAATGCCACACACGTTATCTACTTTGATTCTCTACGAAACGGATACGTACGGTTTCGCAGCATTCAAATCCATCCTCGGCCCTTTGAGGATTTTAAAGATTGCAAAGTTACAATTAGTAAATAAATAGGAATGGGGTATTAACATGACCACAGGTCGGTTCCCACAGGGCCCGGTGCTTTCAGCCACCATTTCTTTCCATTCACAGCACACAATCGGAAATTATAGCGCATACTGGCGTGTTTATCGAACAAGTTGCCCGTCATAATGGACGCTGTAATCGAACGCATTAACGCGCCATTGACGCGAAATGCCCGCCAATTATTCTCCTCTGTTATGGCGCTTATTTAAACCCTATTCAGCCCGTGACACAGCGACCAGCCAGTCGCGATAGTCGCCGCTGGACGAAGAATAGCGCAGCGGGCAATTTTGAGGATCAATTGCGGTATAAAATTAAAGAATCCATTGTTCCTGGGATAACTGGCGAGCCGGCGCGTTCCCACAATTGCTTTCCTCGCGCGGAAATCAACGCGCCAACGGAACCAATTCTTCTCGCACTGCCTGTCGTTTAACATCAGTCGAGTAATTAACGGGATCTTCATCCATTCACCGACACAGCCTTCTGAAGGGAAAGTCACATAATCGTAGATACCCCCCGCGCGACCAGAGTCGAATGTTTACTGGCGAAACGATCGAACGATGCAGAGGAAGGAACGTTGAAAGAGAGGAGAAAAGAAGACCGATGTCGTCGCGACGAATCTTTCGGTAGGTTTGACGAATGGATTTCGAGGTACATATCTGTTCGCAGCGGCGGTTGGCGCCGCCAAGCTGGGCCCCACGCTGAAGAATGATATTCCTCCAGCAACGACAAATATGGGAGGAAGAGTTGGAAGAACCACCTGACCCGATCGACTCACCTTCGCCCACCCCCATTTTAACCTCCCCAGCCGATGCTCATCCGCCCGTTTGTTATCTCCCGCGAGAAGCGGGTTGTTCCGTCGCATTGAAATTTTTCGCGAGTCATTACGGCAGCGAAAAAGAACGAGTACATCGTTTCGCGTGCCTCGAGGAGCCGATCTTTCTGGATGCGCGATCAACCGCTCAAGGGTACGGCTTTCATTAAGGTCGAAACGTTTTTCCCTAATTTCCGCTCGAAATGACGGTCGAGTGTATTCGGCAAGAGTGGAGCGCGAAAAGTGTCAAGGGCTCCCTCTCTTGCATCGTTGGAGAATTTAAAAAAAATAAATCGCGGGTACGTCGGCGACGCTGATCGACGCGTACAAGGTGTTAAGCAAATTGGAAAGAATTGTGATAGCGAGCAGGCCGACGAGGATGGTCAATTATCGTTAATGCATCTATATCGTCGAGAAGATTAGGAGGGAGGCTGGATAGAGCGGAGGAAACGATGCGGGAGGTACTTAAGTATGCGCGACCATGGTCGCCGGCACGAAAACCGTAATTTAGGAGTAACTTTCAGTCAAAGCTTAACCGAGCCTCGCTTTTTCTCACGCGAAAACGTCGAATAAACTCACCACGCTCCGAAAGCCCTCGCCTCTCCTCGCTACTCGCCCCTGTAACAGAATAACGATCCAATTAGTATTAGATTTTTCGCGAAATGTTCAGCGATCTACCCCCCCCCCCCCCCGATGTCAATAAAATCAGAAAAGGAACATCGAACGTGCGTACTGTATCGTATCCCGTAACCCAGGGAGGCGCAAAAGACTGCTCGCGTTTTCCAGCTACCACACGCGAGCCCCGCGGTGGCGTGCTTTGTAATCGACCTTGGATCTCAGGGCGATAATCCCCCGTCTATTTTCTTACGATAGAATCGATAATAGCAGGGGGTCAAAAGAGGGAGGAAGGGGCCGGAATCGCTGCCTACGGTTACCGGTCGACCTTTTCGCTGGTCTTCGGGATTCGCATCCAGTAATTGCTGCGGCAATTACCGCGAATTACGGCGATAATTACCGTCATTATGCGGTGCAGTAATTTTGGTAATTACCGCAGTAAATCGTAAGCTCCGATTGCAAGCTCTTCTGGCCCATCGGTAGACCGAGGCTAGGTTACCTTTTAAGACACGTAGGTAACTAACAGGCTGATACGGGATTCGCGTGGAATCCTGTTGCCTTTGTTTATCGTAAACCTATGGCCGTTCACAGACGGACTCTCTCTCTCTTTCTCTCTTTGGACAGCTGCCCCCGTTTCCCTTCGCTTCCCTGCCCTTGCCGAACCGCCGTTGTGCCGCGGGTGGTCGGGATCTAAGAACGCTGGGGCCGGTTAATTAGATAGGAGCGACTTTATACTCGGAGTTCTCAACTGCAACGAGCGAGTCGAACGATTAGCCTCGTCCAGTCGTCCGTACCATTCGAATCGTCGAAGCAATTGCAGAAGTCGCAGGTGCCGCCGAGCCAGCAACAGCCAAATGCAACGGAAGTTGTACATGCCTAAGTACTTCTCGAGGCAATTCAACGGTGAGCCGTTTAGGCAGGCAGGCCGCGCAGATGGTAGAATATAGAATCGAAGCGACGAATCGCGCGAAACTGCGCAGCTAACGTTTCCGCTGGTCGGATCAAAGGTATATACGCAAGGGTAAATCGATGCTGGGAGTAGAGCGAATTATCGCCGCCCAACCGGAAGCTGTAATCTCGTTTCTATTTCATGGCTCCCTCCAAGCACCTACCGAGTAACGCTTGTCGTTCCGGAACCTAGATATTTCCCTACCGCTGGAGGCAGAGCGATCCTGCGGACCTCTGACAGACACGCGCGAAGCTTTCGGAAAGATTTTCAGCAACGTAAAACGGGAGATTCATTATCGCGAAGAGGCGCATTAGGGACGTTACGCGATTATGAGCGTGGCTTTTATTAGGCTCCCCGTGCGCCGTTGTCCCGATGGGCGCACAGATGCCAATCGGACCTGTCGCTTTTGTTCGTTCCAACGGCACTAACTTTATAGTTCGGCGAATGCCGGAGGAAGAAGGTAATGAAAAACTGCAGCGCGGCATGCGGTTGCTGTATCGCCGGTTTTCGGTTCACTGGCCATCGAAAGGGACCGCGGCGCAATTTTCAGAGATGGGGATGATGCGTGCTTCGGGAAAAGTGACTAGCCTGAAACGTGCAACTGCGCCGAATCGAACGGCAAAAAACTGGGAACGCCGGCGAATTCTGGGCCGTGGTGAGAGTGAGCCGGAGAACGGTCGTCGGAAGACGATAACCAACGGCGAGTACCTATCATCGACCGGCTGTCGTCTAAACGAATGAACGCGGGGCAGGGGGCGCCGGGAATTAAAGCAGAGGCTGGAGATCGCGCAGCGGCCGTTCATCTGGGAACAACGAGGCGGAAATGAAAAGCATAGCGGAGGCATCGAGAGCGCAAAGTGGAGCGGCCGTATCAATGATTCGGAAGCGATCGATGAAATGACAGTTTTCAGCGCGTCGAAAGCAGGCAGGCAGGCAGCCAGGCTGGCGGGCACGCACGCACTGATTGCGCATGGTGCGACTCGCGTCCATCAACCTGACAAACGTCACGGTCCATGCAAATGGCTGGGGCCACGCACCCCCGTCCTCACGCCCTCACCTGCCGACCGCTCGCGTGCTTGCATTTCGCGGAATGCTAAGCCGCCTAATGCGCGATAAACTCCGCTATTTTTTAGCGGACCGATCGTAATTTTGCCGGGTAGCCTGTGACGGCCACTTAACCGAAATGTTTTCCCGGGCGCGGCAGCCCGGTGCAGCGGACCGGTGCAACCGATGCGTTTAAAATGATTACCGGTGCGTTGCGTTCTGTCACCTCGCCTCGCCTAGCTCCATACAGCGAATCGTCCGCGCGGCTATTTCAGAATTTATGAACCACTCCAGCCCCGTCGAATAGCGACCCCTCCCCGCTATTTTCTACCATATAGCCACCCTGTCTTCCCACCTCGTCCGTTCTCTTGCATCACGGGTTAACACTCTAAATTCTAAAGCCACGGAGTAGCTTCCGCAATTAGTTGTGATCTGAAATTTTTTCACGAGCAACCGGTGAGTCAGTCCGGAAATATGAGCGATCGATGCCCATCTACAGGCAAGATGGGATTGGGTTGCTCCGCGCCCTTTCCACTGATACGGCAGCGGCTCGTTTTCACCAGGGTCCAAAGTGAAATCGCTCTGCAACTTGTCCTCCGTCGAATCGCGCGTGGTTACGTCACAAAGTATCGTTACGTAGCCCGGTCGAACTTTCGAAATTGGTGGCTGTGCATCCGACGAGGGAAATCTGGTTCGACGACTGCATACGTAACGAGATTGGAAGGGATATTCAAATTACGGCTCGCTCTTTCCGAGTCGTCCGTAATGGCCCGGGCACCGCTACGATATTTTTACCCTCGACACGTCTACTTCGTCCTCTGGCTAGGCTATGTTTCAGCTGAACCCTGAGCAGGGGCTCGTGTATCCAGCGAGTCACACCGCCTGACTGGCAAAAGACCGCTGCTGGAGATTCCAAAGGCTATGAAAGTTTTATGACACGGCAACGGAGAAGGCGCCGCGCCGGAACATGCGCGACGTTCATGGTCGCTCTATTTTTTTCTCTTCGTTATATTACAAGCTCCGCGAGGACCGAGCATCGTTCGACCGGTTTTTCCCGAATTTTGAGAGATCCCCAGCAGGAAAAATGTTGGCGGAAAAAGGTGCAGCCATGGAATATAACGAGATCTTCGAAAACCGCGGTTTTCTGGTTTCCATTGTTCCAGCGGGGTCAGCTTCGACGTTACGCGTGCACGATTCGCAATCCGATCTCGGAAATCATGTTGAAAACCTTTTCGGTTACAAAAGCCAGATCCTGCAGGGCATTTCCGGATCTCTCTCTCTCTCTCTCGACGATATTTCCGTTTGAACCAATAGTGGTATCGTTTTATTCCAGTGCTATTAACGGAGGACGGAGGTATAGCACCATCAACGACGTCGAGGAATAATGGGTAGCAAGAGCTATCGTCGGAAATTAATTTGAACAGGGTCGTTTTGAAAACGCCGCGAGATGACGCCGGAGGGTTAATTCGGGCGAGCTGGGAGGTGCGGCGGGACGATAAATCAGGGCTCGTATAATAATGAAATTGAACGCGGCCGCTTCGGTGTCACGGCAACTTTTCTCAAAAGCGTCTATTTATCTTTCTTACGAAACAGTTTGAGAACAGTTCGCTCATAAACGGCGCAGGCCGGAAAGATCCTCGTCTCGGCTCGGTTGGCCGTCGCGTTCGCCACCCCCCCGCGACCCGGAGCAACTGGGTCACCGAGATTGATGGTTTTTCTTTTATCCGCGGTATCTCCAAAAATAGCGGGAGGCATTCATAAATTTGGTAAACAGGCCCAGGTGAATGGCGTCCCAATGACAGCGGACGCTTTTCAGCCGCGTGTGACAAGGAATTTTAAATCGCGATTACACCACCCGCGTGGATGAGAGATTCCGTTTGAAGGAGGATAGGCATGGGAGATAGCAGAGCCACTGTAGCGGTCGCGTGGACGGCCGATACCGAATCGAGGGAAGGAAATCGGATTCGACAAAGTAACCTGGCGGAATCAAAAACTCTCGAACGTGTCCGAGCGGTCAGTGGGGTCGGGCAACGGGGATACGCGAGGATTCAAGTGCCGTAAAAGCGATTCGATTTGCAGAACCGCCCTCCGATTCCACCCTTTCATCAAGCTCACTCCACCGATGCTACTTCGAGCCTGGCTTCCTCTCAATCTCCGATCCCGCCATCCCTCTGTCTCGCGTTCCCGTAATTTCCTGCCGACGCGACGTCCGGCCTTTCGGTTACCGATACCCTCCGCCACGAAGTGGAGAATTTCGACGGCCAAGAAGAATGCGTAAAGCTGCGTGTAGCGAGTAGAGAAATTCGGGGCAGAAAACGCGCGCGTAACGAGGAGCGGAACGAAAACGGATTGGAGAAGGGCGAGGTGGGGTGAACGATCAAGTTGGTAAGCGTCAAACGAATGCCGCTTTCAAGCATCAGTTTGCGCAATTAGCCCGGCCTGAAAGCGGAGAATCAAGTCGCGTTTGCGGAAACTCGATTCGGATTCATAGAAAGCACATAAATACGTTTCGATCGGGATGATGAAACGCGCGACCATCGACACGCTCGGTTCCTCGCGTGCCCTCGTGATCGCATCACGCGAGCAGCACGAATAGAAATATTATATCGGTAGAAGGGCATGCACGCTTTTTCCCCGCGCTGAAAATATCCACGAGATTCGTGGCGGCTGCCACTCGATCCCCGAGAACCTTTTGCCGTCTCCACTTGACCAATCCCAAACCCAACCGCACACGCGTCGTATTTAATCCGCGTTTTACGCCTCGCCGGACCGGAGTGCGATTCAATTACGAAACGGGGCTGGTTAACTCCTCTGTCGATCCGCCTTGTTCGCCGTCTATCCGCCGTCTCTCGGCGCCGCCCTTCTTCTACACCTGCACCACCCGGAATGCGACAATTACCCTACGGACGCCAGGGTATGTATACCAGACGCCGGTAATGCGCTGGTGTTTCGGAATGCTCCCGGCTACGAACGGAAAAGGAGTAATGGGGAGTGGAGAGCACGCACGAATTCTCCCTACCCCTGTGCGCTGAAAATTTGACAATGCCCCGGCTTGGAAATTAATTTCCGCAGGAACGTGCCCCGCTACCTAGCTCGCGATAATTATACCGTACAATCCCGAGCCGCGGAGGCAAGCTAATCGCCTCAAAATGCGCCCGGATAGGGCGGGTGAGCTCTAGCCCCGATGTGAAAAGTCTCGGCAAAGGATCCTTCGACTGTCGACCGAGGTACCAGCAACTGCCGCCGCGAAAGTTATTACGGTTATTTCAACCCTCGTTTCACCCGTTCCCCCGGCAGCGCGGTTCCATAATAGGAATAACGTAACAAGGTTAATGTTTACTCTAAGACACAGGAGGTAGAGCGCCGTAGTCGCAACCAAACCGGAGCTGCCAGTGCATCAACGTAGCGCGAGCACATTTGTTACGTTACCAATTCCCGGCGAGAGGCCGGCTACAGGAAATGTACCGGCTAATGGGTCGAGTGCGTTTGCGAAGTATTCGAGTATAAACGCAGGTGCAGCGGTGCAGCGGTGCTCGCGCGCTAATTTTAAGGCGCATGTATTCGTGTACTCGTTGCAGGAAGCTTGAGAGTTATGCGTCAGAAGTCGAGTCCCTTGGCGCCTCTGAGAGGGAACAGTGGTTGCGATTTTTATTCCTTTTCCCTCTCCTTTCTCTGCGAAAGCCAGCATCATATTTTCGGATCTTTGCCGAGAGCCTCGGAGGTTTGTTTATCGCCGGGTCCCTCCAGGCCAATAATAAAAGCTGCTGCGCAATGGCGTAATTTTGGCAACGTATCGATTATAATATCGCGGCGGCAGAATTCGTTCCTCGATACTCAAGGTGTACGGGGAGAAGAAGAATACTTGCGCCGCGTGGCAGTCGCATAAATCACCGACTTCTATCCCTGGCCGGGGCGACGGCCCGCGGCGAAGAATCCAGAGCCGCGGCCGGCCGCGGCTAGCGGCTGTCCACCGAAGCAATATAAGAATTTCCGCGAGCAAAGTTGACCCAGACGAAGGAGGAGGGAAGAAGCGAGCGGAGGAATACCCGCGGGGGATGAAAGGTCGAGGGGCTGAATTCCGCCGGGGGTAGGCTGGCAGTATGGAATTACGAAGTTTAAGATAAAATGGATTCGCGGAATCTGAAATAGAAAATTCCCTGGCTAATACCATCGCGGGATTCTCATTCTCCTCGCATAACCTTCGTCATTCGGGGACTCCCTTTTCCTTCGTATTTCAGTCGCGGCCGCCGCCTGCTTTCTCCCCAGTGTCGAAAGAGGGAGAAGAAAGAAATAACCGGGCGTAGTTGAAATCGGTCGAGTTCCTTCGAATCATTTCGCTTTTACTCACATTCTTCGTCTATTCCTCTCCCCTGTCATCGATAATTACACCAAGCTGTTACCTATTCTACACCGCCTTTCTATTATTCAACCGTAGCAAGTATCTGGGACAGCTTCCAGGGCCCTACCAATCTGCAGCAGTTCCCTGAATGTGTCTAGAGTATAGAGGCTGAAGAATTCTAGTCGTCGTTCATAGCAGGGATCTCACAATCACTTGCCTCTTCGTCGAGCCTGTATTCCACAGTATGCCACTTGAATTTCATGACATTCAGCGAGAGACGTTAAGTTGCCCGTAGCAAAGAAAGACTGCTCGGGGAAAAAGGAGTGGCCGGGAAGCGGCGGGTCAACGCCCGGGGGGGGGGGGGGGGGAAGAAAACAATAGACCCAGAGGAAAAACGACGCGGCAAGGAAGGAAACTCGAAACACGAAGAGGCGCACAAGGGTCACCAAATCTGGCCGTCGTTCGCATAAATTAATAAAGCACTTGTGCACGGGGGATGGCGCGGGACAGGGTGGGCGAGGCTGACGTCACCGGCAGGCGAGTACACAGTACACAGTCGACGTTTCGAGTACAGTGGAAAACAGGGCCGGGGGGGGGGGGGCTGAATTATATCGGGAGCCACCAACACACCCACTTTTTCCAGTCGACCTGCGCAACCCCCCTACACCCGCGCTCGTTGCACTCGTCCTGCTTCCCCACTAATCGGATTTTTGCACCCGTCCTGCCTCCGAGGAAAAACCTCGGACCAGTAGACGAAATCGCATCTCTCAGATAACGCAACCGCCCCGAAAGAAGAGGAGAAATCGTGTCTGGGCAGAAGTTTCGGCTAGAGGTATAACCAGGGGTGCCGAAGGGCGAGTACAGCCGCTTAAATTCTCCCAGCCTGTCACGCGAAGCGCGCGGCTCGATAAAACAAGAGATCTTCGATTCGACGTATATCGATGATCGTTGCACATTCGGTTCTTCGCGAGCTTCGCGAAATATTTGACAGATTCCTATCGGCCAGACAGATACTCGAGCATTCCGGTATCGTTCCTCGAAGGGTCCAGACGTAGAAGGGCCGAAGTCAACGGTTCAAGTGTAATCGCGTTAATTGATTCCGACTAGGTATCATTGAAGCGTCGTTGGCCGTGCTGGCCACTAAATTTTCAAATTCCACTCTGTCGACGTACTCCCTCTTCCTCTTGTCGTCGGTTTTGCGCCTCTCTACCCGCGCTCGTACGAACCGTCGATGTCTAATTTAATCGCACCAATTAAGACAGACCTTCAACGAGGAGGGGCAAAGTAACGATCCGGAGGAAATCGAGAAATTAATATTTCTACGGATGGCGGGCCTGCGGAATGAAAGGAGAGCAGCGGAGAGAGGAGAGAGGATGAGCGGAAGGGAGTTGAAGGTCGGAAGAGGGTTGTAAGGGAATAATTAACAGTCGCTCTATAAAATCCAATCGAGACATAGCAGAGGGAAGACGGCTTAGGTGGGAGGCAGAGAAAGTGAGAGAGAGAGAGAGAGAGAGAGAGAGAGAGAGAGAGAGAGAGAGAGAGACGAGGAACGAGAACGGTCGAGTGGTTCAATGATCGACGAAGAGACTAAGGGTGTAGGAGTATATTAATGAATTCATTTTCGACCATGGCTTTCGTTCAGAAACAGAAGACAATCTCCCGCAAATTCGCAAACGCGGAAGACCGCTACTGCGACGAAGAGGGCATCACGAGAAATGGCTGACTAGTGGAGGGCATCGACTACTTTCCAGTGGTCGAAAATTTTGATAATTCACCGTCAGAGCGAACCGCACGTTCCCTTCTCTCCTACTTTACTGCGCCAAGGTTTAAAGATAAATAAAGCGAGCGGCTCTCCGTGCCTGCAAGTGTGTATTCTGTATACATTAAAGAACATTACCTCCACACTCCAGGATTTTAGAGCTTCCTCGTAGAGAGAACCGCTCCCACATTCAGGATACATAGTCTACGGCGAAGAGACTGACCTAGCAACGACCACCGGCGCTGTGCACGAGTATTAAGTTCATTTATCTGAAAGAGAAGTTAATGGAAGTGATTCCGTCCGCAGACGCTGGTATGTGGTCCCGCGAGATACGACGCTGCTCGTCCAGATACGCGCCCCCGAAATGACGTCGCGTCTTCCACACCTCATCATCCTTTCCCTTTGCGAGGCTCTGATTCGTTTGGAGGAGCAAGGCGCCGCGGGCGAGTTATACCGAATTTTCACACCGACTGTTCGAAAGCTCGACGTCCAGCACGAAGCTCGTGATCCGTTTCCAACGCTGACGGTAAATTGTGTCACAACAGGGGCTTTTATAACGCGTTCGGTCAGGCTGGAGAGACCCAGCTGGCTGCAGCACCGACGAGGATATAGGTTTTATAATAAACCAATAATCTGGCTGGTCCACGGGGAAAACGAGGCTTTCAGGGCCTCCGTAGAGGGGCGGCGAGGGAAGAAAGCGCGGACAATTCATGGGTTCGAACGAGGGATGAAAGGATATAAACGCATTTTAGAGGGAATAACGAGCCACTAGCTTCGAGAATGTCTCCTCTGCGGAATTCCCGCGCACCGATGCCTCCGCTTGTTTAAACCTGAGGGCTAAATCGAAAACTGATAACGACAGCCTGTGTTTCCTTTCCGTTCTAACTGCCCTCCCGCGGCCCCTGTTCCCGCGTTATTTTCGCGCGTTATCGGGCGGCCGCGATTCCGTATCGCACACGTTACGGCGACCCTTGTAATCCGTCGTGTTCCGATGCTACGGGATTGGACGTCCGGTCCAACACGTGCATAAATTAACCGGAAATCTCTGGCGAGCTAATTATCGATGCAAACTCGTCGCGAGCTTGTCTCTCGCCAGCTCCCGATAATACATGTGCAGTCGCTAGAACAGAAGGGCGCCGTGTCGCGATCTAGCGACGCCTCCTATCGACTCTGAACTTGTCAGCGGGCGATTCTAGTTGACGCGTCGAAAGACGTCCGGTCTGATAAGACGTCCCGGACCGATAAGGAAATGGGTCGAGCGTCATGGGAGATGGAAACGCGGGGGATTCATTTTGCGGGGATTTTTCTAAGGTCGTTCGACGCGGACGAAAGAATTCTTAGAATAGCGGGTAGAGGTTGCCAAAGGGAAAAGTGCAAAGCAAACGAAGAAGCCGGGATCGAATCGAATCGCGCGACCGACTGGTTCGATCCAGTCCAAGTATCAATTAACAACAGATTTTAAGAGAACCTCCCCCGCCCGTGTTACCCCGGGGGTCACGGAACGTTTCACGGGCTGCTGGCTAGAGGCGAAGAAAGAGTTGACGTCGCAAGGAGAGAAACTTGAATAATTTCGTGGGAGTATCTTACTTCTTTGCGCTGAAAAGAGTTTCTCTTTCAACGTCCGGAGGGTTGCACTTTGTTTCATTAAAGCGCGAGCAATATATCTGCGCGGCCATGGAGTCGGGGCGAGAAAAAAAATGTTTGCCTTAATTTCGCATTCCTTTGTATCGTCTCGCGGCTCGCGGGCTCGCACCTCCACCCGGTCTGTAGTCTGTACCGCGTGCTTTAGTGCATTAATGCCCGAACGATGTTGTATAAACTATTCTCACTGACATTCCTGGGTTAAACTTTACGGCGACTTTGCCTTTGCCTTTGCCTTTCGTTTCTTCCGCGTTCCTCCTCTATCTCGCCTCCTCGCGCCGTTTGCCCCTTTCTTCCAGCCACCGTTGCAATCGCTTCAAGAACACCCGTTTACGGAGATACAATATTGCACAATTGGCTGCTTGAAACATTGACCAAGCGAGTGCCTTCTGCTCCCGTTTTCCCCGATTACGCGAGATACGACAACGAAACTTCCGAATGCCGTGCGCGATACCCCGAAACCGTGCGTCATCTCTGCGCGTGACGCGCCGAAAATCCGGCGCTGTTAATAACAAAGCTGGACCCGATAAATGGTTTTATTATACGCCGCGCGTGTCCGTGTCGCGCCGCCAAATAAAATCAAATGTTTTATCCGTTTGTCGAATAATACCGGGCGCGCTGGAAAAAGCTTCCGCGTCGCCTCGAATTACAAATTGAACGTTAAGAGAGACATCAAATATATCGCAGCTATGTGCGGGGAAGCCGACGCGTCGAATCGCGTGCCGTATGCGAAGCAAAAATGGTTTCAAAATACGCGCGCAGAGAATAAAATGATTGACACCCGAGCAGCATGTACGACCTATTTCAAGAGCGATCGAATCCCCTTGTATTTAGTGTTCCTTGTCGAGGAATTCTTTCTCGAGAATTTCTCGAGAAATTTTGTAATTTCTTATTTCTCATTTCTCGAGAAATTACAGTTGTTTCTCGAGAATCTTCAGTGTAGGAAAATTACTTTAAATCCCATTTGTTTTCCGAAATAAATTTTCAGTTAGTTCAAATTGTGTGTTAATCGTGAACGTATAAACACATCTACAATCAGTAATAAATGTTAGTAATATATAGGAAGAATTGCGCAATTATTTATAAACTTTTCTCTTCGTATTGCCAATTAAATCAACATCCCCTCGAAATGAAAGAAAATTTTCTACAGCCGTTAATTTTGTCACAAAAATAGAAGTAGATTGGCTGACGCGACATTAGACGCATTGCGCTTTTGAAAAAACTATTTCAAAATAAAAAAGTAATCTTTCACCTTGCTCACATATTATATTAAATAAATAAATTTATCAATTATATTTAATATCTATTTTTTCATTTACACAATTTTTGTCTAAGCTGGGCATGAATAAAAATTTAGATAAATATTATCAACATTATTTCAAAAATATAAATTTTGCAATATTTTTTTATTTTCTTGAGAATTCTCGAAAATTCTCGAGAAATATAATCTGATTTCTCATTTCTCGAGATGCGAAAAATATCGAGAAATCAGGAACACTACTTGTATTCGAGGCATGACGACCATAGACTTTCCTTCCGCGCTTTTATCCTCGCGACCCCGTCTACGTTATTATTATCTATCGATATCACCCCGCCTCTGGTCGCGGGACAATCGCTTCCCTCATCTTCGGGTGGGACCGAAAATAAAAGTTGGTCGGAGAGTGTGCAAGTTCCGCCCTCTTGAATTTAACGACGGTATAGGGTGGAGGCTGGGAGCCGCGCCTCTGATTAACTTTCAATACATTTTCAAGCTCCGTTAATCAAGCCCCAGCCAGCGGAAAGTCGTTATCACTTTGCAGGCCCGACCTTTGATCCTCGTTATTTTCTACACGTCGCCCAGTGACGAATGAGGAGTAAAAGTGCGCGAAGGCGCGATTGTTCTCTTTGCGATCTAGGATGATACGAGAGCAGCGGCGGTTCGTCCAACCTCCGCGTAGGTGTATATACCACCGACTCCCATTACGTGTCGCTAATCATTCCGCTAATCCATCTCTCAACCCCGCTCCACCGGCGCCCTCTCCCTTCCGGTCCATCCGAGCCGCTGCAATCCCTACCCCCGCAGTCGGTTTAAAGATAACAAATGTCGGCCGTTTAGGGGCCGCGATTACGACAGGCCATTCGTTTCGTGCGTCAGACCAGTCAGCCTGTTCGAGGAAACTGCGAATCGGTCCTCTCCCGAAACTTACGCCCCCCCCCTGGCCTGCATCCGCAACGTGCCATTCTCCCATATAAGTGTCGTTAATTATGACATAGCGTCGGCGTGTACCATAACGATGGTAAAGAGAACAGGTTCATCGACGGACCCGTTCCAGATTTTCCCTTTGTTTCGATCAGAACTGTCCCCGACATTTTCTATGGTTTCAGATTTGATTGACACCGACGCGTGACAATTTGCATGTTTCACAGGGGCACGAATTACAGAGGCAAACGTCATTCGAGATCAGTCGAATGCATCGGCCGATCAGAGAAGTCCACTGATGACGCATTCGCGAGTGTGCTACTGTGGAGGGAGAGTTTACCGAGCAACTCGTCGCGGAGTTACAGGCAAGTTCGGAGGCCCTATCTATGACTGAACACCGGCTCGCACTAAATCGACCAATTCCGACCTTAACGCTCGGACGCAGCCGAGGGAAATGTCTCTTCGGAAGAGACGTAACGTTCGAGCCTCTGGCAGAGGATTAACCCGCTTGTAATCTTCATCCTTCACGCTAGCACGGACTTGGGATCGCTCCGCTTCTCCATCCTTCGGTCAATGAATACGGAATGCCAAGTGTTGGTACGAGCTCATCCAGCCCGGCCGTCTCTCTCTTCAATGTCCACGATACGAGCCCATTGTTCCTAACGACGGCCCCCCTGCATCCGATGCGAGCGCGTCATAAATGTCTAATTAAACCGAGCAAACTAATTTTGTGTTTTAAGTGAACGGGAGACCGTAAACGGGTCTAAGGTTCGTTTAATCGCCGTCGGACTTGGTTCCGACAATTCCCTGGGATTAACAAGCGTCGGTGATTTTAATGAAAAAAAGAAAAAGATAACTCCGGGCGAACAGGGTGAAAATACTCGCGGATGCCTGAGCGAGGCGGGGAGAAACGACATCGGATCGCTCGCGGCAGGGGAAGAAGCGAGAAGAAGAGGAAAAAGAGGAACAAGAATGGAGAAAAAAAGAAACGGGGACAGTGCAATTCCGTACCCGTTACGTAATTCCATTATGAATTGAACAAGGTCGCATTCGTTTTAATGTTGAAGCGTAATTCGAAGGGGATTTAGCCGGATGTGCTCGCTCGTCCGTTCATTCGCAGACTGACTGACACTCGGTGCACAAAGCACCGGCACGTGACCCGTCTCTGTCCCTCCGGCACCGTTGCACCCTGTCCTCTGTGGCAGATCGGCACGGCCACCCCCGCTCGCTCGCTCGCGTCCACCCTGCGCCAGCGGTAGCAGTAGCAGCGGCACGGACAACTCGCACACTTGTGCACGCGTTTCCTCCCTAGGCTGTTGCCGCTACACGGCCCTCTCTCTCTCTCTCTCTATTCTCTATCCTCTCTCGGCCTCTCGCCCTCTCGCCCACTCGAGCCGCAACCAATCCTCGCGCAGCCCGAGTGTTACCGGATTACAATGTTTGCCGGCGACTGTGCAAACACCGTGTGGTTCCTCCCGTGTACGCACATCCACTTTCACGTGGACGCGAACCGACGGGAACCGAGGCGGACCGACGCGACGCTCACCTACGCGTCCCCGTGATAACACAGTGTCGAGCAGGCGACATAAATAGAGGCAAACGAGCGGCCGCGGCCGCACGCCCGCCCGCGCGCGCGTGCACCCTTCGCTGCACCAGAGCCACGAATTAAAATAAAAATGTATGTACGATTCCAGGGGGCGAGGCTCGCCGCGGGACGCGTAAAATTCTCCAGGCTCGCCAAGGGTCACTCTCCTCCACGTGCTCGTTCCGTGCTTTTGTTTCAGTGGCCGTATGCAGGAGCAAAGCGTGCGCGAGAGGGTGTGCGTGCCTCGCCATCGTCGTCGTTCAAGTCCCTCTCCCCCCCCGGGTTTGCGCGTGCTTGCTCCGCACCCGGCCCCGCGATGCAGTGCACTCGACGGCGATTAAATCGAACGCGATGCTTCTTTTCAGATGTTCACGAGAGATTGATCAGGAAGCGTACGCTCGAGAAGCCGCGAGACGACGAGGATTCGCGCGTCGCGTTGTTCGCGTGAAATCGCCTGACAGTCGTGTCACGTACGAAGGGAAAACCCGGGCGACATCGGGCCGCGTGAATGGAGACGGAGTATTTTCCCCTTGCCCGACGAGAGAATCCTTGTCGCTAGATATATTTCAGAAAAAGGAGGTAAACGCGACAATAGCTGTCGGCGACGGTGCTCTAGCTGCGGAAACCGTTCGAGAAGAAGCCGGCGAACGGAGCCGAGCGTACGTCTGCCGAGAACGTGCGACGCAGCAGCCAGCGTTAACGTAGTCGTCTCCTGGAACGATAAGTAGATCGACCGAACTCTCGCGGGCAACGACACGGCGCGACAATGTGTCGACGTCACGCGCAGTTGCTAAGGAAGATGGAAAGCGGCCTGGCCGGGCCGCGGAAACGCCGGAACCAAGGTACACGCTGGGAGTGCAGACCTGCCAGCCGGAACTTGACAAAAGTTCAGACACTTGCTAATGAGCGGTACACATTTCGCCGACGTACCGGCGCGCACACGTTCCCTACTCTCGATCTCCGCAAACTACTCGCGGTGGTCTGCCTCTTCCGCTTGGTCTACGTGTCTCGCGCACAGCCAACCAACGACCCAACCGGTTGGCCGACTCGCCAAAGACGAGACCAACGACCTCTCAGCTGCACCTGCAGCTTGTTCCCCGAGATTTGCCGCGTCTCTGCCAGCCGAGCGTCTCGCCAAAGAACGCAAATTAGTTCGAGGCTCCTTTCAGATACTTTCATCCAATGGCCGGCTCCCGTTCCCAGAGGAATCTCAACTATTAGTCGATCCCCCGCAGGTCCTGAGCTACCTACTCCCGTTCACCGAGCAAAGGCCCCATCCTCGTGCGCAGATAATCCAAATCGCTTGGAAGAGGACGACGATTCAGCTCGTCAGTCGATTATAATTTCAAGGGGCAGGGAAATTATAATGCCAGTGTAACAGTCGGCGACGGTAGATGCCGGTCATCCTCAAACAGCACCGGGAATATCGAAAGGAGAGGAACGCTCGAGCCGCCCCGGGAAGACGAGACGCGGCAGGATTACTTCGAGTCAACGCGCGGAATGCCTAACGAGGACTCGCTCGCCGAAGGCGAACGTCTCGGATCGAATCTACCAGCCACCTGGCAAAGCTTTTCAAAGGCTGCGATTCCTAGATTACGGACGTCCGATTAAATTACCAAGACTGGCCTCGTCGTCGCCAAGGCGCGAAGTATCGATCACTCTGCTATCAGCGCACTTCACTTCTTCGATATCTATGCTGCACTTTCCATCTGTCCAACTACGTTTACGGTTGCACCGTTCGGTTGTCTACGCGCGCGACGCGGGAGTGGCGAGAGGTAGTGATTTAGGTAATCGAATTCGTTCGATCGAAGATTAGACGCGCGCGACCATTAATTGCGGGAATACTCGGTCGTGGAGGGATTACTTGGGTCTATAGCTCGGATTTAACCGAGGCCAAGAGATCAGATGCACCGTAACTCGTGCGATCCTCGACTTTTCCTCCATCGCCCGATCGCATTCGATTCGGTATCATTCCTGTGCAACTGGCGGAGCAGAATTTTATTGCAATCGCGCGACGTCAATGTACCACTAATCCAGACCAACCATCAGGGCGCGAGGTGCTTCTTGTCGCGCGAAAGCCCGCAATTGCAAACGCGATGTCGCTCGAACGGTTACATCGAGGCAGAGGAGGAGAGACTCGCGACGCCAGGTATTGCGTTTGATAAGAAGAAAGCAACAAAGTGGAAACTCGCGCGCTTCAAGGTCCACCCTTAACATTTACGAAGGTATGATTTGTGCAATCGGACGAAGTGCTTCGTCCCTTGTTCGATAGAACGTCGCTTCTCCTTGATGATTTACGCGTCGACCACGCGGCTCTTAAATGGGGAAAACTCGCACGCTTTGAATCGGCCGCACGGCAAGTTTCATTTTGCGCAACTTTCCTAGCCACGCCGCCAGTGCTGCCAGTTTCACCCCCGGTGCGTGCGGAGTGCGTTTCAACTCTGCGTTAGAACGAACGAGATCTTTGAAGAGCGGTTCGCGCAAAGCTTTGCTGCCCGTATCGTCGTTCTTATAACGGTCCTCGGCCTACTGCTCGCGAGTCGAGGCAACCCCCTATTTTCATTCCGTCTGAAACTGAAGGGACGCCTAGCAACGTTGCTTCGTCACAGGAAACACACCTACCAACGAGGACGAGCACGAGTATTTACATGGGGGTGTCACCGATGATTTCTGCCGCAAGTACTCCAAGCTTCCTTGCAATTCCATACCTGAAGAGGAGAATGTCCCCGCGAACGAACAACGTTTGAAAAGGTACTTACGCCAATTTGCATTGTTTCGTCCCGCTCCGCGGTAAAGAGCCGAGGCCTCAAAGGGAAGGGATTAATTTTGTGAAATTAATTTCCGAGACAATTTCCTCGGCTACTAGAACGGTGGAGGTGGTTTTATCAGGCTATCGGTACAGACAAACGAAACGCTCCAAGTTCAAATCTTTCTTCGTCCTTGGCACGAGCCCTCGAGGAATTTGAGAGGCAATCCCATTTGCGTCCTGCCACCGCCACCCCTCTCGCCCCTTCCGCCTCACTCTGGCGAACATTAACGTTTCTCTTCTTTTTCTCTCGCCGCTCCTCTTTCTTCCTTCTTTCCGCCTTATCTTCCACTCTCTTTACCAGGGTAAACACAAGACGGCGATACCAACGGATGGTTTCATCGGGCCCTTTGAGAGGCCAACCTCGGCTCGCGTCATCTTCTTGGCAATCTGTTGAAGCTGATCATAACGCGCATGCCTCCTTAGCCTCGGCCCACGGCGAAAACGAGCTGGTGCCCGTGCCCGTGCACGAGGGCGAGGGCGAATACGAGAAGACGACGCCCCGCCGGTTGAAATAAAAGAGACGAAGGGAAACACGGGCCACGGTTGGCGCTTTGAAGTCGGTGCTTCCGTGATCGTCTAAGAGACTGCTGCCCGTCCTTTCTCTTAGCTTGACACGCCGTGTCGCCGTGTCGGTCTTTCATGTCGGAGAAGCGAGGAACGTAATGCTGATGAACCGGATAGGGGAACCGAAGATCTTGTCTCGATTATTCTCGCCATCCCCCGACGCGTACGGCTGCCTCCACTTTTTCAAAGATACTTCCAGAGTATCCACGTGCGCGACCCGCATCCAGCCGTCGCGTAATGTATTCCTGCGTATTATTCAAGCGACAAGGCCGGTAGCAACAGTGGAAGCAAGAAGAAACATATACCCGTGCCCCATCTGAATCCCTTTTAACCGTGGACGCGCAAACATTTTTCATACCGGAATAAAGTACAATTTCTCTTCTAACAGACGATTGAAATTGCGCAGGAACCGTGAGTGCCTCGATTCCCTCTTAAACCGATGGAGCTCCCTTCGCGAAGACGGCAGAATTATCGCGAGAAACTGGCTCCAGAGAGTGGCAAACAAATCTCCAGCAGGCAACAAGCGAATTACTCGGGGAATTATTAGATCTCGGAAATGAAAGATTTCGAGAAGTTACGTTAAGACGCCGAATGCGAGTCAACATTTCTCTACGCTGCAGTAGCGATAGAGAGAGATTTCACGCGAGCGTCTCATGCATAAGTTTAAGCGCGTGCACGTAGGCCGCGGCGCGCGCGCTTCACTCTCGCGGCTGACTAGAGACTGTACGATACCACTGGAATCTTCTGCCAGCAGCGCGACGCGTGTACGTCGGATATTTATTATTTCGCTTCAGCTTCTCGGCATTCAGTCGATTCCTGTATTTGTTTCCCCCGCATAAATTCTAAAGCTGTGATAAAAGAAGGAAGAAATTCTTCGACAACCTAATACCTCCGTACCCTGTATCGCTGGCAACTTTTTCAAGCTCAAGTAGACGCAGAAAATTGCTTCTTCGTTCGAACTTCTTCAGACTCGCGCGTATCGCGTTCCACGTTCGCGGCATGATATTTTTTACTCGGTCAGCTTAAACGAGCTCCCACGAAGAAATCGATGGGAATAAAAGGGACGAAAACGCGGGAGGGAAAGAAATTAAAGACGAGGACCAGGCGAAACGAAACTTCTCCACCGGGCACAGTTGCTTCGGGTGGATCCGTGCTAAGTATGTATCTCTATCTTACGCATGAATCCTCATCGTTACGATTGCTTCTATTAGCACGAGTGGCTGGAGACGCACTCGTTGGCCACTATAATCGCTTCGTGGGTCCGAAGTGATACGACCATCTCCAAGCGAGGGTTACTAAGCGCGCTCGCTACGGTGTCCCCGTGAGGGGATGAGAAGCTCCGTCGCAAACCCCCCCGAGAGCACAGCGCTTCTAATAATTATGATATTCCGTCACGGGGGTGGTTTTGATCTCCCCCCCCGGCTAGCCCCCCTCGCTCGCACCTACGTACACCCACCTTCGCCAAGACCCCCCGCGCTCTCTCGGCCCCCCGGGGGGTTGGGGCGCGGCCGTGTTTGCTCTATCGACCGCCGACGATCCACGAACTTAACCGAACGTGTCCGAACGCCTTCGTGGAAGGGCATACCACACCGCCCGCGTATCTCTCCCCGTCGCGTGCCACCTCTCCACCCCTCCTCCCAGAGAAGAACCGCCAACCTCTCCTCCCCTCGCTCGCTTCCCCTCTTGCTTCACCCTTCAACCACTTCCACATCTTTCTCTTTTTCTTCCCCGCCGCATCCGTGTTCTTCATCCTGCTCTCGGTATTCCTCCCCCCCCCCCCCCCCCTCCCTCCGCCCTCCTTCGCCTCGCCCCGACTCCACCAGCATCCCCGAGAAAAGAAAAGGTAAAAGTACCCGCCGACTTTTCGGAAGCTACGCCACAAGGGAGGCGAAAAAAGATATAGGGAGGAATCGAAGGTTCTTCCCGTGAAAGTCGAACCTTCGGGTTCCTAATTTCTTCGCGGGCAAACTCCGACCCTACCCGGGCGAGGAATCGCCCCCGGGGTGAAACGACGCTTCGTTTCTTCTTTACGATTAGCTCTCGATGAGATTCGGTCGGGTAACGTTCACGAGTGGATGCAAGGCGCCGCTCGCGCGATGATAAAATCACGGTATTCTGTTTTTTCACGACCGCGAACCGACGGGCCAACGCATCGAGTTATCAATGCTCGCGCATTTCCGACTTGATTAACCCGATGACAAAGATTTCAGTCGACTCTATCCCGCGAACGCGTACACGCACGCGGCACGTACACACGGCGCTCGCGATTAACCGTGCGCACCGCGATGTAATTAACTGGATGCGGCCTGCCGTGCTGTTGCATAATCAACAAGTTCGCGTTTTTTCCACCCGACTCCTGCTATGAATACTAATTACTTTATTCGTTCGGCTGAAAGCGCCGATCGCTCTGCGACACCTTGTTCCCTATTTCGTACGGCCTCGGTGCGGGAAGCTTGGTCCCGTGGAGACGGAATGCCACGGGTGCAGATCGTGGAAGGTCACGATAATTGACGGGGGACGGCAGGGGAAGCGGAGGTTGCAACGAGAGGTGATTCAGGGCCAGCGTAGTTGGGCGAAAAATGCGCGACGGAGAAGCTCGTGGAAAAGTTGGCGAGACGAGGGGAGGAAAGGAAGAGGAGAGGAACTGTTGTTCTTCCGGCAGAGGCGACTTTAAACCGGCTCCTTTATCTCCGTTAACGGTTCCAATCTCGAGGAAAGCCGCGCTCTACGTATTACCCGGTGTCCTTTTTGAGGAAACTCGATCGGACCCGGTTAGTACACCGTTTATTCGCGGCTCGTTCCTTTCAGGATCGTATCCCGCCCGCTGCTCGTCTTCCTTCATCCGCTTGTTTCGGTTCCACGGGTTTTAACCGCAGCCGTTCACGCAGGCAAAGTAATCGCCACTACTTTCTCGATAACGGAATGAAATCAGCAAGAAAATCGGAGAGAATCGGAGAAGATGGTCGGTGCGTAATATCCTAGGAAATAAGAGTCTCGCCTTTAACGCGACCACGAGCAGTTTGTTGGTGATAAATACTCTTCTCTTGCCGCGCTGGGTGTATTAACGGCACACGGACGCTTCCAAAGCCCAAGATGGTTTTCCCTGCGCGTGAAGCGGATAAAAATAGCAGACGGCGATCCGTTCCATGAACAACAGAGCGTTTCTTCCCCGATCTTGCTCGTCGGAGGTTCGTCTTTCCTCCGGATTGGTCGACGGCCGAGACAAAAGGGAAACACTTTTGCGTAATACCCTCGTTTGTTCTCCCCAAACGGCCGAGGACTCTTTGAAGTTCCGGGGGTAGGAGCGCGAAAGGATCGTGCCTCGTTCATGGCCACTTGGCGCGATCGAGTAGCCCGCTCCGCTACGCTCCCTCTGATCGATAGGTTAAATTCAAGATCGCGTGAGAGAGCCTATTACCGCTGGGCACTCCAGCTTGCTTGTCGGCTAGATGGGTACCAGACGGCGATCACCGGCGATCATTCTCGTTGAACGAGGAGCAATCCGCCTCTTGGAATACCAAGAAGAATCTCCACGCCGCCTCGGGGACGATCTTTGAGTCTGTAACGGAACGCACTCGCCCCAACGGAGTCAGCCCTACCGATCGCCAGATTCATCGCGAATTATTGCCGCGCGGTGTCGGATATCTGCTTACCTCTCTATCCGCCTATCACAGAAAGGATCGATGCTGCAATTAAATCGTAATCTCGCGATTAGGCGGAAGGGTAGGTCGCAGGGAGGAACGCAGCCGTAATCCGACAGGAATTCCAGCGTGGACGAGTTTCATCCGTGTCGCCGAGAGGCGTCCGTACAATGAAAGTCGATGGTTTTAATTCCACGGAAGGGTGGAGGAGAATAGAAATAGAGGAGGCACGGTGGCGCTCGATAGAGCTCGGGAAAATTCACCGTCAACGTGTCCGTGTTTCATTCCGAGGAAAATTCTTCAAGACATCCAATAAAATACTGAGGGATGGCTGTTCAATTTCAAAGAAAAATTTGTTTGTCTCTCTGTAGGACAGTTGGAATTGCTTCACGACGGCTGGTAAAAATAATCAACGAGGAACGGTCGAAGCTGGCGCTAAAATTAATATAGCCAGCGCAAAAAGAAACAACGGACCAGCTGTCGCCATGAATAATTCCCTTTCTTTTCACGGCAATTCAACCCTTGCTATTTTCCATCTCTATCTCCCTGTCCACTTAACTTTATTTCCCCTTATCTACTTTCATCCCACGGAGACACCTCTGTCTCCTGGAAATTCTCGTACGAGTGCTCGTTTTACAATTATTGGCGATGGCAACGGCCGCTGGGGGTCAGAGGACGCGTTCCGGTCTGTTAGTGGGAGAATATCCCGATCCCGGTTGCGATTCGAAGGTTCAGGTGTCGCGACAGTGGAAAAAGAAGTTGCGCTCGGCGATCGAGCAACCGGTCACTCGACCAGCAACCAGAGTTCGTCAGAGAAAGGAGGCGCCACGCTCTCGGGAAAGTTCCATCTCATCAGCCATTAAACAAAGCAGCAGCAGACACAAAGGAGCGTCTGCATTGTCGAGAGGGTAGCTGGCAACGGCTCAAGAGAGAACCAACCCCCTGACGACTAACGTCGAGAGGTGTTTCTGATTAATCTCCGCGGCCCCCTCGCTGCCCCCCCCTTTTTTTCTCCCTTCCCGTTCGTGTGCCTTTCTTGCTCGTCCCGGCCGGCGTACCTTTCAAAAATGCAAAACGTTACCAGAGAGGGCGAGAAAGCACTCTCCCCTTTTAGCCGTAAGACTGCCCGCTTGCGGATACTCAACCACCCCCGCCGGCCACACGTATCTTAAACGGACGTAATCAATGGTAAATACTTCGACTCGAGTCGCCTTTCTGTATAAAAGTGAATGCACGCGATGCGTCGAGCATTTCTAATATCGGGATACGCAAAGATTCGAGAACTGGGGCGAACGTCTGCAAGTGTACCTTTAATATCCCGTTATTGCCTGTTTTTTTTTTGTTCTGCCGCGATCTGCTGATCCGGCGTGGAACGAGGTACGGGGTAGCCCGCGATACTTTGCTCGAGGGAAAGGCGATCTCGATTGAAAGGGTATCTGCTTACTCGACTCGTTGGAAGGCCGATATAATCAAACGCGGTAACACGAGAGTTCGATGGATTGTTTGATCGACGCGGTTCGTTCTAACGAGGTCCGAGAGCCCCCGGTACTCTTCTCCCGGCCGGAAGATTTAAATAACGAAACAAAGTGTACCCTCTGTCTCGGTGGAATTGTTCCATCTGCGAGCGGCGATCGAATTTAATCGCGACAAACGATCGTCGCATCGGCGTCGCTGGGAGTTTCCGCGTTCAACGGCTCCGCCTGCAGGCTGCGGATCAATCTGGCTCGCGGATAAAAGAGAAGAGAAAGCAGAACGCGCCCGGACCTGGCAACAATTTTCGCGACGCTCCGCGCATCGGTGCGATTCAGGAAGGGTAATCTTCATAAAAGAAAGAACAGGCTGAACCGCGGGATAAAAGGTTCGGGCACAGAGCTGATACGCGTGCGGGCGCGCGTGTACTCGATATCTCTCGGGCGCTCTCCGCTCGGAGCCTCGTCGAGCGGCATCTCGAGCCACGCCGCGGGCGTCCAAATAAATTAACGTTTATTCGGCTTCCGTAGGATCGGCAATCCGTTGGTCAAACTTCCAGCTGCGCTACCGCGCGTTATTAATCAACGAGACTGCTCGTAACTCATCGCACTCGCCCTCTTCGCTCCCCCGTCCTTCGCTCCTCACTTTTTTTCTCCTCCCCGCTCGTCGCCGCCCGTATTTTTCCGCAACGGACGTAGCCAACGTCGCGTTTCAGCCTTCGCTTTCCTCGTCGCGTTCGAAAAACCTTTCGGAGGGGGAGCGAAAGAAGATCGCGTCGCTGCAGCGACACCCATCAAGGCCGAGCCGCGCGAAAACGGCACAAGAGGGTGGAGCGCGATTTTAAATAGCCGAATAACCGCCCGGAGGCCGCAGGAACAGGCAATGCAGCAGGTTCGTGACGTCCGCGAAAGGTCAAGGGTGAGAGTGTAAAAAATGGTACGGAGGTCACGATGCGCTTCTTTTTAAAGATAATTTGGTGGGGACTCGCGTGGCCGGGTGAGCGTGCGGGTCGACCGACATCGCCCGAAATGAAAGTACTGACAACCGAGGGGTGAAAGATTGCGGAGACATGACGAGTGTCGAGAATCGTTTACAACTTTCCTATCCTCGTCGACCACTGCGAGGCCAGTTAGCGCGGGCAACCTGTGCGACGTGTGCAACGCGAACTAAAACGGGGAGAAACGCGGGCGAACTGAAAGTCAGCGGTAGAACGCGGGCATCGATCACGGCAGCCCGTCTACCGATCGTGATTGGCGACTCGCTTCGACGCCCAAACAGCCGGTAATTGCTGGCGCAGGAACGTAAGCACGCGAATGGAAGCGAGGCTGATGACGGTGGCACTAGATGGGAGAAGCCGGGGCGGGATGGCTGGGGTTAGCTAGCGAAAGAAGAGGGGCCTTGATCACCCGCGGGGTCAAGCATGCATACGTACAGGGGTAGGTACGTGGAGCAGAGGTAGCGGGGGATGGGAGATTTTAATGACCGGACCGCCGAATTCCATAAACCGGCTCTGTATCGGATTATATCGCCGCCATGCTACGGCTTTCATGATCGTGTTCGAATTTTAATGCCACGTTTGGCGTAACGCGCAGAGCAGAGCAGGGCATTGCATGGAACGGCACGACACGACACGACACGACACACAGCAGCGGCGGCGGCGGCAGCTACTATGTACGTACTACTAGAGCTTCGTTCGCCTATCGTGCAGCCTTCCCCTCGGGCTTTACGATATCGCGAAACGCCCCCGGACCCGTTTAAGTGCGATGGACGTCGTAAGCTTTACGATCGTCCTAGAGCCGACGGCCCACTTTCGCGATATTACAAATCGTTTCGATTTTCCGCCTCCGGGGCGACCCTTCTCCACCCGGCACACACCCAGCCGCGCCGAAATCGCGCGCCAACTCTTTACCAACGAGATTCCCCTCGCTGGCGAATACGTTCTACCCGGGAGAAACGGAGTTTCCCAGCAAAGAGCCTCGCTTGCCCTCCACGGCGCAGAGTATTATTCAAGCTCTTTCGTGCCGTTACAATAGCTACCCGGCCGATATATCGATTCTGCTTTGCGGTACGTACGCAGAAACTGCCATTCGATTCGCCTCCGCGATATTAGGGCGTTTTTTCGATCGGGCTTCAAAAGCCTGTAATTTCTTCGAAAGATCCGGTCGCGTCGTTTAATCAAATCTATCGCTCCTCTTCCACACGATCAATTTCGTTACTCCGATTTGAGAACGTCAGCCGGCTGGAAGCGCGAAAGCAACCCGATATTTTCCATAATACGAGAGTGGCAGTTGTTGCGAGCGTTACATAGGACAACAACGCGACTCGCTTTGCAGGAAACTATTACTCCGCGGTGTACCCTGCAATTAGTCGCCCGGCAAAGGAGTACAACATTTAGCGGTGGCATCGTTCACCCTTCCAAGTTCCCCGCAAGTTTAAGTGTGGCGCGTAACTTTGGAATCTCGGCCGTTGATTAGGTAATTACTCCTCCGCGATGTGCCCTTCCAGAGAGTTTAAGCCCTTAAGAAAATTCGCGGCATTTGATCGCGACGCGGAAGGGTGGCGCGCGCCGGGAGGCAACAATGAAGCTTGCTTCGAATGGGGAATAATTGAAACTGCGGATAATGGAAAAATAAAATTCTGGTCGGCGTGCGCGCGGCATCGGATATTTCTGTAACTACCCGTGGCAATACTCTGTGGAAGGAAAGCCTCGCGAACAATACGTATTATATCGGTGAATTCTGCTAGCTGTTATTATCCTGTAACGGGGTTCCAAACGAGCCATTTTCGCCGAGCCATCGCTCTGTCTATACGCGGAAACAATCCCTTCTACAAAAGGAAGCTTGAAAACCGCACCGAGCCACCTTATATGCAAATTCAACAGCCACGATCGTAGTACACTGGATATGAAGTAGCCTGCAGGGAAAGCGGCGCAGACCAGCAGCAGATAGATATGTAAGTATGTAAGGTTCGCCTCGCGTTAAGGATCCATTCGTCGAGAATTTATATTCGCTTCGCCAACCACCTCGAATCCACGATATTTCCCTAATTTTAGAATCGCCAGAACTCAACGGCTCTTACGACCGCGATAAGAAATCTTGTTAAGAGAATCAGGCTTGTAGCTTCTGCTAACTTTACGAACCAGCGTCAGAACGGTTCTTCGGAACTACGAAGCAGTCGAGCGAGGACGTTTCATTGATCAGAGGGGGGGAAAAAACGTGGGGTGGGTCTGGGCTCGGAAAGGCACGGAAATATGTGCCGATCGAGTCGCAGGAATTCCATCTAGGATTAATAGTCCGATATTGTCAGTGGGGGAACAAGCCTCGAGCGCTTTCGGAAAATGTTCCCAGTCATATATCCGGGGTGTCTAAATTAACTGACGTCGATCAAGCTGAACGGTCGAGATAGCTAGGCGACGGCGGTGGGTCGATTTCGTCGTGGGATCGGTCGAAGCAGAAAAGTTAAATTAAATTCTACGCGCCAGGCTATTTCGGCTCGTTTCGGTTCGTTTCGACTCCGCCGTCACGTGTGTGCAATAGACGAGCCGGGCATAAGGCGCGCTTACAGCGGTCGTTTTCATAATCCCGCTCCCAGAGGCCTACTGCTATAGATTGTTACGGTAACGGCCCGACTGTAAAATTTTCCGCGGGCGTTAGTCACTCGCCGAAACATTCTCAAGGCGGAGCCGCTCCAGATAAGCGCGATTTCCATTTCCCCGATTCCCACCCGCGACTCGTTTAATTAACGCCTCTTCTCAATCGTTCCTCGCGGAGAAGAGATTTCGTAGAATCCGATTCGCAGATCTCCGGCTCGACGATGCCGGCGAACAGGGTTGCGTAACGCGTCGTAGAAATAAATGGGCTAGAATTTACGTGTACGCGCGCGCAGTGTTTACGCGCGCGTCGATGGAGCAAGACAAAATTTGCGACGGGGCGCTCCCATAATCCAACTTCATCCCCGTTGCCGCCGCATTTTTACGAGGGCGGCCAACATAAAATTCCATCCGCGGAGATCTTGTTCGTTTTGCGAAACAAGAAGGGGGGGGGGGGGGGGAGAAGGTGCGAAGAGCTGTCTCGCGATAACTCGAAACGCGCCGGGGATCGTAGCAGAGGCAAAGGTCGCGCGGACATTATCCCCGGTCCACCCCTTGTAGCCAGAATAAAGGCAGAAGGGGCCGAGGGCTGGAGGAGGGACAGAAAAAAAAAACAGGCAGAGACTCGCTAGCGAGTGGCCGAGTGGAAAAAAGACGAGAGAAATGTGAACCACGAGCTGTAGCTGGGGAGAGGGATGAGAAAAACGGCGAGGGAGGTGGGGGTGAAATTAATGAGACAGAGAGAAGGAGGCTGACACTGTACAGGATGTTTCTTAATATATGGAAAGAACTATGAGAATGAAAAAGCTTGTACGAGCGCGTCACTGAGATTACATTGTTTCTACGTTATTGTCTTTTTCCCTGCCCCAGCGATTTTTCTCCCAGCAAGAATGCTGCAGCCGAATGGAGTCGTCTTGGCCTCTTTCTGCGATCATCCTCGCAGCTTCGCGTTCCCAGAAACACCCTGTATGAGCGAGATCGAAGAAGATACGCTGGGAGGACACTAAGCAAGATATCTCGGCCGCGATATTTCACTCTGATACCACGTAACTCCCGATGGAATGCGCTGTGCAGTAAGGGTAGCTCGCTGGGTATACGTATGCACATCGTTCCCACCTTTAACGTACCATCCAGCGACTGGTGTGGCGTGTCCATGAAGAAAACCAAATGCATCGGGTCTCCCGTTACGAATACAGCGCCGCCGACACCTCGGCTCTAACTTGCCGCGAACTCGTAGAAAAGTTCGCCGCGGTGAGAAAAATTATCATTCGATTTTTCATCGACACTGTCGCGTATAAAACGTTCGCCTATCGCCGGGCGAAATCAGCAATGTGGCCGGTGGAAGAAAGTCGATTCAAAGACTTTCCAGACCACGCCGAAGACGTCGCGAAGCTTCTGTGTCCACTGCGGGCTGCCTGCTAGCCTCTTCGGGGACAACTGAATAATAGAGAGGGACATCGGTGCTCGAGGTCGACCAACCTGTATCCTCGCCACCCTCCTTCGAGCACCGCCAGTCTGGGATAGTTGTGAATAACGATGCCCGAGGGAAAACCAACCCCTTGTTGGTATCGTCGCGCTAGGTAACCGGGCCAGCCACCGACCCTCTCATGACGCGACACTTCCCCCCGCACACGAACTAGACTGATGTACGATTCACGATTCACCGTGCTTTCTATCAGCCACACGCTCCTTTTCCCTATTCGAACGGCCGGAAAACGTTCCTGCCGCGATGCCATCGGAAAAATGGAGTAGGTACATACTTATCGAGAGCCGCTTCTCATTCTACCCTTCCGTTTTCTATCACGGTTCGTGGGTACAGCTTGCCACGGAGTGGGTGAAGGAGCAGATGGTGGCAGTATAGGTAAGTTTCAAAGAAACTTCAAGGCTCCCTGTTGCTGATATCTTCCGCTATGAAAATATTATCCCCTCCTCCTTCGTTCGACGTTGATCAAAGTTCAAGGACGCGTTCACACGCTTATTGTTAGGTGGCCGCCGGCTCTCCCGGGTTATAGCGGACGCGAGTAAAAGGTACGCGCCGTGTCCCCCAGAAAAGAAACGTCAACGAGAAGTACGCGTAAGTACCTATACTAAAATATATTTCCACGGGGGAAATCGCGGGCACGTTGCGCCGACAATGTGCTCGTGGAAAATAGCAACTGCTGCTGTAGACTTTAGAGGAATTTGCAATCGCAGTGTCAAAGTCTATGATTTAACATGCTCGCCGACCCGAAAGCCGAGCCGTTGTCGACACGGCGTGTTGCGCGCCGGATCCAATGAGATGCAAATAGTTAACTAACTCGCGGGGGTTTGCTGGTAATACAAGCGCGACCGATAGCGGCGAAGCTAGCCAAGCTCGCAGTCGCGTAATAACCAAGAGCCGTAGCGAAAAATTCACCTCGTAGCTTGAGAAGATGGGGATTTAGATGGGGGATTAAAAGAATCTGGGAGGAGACGAGGATGCGCGACATGTGTACGCGAGAAACTTACAGATCGCGCGCAACCGAGCGTCGCTGATCTGTTCAAAGAATAGCCACAGTTTGGCTCCTCAAAGGATCCTATAATACATACCGCGTTTCGCTGGCTCCAACAATAATGCTGCTCGCAATACTCGACGCAAGAACAGAAGAGGGATCGCGGTAAAGGGATCCCGCGATGGCGAGGTGGAGATAGATAGTGGGAAGAGGTGGGAAGCAAAGCCGGGAGGGGGGGGGGGGGGAGAGCAAGACAGGCAGCCAGCTGTCTGATGCTACATATTTGGTTGAGAAAGACAAAAGGAACTGGTTGCTCGGAAATGGTGGCTCGAACTGTGTACTCTGTAGCAGTGGATGAGCAAGAAGGGCAAGAGGGTGGAAAACTTAACAATACCCGCAGGCCGATGTGGCACGCAGAGTAGGACTAAAGAGAGAGAGAGAGAGAGAGAGGGAGGGAGGGAGAGAGAGATTAGAAGAGAAAATGCCGAGAGAAGGGAAGGACGAAGTGCCACTAAAAGTGTCATCCCTCATTCCCGGTACTATTTAACGGCGTGTAGAACCAGATACCTACAACCTCGGTGTATACGGGTTTTCACGGAGCCGGGATGAAAGGCTATACATATCTATACCACATCTATATAGTTGGGGCTCTGCAACTCTTTCTATGCAGCCTACTGTTAAAATCCTCGGTGTTACTTTTGATTCTTTTTGGTGCTTTGACCAACATGTAGCTGTTTTGTGCCGTTCTGCTTTTGCTCGTCTACGTTTCCTGTATCCTTCTCGTCGTATTTTGTCCACCCACATCAAGCTCTCACTCTGTCAGTCACTCGTTATTTCTCTCTTTGATTATGCCGATGTTGTGTATGGTCCTTGTCTCTCTACTCGTCTCGCGTCTATTGTGCAACGTATCCAGAATTCGTGTCTTCGCTATACCTACAATGTCCGTAAATTTGATCATATTTCGCCGTGCTTTCTTCGCTCTGGCTGGCTCAAAGTCAGACAGAGATGGATTTTGCACCTGTGTTGCATCGTACACAAAGTTCTGGGATCCGAAACGCCTATCTATCTAAGTGAATTACTATGCAGTAATTCATCTATGCACTCTGTTTATGCACCATATACGAGGCGTGGTGCTGATCTGTCTGTGCCTGTTCATCGTACGGTCAAATTTACGGCATCTTTCTCTTATTTATCATCCTTATATTATAATTCTCTTCCCTTGGATATCCGCTCTTTGACCTCTATGCCTGCTTTTAAATGTGCTACCCGTTCTTTTATTCTTGCTCACTATCCCTAACTCCCCTTGTCACGTGGTTCTCTCTCTTGCTCATTTCTTGTTTCGTTAGCTTTACTTCTGTTTTATATTGTCATTGTTTTTGGGTTAGGTTGCAAAACGGCATATATGCTGAACCTCGCCTATTTATCACATAAGTTGTTTTTCTTTTTTTTTTTTTCTTTTCTTTTTGTTGTTTGTAAACGTGATAAATAAAGACGAATTATTATTATTATTATTATTATTATATATCTATATTCCTGTGTGTATCTATATACAGGGACGAAATGAAAGAGGTACCGACTGGCCATTTTCTTCCGCAACACCTCCAACTTTCACGGGCACCCGGCCAACGTGCCATTTCTACGCGAGTTCCGAATCCTCTCTCGACACCTACAGAATTATCGCGGCTCGCCTCCCGTTTTACAATTCCCGAAGGAGATTCGTGGAAATGCAGAAAGGATACTTATTTTCCCGGGGAAATGGCGGCGAACGGAGACCGAGAGTGGCTCCGAGGAAATCCACCGGAGACATTCGAAAGTGCTTTATGGTTATTCGACGCATACATATTCTCCCCCTGGTTCGGTACGTCGCGAAAGGAATTTTTGGAACGGCCGCCCCTAATGGATCTCTGGCTCCGGACACATACGCGCACCTATATCGCGAGCAGCCGTCCCGATAACGATCGGGAAAAACGAAGGTCAGGTGAGAGGCCGATTCCCACGGGGACACTTTTATCAAGCTGGCCGATCGATTCCTGCCAGGTAATGCCCCCCCCCCCCCGCGAGTTACGAGACTTCCCTCGAATATTTCGGGGACGAAGAAACCGCGTCGCGGTTGGCCACGGCGAAATTTCCTGCCGAGAAGCACTTGCGCAAGTACGAACGACGGTACGGCGATAAAGTGCATTGTGCGCGTTGCCGCAACACCGCGAACACCGATGGGGGAAAGAGCCGAAGATCAGAACGGCCGGGCGAGCACGAACGAACAAGAAAAGGCGTGCAAAGTCGTTGGCGGTAATTAAGTAAGAAGCTCAAGTTCCTTGGAGAGCAGAACTACGGTTTTGTGCCTTCAATTACCGCTTTGGTTGGCAAAAAATGACCACGAGCTGCGGCTTTTCAAGCGCACGGCCACAATGCAGCCCCAAAATACCGAATTACCTGCCTGGAGGCACGATCACGCTCCAGCATTAGCCATTCGTTCCGAGTACCCGAACGTTGGAGGGTAATTAACGAATGAGTCGTATCGTGTTGCGCCTAGCAACTATTACGTGGCGAGAAGAAAAGGCCAAGAGCGAACGGGCGGACAGTAGACTGGCAAAGTATAAGCGCGAAGCACGAGGCACGATTAGCTGCGAATCGTGAAGATTCGTTCATTTTAGCTGTTAGCTCGAGCGGCGATCTTCGCACGACCGCAACGACCATCCTCCGTAATACATAAACTTTGCATATTGCATATACAAGCGGGAAACTTGCAGCGGTGCATGGAGAAGACTCCGGGGAGCCGTTCCAGCAGCCGCCGCTTCGATTCCATTCTTCCGATTATACCGACGCGCGCATTAAGAGCAGGAAAATTGAATAGATTTCAGATTTGCATAGATTTTCACCCGCCTCCCCGCCGTTAACATTAATTCGCGAAACTGGAGTTATAATTTCGCCCGCGAAGTTTTCACGCGGGTGCCTGCGCCTGTTAAACTTCGTTTCCTCGGGATCGATAGGGCAGCAAAGTTCCGCGCGGCGACGCGTAACCAATTCGCGAAAGAACAGAAACTGCAATTTGGAAAACTCAAACAGCCCCCACTTGAGCCGGAACTGCTATCGCGCCGGATCGTTTCTTCGCACCTGCTCATTGTTTACTACCTCCACTCCGCTGGCGGAATTTAGTAGCAGCCGAATAATCCCGTTGCCGAAATTAATGCCAGCGAGGTACGGCGGATAAGCGCGTGAAAATTTAAGGGGGATGCCGACCAGAAGCATTCGCAAAGTTATTAGAAGGAATTAACCGTGGTAGAAACTCCGTTGGGGGTGAAAGAATCGCGCAAAGAGTATAATATCCAGAACGAATCATTTGCTAGAGAGAACAACGTGGGTCGCGCGATCGGTGAAAGCCTAATTTCAAAGGGATCGGTATCTCTGTCCTTGCAGCTCGAGTCGCTTTCTCGGCGAATCCTCAGAGCACAAGCTCAACGAGAACGAGTCCGACGGTAGACGCCGAGAAGCGCGGAGAGCAGGAGTCGCCCTTTAGACTTTAGAAGGTACTTGCCCGCGATAGGAAAAGAAAAAGTAGACGGGGTAATCGCGAGTTCCATCAGGAGACGTTTAAGGGACCGAGCAAAGATGTCTGCACTTCCATCGGCGACAACAGAACCGAGACACCCTTCGCCGAGGGTGAGGGATGAGGGATGAATGGAGGATCCGCCAGGGAAGCGAATGACGAGCAACAGAAGGGTGGAGTAGGCGGCAGGGCGGCAAGGGACGCTTCCAACGGGCGACTTATTCAAATGAGCCGATAGATTGAGCCACGAAGGTGCCATTTGTTTCTTTCTCCAAGTCGTTTCCCTTCGTATTCCTTCGAAGCGAGTTCCTCGGCTAAACTGAAAATAATGTCACGGTGGTTGGCGTGCGATTGCTGGGTGTTCAAGCCGTTGCCTCGCCGCCCCTAAGATTCCTCGCAGAAAGAAGCCAGAGATGACGCGTGGGTCGTTTTGAGCAGCACGTCCGCCAGGCACGAGTCGATGTTACAAGAGGCAAGAAATCGGTATCTAATCAAATTTATCTGTGCCAGCGCTTTCCCCCGAACGCGTTCCTGATGGCGACCAAGAACGAATTGGATAACGGTCGATCGACTCGAAGCGCGAGAGGAGTTGCCAGCGTTAACGAGAGCAGGTCAACCCGTTGAAAATACATTCGGGCAAGGAGGGAAAGAGAGAGAGAGAGAGACAGAGGGAGATAGAAGGGAGGGAACGAGAGATAGAGAAAAAAAAGAAACTAAAAGACTGCAACGGACTGAAGGGGCATTCCCTCCGATTTTCCACGTCATTTCTCCGCATCCGCTGCGATAGGAAATTTTCTCGGGGTTCAGCCGTGATACGACGGGGGGGAAAAATCAGTCGACCAGATTCGAATCGGCGCGTCCGCAGTAACGCGGCAGAATCCTACGTACACTCTTCCCCGATCCGCCGATCGTTTCGTACGTCTTACTTCCACTCTTCGACTGTGATCCCCGCGGCCTCGCCCATTTCTCTCCCTCTATCTCTTCCTGTACTCGCCGTTTCTCTTCGTCCATACTCTCCGACCATGGCCGCAAACGTGAAAATCCACGCAAAAGCAGACACTCTTCTTTCCCTTTTTTCTCTCCTCTCTCTCTCTCTCTCTCTCTCTCTCTCTCTCTCTCTCTCGCCCTCCTCCCGGTTCGCGTTGTTTGTTCTCCTACGTTACGACGAAGGCAAACAGCGTTACCGATGCAAAACCATCGGCCGCGTAACGAGCTCGACGCCAGCCATGTGGAAAATTTTAATCAGCTGGTCATCGAAGGACCGACGCCCGATTCGTTAGGATTAAACTGCCGGGTCAGGAAACGGCGATCCCGCCAACTTTCGCCGCGCGGCTCGTTATCTCCATTTATTCTGGCTCATCTATTCACCGAACGGATGAATTACGTGGACGAAAGAAAGAGAGCGGATAGGAAAAGCGCGCGGAGGGCTTTAGAAATCGAACGAACGACCGCGGAGGGCGGTTCGGCTGCGTCGGCGTCGGTGAAACTTCTCACGCTGATTTCCGATCCCCGCGAAACCGCGCCCTGAATAAAATAATAGGACACCCTTGCGCTCGTTCCCGTGAAATATACACGAAATTTTCTCCCGCCTTCCGTTTCCTCTGGGCTGCGGAGGAGCGGGGAGCGGACGAGTCCCGTCTGGCCCAGGACGGTACGTTACCTACCACGGAGAAGCCGTGCTTCTGGCCCGGAAGCGGTCGGGCGCTATGTAAACGCACACGTACCCGCGGACCAGCACCTGCAGCACGCCTCTATCTCTGCCTGGTGCGCAGGTAACTTTACACCGGCCGTAAAGAAGGCTAAAAAACGGGACCGTGTCTTTCCTGGCTGACCATGAGGAAAGAATCTCCTGTTCGCGGTAAACCTCGAACGAGGGGATCGATGCGACAGCTTCGCGGAGCGTAACCTTTCTTCCTGGCGATTTTCCCCTCCTCGGGAAATACGCACGTTTGTGAAAGTGGCGGTACATACTGCGGCGAGGAATCGATCAAAGTTCAAACGCTCCGTAGAAGCCAGATTCTGTCCTGTTAATGGAGTAGGGAAGCCCCGATTTATTTCATTGTTTACTCGAACCGCTGAATCAGTTTCGTCTTTCTTCCCTCGGAGCCCTGCTCCCCGTTTGTTTCGATCGTTTCGCGTTTAGTCGTATCTAATGAGAAATCCCGGTCACCCCGCGATCGAGGTCGAGCGTTCTCTCCCTTACATGAAAACCTGCCGAGCAACTTGCCTCCGCAGCCACCCGATAAACTTCCTGCCTTTATAACCCGGCTCGCCGAGGCGGCCAAACTTCTCCTCTGAAACCGCGATCAACCAGCCCCCGTGTATTCGTAAAAGAATTACGTCCCGAAGAAATGAGGGACCAGCGATTCGATCGGCCTCCAACTCCGAGGGAACCGTTGCGTCAAACGCGTATCCCTTATTCGCGAAAACACGATGAGCCCGAACCTCAGAAGCACGGTCCCCCGTGCTTCTCCGCAGTTCTCCTGCCAATCCCCGGCCGAATCGATCGAACGGGTTGATGGAAGCCAGGCAAGTAGATAGGAGCGAAAAGGAAACGGAAGCGAGTTTACGTCGAGACACCTCCAACTTATTCCCGCGTCGCTTCCTTCCCCCGCCCTGCTAAGAAGTCGCTTTCTGACCCGTAAAAGTGAATGCATAAAGGCGCGCGTCATGAATGCATAAAATAGCGAATAAACCCCATCGCGGAATATTCTTGCTTACTTCTTTCCTCCTCGCCGTTTGCACAGGGATATAGACGCGTCGGTTTACTCTCCCCCGTTGCGTTCCTCCTCGTCGACGCGCAGCCACGCGATACCCTCGGCCGAACGAACCTCTATCGAGTTTCAAGCGCCTATCGTCCACCCTGTCGACTCTCCACTGTCTACGCTCCCCGTCGGGACCGGCGACGAATCGTGAAGACTATCCGAGAAGCCTTTGACTCGAACTTTCCTCCTCACCCTCGACACGCGATTCGCCAGACTTACCCGCGTCCCCGTTCCTTCGCGCTCCGGGGAACGTTCGTTGGCTCGAGAATCGTTCTAAGCGCTGCGTGCACTTAGCCCCGGATAAGTGCAGTTTTCTGCCTTGCCTTTGACTTAACGCTGCGATCTCTCCGTCGCGGGCGCGAAACAATCAGATTATTGGGCGGGGAACGCCAGTGAGAGACGCATTCCAGCCTCGCTGCTCCTTAACGGAACAACGTTTTGTACTCGAGAGAAATTCCCGAGCGTCCGCGGGCGCCTCGTATCGTCGAATGAAAACGGGCGAAAAGGATACGTTCCGGTGTGAATTCCGTGTTTAGGTATCGAAGTCCGCAGTCGAAGCTGCTCGACGTTTACGGCGCCGTTCGCGTCTTCGCGGACGGTGTTCGCGCAGACCTGCCTCCCCTAATTGCAGAATATCGTCGTCGGACGACCCTTCGGAGCGATGTATTCCCCGGGCAGATCCAAAGTTTTCGAGAGCGAGAGTCACGGGCCGAACGTGGCGGCGCGGTGCTGTAAAACGGCAAACGAGACGATTCGAGGGCTGGGTGCACTTAGCTCTCAAAGAGCCCCATTCCGCATCCCTTTCCCGCGTCATCCCCCAGCCGGTACAAGCGTACTCGTATCCCCTACGCAGAAATGCAATATGTGCATACGGCAGACGTGCCGGGAATAACGCCAGACTTCGCAGTTCGCACACCCTGCAAACCCACCCCAATATCGCGGCGAATGCGCGCTGTTCCGCGCGATGCTTTCCCGCGCGGTTCATCCGACGCTGCCAGGGCTCCGTTTAAGAAACTCGCGGCACCACCCTCGTTGCCCTCCTCTCTGCTCCTCTGTTTAATCTTCGACGTAAAGTATCGACCGCGGAGAGACTACCTTCGTAGAGCGAGGGGGAAAAGAAGGGGACAAAAGTAGAAGAGCCGCGAGAATGGATATAAGTTTCACTTATCGCTTCCCTCTTCCTTTCTCCTCCCTCCCCGGCCCCGATTTTTTCGTACACCCATGTTTCCGTTCTTCGAGCACGGGAATATTAGCGATGGCGGAATAAACTAAACGATAAGACTTGGTCGGTCGCTAACGACCTAGCACGAGCTCGTTGTTGCCAACTCCGCGAGAGACGCCCTCAACGACGTCAGAGAGCCGGGGGTTGTAAAATATGAACGGACGGGAGGGAGCGAGAGTTCCGCTCGCTTCCGTATTTTATACCGTGGTTTTCGTGTACGTATATACATATAAAGTTCGCTTTATCTACGAGGACCGTGCGCTTCCGCGTAGGAAAGGGGATCGGGATGCGAAGCCGGAGGTTGGCCGACGGGGCCGCGGGTAACGTAGCTCAAGTGCCGTTTTAACTGTTCCCTCCGCGGCCGGAATATAAAGATCTTGCCCGCGAATATCGCTGAACGAGCCATTAAATTAAGCCTCGTATCCCGATCCCGCGAGATTCTGCTCCGACGTCGAGAACGTTTTACGGGAGCGTGATAAACGGTGTTATTAACGCTCTCCGACGGACACCGGCATCGACGCGTGAACATATTAATTCTAGTATAATACCAGTGGGGAGTAAACGTAGAAAAAGGGGTCCAAAGAATCCATTCAACCCTCGATAGATATATGCTTGGATCGTAATGGGTCGAATACGTACCGACTCTGCAGTTCGGCGCAGCGCGAAACATTGACAGAGGCGAGAAAAGACGATGGAGATGGGGGATCAGGAGTCATCATCCGGAACTGCGTGCGAGGGATGTTGAATCCGACGACGAATCCCCGAGACACGCCTCGACGGCATTACGGTAGATGGGGAATGAATTTCACGGATGTCACGGAAAGAATCGGAGGCGAGCTGAAAAGCGTTTATGGCATTCGTGTCAAGATGCATCATCCTGTAAAACGATCGGGGCCATCATCTTTTCGCAGCTCGCGCGAGAGGCAAGGTATACCTACGGGTCCCCGAAGCTTTCACGTCGTCGCGTCCCCTCCGCCGGATCAACCGATCGTTCTGTCCCTTCTTCCGCGCGCATTCAATACAATGCAGTTCAACTTTAATATATCAGCCGAAGCAGCGACTGCCGGGGACGCGACAAAGAATGAACGCCGTTTGGAAAGGTCGAAGGCGGGCGAACGGGGCGCGGTGAGACGGCGAGGAGCGATCGGGGAGAATGCAACGACGAACTTGAATCGACAAAGGCCCCGAAAAGATCCGTTTCGCAATAAATAAGTGAGAAAGGGACAATATCGGCGAACCTTCCATCTCGAGGGTTCCCCTCGCTTCGGTGGATGCTAACGAGTAAAGAAGAAAAGGGGGCAATAAAGGGGCAGGATGCGGCGACTTGCCACAGACTCACAAGCTAGCGTCGATCGGCGCATCTCGAGCGCAGTGGTGACCCGCACGAACGAGGAGATTTCGTAGTTTCCTGCGGTCGCGGTAGAAATGAAAAATCATGGGGGCGTACGATGAAACATCGTTCGCCGGGGGGAAGAGAGGGAGAACGTTCGCGAGCGATCGGTCGGTCGCCGAACGTGCGGCCTGGTCGATGAATATTAAAATCTTGCGTACACAACGCGCTGGCTGCTGCGAGCTCCCGCGGTGAAACGATAACGCCGTCGCGATTGCGGAGGATCCACGGCAAGCGGATATAATTCCAACGTTCCTCTGCCGAGCGGCAAGAATGGAGATCGATTAAATATGTTGAACGCTTTAGGAGATTCGCGCGAGTCGTTGAGCGAGCAGCCAGCAAAATCGCCGTAATAGTCGAGCGTGGTCCGTGAAAAAGCCGAACATAATATCGGCAGGATATTTGAGCATCGATGCTGATACCGCTGAGTATTTCGTTTACGTCTAAATGGCCCCATTCTTCTTTTCATCCCGAAAGCGCGCCTATTTATACCCGGAGAACATCCTAGCGATACAGGCTTGTTTTCAATTAAACCTGCCGGCGATTTTTTCACCTCTCGTGCCTCTGACGCTCGCATTCATCACGACGAACGGACCTAGCTCGCGCTCAGACAGAGCGATGCTGTAAAAATATGTACCCCCTCCCCTCGCCGTGGATACTGCCGCGGGGGGCGCGGATCGGTGAGAAGGAATCAGAGGAAAATGAGCGAATGCTTCGCGACCAATGGAGAGTTAAATCCAGCGGAACCGGGCTTAAAATGGAACGTAGAGCGATTCCTTTGCGCTAAAGCATTCGGAATCTTTATGCGCTGTTTGTGCAGTTTCGTAAAAAGGGGAATTTCTCTGAAAGAAGTGGAAGAATGTAAACCACCGGAGGAAACAGAAGGCACTTCGAAACCGTATCGAAAGGGTGGGCGAGCCTGAACCTACGAAGGTTGTCTTTGCTCGATACGCCCTTTTACTCCGAGCGAAGGCGAGTTTTTCCATCGGAACGAGGCAGGAGAGGGGCACGGGGACATAAAAGCAAGCGAGTGAATAGTTGAAAATTACGGAGAAATCGGCCGTGAGAAGGAACGCCAACATTTTCCACCCTCCGTGCCCTCCTTCTACTCCACCTCCTTTTCCTCGTTCACAAGGATCCTCGAATCCTCGCGACAGACGTCGCGGAGAGGTCGATTTCGATAACGCACAGAAGCGTGAGGGAACACCGCTGATACAGAAACGCGCGCCCGAGCAACTGGTGAAACCGGGAGAATTCACCGATTTTCTTGCGATCGCGGATGCAACGGCAGCTTCGACTAATCCGAGGACATTTATTCGACCGGATATATCGGCCATCAAAGCGAAATAAACGTTCGGGGGCGAATGGTTCGCATAGCATTTCCTTTAAACAGTGCGGGACGGTGCGGCGGAGAGAAAAATGGCCGGCGAACGCGACGATGGAGTTACAGGATGGATGACTGGATTCCGATCTCGAAATTGCTGAAGAGCCGGGGCCACGCGTTAATTACCGGTAGTTTCGGCGTTCCGCTGCTCTTTAAATGCAGCCTCGAAAATTAAGTGCTCCTCCCTCGGCGCAGTAGGGCGGCAGCGAGACAGCGAATGGGAAAGAAAAAGAAAGAGACGGAAGAGGTTGAATGGGGAGAAAGCCGCTCGTTCCTTGCAGCCGTTTACAATTTATAATCGTATTAAGGGGATGGAGGAAACTCACCGGCTCCCGTAGCTCCCGTAGCCTCCGTAGTTCCCGTAGCTTCTGGTCGCCGACCAAGCTTTCTGCCAACAGCTCCAATTCTGAAACACAAAAAAGTGGAAATATAGTTTGATGGGGGCGCGGCGATATCTCGGTGGAGCCGCCGATCGCTGAAAAACCTAACTCGTAACGCTTTGAATAATTGCCTGCTGTCTGTGCTTTAGGCTACTCGGTCCATCGTTTCCCCATATTTACCCATATTCCAACCAGCTATCTCGGTGCTTGAGTTTCTCTTATTCGAGCGTGGTAACGGCGGCTTCTCATCGGCAATTTATCCACGCTTCGCGTACCACAGGTACGTATTAATCAACGTTTCTTAGCGTCCGGTTAAACAGGGGCCGTCTAATTTCATTTGTCGCTATCAAAAGATTCCCCAAGGCAGCAATAATCGTAACGACGTCCTTTACGTCTCTAGTCGAGCGTCCAACTGATTAAACTCTGCTCTTAAGTCCGACGTCGCTGCGCGGAGGCGCACGGCTGCGCGACCCTCGAGAAACGTACTCGGTCTCGCTGGCAGCGAAGCTGCTTCCCTTTTTCAGGCACAAGTACGTCGCTCGAGGAATAATTTTCCATTACATGCGTTCGCGGATGCACGCGCGAGTAATTGAAAAGGGAACTAGAGGTTCGAGAGTATGAAGGGAAAAAAAAGTAAGGGAGGAAAAGCCACCGGGTCCGAGGCAGTTTTATCGCTTTAACTCGCGTAAAACAGACGATTACTTTGCCCATATAGGAAAAGGTAACCATGTCGAGTTGCTAATTGATTTTTCTTTCGACAGCGCTGCTTTTAACAGGCCGGGAAACAGAAGACGAGCCCGCTCTCCTCGCCCGTGTTCGGCTACGTATTTAACAGTGGAAAATCCTGGAGAAAATTGTCCCCTTCGGCGCGGACGATGGAAATTTTAACCGCTCGAGAAACGCGTTACCGGCGCGTAAAGAGCAGCCTTTGTTCCCGCGAACAGAGTCACGCACGCCGACACGCGCGAACCTTTACCAACACGAAGAATATATCAAATGCAGCGTGGATATTTTTTTGGGGCTTGTTTGTCGATTGCCAGTGGTTACCCACTCCCCCCGTTGCCATTGTGGCGCTTTTTCACTGTTCTTTACGATGGCAAATTTGCAAATTTTGCCCGTGAAAGCAGAACGAAACGTTCTCGTCAACTGCATTCCATTTAATCACCCCCCTTTGAACGTGCCGCAATGGGCTTTCTTTTTCCCTCTGAAAATTCTACCCATCTCCCAGCAGCCGTGCGTTAATCAAAAACAACGCTGGAATAATCTGGTTAAACAGAGGGCAGGAATATTTCTCTGGCGGGTTCGGCGAGAGCCGCACGAAACGATAGTATGTTGTAGTTTGTAGTATTGCGTGCTCCTGGAGATTAATTTCCCTACTTGAAGGGAACATTATCCATTGAAAATGGCCCGGCAAGCGAGGCGACGCGCGGCAACGAAAATTCTATTCGAGGGAACGTTGCGAGAGGCGCTCGGCTGACTAGACGCGCGAGGCGCACGTGTAATTCATTTTGCTCATTCATTATGGATTTTAATACCGGTCGCGTCCGGAGCCCATCATAAATTAAACCCTGTCAGGCGACAGCCACCGCCGAAACGAATGAACCCGCGGTATGCGACGCGGACTGACAGAATCACGGATCGGAATTTTTCCCTCCCCGCCCCCCGCCCCCCCCGCGCCGATGAGTCTCTCAATTTTCAGACGACCGACGATCGATAGACCGGTCCCCTGCAGACAAGCCAGTCCGGCGAGAGTTCCCGTCTGACTTTTTTTATCACCGTACACGCGTGAGTCATTAATTGCAGCAAAAACGAATCGATTCCACTTACCGCGGTAAGTGGCGATCCACTTTCAGCGAGCTAGAATGTCGTTTCGCTTTCGTTCGACAACCACTGCGACCGAGTGTCGCGAGAGACTCGCAATTGCCAAGATGGAAAGTCGGGGCGCGACGGAGAGGCGGGCGACAGACGCGGAAGGAAGCGACGCGATCGAATCGGATAAAGATGCAAATGCTAAAAGCGCCGGTGGATAGAATTTCGTTAGGGCGCGAGGCATCCGGAAATTCCAAGTTATGCCGGAGATGGTTCACCGTCGAGGCCCGCAACGGTTCGCAAGTGTTCACGTAGTGTGACGTTCGCACACTCGCGGCCGCCGCGCCGCGCCGCGCGGTATCCCACGAGTGCACGCGAGGAGGGGCCATTAAGAGGTGGCACCAGCCAGTTTTCCTGTCGTTTCTTCGCGATACCGCCGTCTGGCAAATGTATTACCCTCCCCCTTTAATTACACGCGTTACTTACGCTCGTTAATTAGACTACGCCCGAGAATTAGAAAACCGACGGAGGGGTTGCATGCGAGTCATCGCGGCGTGGTCGTAAGTGGCCGTGCCACGCGATATTTTTGCGAAATGAGACTTTCGTGATCCAGCTGGATACGTTACGTTGTCAGATTCGAGGGGCTGCTTCAGATTTCCACCGTAAATCCCTGTTTAAATCGTCCCTCCCCCGATGCTGCGGAGAGCCGTCCCTCGTTAGATCGGGCCGGCGCACTCGGATCTCGAATAAATGCATACAAATTTTTACGCGCCGGGTATAGTAGCATATAGGACATCGTTGACATCCATGCTCGAACCGTAATGTATCGCGCGTCCGGCAAATTCCACTGCACACTCGCCCTACCCCCGTTATTCCCTTTGGTCCGCCGCGATCTGCTGTTTCCGCGGGAAGTAACGTGCTAGAACGGGGAACCAGATCGTCGACGGGGAATCGAGTTCCCGGTGACTTTTATGCGATCGCGTTCCACGGCGTATTAGGACGGAAGAAAGGTAGGAGACCGAAAAGGAGCAGAGTCAGTTTTCTATTTGCGCCCTCTCTTCTTCGCGATCTCGATTCTCGATTACAGATGCGCTATTGTCGACCCAGCCTTTCAATATGACGCACGGCACTTGGGCACAGTTGACGAACTTGTTTAAGCTACTTAAAGGAGCAGAGGGAACAGAAGGGAGCAAGGATCGCCTCTCGAGACGATTCGCGCAACGTCTCGAGTCGAAGGCGAAAGATCGACAGCTGCCTCGAGCCCGGCCGGCACGCGGCGAAAACGAACTACCGGCAAGATGTATCCGCGGAAACGAGGATATTAATAATTTCACAGGGGCGCGCGGGCCGCGATAAATCTGGGACAGAGGAGCAAGAAGTTTATCGCGGAAATCGTAAGAAGGAAGACGCCAGGATTTCAGCGTATATCATAACCCGGACCGAGAAAAAACTTTACCACCCATTGCTAGGAAATATAGCACCCCGTGGTACAGAGAGAATCCTGCGGTGAGCGGCGTGGCGTAGCGGCAGCTCCCAGCTCCATATAACTACTTGTTATATCATGCAAGCAACCGTGATAAAATACAGGGAAGATCGTTAAAAATTTTCCTGCGCGTATCCGCCAGGGAACGCGCCTACTTCTTTCTTTTCCCTTAGTACACCGCCGATACAAAACGCAGCCCCGATGTACGTATGTATGTAAGCAGACACTTCTAGTCGCAGATTATTCCGTAATCCCCGCAATACGCGTGGCGCCTAACTCGCTGAACGAGATTAACCGTAAACGCATATATCCTGGCATTGTTGCCGTTAAAAGGACGTATGCGAAGCAAGGAGAGGTTTATGAGGTTCGCGTACGCGGTAGACGTAATTCAAAGGAATCGGTTGGTTAGCTTTGATCGTCGGGAACCACGAGACGGAACCACGCGCGTAGCTCGCATCGCGACAACCGTTTACCCCGCTTTCTCTCCCCGTGAACTTGAAATCGAATTACACGCGCTCACGCACACCGGCAATTCCCTCTTACGCAATTCCCCCGTAATTCCAGGCGCGGTAGTATACAGGCGGTGGGACTACGGTCGAATTCAAGACCGTGAAAATATCCAGTGCCTACCTGCCAAGCGCGAGCGAGCTACCGGCAATCTTATTGTCCTTCGTCGCGGACACGAGCGACTTCCTATTCGGCCCGGACTCATAAATTCTGTCCCACGAAAGGCTGCAAGAACGGTGACAAAGCGTCTTTTCGCCCCGGTGTCACGGCGTCCGTTTCTCAGCCGCGCGGAAAAGAGTCCACGGGAATTTATATCCCCGCGGATACGAAGCTCCTAACAAAGTTAAATCTGCCAGGCTCTCGATAACGCCAGACTCTTAGACCAGATTAGTTTATCGACGAGCGCTCTCTAATTAATGAATTGCCGGCAGCGGGCTCTCGAGCACGGACGAAATCGAATCAGAGGTGTCGGAAGAAATAAGGGAAACAGATGAAAGCGAAGCAAGTTGAACTTACCATTCGAAATACACCCCGGAGTATTCCGTTCCGCTACCGGCCGCAGATCATTCATCTAGCCCCCCCTGAAGTAGGTAGCCCATCTTCTAGGCAACGATGGGACGCTGTTCCCGTGAAAATTTCATAAAGATCGACGACTCGGCGCGTCAGCTACGTAATTGCGCGGGCCACGCGCGCCACTGGGTCTCGCTAATTATGAGACCGAGCGAATGAAGCGAAGAAAAAGCGCGGGAGGATGGCGGGAAAGGGTCGAAAGATTCGCCCGTAGTATAGGTATATACTGTTCATATATCCGCCGCGGTTGCGGGTGGCGAACAATGCACGCCGCGCGATTCCCACCGACATCAGGCGGCATGAAGCGGCATCAGCCTGCATTAACCTGCGCCCTGAATTCTCACAGGCAAAGAGTGCGTTCACTTCGTGCAGGAGGAGTCGACGACCGTAGCTGGCTCGACGCGGCGAATATTTTTGCGTTTAAATATCGTCGATAGATCGGCGAACTATCCGGGGGCGGAACACATATATCGCGGGGCTAGAGCCAGATTGGAAAATTCGGCTGCGAGATAAAAGGGAATTTATAGTTTTTCATAACGCGGTGGGGTTTTGACTGGCAATTTAATCGGGCGCAGGGTAATCAGTAATGCAGATTTACGATAACGTACGCGGGATCGCGGCCGGTCTCCGATAGACATAAGCGATAGTAACGGCGCGGCGTGTCCCGCGATGCATTAACTGCAGCTGCCGCAGCGCGTCTGCACAGGACGGACTAGGTCCAAGCCATTACATTATGCACATGTGGGTCACATAAATACATCGATCTCATCGGTCGCCGATAACAATCGGACCGATCTATCCGATCGACGTCAGTGGCAACGTTACGGTGGAATTCAGATGTCGTGCTCTTGGAAGACGTTCAATCTCCTGATATTCCGCGACAAAGAGCCTCGTTACGCGCGTACGTTCGGCCCCCCGTGGCTGCTTATCGCGACCAGTGCGTTTGTCTAAAAGTAATCTCCGGGAAATCACGAAACGTCTCTCGTCGACGAACGCCTCTACTGATTTCTCGAAAGTGCTGCGCCGCTTTAAAACGGATGCTGAGATTGCAAGTGGGGTGGAATAGACGGATCGCGTACGAGTACCGAAAATCTTGCACGGAGAGCATTTTGCCGGGTAGCCTCGCGGCGAAGCCTTAATAAGAATTCGCCTGTCACGCTGGTGACTGCTCATTAGCCAATCGGAACCGCGCGTCCGGGCACGATGAAAGAATGAATGGCTTCCGGCTGCGCCGATGAAACTGGCGACTCATGTCGAATTACCTCATTAACTGTGTAATTGATAAAAGGGCATAGCGGAGGAGAGCAGCCACGGTGCCTAGTTTAATTAAGAAGCCATCCATTCGCGGCACGTATGTAGCCAGTACTTTCACTTTCACGCTTTAACGTGCGCCGCGTGTCGATGAGACAAAAGGAATAATACGATGTTATGAGAGGCACGCGACGCGTGGCGCAATAACGCTTGTACCTACTCCAAGATCCCTTCTTTCTCTATTAGTAGCAGCCGCGAAGCTGCGAACACTCTCGCCCCGCGTCCGCTGCGAAGGGAAATTATTTGACCAGCTGGAATAGCTAGAAAAAAACGAAGGGCAAGTCGATGCTCGAGCAGTCGGTCGTGGCTCCTGTGGCAAAGGTGGAAACTAAGGGTCTGGAAGCACTTGCGCGAATATCCCGGGGACTTCTATCAAGGTGGATGGGGCCGAAGTTAGTAACTAAACGAGTTTCTCGCTAACAAACCCACTGGCGCGAAACAATGTCGCTGACAGTAGAGGCTTACGGAGGAATCATTGGAGAAGCTGCGTTAATATTGTTCAGAAGTTCCTGCTACGTGATACAACGACGGCGAACGCAGGAGGGATCGAGCGCAGGGGAAAATGGTTATCCAATAAATTCGAACGATAAATTTCCAAGCGCTCCAGCGTGCCAGGGAAATTATTTCTGCCCAGGATATCGACTAACACGTTAACTATTACAAATAAAGAGGAGGGGCAGGGGTATCTGTCTATCGAGCGATACGATTTCTGGCAGTTAATGGCCGCACCGGTTCAGGAACAGCTCGAAAATCAAGTTCAGAAATTGCCCTCGCCCGAGAACAAAGTTGCGAATAACGGGGTCTAATGAAAAATAACAGTTGCCGCGAGCTCGCGATACTGCCGTTGCCATTAGCATACGAGAACGGAGCTTTCTGCCGCTTGTTATTATTAAGCTGCATAATAAAGAAATAACAGGCTGGAAATAATACTTCTCCCGAGACTAAGGAACACACGGGCGTGCAAGTTCGTTCGCTGAATGCACTTTCCTTTCAGCACTCGGTAAATAACCGTTAATGAGACGGTCGGCAAATGAGGGTGGGGGTTTCGTAACGCCGTTGCGTTTCCGCGAGTTGAACGATGCTCAGAACGAGCTCGATGCTCGATTTCGCGTTCAAGGATCATTCGAGTCGGCCGCTAATTTGCCCCGTCGCGTTTCGACTTCCGTTTTTGCAAACAGGAGAAAAGAGATCGCCGTCTCGGAGGAGAGCGAGGTAAGGAGAGGGAAGCTGGAAACGGGCGAAAGGGGGCGAGGAAGATAGCGAGCACTCGACAACTTGTGGATCGTTTCATTATCTTGGAGTGGTATTCGCGCGCGCAACTTCTAAAGTTTGCCGCACGGATTCTGGCCATCCGGCAGAGCAGAATAATCATATTAGGTGGCCGTGCCGCGAAGCCTTTGGCAGCCAGCCTCTTGACACGGTCCTGGCTAGGCATCGCGAATCCCCGCGCGAGATTCCTATTCGCCACCTCGGATATCATCGGTGTAAACAGCTGATTGCTTAAGGCGGCTACGCGCTGTCGTCCGCCAGCGCTTTGAATACGGGCCGCCGCGTCGCGTCGAACCGCGTCGGCGCTTATTATGCTCCCGGCGTTCGCCCGTTGCATATCTTATCGCGCCTATCTTATTGTTCCCGTCCCCGCGTAATCTGCATGGAGGGCAGCGCTGTTTGTTTTAATTGAACTGGCAAGAATAAGCCGGGGGAAGTTGGGAAGATTAATAAAAGTAGGGGGCAATGAGGGGCGCGCTAAAGCATACCGACCTTCCTCCGGCCGATTAAATTAGCCGGATCGAGCCTTTTACCTTCGACCATTTCGAGCGCAGATCGTTTCGCCCGGCAGTCGGACCGCTTTCAGACGGATCCCTCTCGTCCTGAATTTTCTGCCAGAGTGAAGGTAAATTTGTTGTGCACTTCAGGGCCGGCTATGATGTAATATAGTAATGGATGCGACGGTGTTGACTTTGGAAGTATTTAGGTCTCGGCAACTCTTCGAAGGATGGCTCGAAAACCATGGGGATATAAAACTAACAATCCCCCCCTTTCCCGGGCAACGTTCGAGACGATCCCGTTCCATCGTACGAGCACGCAGAAATAATATTGAATTCCAACGTAGGCAGTTTAAATAAGACTTCCGAGTGTACATAACGGATTCAGCTAGTTCGGGCGCGTGCGCGATCCCCGCTAGCAGAGCTACGAGGAACACGCTCGCTCGCGCTGGCCGTTCACAGTCACCGTCAATTACGTTTCTGCAAAGTTCCATTCATTTCGAACGTAAGCACCGCCACCGGAGGAAGAGGTAAAGGAAAGGGGACTGGTCGCCCCAGAGATTGTTCTTGGCGAAGAAAGCGAGGCGAAGAAGCTGAAAGGAAGTGAGAGGGCGAGAAAAGGAAAGGAGGGAAAATACGAGGGAAGGGCGCGGTTACGCGTAATTAAATTTGCAACTATTAATCGAGTTCCGGCCAATCGATACTGACCCAGCATCGCGGACGTTGCAAAGGGCTAGAAGGCAGGGTGGGTCGAGTCGGATCGAAGGGTTAGGGAGAACGAAGAGCGGCGTCGATCAATAAAATCGGACAAACAAACCGGGCCCAGGCGAGAGGAAACGACGGTTCAAATTTCTAATTGGAAATGACCGTGACAATGACCAAGAGTTGCGAACCAAGAGGCGGAGCAGGGGAGGGGCGGGAGAAAGAGATAACCCTTGCTCTTCAATCCTGTAATGGTGTTCTTCCTGTACCTTTTGATTGGCTCAATCGGTCCAGTCGTCCGAATCGTCGACGAAAGTCACACGATAGCCACCGCTACGACGTAGGTGCGTTCTCGTTTCCGTCGAGCGGTTTTCGTCTGCGACCCGAGGACCGGAAGCTCGAATCATTATCGGCCACGAGGGTACGAGGGGAGGGTTGCGGGCGATGAAAATAAAGGCTGGTATTCGGAACGACGCGATCGCGTTCCTTGTCCTTCCCGCGTGCAATTTAGCTACCTACCATTTGGTCGCTTAATCGCTTCATCGAGCGGTTCCTCCAGCCATCGCGAGCCATCGAGGACAATGTATGTATGCAAATATATTCGCGAGATTGATGACACGCGAAAGATATATTACAGGCTGCGCCCGTAATCAATTGACCTTACAACGAGCCCGATCCGCGTAGAGCGCAACGATCGGCGTACACCGTCAGCCACCGCGGTACATATTATCCTATCATCGGTACCTTTAACGTCCGCCAGCGATTCCTTCGGTGTGCACGGCGCGGGGCCTTTCGCCACGATAAATCTATCCCGTGCGTAAACACGTCGACGAATCTATTGCCATTTTGTAGAAAGATCGTTCCACGCGATTCCACCCATTCCATAAATCAGTGCTCGTGAAATGTCATACGGTCCAATATTGCCCAACTGCGACAGCGGATTCGGCATCTGTCGCGGGTGAAAGTAATTTCCCGCGCCGTGTTCGCACGGCGAAAGAAACGGAAATCGTCGGCCACTGCTAAAACGGCAGAATTAATTAAGACACCCGCGACGCGCGACGACCAGGCTGCTCCGGGTTTAATTATCTAATAGCTTTTGCCGGAACTAATGCAGCTGACGTGCGTGTTAGTCGGTATGTCTGCATATTAGTCGGTTAAAATGTGTACCACGGTTTAACAGTACCGGTAACTCCGACAGATTTCCTCCGCCGGCTCTTTGAAGTTATCAGACGGATTACATGGTACGTTGCTAAAAATGGTAACAGGAGCCAGCTTGTTTAACGATCGCCGCATCGTCATGCGAACGTTGGTTTTGTCTGTTCCTGCAGGCGGATCTACCACAGGGTATGGAAAGACTACATAAGAGTACAGGTCTGTGCACCGACGTTAATCTCTCGCAACAAAGCAATGGTAACGAAGCTAACGAGCCAACTTAAGCTTGCTTTAATTATCGTGCGTTAACAATGAAAGACGTTTCTCGGCGTGTGCTTCACATTCTCGCATGCTTGCGTCGCAAAGTTCAGTCAATTAAAATTGGCTGATGCGTGCATTCGATCGTTGCTGGACATCATGGTTGTCCCGCGTAGAAGCCGGAGTCGATGGGCTCGCACGCTGCTCCGCTTATCTTGCGCACGAATGCAGCCGCGAGACACAACGAAATCGGCTTTCACGCACGGATCTCGCACACCGAGGCAGCGGGAACGTGTCCGGAAAGGGTGGACACTCGGAAAATAGGGAAAAGCAGAGGGGCCGCGCGCGCGCGCGCGCATCGAGAGTTGAGAATCGCCAGCGGCGAGGTGTTATCGGCTCTGGTCTATCCCGTGTGCGCATTGCAGTTTAATCAAAACCACCTTTTTGCCGGCGGTGCGTTTTTCTTTTTCCTTCCCCGCTGCTCCGCGAACAAATAATGGCCATCGCTTCCTAACACCCACGCCTCTTGCTCCATTCCAGTTCCTACACACAGCGTACAACGTACCGCGCGCAATTGCGTCATCAACGCGATTCACTGTCGCCGATGAGAATGATGAATTTCCAACGCGCGAATCGAAATTCCTGTCGGCTTGATCACCCCGATTATGATGATCCCTAACGAATTCCACAAAGTCCGAGCGTCCTTTAAAAAGTCTCTAATTCGATCGCTGCTCTTAAATTTACGATCCCGTCGACACCGCCGATCGGCGGACGTTTCGATTCTAAATTGACGCAATAAAGTCGATCGGATCCAACCATGAATTCGTCCTCTTCGGCTAGTGGCTTTCCTCTTTTCACCGAGGCCCTCGTATTTTTTCCGTTTAATGGTCACCCGACAAGTCGTTGAAGCGGCTGTTCGGGCTGTTCACGGGTTCACCGGTATCAGAGTCGACAACGATTTTACGCTCGATCATCAGTCCTTCCTGCCTCGTGCCTTTTATGAGACACCAGTGAGCGGCCGAATGAAAGAGAATGAAAGCTGGCTGTTGAAAACACCCCCAGCGAACGACACCGAATGAATCGGGAACGTCACGTGGGGCCCTGGGTTCAGCCGCGACCCAGCGCTCGTAAAAGAGCACCGAGAACATTGGACAGCGTACACGGTGGTTCAAACACTTTCCTCCAAATATAACATTGTAATATATCTTCAGGATCCGGGAGAAAAAGGAAGAAGCAAGAAGCAGCTCCTGGAAACGAGTGTCTTCGAATGCACGGACGAGGAAACGACCGAGGAGCTCGTCGCGCGTAAAACGAAGGCTCGTTAAGGTTGCCCCGTCGAACGGGCCAACGTTTCGGTCTTGCTCGCAGAGATCGCGAACGTTCCGGCCGGGACGTGCGAGTGCATCCAGAAAACGGGTTTAGGAGACCAGTTGGCCGACGAGCAATTTCAGCTGCGAACGGACTAAATATTTGCGCCGCATTAATTGCAGCCGACAGCGCCGATACTTGGGTTAATTGATATTTGCAGAGCGGCCCGTGGTAATTCCATCGGTATTCCGCTAATTAAAATATGACGTGTGGCCGCGCCGGTCCACCGTTTATAAATTCAGCCCGGAACAACGGCACCGCGGTCCCTCAAGCATTTGTGATTCGTGTAAACGTGCCGGCTGTGCTCCTCGCCCAGCTCTCCGTGTCCCGTCTCGCGGAAACCGATCGAGCCTCGCCGGCAAGTATTAACTGCTTTCGTGATTTTCCGATAGACCGTGGGTGCCGATGCCGCGACGCCCTGCGCCGCGTCGCCGTCCTTCCCCGTAGCCCGGATATTCTCTTTAAAACACTGATTGCTACGTCCTCCGGCCGAGCCCGGCAAACGACGAACAAACGCCGCTTCTATTCACGCGATAAACTCTCAACTGCTTTAATAACCGACCAGCGCGGCGCGGGACGGGCGGGCGGGCTCGTGTGCGTGAAAGGTAACCGGCTGACACACGATGGGTATTTTATCCATCGGCATTGATCCGTTGATACATTGATCCGCGGCCGTGCGGTATAAATCTGCTGTTCGTTTGAGCATGAAATTAATCAACAAGCCGACTCTTTCCCGGCGTCACCGCCATGTCAGATCGGAACGGTTAAACGTAATTACAAGCGCGGCTATTCGTACGTTTCGTTTAGGCCCGCGGTACAATCTAGCAAGTCAGTATTTATTACGGGTCCCGTTCGATACATGGGACATATTTCTGCGCGAACGTACGCGAGACATTGCTCCAAGAGGTGACAACCTAAGCGAGCTACGCACGGTATCTGAAGAATCGGCCTAGGCTGCGGACCAGTTCGACACGAAGCCCTTTGATTTTTAAAATTTCTATGTATCCGCTCCCGTTTAGTCGCCAGTGGAGTAAGAACGTGTATCGACCGGCACGACAGTGCCTCTGTGGAATCAACACCCGGCACGTAGAGCAGAGACAGTCCCAAAGCAAATTGGAAGCGTTCGTTGCAACCGGGAACTGGAATAGTGGGCTGCAGAAAACGGTGTGCCAAAGCTCTACCTACCTCTGCGCTCTGCCCTCTGCGACCTATCTCAATTTTCAGCTATGTAGCGAGAAGACTGTTTTCTTTCACCTGACTGCCTATGCTTGAAATTGAAGAAACTCTCTTAGCGAAGTCAGCGATCTCACTGCCCCGGATTGGAAGAAAATAGGCCCTCCACGAACGGCGAATCGGTTCGCAGTGGTCGCAGCAACAGCCAAGGGTGGCTGTGTATGTGTACGTACGTATTGGGACGATACCGTGGAAAGGGGTTAGGCGGCGAGTGATGGGGGTGGCCTCCCTTTATTCCTGATCCCGGGGAGTAGAGAGCCGCAGTCTCGATCGGCCATTACTTAGAAGCCGATTTATCGGCAGCTACTCGCTAGCAGCGTACTGCCGCTGCTCACAGCTGTGCCACGGATAATGCAGGTGCAGGTGCAGCGAGAGGACGGTTTTCAGGACACGCGAATTTATAACGGCTGGCCAGTGTACGCGGCGCTCGTCCCTGGGAAAGCGAGACCAGGGGCTTTTCCCGGCTATTTCCTTTTTTTTCCTCTTTCCTCACATCCTATCACACGGTTCGTTGCCTGTCCGTCAGGGATGTCCCCCTCCACCCCTGGGGAAAGATTTACAGACTCGTAAATCGTTCCAGATCTGCTACGAAATGATGTTCGATTCTCGTCCCGACAAAACGACAAAGACAGCCCGGATCGTCAATGGCGCCTAGCGAACATCGATGCCAGTGTTCTAACGTGGATACATTTCGTTTCGTCGGCTCAGCAGTTGGCCATGGATTTTCAAGCGGGAAGCGCGGTCTAAACGTTTGCCCTGACCGAAGCAGGCCGAACGGGCCGACCTCGGGTCGGTAAGAAACGAGATTCATTTCTTCGATCGTACATTTGCCCGGGAACGTACACACCGGCGTCTGCGACATTCCCGTGCGCCATGATTTACGGGGGAACTGGTTTCCCGAGGAATAATCCGCAAGATGCGGAGGAAAGTTGAAAATTGGTGTTCAAGCTACGAGAGAACTGGACCCGCTATGATAAATGGATCGAAAAGGATACTTGCCGGGGTTCCAGCAGACGCTGGATACTAGCTTTGTTGGTCTCACGAGGGTCATAAGTTTCGCCGAGCCAATATCTTTTCGACTGCCTCGACACCTATAATGGCAGTCATTATGCGCGCGGAATACGTAAGGCCTCGATAAATCAGGGAACAGTGCGATGGACGCAGTCCGAGGAAACGGGCGAGTTTTCTTCCGGCAAACGAAGCTTCTGCGACTCGACTGATCTAGGGAGCCGAGGGTGTCGATCACATTTCCCATTCGAGGAATATAAAGCACTGGATTACCGGGGAGAAATGCCCACAGATCGCGGAAAGATACCGATTCTGCGCGCGATGGTAACAGAGACTTAAGGTTACTCGCGCGACATACGGTCTCGGCGTCCAGCAACCAAGTATGTAGAGTACCTCTAGGTATTCGTGGCGCTGCTCTTCGAGCACTGGTTCACCTTGGACGTGTCTCGACTCTGGCTCGCCTGGCGCAACACGCTCGTCGAAGAGTCAGTTCGCTCGTCGAGTCGAAAGAAGATAATTCGATCGGGTATTACTTGCGGATAAGTGGCTTAATTGCTACGTGTCGGGCAATAGCACTGCCAGCTGATAAACCGCATCGTCCGACGTAACGTTCCTATCGGGGAACATCCCGTTTAACGATTTCCCACGTTACGTTCCTCCATTTCTAGAGTACAGGCTTTCCGAGTAGGCAGAAAAAAAGAAAGCAATAGACACGGTGGATAAAGTTACGACCGCGCTGGATAAAAGCCCGGGGAAGATACCGAAACGCATGACTCGACTCGTGGAATCTCTTTTCATAGACATTTAACCGGCAGCGGTTGAGTTTTAGCTTCCGAGGCCCCGAGGGATCCGGCCGGATCGAACAATGCCGTGTCAAAGCCGGTTCACCGGTTTCGTAGGAAACGCGCATCATCGTTGGCTTGGAGACGTTGCCGAAAAGACATCGGCTGGATCTTTCCCCCCCTCTCGAGCAGGGGCGACGGTGCGACAGAGATGGACTCTTTAAATTCTACCGTTCCGATCGAATACGCGGACCCCGCACAATTGATTCGTTAACAGGATTCGCAACGTCTAGTCGATGTTTAAGCGACGGTCTTTGCCAGGGCATTGAAGCGCGAAGACAGCTTCCTTCCTTCCTTCCGGTCGAAACTCGGCAGCCGGGCTCAGCAATTCCGCAAAGTTAGTTTCGACTGCCGCGACCACGAGTGTCCATTCCAGTCGCATTCGAATGTCCCCGTAACGCCGTGGTTACGGCTGCTGTCGTTACAACGCCGAGTCAGCCGACCACGATCGTTACAGGTAATAATACGGCATCTACACGCCAGGTAGATGCAGCTCCCGCCGGCGGACGGCACTTCGCAAAGTTTCGCGGGATTTTTAAAAACCGGTTCCCCGCCGGGGATTCCGAAATGATTCCTCTTAAGGCGACAGTCGGCCCCGAAGAAGATGCCCCTCGGGTTATTCCCGCGAAAGCCTGCAACGGTGCGCGACGATTCACCGGCCTTTTTACGACCGTCGTATCCATCAGCACGTCAAAAGTACTTTTGCTTGTTATTTCACTCTCGTACGCGCGCGCGCGCGCGCGCGCTCGATCGGTGCTTGCCGAACGTAAGACGATTACGTAAAACCACCGAGTCGGAGCGTTCCCTCGTGACGGTTAACGCCGCGAAACTTCAAACTTTTATTACCCTCGCGTCCAGTATATCGGGGTCCGTTACGTTCCCGAGTATTTATCACGGCTTCGGTCCGAACGTTATTTTAATCCCCTCGTTGCAATAGCTATCTTTCAAGGAGAATTGCGCCGGTGTGAATACTGCATGCACCGTGCGCGTCCCACCTACATCCGCCGGGCTAACTCCGCGGCGCGGAGCGTGCTTCTATTCGCGAGCGCTACTTAAAACTTTACACGGTTTTTAAGAACTGGTTTTACGGGGAGAAGTTGGAAGAACCCCGGCTACGATGACATTCGGGCGTTAAGATACACTCCTTTTGTGTTCCCCAAGCTCTATAAAAACTTTTAGCTGCTCGGGGAAGTTAGTTTCGACTACTGGGCGAGCCACTGTCTAGCGCGGAGCCTGCATACGTATCGCCCACGGCAACGTCACACGCCTGGAACAGGGACTGGACCAAGTGTCGTGGACGCGCTGTAGGTACCCACACATTGAGCGCGCAAACGCGTAGGGAACGCTTTAAAACCGGCGGGCCAGGATTGGAAAGAAAGCGCGCCAGCGGTGCGGATAATGGAAATAAATGGGCCGACGGCGACGTAACGACTTCCTCCCACGGTAACGCATTGATAAAGATAACAGGTAATAAACAGCCTCCTACGTGGACGATCCATCCAGCGATCTTACGGGTGAAATTCTCATCAAGAACAATCCTTCAACTGGTAGGAGGTCACGACCGCGCCCTGAGGAAGCGAGCTGATCGTTCGGGAAAGTGAACAAACCACGTTCCATCCCTACCACCATCGCGGAACCAAGGTTCTCCCTTTGCTCTCTGGCCATCTACGTGGGCTCCGATCCTACCATCCGTGCTCTCACGATTCCCTCCGATCCGCCCAACATCTTCTCCCGGTCCAGCCGCATCTTTTCCTCCGTTCGCCTCTCGTTTGGCCTCCCGTTCGCCTCTCGCTCGCCTCTCGCTCGCCTCTCGCTCGTCTCATCGGCCAACAACGCCTCTCACAATCATTCTGGCTTCATCATTCGCTCTATCTGCTCCGCGGCCCTCTCATTCAATCCTTGCAGAACCTCTACCTCCGTCTCGCTCCGTCCGACCGCCCCCCGCTCCTTGCGCTCCCCTCGCCCGCGTCTCTGTCCGGCTAATAGCTGCTCTCCGGCCAGAAGTTCCAGCGGAGAGTTTGCGGAGAAGGATCGGCCCGTGAATATGAGAACGGTTTAGGCGAAAGCAACGCTGCCGGGGATCGGTCAGACCGGTATCCAGCCTCTGAGTAATCCTCAAGGCGCGCTGCACTATGTTTACAAACACGGGCAAGTTGAAGGAACCATGAATGACCAATGCATCGGGGCGCCTTGATTCAGCGTACAATCCAGCGCCATGCCGCGCCTCGCGTTTCGCAACACCGAATCGCGTGGAACCAATTCGATTTCCCGCGGTTACGACTTCGCCTTCTTCGCAGCACAGGATCGCGCGATCAAACGGCTCCTCTGTCTATTTCAGTTGCGCGGCCTGAGGTAACGAACGTTCCTCCAGCCTCAGAAAACACGGTTCCCATTAAACTTTCTCGCGGACGGGGGGGGGGGGGGGCGACACATTTGACGTGGTCGACCTCCCCGAGGCATACGTTTAATCCGGAACAAAGTTCCTTCGCCGTATGACTAAACCGTTTCATTCAACTGCGTAATTAGGATCGAACAGCGAAGGTATCCCACGTTGGCTCGGTACAATGATATTCGAGAGCGGCCGAGATGCGCTCGACGCTGATACGCTCTCGCGGCAAGACCCCGGCGAAATACCCAACTCGGATACTGAATTCGAGAGAAGATGAGAGGATCGGTGGCAAGAGGGCAAGGGAAAACCGAAAGAGACCAAGAGGACGGCGGATGGAGCTGGTTTCGTCCGCTTCTCCCGTGTAATTGGAACGAACTTACTTTGATCCGTTGATCTCGAGATTAACAGATGCCCCGAGGCTAGATGGCAAGTTCGTCTATCAGATGCGAGAGGTGACGAGAGAGTAGAGGAATGCAGCACGCGCGGATACCTCCCGCTGAAAGTCGTTTCTCCAAATATTCCGCTGCAGATCCGGAAGGTATTTAACCGCGTGACGCGGCGAAAAGCAACCGCGAGAAAAAAAGTGCACGCCGTACATTTTCTATTCCATCGGCGTGTATTCGGTGGGCGAACGACACATGTCGCCAGTGGATAGTGCGAGCCCGGGTACTCGGCATCCTCGCGTGGAGGGCACGAACTCACTTTAATCCGTTCATCTGGAGATTAACGGGTGCCCCAAGGGTCGCCGGTAAATTCCTCCATCGGGGGGCGCGAAAGAGCAAGGAATGCAATACCGCGACGAAGACGGCCGCCGATCGTCCAGTCGGGGGACCACTTTGGCAAACGGGGGGGAACGTTAACGGACTCGCGCAAACCCGGTCGGATGCCGATGGAAGCCGCAATCGACCATCCACCGAATTGTTCATTAATCGAACGGCGCGTCGAGATGCCCGCTGGACTTTGAAACTGTTCCCGTCGCTCGCCTCGCAGCTGAACCGCAGACGCCCACAAAGGAATCCTCCTTAGCTGAGTCGTGGAAAGTATCGTCTCCCTCGAATCCGTCGGACGATCCCCGAGGATCCGATTCAGGTAAAACCACACCCTCGGCGTCGAGGGTTAAGGACGCTCTATGGCTATTTGACACTTTCGTCGGCGAGGTACAAACGATACGCCCGGAAAAAAAGACCAGCGGGCCCTGTGGGAAAGTCAAACCTTCCGAGAAGGGTCGGGAAGGGGAGACACGATTGCTCGGGTGTGAAGATAAAATTCTTCGCCCGAAACGGAACGAAGCTCGAACTGGTTTACGGAGGTAAGGGGGAAGGATTCGCCCCATTTGCACACAATGCCGGCATAAATATCCCCGCGCCAGTAAATTGATAACAAGTCTATTGCTAAATGAATCTCGCAGAGCAGTAGCGAAATGTATCGCAACCGTTCGTTCCACCGGATTCAAAGAATTTTCAATGAACAGCTGTGGGAACAGAGCCGATTATGTCATCCCGAGGGCTCGCCGGTATTGCGTGCTGCAACGTAACGGCCGGCTTATAATTTATGATCCGACAGATAGCAAAGAAACGCGTCCCGCGTTCGTTGGTAGCGAGTAGCAGCCAGACACGCGCTCGGTCGCGCACAGCATCCGTTGTTGCGCGTAATAACCACACTTGAATAACTGCATCGGGCGAAAGATTGACAGCCACCTCGCAAACGAAGACATAAGTACGCGTTCGAAGTGGATTCTGTATTCATAGGGTACACATTCTGTCGGGCGATATAAAAACCGGATGAGATACGTAAAACATTCGCCGGCAGAAAGGGGGCGGTATCGCGTAAAGTGCGAAGGAATTCAGAACTAGCTGTAGCTTGCCGATAATTACTCGTTTAACTCGACCGAACGCAACGTCAACCCGACGCGACGGTCGGCAATTACGTTCGATCTATTCGTTTCAGCGACGTTTCAATTAAACTCCGCGGAAACCGCAAGCAGGGATTCACGGCGGAGTATAGAGTGGCGCATAATTTCCCTAATTACCGGTCCTGTTTTCCGTAGTGATTCCGGCGTCTACAAATCGCGCTATAAATCATGCGCGACGTTGATACGGGCACTCGAATCCGGGATCGTCGGTGAAAGAAGAAGCAGAAACGAGACTTTAGCCGTGGGCGAGCGCGTACCTCGGTGAAAAGTCGAGATGCAGAAAAGTTTTTACCGGTTCAAACTCGGGATATCCCCCGCCCACAAATTGCGATCCATTCAGGATTATTTGAAATTCGAGGAAACTTTTGCTCCAAGTGGTTTTCTTCCTAGTGTCGCGAGCGAGTTCAATCAAGTCGAGTCTTCCCTATCCGTCTCCCCGCGCCACTCTCAGCTCTCGCCGCTCCACCCTTCCGCGCCCCAACCCCATTTCCTACCCTTCTGGCTTTTCGTCTAAGCATTCCACTTGTCTATCGACCGATTTCACCCGCCGCCCCTCGCCTCGCGTTCGTTTGACACGCCTAACTCAATCCCGCCTGCTTATTGCGCTGTTTCATTCCTCCCCCCTTTGCCGTCTCGTTCGCGTTTCAACGCCGTGGCCCGTAAAAAGGATCAACGGGACCGACCGTTACTCCGAGCACGCGTATAATCACACGAGAATAAGGGTCGATGACGACTCGACCGTACTGAATTCCGTGAAATTGCTGGAAATCGCGAGTATACGCTTCTGAATGGCTGCAATCCCGGAAAAATGCCTAGTCACGTTTACGCGTACGTATATACAGACACATACGGCAGAGCAACGTCTGCTCGGTCTGCTGGCCTCTCCCCTCTCTATCCAACGAATATACCGTTCAACTAACTCAAGAGCAAATAAAAACATCGAATTAAAGCCATTTCATGTCTCGGGATACGTGACCATCGATACAACGCCGATACGTACGTGGAGATATAATACGTACCGTCCAAGATGCCCGCGGTGTAGCGGAGAAATTTCAATGCGGCGGTGGCTCGCCAATTTTAAACAGACTGCCAACTTTGCGTTACCGTATTACGGGTCGTCAATTAACCGCGGGCCTCGCTAATGCTATCCATAATTCCCACGCTAACGACGCGTATCGTGCACCGCTAATCCCAAATTAGCGTCTGAATTATTTGGTTGCCAATTAGGTAGCGCTCGCGAACGCTCGAGTGCATCCCCCTGTAAAGTTAAGCGGTCGCGAGAAAGGAAAACTCCTACGAGGAAATGTATGACAGAAGTTGCGCTTGACCTACTCCTTCGACCACACCCCCGCACCCCCGTAAGAAAGCTTGGGGGTGTAGGTTGGTACAACGATCGCCGCTGTAACAGTATCAGCTGCGTGGAACAACCTGCCTTTTGTATCGAGAATTACCAGGGAGCCCCGGCCAAGTCCTGGCAGCGATATCTCTCTCTCTCTCTCTCTCTCTCTCTCTCTTTCTCTGTTCTCAGATTTTACGAGCCCCGGCTGTTTCTTCAGACGCGGCCCGGTAAACCTGCCGCGTCTTTTCCTCCCACGGGGGTAGCTCATTTTTTTCCCACGACTCGTCGTTAGTATCCGGGACGCGGGGGCTGAACGGTGACGCGCAGTCTCGCCCTTTAATGCCACTTAAGTGCCGTTTAACGACTTTTTTGTTTGTTAACGCGGTGGCTTCTTGCGCGTCACTCTCGACTCGATCATTTTCTTCGCCCGCCGCGGCTTTTCTCCGGCTCATTTACGCCCTCTGTTTCTTCTGGCCGTGTAACCGAGTAAACCGTCGGTGAATAATACCATTCCGCCGAAAGGATAAGCGTGCTCCCTTTAAACACGGTTCACCGAGGGTAGACTCGACTCTGACCTCCAGCTTTCGCCGCTCCGCTCCGCCCTTTCCAACCCCTGCAATCGGCCGGGACCGGCTCAGCTGAAACGGCAAATATCACCGGGGCACGGAAACACCGTGAAATAGTTTGTACAATACCCAGTTACTAAATGTCCTTCGTCCCCTGTTCGGTGGACGTTGCGCGTCGCGAGCCCTCGCCCATCGCCGTCAACGATTTTACGAGGATAATTCGGCACGCGGTCCAACGGGGCGAAAATAACGCGTTAATAACGGGACAAAGGGCCGGATTCGGCGACGAAACGAATCAAAATTAACGCTTCGAACGGTGGATAGCTGGGTGGGGCTACGTAATATTTTCGCTAAGCACTATCCAGCAAGCTGTCGGGCCTCCAACGATTTGTAGCTCATTTACGCGACCGAAGAGCTTAATTCGGCTGAGCTATTAACCATGGCACAATGGTTTCGTTGATTTAGTTACATTGCTGCAGGGTAGACGGAAGGGGGAACGGAGCGGGGGAGGGTGGGGGGGGGGGAGAAAGGGAGAATGCTGTTCAACGCTTCAAGTGGCAGGACTAGCTCGAAAACACAGATCCACCGGGGCTTCGACGGTAAATACGAATTTGTTGACTTGACAAAATAATCTGATCGATCGTAACGCCCGGTGAATGGCAGCCAGTTTTGCACGACCCATGGAAATTATGCACTCCCTGCAGCAAACTCGACTTAATCGAAACAACGATACTTACACAATTCATCGATTATAATATATTAAGCACAGTCGAGTTCGTTGGATGGTAAATTATACTACGCTTCCTCTTATAAACTGCGTCTAAGAGCCACTGATTGGCAGACAATCGCAAGGTTCTCTAACAATAAGAGACGCGTTTCAACGCGTTTCCTCTTAAATGGAGGAAACCTGTTACTCGCCTTAACTCTACCTCGCTCGAAATTTCCAGCCGAATCATGTTATTTTAAGGGGCCTGCATTGTCCGTGGATCGGATGGCGCAGCGGTGATCAGTGCACCGTTTAATGTAGCTACATTTGGGATCCTTCGCCAGTGGTGCGGTAAGTGCACCGAATTGTACTGGTAAAGCAGATTGTATGGTTCCCGATCCGGCCATCACCGTTCGCAGGCTAACTAAGAATTGCGCCGCTGTAGTCGGCAACGATGCACGTATATACAACCTAATCGATGTTGCAGCGCGAACTGTAAAGGATCCAGGGTGCGGACTTTCAGCAGCGAGACAATGGCAGAGTGGAAAGAGGAGAAGACGGGAGAAGAGATAAAAAGGACAACGGAGAGAAGATGGTTGGACCTGCGAAGATGGCGAAGAAGGTGGATGGAAAGGACTCGAAAGATTTCTGTTATTTGACGTAATGATCCTGGAGGAATGCGACGAACGCTGCCCGGAGAATATTTTCTTGGCAAGGCAATTTTACCTGCCCTCCGCTTCACCCTCTTCCCCTGAAACCCTTCTTGCCCTATTTTCTCTCCCTTCCGGGACCTGTCATCGATCCAAGGAGAACGGGGCGAAATTCCACGCACCACCTTCGAGCGAATCTCTTTTAAGCCTCCGCGCTAATATAAGAAACAATGGGAGAATATTGCCCGGCGAGCTATCGAGCGAAAGAATTAGAATTCCCCGAACGAAAGCTACCGGTTGATTAAAAATACCAAAGAACCATTCGACTAGCTTTGACGCTCGGGTTCGAGCGGACCGAAGATTTCCGAAACTATTCGCGCGTATAAATACGGTGGAATAATGCAGGACGAAACGAGGCATAGACTTTTAAAGGGCTCCTTAATCGAGAAGAGTGCCGCCGACGAGTTCCTTAATATGTATAGGCGAAACGTGGTATGCGGCCGCGTACTCTCCACTATTGCCCGAGAAAAATACTTCGCCTAACCAAATTACTCACCAAGCCAACCCGCCATCGGTTCCCGATAAACGCGGAGAAACCGTTGCGTCGAAAATCTGCCACGCGAAAAGAGAGGAGCAGAGAGATAGATATCGGTTTCTTCTAATCGAGAGAAGTGCTCGTCGAGAAGATTTATAAAGCAGCGTGGAAATGTTTTATGCTCGTAAAACGGGATAATGACTAGAGTTCGATTCGCGATGCACACGCCGAGCGATCCTACGATTTTGCGCCGCAACTCTCTCCGCTCCCCTCGAAACTGTAACAGCGAGCTCTGTAACGTGTAATTGATTCGTCGAAGCGATTTCGCGCGGTGCATGCGAGCAAATGATATCGGCGGTAAAGACCAGCGAAGACAGGTATCTAGAGTCCGCGAACAAGCAGCTGCGGAGCGTCAGAGAAGTTTTGTACGAGACCTATCGATGAGTTTCCACGGAGCGGGAGAAACGAACGGGAAGGTTAAGACCTGTCATTCTTCCCGCGGCCCGCCCAATCACGCAAAGTGCCTTCTGCTTTCAACTTCCCTATCGCGTTCGTCGTCGGTATCCCCGAGCTCGTAGCCGTGTGTACCTTCGCCTCGCGCGAATATTGCACCTACACGTGGACCGGTGCTCTCGCGTGCTGGCCTGCATGTGCACGGGCTGCGCGCCGCCACACACGCGCGTGTACTCTTGCAAATATTTACGCGCGTGATGTGTATGATATGAGCGGGTAGGCAGGTATCTCGGTGCAAGCCTCCATTATCGAACGAGAGAGAGAGAGAGAGAGAGAGAGAGAGAGAGAGAGAGAGAGAGAGAACGAGAGAAGGCTGAGAACCACCCTCCACAGCGACTCCCCGGCCTTCGGCGAAGAATCAATGCGACCACCTCTCTCTACATCCCGCACCGCCACCCACGCTTCTTCTCCTCCACCTCCGCCACCACCTCCACCCTACAATCGTTCTGCACTCCCTCCCTCTTCTCTCTCTCTCTCTCTCTCTCTCTCTCTGTGCCTCACGCCACGAACAACCAGCTACGTGCACGATGCGAAAAAGAGGCCTTGATACCGCGCGGTTTACGCACCGACGAATTTCCATTCTGAGTCGAAGAATCCAATTTACATGGTGGCCCGTCGAAGTGGAAAAGCCGCGGCAACAAAGATTTACGCCAGGCGGCGGGGCTCCGTCGACAGCGGGTCGTCAGCGTAGGAATAGGAGAAAGAGCGAAGGATCCCCGGCGTCGCGATTGTCTACCTGGATGCGCCTCGAAATTTAATCACAACTCGCGCAACTCGCCCGCCGACTCGTCTCGCTGTTCATCGCGTCGACGACGCGACGCTATTTGCATGCACCCGACGCCCCCGCCCGAGTAATATCGACGCCACCCGTGTTTAAGATGTTCGCGGAAGTCAATCCGCGAGTGTATACACGCGGGATCGCGACCAACGCCGTCGGCGAAATAGAATTTTAAACCAACGCCCGTCTCCCCGGTGGCGGCAGCCTTTTTTTCCCCCGCGGAGGGCGCGGCGAAGTTATGACACGGAAATTTGCAATCCGGTACGGCAACCGAAACTTTCCTATACCTGAGAAATACGGTACAGGATTGCCCCGAAAGTTTTCGCGCGAACGCGATTATTCGAGCCCCCCGGCTCTCGCGTCCGAGAGCGTCGCGAAGCACGAAAAATCACGGATAACCTTGCGTCGCGCGGGCGGTGGTTGAAGATGAACGGAAAACGATTCCGAGGCTCTGTTACTCGGCGCGCGAACCCGGTGATATTTTGACCCCGAGGAGGAGTCGCGGCGAGGAATCCAAAATCAGGTGAGGAGAGCGAGCGAACGAGCGGGAGGGTTTACGTGACTGCAATGTGCAAAATTGTCCTTTGTCGAAGGAAATAGCAGTCGGACAGCCGTGCATTATCCTCGGCGTAGTGGAGCATATGCAAAGTACCAGCCGACGCGACCCACCCGCCCCGTTTCAAACGCGCGATCGAGAATTTTCGGCAGCGAATCTCCGTATATCATTTCGGATAACACTCGACCGACTACGACGCGGGAATAGAGGAGCACAGAGTCTTGCTGTATCCACGCGTTCCTCGCGGAAGGCAAAGGGAAACACGCGTAACGAGACCGAGCGAACGGTTCGAGGAGAGCTATTCTTTGCGGAATCATTGCTCGTTGGACCGTGCATCGATGCACCGATACCATACAGAGAATAAAGAGCGGTCCTTGGGAACGTTTTTCAAAGAGGCAAACGTTGCAGAATGACACCGAAAATGTGGAGAAAGAGTTCTAGACTACTCGCGTGGTATTCTTCGAGGAGCCGTCCAGCATCTACGCATAACAAGTCTACATATACTGGTGCTTGTGACGGCTGACGAGGAGACCTTGGGAACATCTTGGAAGAACTACGCGTCAGAAAGTTCCAGTTCAAGCTGTATTGCCTCGAGCCAGTCAATTACCACCAACGTTGAACAGCAGAAAATACGAGGGAATGGCCGAAAAGGAACTGCAGGGAAAGAAAAAATACAACTCTCTAGCCAAAGGAGCTGTCTTCAAGAGCAAAGAATCAAGAGACACGACCGTGCTCTAGAGTCGGAGACATTAACGCCAGCAGAGACAACCAACGTTATTGAATTGGAAAAAAGAAACTTACGCTCGAAACGATCGAGTCGAAACGTTCAATGCATTCGACGATACTTTGGGAACTACTCAAGTTAAATGAGAAATCTTGTGTACTTTGTAAATACCGCTGAACCGCGAGTACCTGCAGCCAATTTCCCGTTTCCTTTCAACAGAACACCAAAGGTAGATAGCCGTTAGCAGCGGACTGTCGGGAATAAGCGGCCCCGGAAGCGGCCGCTCCAAGGCCGTTTCAATTTAGACCGAAATCATTAAATCGGCCAGGTGTGCGGAGTGAAAGAGAAGCGCAAGACGGAGCCGTGGCCGGGGCCCCGTCCTTTCACCTGTCGCACGGCCATTCGAGTAACGAACGCTCACTCGGCCCTCGCCAATTTCCACGTTCCTACCCTTCGCGTCAAGGTGAGGCAAATGCTGGGACTTCCGGTACAATGAGTTACCAGCCTGCTCTGACCACGAACACGCTGAATATGCATGAGGCCCTTGTCTCTACTATCGGTACCCAGGCCCTCGAATTAGGTTTCCCGCAAGTTCTTCGAGTCCTGTTCGCGCTGGTGCTTCAGCCACTCCAGGAGCCCTCTAGTCACCTCTCGTGGCCTCCTCGAGAGCTATGCCTCGTCGAGCCTCCGCCGCGCTTTTCTCCGCGTACCCCTTTGCCTACCCCGAATTCGAGAGCCTCCCCTCGATCGCGGATCGATAAATCGCAATCGAAGCTAGAAGCCCGTGAACAGGAACAACGTATCACCGCGAGAAAACAGGCCGCGTGGAACAAAGAAACGTGAAAATACTGTGTATACCGATCCGAAGACACGGGGAGTAACGGAAAGTTCCCAGTTCAATCTTATATTTCTAGAGAAATATAACGGTGCCGCAGCTCCGCTCACAATTAAATGCTGGCGAATAAAAAACAAAAAAAAATCTAAGCCCCCCTCGCTTTCTCACGTGCCATGCACGACCACGCGTGTTATCGCGGCGTTTCACGGGTACGATTACGATCCTGAAATACGCGCGAAGATAATGCGCCCGGCGAAGTTCTCACGTCTAATAAGATGTAATCCGAGCATCCTGTTGCACAACCAAAAGGGACTTTAACGAATTCTGCTTTTCCAGAGTGATTCTCAGCCCTTCCGTTCCCATCTCCCCTAGTTACGTGTTCTTCTCGCGGAATAAAAAGCATAATGAATACGATCTGCGCCGTTCCTCCCGGCGTTCAACCTTTTCGACTCCCCATTAAATTCTTTCCATTTCTACTGGGCCGCTGAAAACGGTGTTTGCGCGGGGGGGGGGGGGAAAGCGTCTGTAAGCTTGCGCGAAGGAAACAGAGCCGAGAGTCGATCGAGCAAGAGGAGAAAAGATTTTCTTCTTCGGGTGAGAATTTCTTCTGTAGGCGGTGTACGCCGTCGTAAAAAAAAAGGAAAGCATTCCATTCTCCGCATTTGCTTTTATATTCAACGTCGCGCGCTACATTGCCTTTGCCCGCGAACAATGGGTACACGCTGGCACTTGAGGGAATTTTCGTCTCTGTAGAAAATAATTTACGCTCTCTCGTAACTTCTCGCATCCACGTTCTTCAAAGTCGATCGGTCACGACGTACGTACGGAGTTTTTTTTTATAGGAAACACCGGTCGACTAGCGCTCGATACCGACTCGCAGACCTTTCCACTAAAAACAAATACGTATAATACGGGCGCACGTAGGTACGTACTGGCGCGGGATCCGCGTTGGTAAAACCAATATCGGCGCGGCGCGGTTATCTACATATTGCAGATATACCGATATTCTATAAATAATCCGTACAACTCTGATGGGGAGGAGAGTATGGCCGGGAGCCGAAACGATTCTCCAACGTACGTGAAAAAGAGCTCGCAATTTTTCATCCGCGAATGCCTTGCTCGCGTAAAACGGGAGAATAAAATTATTATAGCGGGTATGCGGGAACATCTAAGAGGGTGCCTCTGTACTCATAAGTATACAAGCTGCCCAGTTTCGATCTATGAAATCGCTATATCGCCAACGACTACGTTAAATTGAATGGGCAGGTGATTAGGATTTCACTTGAAGGACAATTGATCGCTTCTGAGACCATTTAGGCCAGTTTCCGTAAAACCTGGTGCAAGGATTTCAAAAGCCATCGCGGATGTTGTAGGTATTCTTTTTAACGGAGCGCTCGCGGTAATCCGTTAGCTCGAGCGTCTTGCGGGCGAAAGTTATCACGCGTGTCGCAAACATTTGCACGGCGAAGGAGCAGGAATATAAACGGCAAGAGGAAGAAGAGGAGATTCTCTTTTTACCGGGAACGATCGTGGTGACTTATTTTTCAGCGCGCATCGGGGGCGTCCCCGAAATTCAGAAGATCTTCCTATACCCCAGAGCACCACGGCTGTCTGCGCGGTTCAGATCTCGAAAGCGAGCGACGAGATGCATTCTAGTCCCTTTGCTGTGAGAGGTGAGGATGAGGACAGAGTTCGACGAACCGACAGGAAATGCGCGAGCAGATTCCACGAGTTAAAGCACCCGTGGTTCGATACGAAGAGATCGTCAACCGTGTCCACCACCCGTAATCAAGATGACAACTTAGACAGACCATATCTACCCAGCGTTAAGGGAGAGTGGGGGAATTGCGAAGGCGGAGTGAACCCGAAAACCGCGATATTCGCTGAATTCGCTTGACCTGTCCTCCCGCGATATTATTACATGATGTAATTAACTATGTTTAGTATTGAGGAAAGTGTGACGACCGAAGGCTTTTCTTATAATTTTACGCTGGAATATTTTGGGTCTATAGTGTGTTAAACCTATACTACCCAACAGAGCATAATTGTTTCGTAGTTCCGCTACTTAATTCTAAATAAAATCACGGGATCACTTTGTATATATACATGTCCGTATTGAGATACCCGTGAAAGAAGTTAAAGATTAAAGACTTTCCATCCGTCAGGCAGCAAATAAATATTCAATCCCACGAGCTACCAAAATTCGATCAAACCAGAGGAAAGACCGTGTGAAACCCACGGTGTGGAAGAAAACCAGTGTTTAGTAAAGATCAAAGTCTTTAAGCAACCGTTCTTATTTACCCCGCTAGCTACGGGTAATTCCGGGCAGAAAGAGTTTCGTGTTTCTTTAAAAAAATGATTCGTTTATTAAAGTATCTATAATCCTTTGTGTCGCCTTTGTGGACAATTAACTAGAGTTCGATTACCTATGAAGTAAATCTGATGAGAGTGAATAATTTTGTTTCAGTTTAACTTTTCCCTTAAATCTTCGTAATTCCCCCACTTAGCCCACTATAATCGCGTTGATTACGAGTCGCGTTGCAAATAGGCCACACGTGATGTTCGAAATCACCTCGTGCACCTACTCGTAGGTAGTACCTGCTCCAATTACTGGTTTCGCGAACGCGACGGTTTAAAGTAGAGCAGAAAATGCGGCGGAGCATTGGTCGATGGCGTTGTGGACTTAATCGTCGCATAAAGCTCGCGGTAGCCGCGAAAAGCCAAATATTGAACGGAGCACGACAAACGTCAGCGGGTAGGAACGCGTCTCGGTGGGAGCGATTTCGACGTCGGCAAATATTTACGGCTTCTTTGAGGCCGGATTTTACATCGAGACCGAAAGCTCAAAGCCGCCAGAGTCCGGCTGCGGGCGTGTATTTGCTTGCTGCTGGATAACTACCCCGTCGGTACGAGGAGATACCGCGGGCAATTCCTTGTATTTGAGGACGTGTCCTTTCGCGTAACGTTCGCGTCAACACGGCGGATCCACGGGAACCCGAAGGGCAACGACGAGGAGAAGGAGTCACGTACCGAAGCTTTTCTCCGCTGGGCGGGCACGGCTCTTGCGAGGGCTTGACCTCTGTGTCGTTTCACTTGTTATCGCGTACACGCAACCACGCTCCAAAGCGTTAGCAAGGCGTAAAGCGCGATAACGGCGGGGTAACGCGAGAGAGAATGTGATTATGTAATAGGTACACGGCTGGGGGAGGGGAAAAGAAAAGCACGTACGAATGATCGGAACGGCAGCGAAACGAATAAAAAGGCGGTGGTTTGAAAAGCAGAAGAGAGTACGTACTCACCAGTGAACGCGAGCGTAGAGAGGAGGAAGCGGTCCCGGGAGTTGGAGTCGGTGCTCGCAGGATGCAGATGAAAAATCCTCCAAAAAGCAACAAAAGGGCACTGAATAAACGAGGGCTCGCGGAACACAAAAGGGCCCGGTCACAATGAAAGCACGTAACGACACCCGGCGGCGGTCGGAAGATCCGCAGAGTCGTCGCGGCGACCGCTTCTCTCGACTTCACGACCGGAGGAAAACAACGGCGTGGAGTCGCGGAACTTGAGCGTCTAGACGCGCGTCGTTTAACGAAACCAATATCTATATATGTGTGTGCGCCAGCGGAGAACGAAAGAAAAGACGCGATCAGCGAAGCTGTTGATCCCGCTTGCGATGAAATCCGCAGCCAGACGCGACGGGGGAGGTGGGCACGGTGAACCGGGGAGATATGAAAAAGCGGGGAACGAGAGGACGAAGGAAATTCGCCTGGCACGCGGTTCGCGAACGCGAGCTTCGAGGCCTCGAAGCTCCGAAAGCAGCAAAGACACGTAAACGGAGCAGTTTCCCGTGCGAGGTTCTGCCGGGTACTGGGGGTTCGAGCCGGGCTATCGAACGCACCTCCGCGCGCTGACCAATAGGCGCCGACGCCGCGTTCCCCGCGGCCAATCGACGATCGCGACACCGGCATAGCCGTGCACAAGCCGGGGCGCCGTGCCGCGGTAATCAAAATTTACCTGCGACACTGTTTTTCTTATGCCCGCAGCACACTGATCCGTCAATTACGATTACCTGCTGCGCTCTCGACGGCGAGCGAGCCAGTTAATTAAGGGAGACGCGACAAAGGGCACAGGCCGGGCCTCGTAATTTTCCAAATCGGCTAATACCTTGAGGGAGTGGCATTTGGAAACGGAGATCCTTTCCGCCGGAAATGGTATCGATATTCCAGCGCGGAGGGAAGCCTGTTTCAGTGCTCCCATCTGAATAGAACGGTATACGTATAGCGGGAGAAGGGGACGGCTAAAACGTAACGAGGAATAATTGAATTACCCCCTGGCCTACCGCCACCTTGTATTTATTAATTGTTTCTATTCGCAGCCGCGAGTGATTTATGACTTTTCGCGATTCACTGAGCCATGTTTCGCGGAATCGGGCTCGAACGGGAAATACAATAGCTGGCCGCGCGGGACGAGCGCAGGGATACGATATGATCCCTTGGGTTATAACCTGGATAGGATTGCCCTAACGCATATTAACGCTTCTAATTTATGCGAGCCCATCGACCGTGCGAGATCGCTAAAGCCCTGCCTCGCTATTTGGTCGTGACATCGCGGTTGGCCGCTCGGTTACAAACTGCCAGACGTATCACTCCGATCGCGTTCACCAAGAGGTACAAAGGGACCGGGAACACTTAGAAACCCTGGCCCATAATCTATGACAGAACGTTATCGGTGGAATTTGAATAACACCCCCCTCCATTAATAACCCCCATTATCGCAATTAGAAACTTTCCGCCGTGCCCGATCCGCGGTTATCGATATACCCGCGCGTAAACCAGGCGTCGATTCACCAACCCTTGTTTTATTCATTCCCACCAGCCATGATTATTTTTCGCAGCATTGTGTGCTATGAAAAGCGATCCGAACAGAGATGTGAAAACTGGAGCCGGGGCCAATGATCCAGCCGTTATTTCGGCAGCATTGTTCCGGGTGGCGCGGTGTAATGTTATGGACAATGCTATTTGCCCCTAGATACATATCACTGCCTCCCATTATTTTCTGATGAAAACATTTCATTCTAAATAACGCGGTGGACAAAAATGATCGGCGAACGGCGGGGCTGCTCGGTCTGCTGCGCGCCCCACTTTTGAATGACGGGCTGAAAATTGATGGGAAACGTTTGCCCCGATAACGTTTCGCCGGGCCCGACGCTGACAATCGGTAATCTGCATATATTACAAAGTAGATTGTGCTGTTTTATCATTTATATTTCCGGGCCGCGATACCTTTAGTGTTTGCCCGCGGAAACTGGATTAGTATTCTCAAGGTTTTCATCGAATTAATAACACGACAATGAAAGCCGGCTCGTCGCGCAACGACGGCATAATTAACAATTCTATCGCGAGCAAGGTAGAGCTTTGCCTGCTAGTATCAAAGGGGTATTAGTTTGATAACTGAGTTACCGTTAGCCGATTAATGTAGCGGGCCTTTAGGAAACAAACGAGAGGAAATTGGAAATAATACTGGCATCGATCGAATACAAGGCGCGTGGACACATGAAAAAGTTGATAATAATATTTCCACGTTGAGGAGATATTTCATAATCGTGTCAGCGGGATTGCCTCGATCCTCGATCACAAAGGGCAGATTTCGATGCACCCGGAGCGAATGCCCCCAAGGGCCGAGAGCGAAATAACGTAGACCGTCGGTCCTCGGGAAAAGCAATTAATTCTCATGGAACGTTTGATCCACGGCCCGGGCAAAAGGCTAAGCCGAGAGTGTAACCTTTCCCTCCAACAGATATTGTCCTCTAATTAGACAAAACGAGGAATTTCATTCCGTGAATCTAATTTCCATGGAATAGCGCGAACGACTGCTCTCACCTCCTTTTGAATAATCGCCTCCTAGAACTTTTCACACTTTGCCGGATTACCATACTTTCCAGCAATAAGAACGGAGCCGCAGCTTCGCGCGCACCACTTTACCTCCGGCAGATGCTGCCATTTCTCTTGGCAAACGACCATAAACGTATCTCTATAATCATGATAATCACCAGAATAGCAACCGAGAGCACTACCGCGCATTCTAGCGGTGCTGGGAAATTTATGCCCGGAATACGATATGAACGGAAAAAGTGCGGCAGCAACGACGCGACTCTTAATATTTCCCCTGCCGCGACACGTATTATGTATTAGACGTACGTAACGCGAACACTAACAGTTCTTTTAGCAAACTTACGAGGAAGCATGAAATTAAACTATATTTCGATAAGATGGACATCTACGTCGATCTATAATAATCTTCAGCATTCATTCTTAATAATAGGAGGCTAAAGTAATTAACAACCAGCTCCTTCGTTCTACTGTTAGACTCGTTCCATCTTCAATCCGAGCTTGAGTGGCAGCTGCCTTATTTCATTCTCCATTACTTGAAGCGATTCGTCTTCGTTATTATCTAACCCGCCCTGAACTCTGATTAGCATACCTATCGCCGGAAATAGGGAAATCAAGTAATCGCTTAAAGAATAGAAAGGAATGACGTTATTTCTTCTGGAAACAGATAACGGTGCGCGATTTCCAATGCAACTGATTTTCTATAACCACCGATTTCAGTTAGCTTTCTTTGGAAATACCGCGACACTACCCATCCACTGATTAATCCTCTTTGCTCGGTCCTTTCAAACCGCGGCTTAACTTCGAATAACATCTGAAACGTCAAGACTTTGGAATACTACTCCTGGTCATTATAAATTCAAATAGTTATCGGGGCCGTGCAGCGCACTTCGCTATCCAAACGAACTCTTCTCATTACAATGACGGAAATGTCGATATCCGGGAGCTATTCGTATGCGATGCCTGTCGAAACGTTATATTCGTTTCGCTATAATGTAACTCGCATGAACACCGAGTCAACTTCATAACCGATCCATCATCGAGTCAGCAGTGGCGTTAATTATCGAGTATTCGTCTTCAAATTATTAGACCTGTCGGAAAGTTCTGTCGCCATTGGGAGCCATGTTTATCCCAGCCTTTAACACCGTTTCAAATCTTTCTTCGGAGTACCCAATCTGCTTGACATTTCATCGCCCTTACCTCGAGTACTTATAAAATTAATTTGAAATACCAGAGAGAAATTAACGCTACTGTCGCGACAGGAGTTGGGTCCTACAGAACCCACTTAGACGGGCACAAAAAACAACAGAATTTCCCGGCGAACCTGCCTGGCATACAATATGCGATTCCTTCGCGAGAGATGGGAATAAAATTCCGTGAAATCCATCCGCGCAGCCACTGACCGAGGAAACAGATTTGAGGACACCGTGAGCCTTTGAAAAACGCAACCGCCGGTGGGTTTACGTAATTTGCGACGTTGATCGATAGGACACGGTCACTCGAAAGCGTTGGGTAAAAAAAAAAAGGGGGCAGGAATAATCGAGGAAGTTTGGGAGGGTCGTTGTTCTAAATCCAAATCGATGTTCCGCAACTCTGTTCTCGGATGACAGTCACACTATGAATCAACGTGCGCGCCACGCCTTCGTTTCATTCACCCTCCAACTGAGCGCGCCATTTGGCGTCGCGAATACGCAGGACAACAGGGAGAGAAGGAGAGAGAGAGAGAGAGAGAGAGAGAGAGAGAGAGCGAGAGGAGCAACCACCAGGAGCAGAGATTGCGGTGTCCGTTTTGGCCTTTATTGGAGCCGGGTCCGAGACGACTCGACATTAGTAGCGACGGTTACGAGCCACCCGCGAAAGGACAAATCCGCCGTGGACATCGAGAGAAGGAATCGATCGAATCCAAGACACGGCCAGCCTAATGGCGCGCGATCAATCTTGTTTACGTGGGACTTGATTCTGATCGACGGACCCTGCCGATTCCCTTATAAACTCCGCACACTTGGTAGGAAAAGCGTGAAACGAGGAAACAGGAACAATCTATACGATCCGCTCGACTGAATCGCGCTGGAAATTCACGAAACCAGGCCGTCATTCGTGCGAAATTAACTGTCCTGTCGAGGTTGGCCGCGATTCAAATTGAATTGACTATCGTTATGCATTGGAAGGGCGGTGAACTACGGGGTAAGGGAGGTGGCGATGGTGCGGCGGGTGGCGGGAACGGCGGCGGTGGCGATTCATTCGATTTCCGGCTCGATCGGCACGGAGAGCCGAAGGCGTAACTGAAAAATGTCCCACGACCGGTAATTACCGCTCCGTTTCTACAATTACATATCCGGGAAACGTCCGACGTGTCGCCAGAAATTTATACGCGCAACACTTGAACGAGACCGTTCGGAAGAGTGGCGACCGTTATCGTCCGTTTCCCTCATTTACCTATACATACAATGGACGGAACGATGCTCCTCTTATTTCCCCGCGGTTGCCGTACCGCCGGTTCGATCGTGGCTTATCAACGCGAGTCTAAACGCTTGAAGACGGCGAAACGGCTGAAAGGCGAGGCATCTCACCGCGGAGCAAGTTAAAATTGGAAAATGGAATCAGAAAGTTTACTTGTATCCATTGTAAGCCAGACGACAGTGCATTGTGCTGGTTATGAAGGCAATTTACCAAGCGTAACGAACGACAAAGTTTCGTCGTTGCGGCTTCCCCGGCGTGAAACGTGTGCTTTGTTCGTTCGACCTTCTCTCTCTCTGTTTCTAATCGCTTAACGCCCAACTACCACCAGGCTATTTTGCATTCTATTTTGCCGGGGTGCTTAATTCCTAGCGATTTCTAGAACCAATCGGGATACCTATTCTACTCGCACGATCGCCCAACTTAATCGAAACACCGAACCTACTTCTCCCAACCGCGTCTACTTAAAGTTTATTAATATTCCCGTCTAATCGACCGTGCGTTGGCGTTCCCGATCTGGAAATCGAAGTTAGTGGAGCGCGTTATCGCGCGCCGCCGAGCCGACGGGGAACGAAATCCAGAATTCTGATCTACCACTATGCGACCGTGCATATATGATGCATCGCGGGACAGATGGCATTTCGAACTTTGGCGCAACTGCGACTCACCGCTTACCTATCCCGCGCCTTCATGACCGCGGATCGTGGCTTCGATCGAAGGTGAACTGGAAACTGGATTACGAGTCCCACGGATAGTTGCCTGGACTAATAGACATACAAGCCAAATTATCCGTTCTCTCTGTGCACGGGCATAAAGGGTAGACGAGGGGCACGCATCGCACCACCATCTAATTGTGAGAATTCTCCCTGCTTCCCACTAACACCCCTAAGAATAATCTGCCCTACAAAGGGGAGCGCGTAGCATCAGTGAATTTCCGGATTCGGCGGTTCCAAACAAGTTATAAAACGTTAGCGCTGTAAACCTCGCCGACAATTTTAAAGGGCAAGCCTTTTTCGGAGGAATATCAATTTTCCCGATTGCTGTATCAACCTGCTAGTCCTATTTCACGCTCGCGTTTATATAAATGTAAATCACCGGCGCGAACGTTGCCGCCCTCGAATCGAGACCGTACCAATCGTAAAACGGAATCAAAATACGGGGAGTATTTGTTCCTCCGACCAGATATTCAATCATATCGGGCTCTGCATTTTATTTGAGATAAGCTATCGAGTTGGCCCGGTTCGTACGTTTAAAAACACCAGATTTTATTGAGCTGACCCGCCGAAAAATTTGTTGCTGCGACCGCGCAATAATGACGCACGTGACCCGGCGCGTATCTCTGCAGCCAGATGCACAACGTTTGCGGCGTTATTGTTGTTACGCAAACACTGGAACTCCGGCCGCCACGGACGTGTTTATCGTCGGATTAATGATTCCATTTGCCCAAACCCTTTCTGCGCCCAGACACGATCACCGAGAACGCATGACGTATGAAATCCTATCCGTGACTTTCCTACTTTACCCCGAGTCTCGCGCGATAAATGCCCGATCGCAAACATATGCTTCCGAAGCGTCGTCGCTCGAATCCACGAATCGAACTCCCTCCCCCGGCTAACGAATATTTCCTCTTGCAAATTTCTGTAAGTCTGCCGGGAAAACGTACGAGACTCGAAGAGTGCTTGACTGGGCTTGCCGATACACGCAATTCGATAGCTGTGTCTGGATGAACAGGGACGTGGAAAGTTTAGGTAGATCTTGCTGGATGATGCTGCGTGCAACTCCAAATTTCATGGCTCCTGACGCGGTTCAACGGTTTACGAATCTGGTTTACGATCCTCGGAAGTTTGTGGTAAAATACCGTTTGAACTGGGAGAGGAAGGAAGACAGAGGGAAACTTTAATCCTGCCCGGTATAGATCCATACAGCCTATCCGAATCTACTTTCTCCAACTATTTAATATCTTCGACAACGAAGAATGAATTGCCGCCAGATAAGAAATTGTCTAATAGAGGAGGAATATGCTTACTATCTGGATACCGAGTCAGAGCGTAACCTGCCTATATATTCACTCTTCATCGTGACATCAAGGGGTCTATGAAATTTAATTTCCCGGATAAATTCATCATTTATTATCGTCGGTCCGATGTACGTATTACTCGGATAATTTATAGTTGGCGCTCGATCGGGCGTTAATGGACTTTTCAAGTAACCCGGGTCCTCTCTCGGATCTTTCAGTCTCGTTCTCTTCGCCCGGTTGCCCGATTGTGCCGTTAAGAGAGAAAGTTTGATCTTGGCAGTATAAACGACGTGCCGGGAGTTGGGAGCGGTTCAAGCGTCACAATTGCGCTCATACAATTTGTCGTGTTTTGCTTCATTAGTTCCTTCTGCGAAGTGTCCTCGAGACTCTAACTACCGAGAGCAGAAGCTAGACATTCGACACTGTAGCAGAGCGGGGACGAATCTGCATTCGGCGCACGCGGAGGCATCCTGCTCCCTACGTATTGTTTATAGGAAGGATAGAGGCGGAGCAAGGTATACGCAGCGCACTTCGAGCATCGTTTACTTTGGAGGAATATGCAAACAAATAGCAAGTCGACCCAGCAGCCGCTTTAACAATCTCGGAACACGTGCGCGGAGCAAGCCTCTCTCCCTGATGTTACTAGGAGTTGATCTCTGCGAGAGTGCCGCGACGGAAGAGGCGGCTGGGAGAGCCGGGAATTTTGCCCAAAGTCTCAAACACTCGCATTAATGGTAGCTAACGATGTTAGCGAGCGGAACAGGGCGGGTAAGCTGCGGAGCTACCATCCGCGCGTCACTCTCACCTGTGTAGCCGAACAATTGGAGAGGATCCGGGGTGATCCACGGAAACTCCAAGTTCATCTAACGTCTATATAAGTCCTGGCCCCTTTGAGGCCACGGAGGGCGCGCACGCCACGGAGAAACGAGACGGTGGAACTGTAGAAATCCCCTTGGGAGATTCGAGGAGACTCGAGGAGCGAGGCAACACAGAGATTCCTGGCTGCAGTAATGCAATTTGGTAGTTGTGCTGCTGTAACGAGGAGACCATAGCCGTGTTACGCGCGCTTCATGCGCTACTCCTATCCACCCTATAGCGGTCGTTATACGTATAGGCGGCCGTTCGGTCGTAGCAGGTTGGTCGGCTGGCCGGTCCACATGTTGTATTTGTACTACAAATCCCCGAACCTCAAATCCCTCGTCCGCAACGCCTAGCGGCCCCTAATCATGCCCATACTAACAACCGCCGCTTTCACCTCCACATTCTCCTGCCCCTTTCGGCCGGGCAATACGACAAAATGCTTGATTAGCTTCTACGCCTCTCTCTATCTCGTCGAGGGACGCCTGCACGTGATACCGTGCCCGTGTTTATGCACCTGCACTAGCACCGTCGCCGCCGGAATATTCCTACGCTACCCCGTCCGTGAACAATAAACGGCAACTGAAAGCTGGCGGGCTCCTGAATCGTCTCGCGGCAAGACAATCTGTGCCATCGAATAGATAGATGACGGTAGCCGTAGCTGCTCGATTCGCTGGTGAGGCGGGCAGAGCCAGAGCCGTCTTGTTAATCGAAGCAGCGAATTAGGGGCCCATAAATACGAATTAGAAGCAGACTGCGCGCCGCGTTAGCGTCTCGTATGCACGCCCGACCGAGCGAAAACTTTGAATTGCGCCCAATGGCCTGTCCCCGGCGCTGCTTCGCGGGTGAAAGCAGCACACTGGACAGCGAAGACAGCGAAATGATCGATGGCAGCTGGTAAGACGCTCGCTGTACCGTTCCGGACAATGGAAAAGTGTCCGACAACTTCCTCCTGCCGCGAACGTTACCGCTTATACTTGTACGAGCTGGCACCGGGCAAAAACTTCCAACACCTAACTCGCGACTGTTTTGTAGCCGCACGCGACTGGCGGATGGACGTTACTAATGCATATGCTTTGAAAGTTTCGGTCTAGCCGCGAATCAGCGGCTGTCAAAGGACGTTACTTCGACGAGGCGCACCGGCGCGAAAGCCACGGGAGTGGATCGGGACGCCTGGCATTATTTATAAACATCCGCCGTTCATCCGCGCGTGCATAAGCCGTCGAAATCTCGGGTAATTCTCCGGCCGGGAATTTGATTTCTCCGCGATCAGCCGGCACCGCGCATGCCCGGCGCGGCGCACTGTATACGAGTTGGCATTAACAAGAGAATAAATTATCCTATTCGGCACGAACCCTTCATAACTCAGCCAGGGAAATTAGCATAAGATCAATATTGCTTTTTCGCCCAGCCACTGACGGAGCCTCGTCCTTCGGTTCCACGTACCTGGATAACCGTGGCGGGTTCGCGCAGAAAACGGTAAACGCCACGCCGACGCTCTCGCGGAAAATAATGGCGCGAAAGAAACCGCATCCCCGATCGATCCGCGTGAATTTTCATTCGCTGACGCAAGTGCATCGTTGCCGTCTCGCGGACGGTCCAAGAGCGTTAACCTTTCGGAAGTTACCCTGCGATTTTACGGACGAGAACTACAGCCCGGGTGACGGTATAACAGTTAGGCGCGGTTGACTTCGCCGGCCGATATGTCAGCCGGTGTAAAAATAAGGATCCTCCGGTTCGCCGGGCGATTGGAGGAAGGGGAGAGCAGCGACGATGACGTTTCCAGGTTCACGTAAGAGCCTACGTAACCGAGGATGCTAACACGGGCGTATATCCACGCCACCATGAGAAGAGTCGAGGTGAGAAGTATGGGGGAGAGTGACGTAGAGAGAAAGAAGGCGAGAGCGCCGAGGAGGGCCAGATGGTAACACAGGGAAGTTAAGGGGCCGAGGGAGGAAGGCGAAGCGTGTAAGTACGTACTCTGTAGTAGACCGTGGTCCACGTGACCGGTTGTGCTCTCGGAGTGGAACGCCGAGGTCAATGCTTTCCGTCCAAGGCCAAAGGACCGGCAGAGCCCGAGACTCGAGAGCGGGTACTCGGATACGAAGAGTACACAGCATCCAGCGTCGGAGGCAAGCAACGGCGCAAGAAGGAGAGACCACCGATCCCGGGGCCCTCCCCCTTTACCTTTTACAACCTGCTCCTTCTCTCCTTCGCGCGCCAGCCTCCCGAGGTTAAACGAGGTTCTCGCTCTCGCCGCCAAACATCTCCGCGTTACGTGCACGCCGGTGCCGTTCTTGCCTCCAATTCCGCGGAATTGGATTTTCAGCGTTAAAGACTGGACATCCCGTTCGAGGAAACGAGGGTAGTTGCGCCCCGATGCTCTCGCTCGCGGTGCTTCGCCAGGCCCCGGCAGAGAAATTTCCCGGGCGATACCGCGCGGCAAATGCCTCCTTACCGGATGGCGAACACCGGTATCAGGGACGAGGATAACGCGACCAAAGAACTTTGAAGTTTGGCTTAACGACCGAGTTGCTGTTTGCAGTGGTCGGAGGAAGCTGCGATTGTTCCCCATTCTTCCTTCCATAACCGACGCGACGCGCGCAGCGACCGGCGAACGAATGTGATTGCCAGGGCTAACAGCCGATGGGGGGTTGCAACCTATTTCACCCTCGTGCCTCCAACGTTTCGTTCGTAACTCCCCGCCGTTGTTTTCTTTTCCCTGGGAGTGTTTACAAGTTTCGCTTCCATAACAACGCCGTAAACGGCCGCGGAATGGCACACGAAATTCCGGCCGCCAACTCCCGTCGAGTGCTCGGGTTCATACATTCTCGAACACAGTGCCTGATTGAATATCCGATCAGCGGGCACAAGTGGCGCAGTTAGGAATGTATGTTAGAAACTCGTTTAATGCCAGCCCTCGGGACTGAAATTCTGCGGTGGCGGCGGTGGCCCGTGCCGATGCAGTCGGTTTCCAGGCACGCAAACTCCGACCGACCGACCGATCTGCCGCTCGCGCGGCTTCCGCTAGCAGCGCGCTCAGCTAGCAGTTCACGATCGGGGTGGAAAGAACGAGCGGAAAGTAAAAGTTCGCCATCCTGCCTCCTAGCCATCGCGCGACCCGAATCATTCGCTAGCCTCAACCGACCTCCTTGCTTCGAACGGGGCGAAGCTCGCGGTTGCACAATAAATAGGTACACGCCTCCCTCCCGCGTGTCCACAACAATAGAGACGAGACAAGCTTTCAACGATAAAACGCCTATACACGGTTCAAGCGACACTTCCTATACGCGCCGCATTACGTCAACTGACCCAATTTGGGGAGTGCACGAACGTAGGGCGATGTTGGCGTCGGGCGACGCCTAATAAGGTACGAAGAGGCGTACACGGGACACGGGGCGGAACACGCGTGCACACGCTCGCGAGGAGGCAGTCTGCAGAGAGTGCAGAGAGAGTGGCCTGCAACTACGTACCTACAACTGTTCTCGCTTGCACCGAGGCACCCGGCGCTACGGTGTCGGCGACGCCGTCGCCGTCTTCGGCCCCGCCGTGAATAGCCCGGGCACACATGCATATTCAGGACTGGTCCCCGACCAGTCGCCGGGTAAATTAGACTATTTGGCCCGCTCTATTATTGAAGGAAACCTGCGGAACGGAGCTCCTTGCAGCTTGTAATACGCCACCGCAGCGTTCGCAACTTCGCGGCACCCCGTAGCTTTCACGAGGATCCAGTGAATGCGAGTGAAAGAGAGGCGAGAGGCGAGAGAAAAGAGAAAGGGCGAGCGCAGGAAGGAAACTGACACAGGGGACGGAGAAAGGGAAGCTGTGGAATTGCACTCCGATATAGAACGACCAAGCCCATAGTTGATTCGCCTCCTTAATCATCCCCGAAATGAAAAAATTCACAGCACCTGTACCTACTCCACGTCGTATTTCCTGTTAAAGATGTCTTGCAATCATTTCCCCCGCGACGCGACGGTTCAGGATCTATGCAGATATCGAAGGGAACGCAATAATACAGCGACCTAGGTCAATTGCTGTTCAAATACTACTACTGCGGAACTGTAATGAGGTGAAGGTGACGCAAGTACTTCGATAAAGTGAACTCGCTCGTAATGCCATAATACGGCATATTTTATATCTCGTAATAGGGCGGCACGTTATATACACACAGCTACGTACTAGGATACAACAGCGAGGAGACCTCGGAATCAGAACCCTCTAGATTTTAACGATAAAGCGGTCAAAGGGAATTCTGCAGCTGGATATTCTTTCCCGCCAGTGGAAGCTTCGGAAATCCACTTTTCGAAAGCGTAATCCTCGGACAAAAGGAACGAATTTTGTTGGAAACCTTTCGCCTGTTCAGAAGAGGCGCTGCCTGTGCTCGCGATTTTGATATTTTTAATCAAGTATCCGTTACAATACTATGGGAATCGACACGAGGACGGTGTCGCGAATAGAACGACCATTCGGAGCGCGAAAGATGAAATAACGGGAGAGTCAGGTGCCGTGGTTTTGGACCGGAAGCGGGTGTGCGACCGCTGGCTTCCGGCCTGGTTTCACGAATCAAAGGAAAAGGGGACCGTTTTATCCGTTTCGAGCCGGTTTCGAATGGCACACGCTCTATTCACCGTCCCGGACCGTTAATTACGGGCCAGTGTGTATAATAATCTTTCAGAGATGCGCGGGGATTTAATGAATTCCTCGACGCACCCCTGTGATAAACGATTCGCTGATTTTAATGGCGCGCGACTTGTTTCGCTACGGCTGGTGAATTTCTTTGTATGCGAAATAAAAGCATTGATTTCGGTGGATTCATGGACTGGGTCTGCGAAGACCAGTGAGACACGGTTCGTGTATGCATCTTCTTTTCGTTCTGTTCACCACCCTCCGCGTTATTCGAGGGAGTTTCTTATTCAGGCAGTCTCCAGCGAGAAGCAAGGTAGCTCCTTTAAACTCTCGCGCTAAATAAAGTCGAGGGACGTTTAATTTACATACATTTACTCCCCCAGTTTCCCTTTTTCCCTACCGTGCCACCAAGTGGCGCGATGTCCCTCTCTCGGTGCGGTCTGATCCACGATATCTCGCGGCAACCCTCCTTCCCTACCCACGACGATGACGACAACCTCTAACCCCGGTCCAGCAACCCTCTGGTTACGAGTCCGTTTCGCCCTTCTCCCCCCCCCCTCTCTCTCTCTCTCGCATTCCACCTCCTATCCCCCTTTTTCTTCTACTTCTCTACCCCTCTGTCCAACTAGCTTCTCTCACCCCCTCCTTTGCTCCCTCTTTATTCCCACCCTCCGCCGCTCTTCCTTTTCCACGGTCTCTGTCTAACCCGAAAACTCGCTGACCTAATTTCCGCGAAACTGCATTGCGTGTCCTACCTGCACGGTTGCACCTACCGCATTCGAAACTGCACATCACCCCCTGCCTCCCGATGTCCTCCGTGCACGTACGTATGACGCGCACTATCAACCCCCTTTACCCTCCCGAAGCGAAGCCTAGCGGGGAGCAGGGATCTATTCCGCAGTTTCGACTTAATTCTAAAATAGGGGCCGGTCGCCCTCTTTCCGATTCTGACCCGAGTTACCGAGCACGCTGTACGTGGCACGAGAGAAAAGCAAAGGGGTATCGAATAATATAGGTGGTTCTCGGGGAGGAAATAAAAAAGAAAGTCGGACGCCGAGAATCGACGGGTCGTGGAATCGGCTGAACGAGCAAAATGCGAATAGCGGTATATCGGGTAGAGCAAGGCAAGGGACAAGTGGGCGAAGAGGGGAAGGGGGCTTTGATGGAAAAGTTTTATCTCGGATCGCAACGGCGTTTCATACTCATTTTGTGGTCCTTTTATCGTGACCACCGATGTACGAGGACGCTGAAGTTATTACCGAAGAGGAGGGGGCGACGGGGGGATGGTGGTCCGCGAAAGAATTACATTTCGGTTTGTAAGTAAGCAAATATAGAATTCACGGAAGCGTCGATAAAATTCTGAAAGTTCGTCAGTTTCCTATCAACCGGGCGCAGGTACTTAGAAATTTTTACGACGCGGGGATTCGCGTGATCTGCAGAATGTTTCGGTACCTGTGGAGCGTAGACCCACTCGGAAAATTACGTCGTTCGTTACGACGACTGCGAGCGAATCGCGCCTAAAATTCGCGCCCCCAAAAGCGCAGCTACTCGACCAAGGAGGAAGTAAATTTTTATGGATCGCGAACAATGATTTATCGCGAATCTAATGGGAATTTTAACACGGCCGACGAATAGACGTCTCGCGATAAATTACACGGAAGCCTGCGAGCCAGATTAGCGCCCGAGATAAAAGAGGGGTAGACTCGTCTATTCATCAATGAACTCTAATTACGGCTAAGAAGCACAACCACAATTAAACCCCGTTTCGGGCCACGCTGGTAACAACTTTTAATTGCACTTCCCGATTCCCTCTGAGCGAAAAGCGGAGCCTGCCGGCGGAGTAGCGACGCGGGGCGGTAAGGAGAGGCCAAGCCGAGGAGCAAAAGGAAGAAAGGGGTGGAGCGGTACAAAAGGTTGCGGGGGAACGTTAGGCGTACCGCGGTCGACCGTAATCGATAATTCGACTTTCGATCCAGAAACTGGGCTCGCGGCTTCTGCCCGGCAAAGGCGTGCGCGAGTCCGGGTCAAAGTGACGTGAAAGGTTAACCGTAGTTGAACGAGTTCGCCTTAAAGTTAGACTTCAATTTCAATCTGTATATCGCAGTGGCCTGCAGTTTAACGATCTTACTAACTCGCTCAGGCTTTTCCATTATTAGTTTCCTCGGGGGCAGGCACACCTGTCTACGGTGGTTACGGCGAAGGTACCAACGAACGGTCGCGTTCATCTGAAAGATATCCTTAGCCAGACACCGTGCACAATGCGACGAAATCGCGGGCATGAGAAAACTGATCGCAACCACCGATCGCGCCGTTCAATTTTCGGTCCCGACCAGTAGGAATGGAATTATGCGCGAAATATGACGAAGACGATCGAGGACTTCTAATTGCAAGTGTAACAGTGGACAGATATTTCATGCTACCTTGAAGAAATGCATGGTGCCCTCGGCCACGAGGGTTGCATAACGCAACGTCCCCGGTAATACAGGCTTAAACTGAACGGGAAGGTAAAAAAAGTTAACCTTATTCGTCCTCGGAGGCCAACCTTTTAAAACGCGGTATCGCGTAGCAGCGAACATGCAGCTTCGATAAACCCTCTGTAGGATACAGTCCTGCCTTTGCATTGGAAGCACCTCCATCCTATTGGAATAACAGCCCTTGGGACCTTATTTCAATACATTCGCTGTATCGCGGGCACCATTGCGGCAATGTTGCCGATGAGAATGCTCGCGAAGTACCTAATTGCGACAAGTTGCACACCGAAGCATCAAGTATCCAAGCGAGGAAACTTGCCGGGGAAAAAATACACCGAACTGGCGACAGCGGTGTTCGTTGAGAGAATAACGGCCGTGTTCTCGTTAACGTCAACGTGCGCACAGTTTGCCCGCCCTAGGGTGATGCCTGCGCGTGATCCTTGTCGTCGTTATTAACTATTCTAACGAATACAGAATTTCGCCGCGGGGAGTACATTAACGTGCTGGCTGGATAGGGCGAACTTTCGGCTAGATAAACCCGAAAGTGTCGTGTCTGATTCGTCTTTCAGCCGTCAGGAACGCCGCCTGAATTGTATCCGTCCACGCATTAGCGGGATATCGTTGGAAATTTCCAGAGACACTAACACGGCCCGGGGAGGGGGAGGCATTTAATTCGAACGTTTCAGGGCAAGAGCGTGGCGTGCAGCCTGTGTAAATGGAAATCGCAGCTGAGCATGGAATACTAGTATCCACGAATGGACAACCGGCCGAGTGTCATAGCAGCGATTGCAGTAACAGCGCAACGACAAGAACAACGCCATTCGGACAGGACGATATTGGGCTCGTGGCCCCGTGTGCGCTAGAAATTCACTCTTCTTCGGGAGCGGGTAAAACGCGAAGCTCGGCCGATGGTCCCGTAAATAAATGCCATTCAGAAACGTCAGAAGAGTACACTAACGATTCGAGCGTGCGTCGCGTTGCTGTGAATTTATAGTGCTCCTACGTAGCCGTTATATCGCCTAGTTTCCAATAGCCCCCCCGTAAAAATTATCATCGGGCCGCCGCGCGCCTATGACGATCGCGTTTCGAGAAAGGAAGGTATCTGTCTCGCCGGCACCTATTATTAAGCCGCACATTCATCGGGGGAATTTCTGTCCCTTCGAATGCCGCCGATCCCGGGCGTAATTTTAACGGCACAAAAGCACCAGCAACGCGAAACCGAACGCCGACGGCTTTATCGTACGTTGAAACAGAATTGCAGATAGGTATTTAATACGTCGATTGGCCTCTAGTTGTTGTTCATCTGCGCGCGTTACCGAGGCACAAGTGTTGCGTGATGTTATAATTCAATCGTTCGACTCTCACGCCCAATCGTGATCGCAATCGATTTCCCGTAAACGGCATCACCGTCGATGCACGGGTTCATTATTTACAACAAGATTACCGCCGTGGAAACGGAACGGCCGGGAATTCCGCTATCGGATATTCATATTAACATTTATTTCGTTCGCATCCGGTCGAAATCCACCTAACTCGCGTTCCCCGTCCACGCGGACAGTCCATCGAAAAGCAAATCCAGTTACTGCTCAATTTCCACAATAGCCTTGAGACCCCTCCTCCCCTCCCCCCCCCCCGGGCCCCACCCGGCTAACTTTATTAGAGCTCGACAACTGGAAACAACTTGCCGGTAACGCCGGCCGATCGAACGCGACGAATCGAAGCGCATTCGCCGGCCGACGGAATTATAATGAGGAAACTTTGATAGAGATTTAGAAGCCTGCTGTAACGTTTCGGCGACGTAGGATGCCTAATCGAAGAAGCGATCTCGGACTGAATTACAAAAGGCATGCTGGCCCGATTACGATACGCCGTTCGCTCGCGGCATGCATCATACTTTGAGCCAACAAGTGCTGCTCGGTGATGCGTTGAAAGTAAATACAGCGTAGATCGAGCTACGGCGGCGGTATCCCAGCCTACCGCCCGGCTCTACTGTCGCGAAATTTATGATACGTTTTACGCATTTCCTTCGCCTTTCTCCGTATTCCCTCTTATCTGCCTCCTTAGATGTAACGCGCCGCCACCGTGACTCAGGTGATATAAAGGGATTCCTCCTTCGACGAATGCAGAGGCATTCGAGGCAGCGGGCTATCATAAAACTTCCTATACACACCTCAAAGTATCGCGAAACTCATTCGAGTTTATGGAACGCATTCTCGGGACGTATATCCGCGAGGAATCGCGAGGACGCGGATATATCCTCGAAAGAAATTTCCCTGACCGTTTCGAGATTCTTTGTAACAAGAAGCTTTATATATGCACGAACCAGCTGGCCGCTAAGAAACTGTACCAATTGCAAGTGATTGAATTTGTTTGAAGATATCGAAAACGCGCGGCGGAATTAGGATTAAGGGACAAATCGACGGGCGTGCGCGTTTATTCCAGCAGGGGGCTGTAAAACACGTTTAATTGCGAGGCCTTTAGGCAGGTGAGCATCTAGGTCAGAGTGTAAAGTTTAAGGGTTACTACTGAAATTTGCATATCGCCGAGGCCCGAGGCGTAGAACCTTCGTACTTCCGAGGAACGTGTATAGGGCGTAAAGAAAATAGTGGTCGTGGTCTTCAGAAGCGTAGTGAATGAAAAATTTCGAGGAAAAGTGAATAGAAAACTCGGACGTGAATCAGAAGTGAAGGGAATTTCAAAATCAAGACCAATTTTGTGGCATCGCATTGTGGCTCATTCAAGTGTGTAAGCACGTGTGCGAAAACCGTGGTTATTATTTTATCATACCCTGTGTATGGAGTATTGATATACGTATATATTATACACATGTGTACGCACGTACTTACGTATGCTTGGCCTTTCTCAAATACGAAATTATAAACGCACCGCCGCGAGATACGCGGGCATAACCCGAAATCGAGATTTTAGCAGCTGAAAGGTCTCGTAATAAACACGGCGTTGTTTAATGCTTTCTGTAGTGACCATTCAGTTTATATTCCCTACATGACTCTTGGCTTTATTTCGACGAAAGAACTAACCCTCCGTAACTCCAACGCGAATGCGAGCGAAAAATTCTACACTTCGTTTGGTTTAACTGGAATAAACTGTAATTGGGAATGTCTAAGCTGCGATACGCTACCTGGTGGCGAAAATTAGAACCTGATAGAGTAGGTCGCCACCGTTTGGTGACGTCACGACTGCCAATCCCAATAGAAGCGACAAAACGCAAATGTTGTAATGACCGTTTGGAATGTTATAGACAATTTGGCGGGATAGAGTACAAATGGCTGCAAATTCTCTCACCCAAGTCTGGTGCTCTTCAAAGTTCTCTATACAAAGCCCAAAATGCAGAAACAGCTTCATCCAACTTGGCCATCGACTCGCCCAAGTACACAAAACAGTTTGACGCATAAATGTTGAAAAACTGTGCGTTTTTAACAACGAACGAAGAAATAATTTGTGACACGCACACTCGCGTTTGAAGCACTCAAAAGGAACCGAAGTGCTCACCGCTAGACGTCGCTGTGGCTTGCTTTTCGTATGGGCGGAAGTTACAGTGCTGCCATCCCGGAATCTTTTTAGGTTGAGTTTCTATGGCAAGCACGTTTCACGAACGGTATGTATCCATTATTTTACGATATTTCTACAATTTCAAATGCTTTCGCGACATTAATGCCTCTCGGAATATTCTACTTTACGACCGCCTATTAATTCAGTATGTTCTGCCGCTGAAATTGCTGCGATTAAACAAAAGGTTTTCAAAAACAATTGCGGCGCGATACGTTGCTAGAATACATGTTCGTAAACGAAGTATCGATTGTGAAATTTTCCAGTTCATTCTACGTATTTCATTAAATTTGACGTTACGGGTAATAGAATCATTTGAAATTGTTGCTGCGAGAAATTAGTAGTAAAGTCTAGGAATATTGTCGAGTAAATGTCGCCGTACCAGCTGTAGAGCATTTTCATTTCACATTATGGTTATACATTAAGTAAAGGAACCGTGTTTTTATTATAAACTAGGTAAGCCACGATGCAGATATTCGTGAAAACCCTGACGGGTAAAACCATTACCCTCGAAGTAGAGGCGTCTGATACTATTGAAAATGTGAAAGCAAAGATCCAGGACAAGGAAGGAATTCCACCAGATCAGCAACGTCTCATCTTCGCTGGGAAACAATTGGAAGATGGTCGCACCCTCTCCGATTACAACATTCAAAAAGGTAGCACACGAGTTTATTATCCTTCTTCTGCGCCTATAAATTAAATTCTCGAAAATTGCGATAACCGAGATGCCTATTACAGAATCTACCTTGCACCTTGTGCTTCGACTTCGTGGAGGTGTTATCGAGCCTACGCTTCGCATTCTCGCAATGAAATACAACTGCGACAAAATGATTTGCCGAAAGTGTTACGCTCGCCTTCATCCGCGTGCAACTAACTGTCGTAAGAAGAAGTGCGGCCACACGAATAACATTCGCCCAAAGAAGAAGCTGAAGTAAGCTATACCCCGAAATTTCTCTTGCGTATTTCGCAAGTTTATGTACCTCTTAAAAACGGTTTTAATAAAATGTACATGAGAACATAATCGTGCAGATTCTTTATTAAACTTATTACATACTTGAATTTTAATTTAAATCAATTTTATATACATCGATTCGCGATTAATTTAATTGGCTAAAATTAATTTGAACAGATCGACCTTTTAAGTAACTGTTGCTGCTGCTTCGAGTAGGTTTCATATATATTGATATCGGTGGGATTCGGCACTGATCCTCCGACCTAAATAATGCGCGCAATTTTAAAACGATAAAAATGATCGCAATGGTAGATCTGGAATAAATACTTACGTTAGCTCTGTTAACGTATTGCTCGTATATACTTATACTACTCTTCTTTACTACTGGTAGAGTAAACACAGTAGTTGTACATTCAGGAAATGATGCCTGCTGAATTAACTTCGAACGAAGTTTCGTATAATCCGACGGATAGGTCGCATTACGTCCAATTAATACAAACCTGTAAAAAGATATTTAATTCCAAGATGAAACACAACGGTACTCGGGGGAAAATGAATTCTCCGCGTCTCTTACTTTTTATATAATACTACGTCGTTTCTTTTCGGGTATTCCGGTTGAGTACCGTAGACTTCTTTCATAGACGGGAACAACGATTCGAACGATGTAAATTCCGAGCTCTCCTTTGAATCCATCAGCTGAGAATCGTTGGTATGTTGATGGCTCTCGTCATAGTCTGAACTGGAATCTTCGCTGGAACTATGAAACATCCAGTAAAATCGATTCTTAGATTATACAAATTTAAGCATCAAGTTTAATTTACCTCGCGCTTGATGTTGTGCTACTGGTACTACTTTGCCCAGTCATAGAAGGGTTTTTCATATTCAAATATTTATTGCCAGTTTCTTCCCTTCTTCTGCCTGGCCGAACCCGTACCGCGAACGGACTGAAGTTCGTCGTAAAATGTGGCATAAAATCTCTGACAGAATGACTAATTTTATACGCGTAAACTTCAGAAAGCAGAGACAGTTCATAAGGTCTATAAACAAGTAGCTTTAAACATAAATCCAGCAGTCTTTTTATTTGTATAATAGAACGTTTTAAATACCGATGATAATCGTAATAAACATCGATCATTTCTTCTATTGAATTCTGCACTTGTACTATTTCCGTACAAGCTTTCGTTACTTCGTTCAGCGCGTAAGGAAGGCACTTCAATACGCTGGTATCCCACCATTGCGTTAAAAGCTTTATTCTGCGAAAATATTGGCAAGCGGGTTTGTGGTGGAGATAATAATCTGTTAAAAGTTCCCATATTGGGGGCTTGCCTTCTTCGGGTATAAATAAACCTGTAAATCCATTTTTATACAAATGTTTTGTTTGCAGACCTCTAGTTGCGTGATTTATGCGCACATTCCTTTACCTAAGAATAAATTAATAGTATGTTGTTTTTCTTGGTCGCTAAAGGTATTGCTGTAATACCTACTAAGGGTCTGCATAATATCATTACCCTGACTAGTCCATGGTGCAGTCTTCCTAAATCATAATGAACAATCTCCTTGTAACACACATCATTATCATTATGATTATATATATATATGCCCTTACCTGTAAGTTTTTATTCTATGGACCAGCTGAGAACCACCGTATTGTAATGCTAATGTATCACCATGATCTTCATATAACTCTTCTAACATTCTTACACAATCAGAGTCGAATTCCAGTTTAGGGGATTCCAAAACACCTAAAGCACATAACTGGAATCCTAGAGCACATTTCCCTACTGCAAACTGTGCTGTATTTGTACGATCTAAACAATCGACGCAATTTGTCCTAATTATTCCAGTTTGCAATGTGCCCGTCTTATTAAAACACTGCCTCATTTTATTTTCAATTTGGTTCGAATCATTACGATTCTTTTCTACAGTAGAGCCAGTATTGTACTTCAAATGTAAACGATTACTATTTTCAATTGCTAAATTCATGGAGCCTTGAACGTTATAGGAATTCAATGATAAAGTTGTACTTGAGCTCGTTTTGGGAAGCTTCTTCGTATTATTAGATTGGGAAGAAAATAAATTTCTTTGACTATAATATGGATTTTGGGACTGAAAGATACCCGTTTTTAAAACTGCATTATACGCAATATTTGCCAAACGAGCCATTACATTGACTTTTTTTCTGAAAAAAAAGTTGTACTATCGTTAATTCCTACTTCATTTAATAGTTCCGTAAATTTTAATATAAGCTAGTGGTAATCATACCTTTTATTCATTCTGGCCATATCGAACCTTTCATATTGAATATGATGTTCCGGTGGTAGAAATTGGTTTAAATATTTCACAGCCATACTCAATTCTTCGGTCAGCGTACTTTCGTGTTTCTTCTTCTCGCGTTTTTTAACGAGATTGAGAATTATAATTGGAGAACCATATCTTTTAAGAAGTTGATTGAAATGTGCACCTAGTTTTTTCAACAACGATAAAATCCATGTTGTACGATACGAATCAGAATACTTTTAATACTTTTTAATTGCCCACCTGCTGTTTCTACGTACGGATCAGCCAAGTCACAAGTAATGGTAGGCTTAGGAACCATTTTGCTAACATCCTGACTCCAATGACCAGGAACTGATCCACGCATTTGAACAAACGAGCTGAAACGACCCTTGCTCAAAGAACTTACCCCAGAATCATGAACAATTTGTTCCGTTTCCACTTCGTTGGCAACGTCACCCTTCATTTTTCAAATTGTAGTTTAACGAAAGAGAATTACTATTGTAAAGAGTAGGAATTACTACATAATACGTACATCGAAATTCGCACCGCGTTTTAAAAATCTGGTGCCTGCATATTTATTACTTCTTCTCGCTATGATAGTCACATACATAGATCGTCCGAAAATACTAACATTTGATTGACCAATAAAGCCGTGTATAACGTATAAAACCCAGTCGCGGTGTAGATCTTTTTCTACTGGCTTCAAAAGGTGAGAGTTCCACACGAACCGACGATGCGGATTACTTCGTATACCGTAATCAATATATTTTTCTGTACTGCTGGAAATATATAATCCAATGCTCAGTTTCCAAGTATGAAGACCTGGTTTCTAAATATCAGAACAAACCTATTATGCTGATGATGCTTTCTAAACGACCACATATTAAAGAACTCTCCCGCATCTTCGGTATCACCGTCTTCAGTTTGATTTAATATCCTATCATTGGTACTAGGTATGTCTGATTTAATGTGTTTCGGAGGAGTCATATTGCTTTGTAGAGTGTGAGTTAAATCGTACGAATAACTAAAGTAGAAGTTACTGCTTAAATCGATACTTTGAAACATTTTTACATATCTTTGTTCATCGGGGTGAAAGACGCGCACAGTGTCATTTGGAATATAAATCATCGAGGTATCTTCTATTTTGTATATCGTATGGTGCCCGATCACAGCCACTCTACGTCGTTTTGTGACCAAAATTATATAGTATCCTTCCAAGAAACGTACAAACCCTATTGTAATAAGTTTAGATATCAAAATTACATTATTCTACCGAGATGGATGGACGTTAAGAAAAATCCTTCTATTATATTGGAAACACATTTTCATACACATCTAATATATTGTGCGTATACCGTGCTCGACTCCATGATTGCAAGTAAAATGGCATGCAAACATAGTTTAATGTTATATCATGCTAAAACCATATGTAATATCTTCTACACGACACGTTTATATTCATACGACACTTAGTATGAAAATTTCTGGCGTATACAGTATTATTAGGCTGTCTTTCCAGTATAACAACTTCGCTGATTTCTCGATAGTACGAATAAGTAAATTCTCTTATATTTATATATCTGTTTCAGTTTCGTCCTTGCAAATTGAGAATACGCAATTTTTAATAAGACGATAATCATCGAATTCCTCCTTAAGTGTTATCTCAATTTAAAGCTTAAAACGTTTACTTCCAATATTAAACTCAAGGGCCCTTACCAAGAAGACCGAAAGCTGGCACTAGTCGGGGAAAACTGTCTCTTTGCCACATCGTTTTCCAGGTGAATTTAGTTTGAGTCGGTCTGTGCAACGGCTTTTGAGATTCTTGGTGCCCAGCCTCCTCTGACACCCCATTGTCAGGTGCAGATTCTTTATAAATGCTGCCTTTGTTAGCAAGCAAATATATGTAAGCTATGTCTTATATAATAATTTTAGAAATGGCTTTGTTCAAATATTATCGATACTCGATGTGTGTTGCGTTCAACAGTAGAGTATAGTCAACATGCATCGAAAGAATGAAGAACGTGCAATATTGAGAAGCTAAAGCCGATAAATGTAACTGGTAAGATTTGCATATAATTGTGCGAGTGTTAAAAATTTTTATGACACTTAAGTACTGTGTATATAAAGAAAGCATGTACAAGCACTAACCATTTATGAAATATGTAAGATTAAAGGAGTAGTTCCGTGTTACTTACCGACAATACCAAAAGCTGAGACAACTCTGGCGACGCCACCAATATTATTTCGTTGCCCAGCACGGGTACGATTACCCATATCTATCATATTCACAAGATCTTTTATTTCGTCTTGAGTATATTCCCTTTTGTCATCTACGACAACTAATTCTTTCGGCTCCATACGGTCTATTTTTAATACCCGAAAGCGTGTCAGGGTATTGTTCGACCCCATCAAATAAAATCTCTGCGATAGATAAATGCTTATGGTGTCATACAGTTTCTAAATTGAATAATAGTTTTAGGAAATAAGCTATTTAGTGGTTGAAAAAATAATCTTACAGATTTCGTTTCATAAAGTGCGATTTTTTGTATCGAGGAAATAATGGGATGAAACACTACAGTCGGAATTATGTTTTCGTTCATCGTGAATTATTTATTATTTAGACAAAAGCAGGTCTATTTTATTACAGGTGATTTGTACACGTGACATTTACGTTGACGTTTTCATATGGTTTGATAAGATATACGTGCATGAACCAGAGTGCTGCCACCTATTACAATGCAGAATATAATTAATATACAGGTGAATTAATTTGTAAAGTAGCCACAGACTATTACAGATCAGTGTATTCAGTCAAAAATGTCAATGTCAATACTGCATTTTGTCATTTTAATCTTAACGATGTCCTTTATTTACAATAGGTATCGTATTATGCGAAGAAACATTAGATCTTCGTTCATAATCTATAAATGATAAATTTATCGAGGTCTGTTTCTACATTGAAGAAAGCAAAGAACTACGTACGAACGAACGAAGGTAATTGTCCTTGAATCTTGGCGCTTGTTTATTTCCCCCGTTGTTATTGGGGTTTGATCCGAACCTGTTGAAAACATTTCAGACATGATGCCGAGTTACAGCAACGTTCCCGCGAACAAAGAATTTTCAGTGGAAGGGGCTATCCTAACCCCACCCCGCGGTGCGTTCCCTATTCAACGTGGGATCGTCAAAGTGATAAGATGTATATTTACTTCGTGTATATTTACGATACGTGACCTTACCCTTCAGCATTCAAACAGTCTACATCGCAAGTGTTATTCTCCTGTATTCTATTACGGCTTCGGTGCATTGTTTGTTCGTATCTTACTCAAAATTATTTCGATATCGTGAGAAATACTTAATCAATTTTCGCGGCTCTATTTTTTCTCGCACGTTTATTGAGCCTTTTATCATTGAATTACAATCCTTCGCGATCGTGCTCGGACTCAATTGTTGTTTAGATATAAAACACTTGTGGTTATTTGAATAAAACTGTTTTAAATTTTAATATTTTTTCTGTTACAGATACCTATGGGCAATTCGAACGAAAGGAATTGGCGCGCTACAGACGCCATGACACTTGATGATCAGTTTGAAAATTTGAATAGATGTTTTGTGACTGCGCGCAATGCGGTCGGTAGAGACAGTGTTTGTTACGTACAAAAGTTTATATTCTTGTCATAGAATATACAGTGGCTCGGTTAATATATTATTTATTTCTTTTGTCCCACGCGCGAGTAGAGTCAGTGTTTGCTATCGTACTTTTAAACTGGAATCGCGAGATTTAGAATCACTCTTGTTCACCGCCTATACTATCTTCGATTGGGTGTCCTGAGCTTCGTTAGTAGAATTAGAGTCAGTGCATCATCTGAAAAGGCGTTTCAGGCAAAACTAAATTGAAATAATGTAAGTATCGTATTTCATTCAATTATTATTAAGCTGAACTTCGTAGTTGAACATTTTTGAATCTCGATCTCAAATTTTCAAAGTGATGGGTAAAATATCGTTAGTTTCGAGTTGCATTCGAAAACGACTTGTAATGTTTTCCTGTCCTTTGTTATAGGCTGGTTCCAACCCTACACAGCGATGAGTCGCACGATGCCGCCAGCTTCCTGGGCAAGGCATCCAGTTTGTATTTCTGCAACAGTCGCCTGCCTTTTTCATCCCTCTGATCACCTAATCATGTCGTAGGACGAAAGGTGACTGGTTGTATACGTGCTTTGGTGCGCATAGTGGTAGCGGGTGTTTCATAATTGTGTGCAGTACCTATTATTTCTGCGTCATTTCTTAGAACAGGCTAGGGTTTCCCTGTACTTCCTATTTCTCCTCATGACAAATTATTCCTAATGCCTATACGGATAAGTGTACTTGCTTTATACTAAATTTTGCTCGTCCCTGTAAAAGCTATGATGGGCACAATATTCGTGTACAAGGAGACAATTAGCGATGCTTGATTTTGAAGTCGAAGTAATGACCATGATCACTCTTTTCTTCCTTTAGGAATTATCTGAATGTTTCTTAAATTTTCAAATGTTAATACTTGTTCACTGAAGTCTTGATTAATCCCTTGATAAGAGTTCTTTCTCTTCACAATATAATCTTCACCAGTCTCTTTTTCTAAAAAATTATTCAATTTTGAGAAATAGAAAATCGAATCATTTTTCTTCGGAACAACATCCGAGAGTAATAAAACCGATAGACGGCATACAGTAAGAATCTTTTTCACGTGTTCAGGTGCTAAGTACCTATGTACTCTCTCTTGGACTTTGTGATTTTGTCCCCTTTTCACTAAACCTTGAGAAGTCTGTAGCATTTCATGGACTACCCGTGCAAAGAAGAGGCCACATCATAAGGGCTACGAAAATGATTCTGCACCTTCGGATGCAGAGTCATTTTTGTGTTACCACTTTGTCACTGTGCTCGCCTGTAGTTGTACTTTTAGTAGTAGGTATCTCTTGGCCAGTCATGTGCTGGTCCATCGATATCGACCCGTGATGTTGAGTACATCGCGGTTTTAATTAGTCCTGTAAAATCGTATGCCGCATCGAAAGTAGGGTTGCGAGTAATGGAGCGCCCTACGTGACTACTGTCGAGAGCCTACTGGAAGTTTTTTCCTTCTCTGTTCAATGAATTCGTCTTGCAAATAAAAAGGTGAATTTTTTCTTGTATCGCATTTAATAAATTAGTGTCGCAAAAAAGAAATCCACTGATGCGTTTTCTGGCTGGAATTTGTAACAAATGGATCGAGTCAAAAGCACTTCTAACTTTTGTCAAGCGCCTTGGACGGCTGCTATGATCACGGCGCATTCTTAGTTGCTGCTATAATTACGAAGCATCCTAAGTGACTGTTATATTTTTTTATCGATCCTATGTAGATTCCTTTATGGTAGTCCCAAGTAGCTAGTCTGTAATCAAAATTGAGCACTGTGAAAAGAGCAAGGGTGGAATTAAACTAAGAAGTGGTTTTATTGGTTTATTTTAACTAGGACTTTGTGTGATTTATGGGAATTATAATGTATAATGTATGTGTATTTTTCTATATATATATCTATGTTACAATATTTTTTCACATTTTATTTCTTTTCCGTTTGAAGTAAGTAATACATATTGGCTACGAACAAAGATCCAGTTAGCGCAACTGTTACTGCCATGAAAACTTTATCTTTCTTACCACCTAGCATGTAACTAGGTTTCGACATGTCAGCCTACAAAAGAATTATTTTTATATAATTTTCTTCTTTCAATATTTCATTCAACTCAAATACGAGGATAGTTTTACCTGATACTTCTTCATTAGTGCGGCCATTTTTGGACTTAACGTGGAATAGCTTGCCTGGGCAGGTGATACGCTTATTGGCTTAGTTTTAATAGAATCGTAAATCATGACTGGTGGTTCTGTTGTTTGCAATGGTCGAGGTGACTGAAACGCAGACATTAATCTTTTGTAGTACTTTCACTACCACGTAGCAAATTTCACTTGTCAAGTGACTTTTTTCCTAGTAATTGAAGTTTTATCAATTATAACGCAATATTGAATATACTAACAATATTACATATTTATTATTCTAAAATGTTATAATAAATATAATCAATGCTTCTGCAAAATTATAGCTGTAACATTAAATGTTACATAAAATATGTGTGGCTGTGTTCCTTATGATTTATCTTTTCTAGGGCATGGCTTATCATATTTGGAAAGTATGACTGCTTGTTAAACAATCGATTACTGTAGCTTTGAAATTTTGTTTCTGTGAAGAAAAAATTATTCCGCAGAAACAAAATAGGTAGAAATGATTCCGAACGGTGCAAAAAAGTGAAGTCAGTAAAGTATGTTGTAATTCTATTCAGACATTTGACAATGCATACAAGATAAACTTTAAAACCCACGTGCCATGAATTCTACTAATATTTACTTACTAATGGATGAAGGGCTTGAGTCTGTGTCGACTGTTTTAAACGACCAGTAAATTGATTAAATTCATGAAACGACATCTTCCCGAATTGCGCAACCTACCTCTCCTTATCACGGCCTTCTTTACAGTGAATGTAGACCCTGTGTATGTGAAGCAGACAGATACAGTTTAGACAACATGTTGGTCACAATGCAGGGTGGCCATCTTGAATGTCCCAAGGTACAGCATTTGTCCAAAAGTATTCTTAACATATGTACGTAGCACTATTAAATAAATTGTCTGCACTTGTATTCTTTATTATATGCCATTTAACGCACATTGTTTTTTCCCACAGACATTATAAATTCATACACTTAAAGACCTTAGTGAATAATCACATTATAAATGTAAAATGTAATTGTTAACTTCTTAGAAAATTGCAGGACTTATATAGTATACATTTGTTATATTTTATCATTTTTTTTAGCAGACTAATTGTTTTTCTTTGAAATGTTATTGTATATTGTGCTGAGTTCAACTAGCGCTCTCTATAAAAAATTGTTCAGTGGTTAGAAGTTCCAAGTAGACATTACACATTAAAAACATTCACAAGTATGAAGTTTTAAAAGCCTGCTGATTTATTATTATACTGCAAATCATCTTGATGTAGTAGGTCCGTCACTTGCCAAGTAATAAGCAGTACTTATATAGAATGCAATGAATTGGTAATGGAGTACAGCATTATGTATGTGCAGAAAGTTATAAGTCTGATGTATATTGGTCCCCAGTCTGATAGATATAATAATTGTATATAATAATACACTCAATAGTAACGTGTGAAAGATTTGATGAAACATATAATTCTGTTTGGGATACATAGAAACTGTAATACATTGATATAGTATAGTCGCATATTGTTTTTGAGGGAATCACTGTTGATTTATACATCTTTATAATTAGTCATGTTGGAATAATACAATTTCTTGAAGTAATATTTTTGTTTTAAACAGTGTATTGTAGTCGTAAGTTGCATAATTTATTACTTCCAAAGGACTTGGTATTGCACATTATATACCTTATATCCCTTATGAAATTTATGTAGCAGATAGACTAATCAGAGACTAATAATAATGAAATTGATAATACATTATTTTTGTATATATATGTACATATACCGAGATTATATATCAATGTATTAAGTTTTCTATTTCATTAAATGGAGGTGATTGTACATTTTATAAAGTGTACAAGGTTTCTGATATTATATCTCCTGTGTGAAATACGCATTTAATAATACAAAGCAGAATGAATGTAATTATGTGTCAGATGTTACTGTAATAGTCTCTTCACAAGAGAATTCTACTTGCATATGAGTAAGAAGTAAGAACTACCTAAATAGCATATATATTAGGTACTGTGTGCAGTGAATTATATAAGTTCTGGTTGAAGAAAATTTCTAGTAGGATATGGTATTGTAAACTTTAATATTCATCCATAATAAAGTAACATATAGTGTTCTATCTTTTTGTCTCTAATAACTGTTCTCTGAATTCACAGGTCTGTACAGTGAGGAAGATGCCTGGACAGAATTCTCCCATTGGCAGTTTATAGCTATATTCAACATCGATGGAAACATAATTTTCATAAGGGATTATAATAATGTAATAAGAAACGTATATTGATGGTATTCAAAACTTTATTGTACATATTACTGCACAACATGTACCATTCTCTTTGTCTAATAGTTTTGATTATGTTAACATCGTTTCAACTGTTTGCTGTAGTGGCAGCCCTGTATGCTCTGTATTACCGACGCGTTACAAACAGCAAAACATATCATGGCTGAATATGGTGGATTCCTGATTAACAATAATGTGTTGACTTTCATTGATACATTGTATGATACAAAAGCTATATACAAGAGGAATAATTAATAGTGATACTTATTAATAACTGTGGATAAATGTTGCACAGTGTTGCCTGATTCTACAGTGGTATACTATATCCATTGTATGTCATGAAAGTGTATATTGATAAATGCTTATAAAGGATATAATAGCAGCCGCATCATCAGATGTAATAGTACTTCGCTGCCTTTGACCGTATTATTACAAACAGTTGTGCAGTAATATAAATAGAGCTTGCATCGAAGTTCTATCTTTAATTGTAAATATTAAAATATCCGCTTGAAGCTCATGGATCGTGTCTGTAGGATACTGTGATATGTAATAAACAGAATCTCATGCCAAAGCTACGGAAGAACCGGAGAATTGAAACTAGGTGGGGTGTGAAATATTATACAGCAGTGAGAAATGCTGTTTTTGTAGCACAGGCACTACCTTACGTGCCAACAGAACCACCCCCACTTTCTAAAGAACATGCTTCGGCATGCGACACTTTATATCTGTGTGCACAATGCAAAGACTGGTAAGCCGCAAAATGTATTTAAAGATTCTTATATCATCCGAAAGCTACGCTTGGCTTAGGTTTAAGCATAGTTAATACAGAAGCTTTGTTTTGTGCTAGCTTCCATTTTCAAAGCAGCTTGGAAGACCATCGTGCACGGAAAAGTTGGATATTGGGATATTGGTGCACTCAATGTTTCACGAGCGTCTGCACGCATACAACCACTGAAGGCTCAACATGTTCGACGTGCTTGCAAGTAGACCGTGACAAACGTTTTTATTTAAGAACCAGAGGTTTACATAAAAGTCAGAAGTTCGCAGCTGTCAGGGTGTTTTATAATCAATGTCAATTCTTTGCGCATTTGAAAGCCCATTCCGTAAGTTATGTGCATATGGGTGACCTAATGTTAATGCCTATACCGACGCATATGAGTCATGACTGGGGCTCTGAAATAGATGTGATCTGCGAAGCGCTCATGGAATACACATTCTTGAAGAAAATTCATATAATGGATTGGTTAAAGGAGAAGAATATCGACAGCAATTGGTGGCAATTGGCTGGTAATGAAACGAAAGATAGCAATAATGTAGTTGCTAATATTGTTAAAACTTATAAGGGTCGAGATTACTTTAAACCATTAGAGATACCGATAGAAGATCAGTTTTCTACTTTGAGCTCTTCTCATTCTACATCCAACAATAGCAGCATGCGTCCTGATATTGAAATCGCTGACACTGCTAAAAATAATGATAAAAGAAAAAGTTCACCTACAGATAAAACATCAATTTCTGATGAAGGTGTAATCGAAAACGAAGATAATCCTTGTATGGTAAACGACATTGCTTTCGTGGATTGTGGGTCTGCATCGACATACTTTGAACCTGAGACTCCGTTAAATAATCTGGGAAAGAAACACACCACAGTTTTTGTAAAACTAATCCAAGATTCTCCGACCGCTCGTCAGGCCGTTAATTCGATAACTAACAAATTGGAGAAAATTAGCGCGACAGGTTTAAATCGCATTTCATCTGATATGGTTATGTCCTACGGTAATACCATGATCACGCCGAAGCTTGACACGAACGATTCTACTAAGAACCGTAGTACGATACAGAAATCGAAGAAGGGTACAACGGTTAAGCTTGTTAACGAAAGTAATATCGTAAAGGTAGAAAAAAAAACGAATAAACCTATTTTCGAAAAGTTATTAAACGTAGAACTGTCGTCTAAAACACAGTCTGGTACTTCTTGTTCACTGAAACCGGATACAGGCAAAAGTAAGTTAGAGAAATTAAAGCAGAATGTACATACGTTAACTGTTAATTCTAGCCAAAAGGTCTTCACGGTGCAAAGCACAAAACATATTGATATTAATACACTTATTAACCAGTTGCCGCCTCACATCATCAACAATAAGAAGATAGTTTTTGTAGGACAAGATTCCCATACTGTAGCCAATCGTAACAAGCAAGAATTGGCCCCAAAAATGGTAGTGCAATCAGTACCCGATGCGAGCCTCGGAAATGTTACGAAAACTTTGCAAACTAAAGTGGTACCGATAAAGGCGATAAGCGCGTCGACTAACAAAAAGTTTAATAAGTCTATTCTAAGGAGTCAAATTGAGCCAGTTAAATGTGTATCAGGACCTTCGTCCAACCAAATTATCTACCAAAATGGGCGAAAATATGTTATTAAGCATACATCGGATTCTAGCAAAAATATAAAAAACCTGTCCAATGCTATGATATTGACGAAAGAGATACAACCGAAGTGTGCAAATAATATCCCACCATTGATACCACTGAATTCCACGGAATTAGAGAATACGTCCGCTCAAGAAATAGTGAACTCGCTCCATAGCGATGCCACTCCTTTAACGCCGTCGCCATCACCATCAGAATTATCGAGCAGTTCTAGCTGCGACGTTCAGTCAAAACAGTCATCGTCGTCGGTAAAGGGTTCGCAAAAGATCGATGCTTCTCGTTTGAATACGAAGCGTGCAGACGTTAACGCCAGTACGAACAGCACGGCGGATTTGTTTGAAAGTTTATCGTTTCACAAGGGCGGGGACGAGAACCTTTATCTAGACATAAAACTTCACACTCAAAGGCCGATCTACACTATTGTCGATACATCGGCAATGATAGCGAAATGTAAACACGAGATGCTGAATGAATTCTTCCATCTCTCTTATTCCGAATTGAAGAAGCGATATGAACACTTGCAGCAAGTCAACGAGGAAATATTAAAAGTGATGCATTTCGTAGCCGACAATATAATTAAAGAGAACTTGAAAGCCGTCACTATCTTGAAGCACGTATTAAGACATTGCATCGCGAAACGCAATGAGAAGAACGACGAGACGAGTGGAAGGGATTCACCATTAAGCGATTGGGAATCGGAGTCCGAGGGCACCAGCGAGAATTTTATTTGCAAATCGTGCGATAAAGTTATGAAGCCTAAGTCCTACATTGCAGGATTCTCGAAACCAACGAAGAGCGACATATACTGCTCTTGTTATAGGCACGTATGTTACACGTGCGATACGTATCAAGGCAACTCGACGCGTTTCGTGGCTCACCAAACGTTCCACGACAAACAAAAGCCGTACCTATGCCCAGACTGTTATCGCAGATTTGCCACGTTCAAATCGTTAGAAATCCACACGTGGACCAGCTGCTTTCACACGCTGAAGAGGCGTTTCCTTGGCTGCAAGATTTGCGAGATAAACGGCTTCCAAGACATGGAGTCTGTCGCAAGGCATTTCGCTATCATGCACAGCCATAATCGGATAGCGTGCGAAACGTGTCGCATCGTTTTGCCGTCGTACTCTGAATATAAGAAACATCACAGGGAGAAGCACCCGAATGCAGATGCTCAGCAACCGATAAGGCTCGCGTTGTGCAAACTTGGACGGTGCATCGTGCGCTGCGAGGAGTACATGCTGCACATGGAGAAGCATCTGGTCGTTCAGAGATTGATATGGTTTAAATGCCCGTTTTGCCCGTCCGTCAACATAGAAGCGAAACGAATTCTGGCCCACTTGCAAAACGAACATTTGATGCGCCTGAGAGAGATCGTGAGCCCCGAAGTCTTATGGTGCGTGTTACCATTGGACATGGCGATACAATCGTTGAAGGGTAACCCACCATTGAATAAGTTCATAAACGCGCATCAGGAGCCTTGCGAGGATGGAACAGTTATGCCTAAGATTGTACATACCACCACCATCACGTCCGAGGTGTTCGAGCGCGGAGCTCAAGAAACCGACTACCTAACAAATGCCCTTACGCCGCACTCCCTCAAAACTGTCAACGCTAACTGGAAATCTTCGATGTCAAAAGCATTACCTAAAATACTCGAAGTTAGATCGATGGCTGATGTAGCATCGAACGATCTTAAATTCGCGGCCAACGAAACGGCGACGAATTCTACGGAGAACACGGAGAGCGAGGAAGCAACGGGCCAAAGTGGGCCAGTAAAAGAAACTAAGAAACCGAAGAAGATTGCCCTGGAAGAAGACGGCGACGTGATAAATGTAAAATACGAAGATTCCACTGGCAGTGTATCGGACAACGAAGCAATTGAAACGGTCGTAGAGAGGTCAAGCGTTGGCCAGCTTCAGCAGGACCGGTCGCCTAAAGTTAGAGCAGACAGGCAGCGGCGGATGAGAGCGGACTCGAAGAAGCAGATCGCAAGCGATTGTGCTACAGGTGCAATACTATCCGAGGAGGAGGAGGAGGAGGATGAGGAGGAGGAGGAGGAGGAGAATGCGAAGGTAGCAGTAGAATGTTATGAAACAGACGATGCTTCGAATAACGCACAAAGAAAGAAGCAAAGTGAAAGCCCGATTTCGAAACCACCTCCACTCGCGAGAATTCCTCAGAATCTCTTCGACTCGAGCCGATCCAAGAAAACCTCGCAAACAGTTAAGGGAGGTAGGGTGGCGTCATCCTCGCGCAACTACAAGACTAATCACAAAATCTTACAAAGACTTGCTCTGAATGGTCCGACCAATTCGAAAGAAGCGGTCCTTAACTTCGCGTGCCATTTGTGCGGCGAGTTAATAAACACGTCTCAGTCCGTTACCAACAAACATTTCCAGAAGAAACATTCGCAAAGCTGTAAATTGTCGGTGGTTACCTCGAGGCTGCTGCGACTCTCGCCAGAGTTCATCAACGGCGGTTACAAGGATCTGCTGGGCAGTAGGAAACGCAAGTCGGACAACGTTTCGTCGAACACGAAGAGAAGGCGTCGATGGACACCGAAGAAATATCACGAGGGGAAGAATGCAAATTTCGCTGGTCTGGGGCTGTGCGTGAAGCAAGAGACGGCAGAAGATAGCGAGGGTAAATTCAGATGCAAGAAATGCGACCAGCGATGCTCGGACATGGCCGATTTGAGGGAGCACATCGCCGCCGACCATAGGATCAGGGGTCGGTATTTGATCTGCTTGGAATGCGGGGACAATTTCGTGGTGGCGCCCAGCTTGCAAATGCACCTGAAAGCGTTTCACGGAATCGAGGATCCGATCACATACATGGCCAAGAATACGTCCTACGCCCCCGATAGTATCGATGATCTCGAGATCGGGGGGAAGGCCATCGAGGCGAATCAGTGTCACGTTTGCATGGCCGTTTTCGAGGACAAGGCCGCGGTGGACAAACACTTGAGAGTCCATGGAATGGCATTCCTGAATCGGAAGAGGATAGAGGCGCAGAACGCTTTGAAGAGCCCGGAGAAGAAGAACGAGGCCGACGACCAGAAACAGGTGTCGATCAAGCAGGCGCCGAAGCCATCTGTTCGAAGGGACAAACCGGCGGAAACTATATTAGAGAAAATCAATGTACGCCTCGGTTAATCCGTATGTATATGTCGAACTCGTTCAGATCCATTCTCAAGTACTTATATCGATTATCCGTTGTTTCAGGCAACCATATAGCTAATGGAGGCACAGCTGTCGGAGGCAGAGAGGACCGGAAAATAGTATATACATAGAAATGAAATTTCCATTTTTAAATATGGCCGAGAAATCTGTGATTTTTAACGTTTCGTTTAAGTGATACAAAATCATCTTTTGTAGCGAAGAGTAGTAATGGATTGTTAATTGTTTCCGAGTATCGGACTTGTAAGAGATTGTGTTTTTTTTTTTTTTGACACGGGTGTCGAAAGGAACTTTTATCGACGCTCAGTTGGAAGGACGCATGAATTGGTTGCGGACAACGTAAAACGTAATGCCCGTTGTACATATATATATGTAAACAAATAGGCGTAGGGAAATGTATAATTTATTGCGTCATATTTGCTTCGTTAATGTAGATTGAAGTACATTTGAGTTGTTCTATGACATAAAACGTTAAAATTTGTTTCCGTGATTGGCGAGTCTCGCAAGCCTACGGTTGTATTAAATACTTGATGTTCTTCGATCTTAGACAGCTGTATGTTATCACGGTCTTCGCGTCCATGAGATGCAACAATTTCAACTGCAATATTATGTAAATAATTATTCCGTTTTAAAAGTATATAACTTTTTGTACTCCACTAATTCGTATGCGTCGTTGTACCTAAGAATAGGCAAGAATAAAATATTCTGACTTACTTCCGAGGTGGAATGCCCATACCTGCCCGCGACGGGCGGATATCTCCTTATGCTCTGTGAACGAGAGTGGAGAGGGATGTCGTGCCATTGACAACAAACGCGCGTAGAATATATACGTATCTTTATTACACCATCTCTAATTGCGCCGACAAAGATTATTGCTTAGTAGTTAGCCATTCAATGATTGACACATCGAGATGTTCGAGGTACGAAACGAGGGAACATTTTGCATTTTATTTCGCTCTTATCTACATATTTATACATATACGATACGTGTACTTTTGCGCGCATCAAACGTTAAAATATCAGTACATCTCGCTTCAAAGATTTACAGACAAAAACGGTATTCTTATTTTCATGGTTCTGTGTTACGAAGAGATATTGTTTCGCATTACACCGAGTTACAGGTACTGAGGGAAGGGGTTTGGGGCACTGAACACTTTGATGTTGGACCTGTAAGAGTACTCCCAGCTCGCTCGCCGCGACTTTACACGACCTTACGCTTACGCAGCTTGAAATGTACAATTATACTGGGGCGATATTTAACAACGAATGTACTCGACCAGTGGCGAACGCATCGACGAGTGGCATTTACGAACTTTCGTCGCCGATTGAAAATAATCTCGGATAACGAAGAGAAAAATCTGTTACCTTGGTCCCTCCATAATCCATAAAGTCGACCAGCTGTATACTGTTACGGGTCCTATATTCTTTTTGGCACAATTACTAAGGAACACACACGATTAAGTTTAATTAATGAATAGTTGTTTAGTCTCGCGAGAAAGTTCGTTTCGCACGAACAACTTGAGCTTAATTCTCCACGGCGTGGGCACGGTTACGGAAGATTGTCTAATTGCCACGCGCACAGAGTATCATCCTTTTGAAAGATGAGAAACGAGTCAACATGATTGTAGCTTTGAGTGACGTGTTCATTCGAAATTTGCCCGCGCCCTCTCTTAATTATTTACCGCCGTCACGCTTTACAGTATCCAGAGTAGATCGTTTCTTCGCGATTAAAATTCCCCTTCAGAAGTCGGCCAGCAAAAGAAGAAAAGTATTCTGTTATGAAATCGTGTTTTCTCCATTTGATTTAAAGTTCCACTTTAAACGGCAGTTGATCCTCCACCTCCGCACGATGGGCTTGTAGGTTGATGATTATCCGCCTCTTCAGTAGCGTCCACGTTCGTCACGAGAACCACAGGGCTCGATGGCCTGGGACACTCGGACTCCTGAATAAAATTTGTGCTCCTATCCAGTTGGCCGATACCACGGCTAGCTTCGGGGTGGGCCTGGCTATTACAGGATTGCATTTGACTCGTGTCGCTGGATTTCCTGGTGTCGCTCGGCGACGATGGCAAAGAAGAGACGGATCGGTCGATTTTTAGCTCGGACTCGGTGGGGCTGCCAGTGCTCTGGGCAACGTTTTCCTCGAAGATGTTTTTCCAGTCGTTACCGAGGCTCGCGTCGTCAGAGTTGACGTTGGACTCGACGACGGTGGCCGGCAAGGCCAATGATTCAGGCGGTTTCTTTACTCGGCCGGTGTTTCCAAGTTCGCTTAATGGGATTCCAACTTCGCGAGCGGCCCACACGTCGCAGCTAGGGCTGCAAGATGATCCGCGAGGGACTTGAGCGACTTTCGTTTTTCTTGCATCCTCCATCGAGTGCCATCGGTGCGACCGCGAGATCGATGATCCCGGAGCAATAGCGTTCAAACTGTTAGCCGGCACTATTCGATGGGGGAACCGCGGGGATCCTCGGATCTTCTCTCGCGAGGATGACTGGCTGGTACTTGCTTCTGCAACAAAAGCGTCCCGACGCGTATAGATCGCGCAGATAAGGTTGAATAAGACGCTTCGGTCTTGGTGCTTCTTTCGCCGAGCGGTGCACGGACTTTGGCGTCAAGTAACGATGGAAAGTGATCGGCTTGAGCGTACTTACTGGGCGGTAGGCTGAAATTGACTCTGGGCTCGCTGCTCTCTTTACGACGTAGCCCCAGGCTTAATCTGCGATCTTCTTCACTAGTAATACTAATTATTGGTCCTGAGCCACATCGGGGATGAGGGGGACGAGTGCCTTGGGCATTAACCTGACAGGTAGACGCGGCTTTCGTGCCTGGCACCAGACCAGCAATATAGCCCATGTGAACCCGCAGTGCTGATGCTACTCCTACGGGATTACAATGGGAGTCAGCTACCGCTGGCGAGTGGCGCATCGCACTGTACAATACTCGTACAGTCGTATACTTACGCGTCTACTTTACCTGTGAATGATGCTGTGGATGTCTTTCTGCTGTTAGGGCGGCTGCTGAACAGGCTGAAGAGTCGCTGAAAAACGCCCAAACGGTTCGGCCCCTCCGTCTCCCTCCGCCGATGGAGCTTGTAAATGTCCGCGAGACTTCTCCTCGGGCCGTCCGGCTCCAGGTCCGGCTGGCTGCTAAACGCTACGGTGCCTCGTCGCATTCCTAATTCGAGGAACGGCCAAGTGGACACGTGTAATCCGTCGCCGCGCTCTTCCCCCGCGATCAATTCCTAGCTTTACTCTAGCATTTACTCGGGCACTCGCGCCGATAGGACGAATCGAAGCGCATCGCAGAAGCGAAAGCAGGTGCCAAGTCAATTGCAGAAGAGGAAGGAGGAGAGTTGCGAATCTTTCACGTGGGAGTCTAACTTTCACGTATTGTATTTCTAAACGAAAACGCGTGTAGTGGCTCGTCTAACTTGTGGGCGATACCGTTAAGAGAATTCTCGATCGACAGTCTCGATGGTACCTCTGGGTACGTATTTTCGGAAAGATGAAACACGGAGAGCTTCGCTTTACCGATCGCTTGACCGACGAGTCTGTCCATCGATTCTATTCAGCCGGCCGTCACTGCATTCCGTAACATCGGGGTGAAACGTGCTATTTAGCGTGCAAAGCTGGGTGGTACGCATATAGGTGTACACACCCCATGTCAGGGACTTGTCCGAAGTTGTCAAGGGGTTTGGGGCTCGGGGCTCGGGGGATCCGCGTGCAGCCTAGCGTCTCGAATGGCAATTAATATGTCAGGAATGCATAAAGTGTGTTTGTAAGCTCTTGCGGGTCAGTAATGCGGCCTGATATTACCGGTGACAGTTAGAGCGATCTCGCGTCAACTGTTTCATCTGCAATCTCAAGTAGCACTCCGGTAAATATTCCATACACGAAATTGTCTGCCGTTCCAGGATCGATCGTTAGAATTGGTAGCAATTTAACCGCCTCTCTAGATCACCGACTAACGCCCGATAAAAATGTTACTTCGAAAGCCTAATATTCATGCAATCTGTGCAATGTTCCAGAAAATTATCACCTATCAAATTGGGAAGGGTTTTCCTGCTTGTCAGAAAACGATCCCAAACTTTCCCAGAACGTTCAATCATCCTACTCTAATCTCGTCTATTTCTTTCAACAGCTATTTGTATGAACGTTAAAATCGTTTAAGCTTAATCTATTGCGTGCAGTAAACGGAATTCCGTCACCTTTCTCGAACAGCTTTCCCGACGGAAGGGCGACGAAGCGGGAAGAACATTGAATTATGGTATCGTTCCTTCTTTCTCTTCTTGGTACAATATCTACGCGTATATCAAGGGTTTGTTCGTCGTGCAAATATTAGGCGAGGGAGAAATTTCTCTCGGGTACGCGGGGCGAGCATCCCTGTCGGGAAATAATTCCTCGTCAGACCGTTCTTTCTTTAAACGCGTTCCAGTTGTTTGACGTCGTGCATCCTGCCGCGCCGTTGCGTTCGGCCACTCCATCGGACGATTCAACGCGAAACGTACGCGAGTGTACATCGCCTGTAACGACCTACTTCCACTTTATCGGTTTCAAACTGGAAAGTCGTCTTTCTCGTGCGTCGCTCCCCCGCAGATGTCGCCGAATATTCGCGCGAGAATAAAATTCACGAGAACGTCAAAGGGAGGGTAAATAAATGACCCGCGAAGCGACCCTCGGCCGCACACGTCACGCCGATTTATTTGCACAACGAATGTCTGCGAGTACGAGCGGCGAGGAATCTCACTTACCGGATGGGTCCGCGGACGGCCAACTAGCCCTAGGGATGACCGGTGGGAGGACACTGAGCAATAACAAAGGCAGACCACCCCCGATGCTAGGGTTGCGTTGCGGGATCGATGCGCTCGATGAAGCGTGCGACGGTTCCACTGCTTCCTGTGCCAATTGTTTCTCCAATCTGGCCAATTCCAGCTCCAGCTGTGCCATTTCACGGCGGTACACACGATTCTGCACTTCCACGCGGTATTGCAGCTCGCTAGCCCGCCGTGAAATTTCATTACCATTAAGGTCGTTAAAAAATTAGACGCCGCGTCGGAGTCGAAATCGCGGGGAACCCCGCGAACGGTTCAGGCGTCTCGTTACCGCCCGCCCGTAATTCATAATGCGTTCTCATTAACGACCTCCCCCCGAGTATATCCGGTGGAAGCGCGATTCGGTTCGGAAACTTTGTAACCGACGGGCCTCGATGAAAAATTATAATAAACAAACTTTCGCCCGAGCAGCCGGAGTTTTATAGGAAATTCAGTGAAAGTCGGTGAGTTGGATAAAATATGATAAACGATATCTGCGACCCGGTTTCGAAACGAATCGATTCTACGCCGTACCCGTAGGAGTAACACGAAGGGTTCAGGTACCGGGGATCCGATAAAGGATATCGCGTCTCGGGGTCGATCCGTTCCAACGATTCCCTAGCTCCAAAGTGAAAGCCTTTATCGTCATTGTGACCAACACCATTGTGTCTCAGCCCCTTTTTGCAGCTGATTTCTCCATTTGCTTCTGATCTTCTGCCCCCCTATCGATCAATCTCGGCGTAAACGGTGGTTACTTACGTTCTATCGTCGGTCACAAATCTTCTTGTATTGCATTCGATCTTGAGGCCGAGGCTCTGCACCACGGGATCGGCTCTCTCGCCTGCTAAAATATTCGCCAGCTGAGGGAGGAACAGCAACGCCAGCGTCGCGGTAGTGGAAGCCAAGATCAGGGTGGTTATCGTGACGAAGGCCAAGGTCGCGCGATCGGACATCAAATTAGCCAACACCACCACGATCCCCGAAGTGATCACCACGAAATAGACGCTCATGCCAATGTACTGCGAATCGTTCAACGCTGGTATTTTTACGTGCCTGAAATTGTGCATGTCCCGCGGAAAGACACAGGGTAAACATGGCGTGTATCCAGATGTGCGTAAATTAAGAAATTAGCAAAGCCGCGGTTCGTAGTTTCTTAGGTACTCGACATAAATCAGGTACCAACGGAATTGGCCTGATTATCGGGAAAGGGCGAGCCGATGATTTGCGTTATCCGCGCCGTTGGCTCGATCTTATAAATCTTCGTATCGATATATTCGAATCGCAGTTAGCCGGTAAAAAGTGATAACACCCTTGCTAATGAACGCCCTAATGGCGGCCCTCATTAAACCCCAATTCCGTTTCGACTCCGCCTCTGTTGTATCGAGTTTTTCCTCGGCACGTAAAATCAAGCTATAAAACACACGGCTGATGTTCGTTAAACAGCGGTGCCAAGTATTTTTACCTAGTTTCCCAGGCCATGTAGACGCCGACGACGAGCAGTAAACCTTTGTAAAGGTAAAGGGCGCCCAGCCAACTGTTCGTGTGTTGCGAACGACATACCTCTACCTGCGTCAGTGATGAAAGGATACGAATTAATTGGCAACGGTTCGTCGAAGCGAATCGCGTCGATATGTTAATGAAGCTGTGCACCGTGGTACGCGACATTCTTCGCGGCATTGTTTCGATTGCAATACCTGGGGTTGATAAACAACGCCTCTGTCTTGCGGATTGAACTCCAGAGTTAAGTTCCGCAGGTGACGCTGCATGGGGTCGAAAGTCACCCACAGAGTTACCACGAGACCGTCTAGCAGTAGAAGGACGCAGATTAAGCTTATAAGTTGGGTGTCCTGAAGCAGCTGCAAGTAGCAGAAGAATACCCGTGCTTTCTTAACGTGCGGTGGGTGCAGTCAGAGTTGGGCAAATTGTAATTACGATTAAAATGTAATTGCGTAATTAAATTAAATTTTGCTCGACTCTGACGTGGGATCGGTTCGATCGTCGGATCGATGCCGTACCTTGTTCTTCACGACACCGCTCCTGCTCCTCGTGAAAATCCTATGCACGCGGTAAGTCTTGGTGAACATCGAGCCGAAGGCCAGAGAGAATCCAGCGGACAACAAGTAGACTCTTGCCTGAAACGGTACAAGGGATCGCCGCGGATTATAACGGTTGGAGGAAGCGCGGCCGCGACTCCATTTCAACCGGAAGATTTATTGCTCACTGTGCAGACTGTGGGATAATAATCATCGCTGTCCGGGAGCGTGGCGTGATCCAGACCCAGAAGGATGACCGCACCATAGACGAGACCGCAGCCGACAGCAGCCATATTATTCAGCCTAGGGCTCGAAAGTTTTATACTCCTGTCGGTCGCAGCAAACGAAACAATTTGTAGATTTTCCCGCCAGCGGCAAGGGACACCGGGCGGAATAACGAGAGCAAGTCTCCCGCGAGGAGAGACCGAGGCGTTTGATAAGCTTGCAGTGGAACTTACTTGTGCCTGCGAAAATGCAGATTGAAGGCCAGGAACGCCAGCGCGAGGGTGACACCGACACTGGCGAGGCAAGCAATGGCAAGGAAAGCCGCAGGCGCCACAGTCACTACTCTCAACCTGTGTGAGAGAAGAACGAGCCTTTTAGTATTCCTAGCGCACCGTTAAATAGTAATAAACACTTAATGGAGGCTCCAAGGAAATTCTTTACGCCACAAGAAAAGCGGCGAAGAAACGTTAATTCGTTCGTCTTCTCCGGAACGAAAGCAGCACGGTAACAAACCACAGAAAAAGAGGATACGCGCGATTATTTTTACTCCGCTTTACGGCGCCCGTTGGAAGTTGCTTAGCGGCTAGAAAATGCACTCGATACGAAACATTTTACAGTAAAAAATGCTGATGAAATTTTCGTGAAATGAGACGACACGTACAATGTGGCTTTGAATATATTTTTATCGCTCATATCGGCCCGCGCACACTATACCCCGTATCGTAAAGATACCATTTAATAAGGGGAACCTTTACCACCGTTTTATGTGAGTTACCCGGGTGATCAAGTTTTACGCAGCCGCGCGAAATCGCGAAATCGCCGTTAACAAAGGTGGAACCCCTGCTACCTCTCAGACTCGCCGAACACGCCGTATCGTTACTCAACGATTCGTATAATACACCTACGCTTATTAACATATGGAACTCGTTAACATAAACCGTACGGGATTCCACGGTTAGAGACGGCAGGTATATTCCGACGTCCATTGTACCGATCATTGTAGGTACTCGGTCGCAGGGCTTCCAATCGCATCCACTCCCGAGCCATTTGTTATTAATCGTTTCGTTAAATTTTTACGGCATAGCGTGGTTATTGATTGGTGGTATCGCGGAGAGGCCACGTGTGTGCCGATGATCGAATCCGCGGCGAGCATTCGGCTGACCAGTGGTGAAAAAGTGAATCGCGGATCGGTAGGTATAGGTAATCGATCACGCGAGCCGTGATAGTCTGATTGAAATGTTGAGGATAATCTCCCCCACGGCCTGCAGCATGTTTCGTGGATGTTTTATCCCTGGAAACATGTGGTCAGGACGGGATACTGAGGATCTCGGGGTAGCCGAGCTAACGTACTAGTGCCGAGACCGTGCAACAGACTCCACTGAGGGCGTTCTGTAAGCCTGGCATCTTCACCCGGGCTTAATGGAGAACGAGGGTGTAAGGGTGTCAAGATGTCAGGAATCGGGGTTAGACAAGAGGATGTCTCTGTCCGTCTGTCTCGTAGCGTGTCTCAGGTGTGTGCGGATCGAGAATTCACCTTCGCCTCTGAAGCTAAGCCGAGTCCAGTGATCGTGGGCAGCGATCATCAGTTCTGACTTCGTCGTCCCGACGTTCGTAAATATAGGCGGATATCTGGGTACTCTGGGGTGCTTCGACTCGGTGCAACACCGAACGTGCAATTGTTTAGTTGCATTAATACGTACCGGAAAACCCTCCGAGCCGCTGGGGGTTGCCCACCGGGCCATCTCGTCATTGCGCATCCTGGACAATTCATTGTCAGCTTTTCATCTTCCGGGCTGAACATCGCTATCCTTCTGATAACGTGGCCTGTAATTGGAAAACTTTAAGATCCAGTCCGCCTCAGCGCGAACGTACCGTCGTTTGATAACTTAAAACTTAAATAATCGGCTAACGACTACTCGTTTCAGTTTCGACGAGATTGCAGCCGGGATAGTTACACCAGCTTTTACGCTCAATCTCGGTCTGAAAGGGATTTTAATTCCTCCCTGCCCCTTCATCCCTTGGCATGCATTCTTGGTGGGAGCAAATTCAATTATTTAACGTTTCAATAATGAGGGGAGCGCAGGCTTTAATTATTACGGCTCAATTTCTCTCCGTTTGGAATGGCTCTCTATTGCGTGGACCCGATGAAATGAATCCGGAGCTTTAGGTGCGGCGGTAGTATGCCCGGCGACATAGTATTAAGAGCTATTCAGGAAAGTGCTGATCTAGTCGAACGTTAATTCCTTCTTTCGATTCCTCTCGCATCCCCTACAAATTTGCCCTCTGATAAAGTACCCTATTTTTTTCCGTTCGTGAGCTACCATTTGCTCGACGTATCGATGAAGTCGAATGTACATATGTACGCAGCCGCGTAAAGGGGAGACGTCTCAGGGCTATAGAATTTCTATCTACGTTCGTCTGAGCACAGTTAAGCAACGGGATCGTGGGAAATTAGGATGGAGCAAATCTTTTTCAGAGGTACGATATAAAATTCTGGAAATCGACGGCAACATTAGTTCCAGACGTTACCCAATCCTTTCAGGAGTCTCGTACCGCGCAAAAACCAGCAATGCATCGCACTGGGAGTTTCGAGACGTTCCATTAAAACCGCTGTCTTCCATGATCCACGGACGAGACAATACATATTGGAATATCTCCCATCACAGTAATGACTACAGCCGGCTGGCTAATAATACTCATTTCGTCCCATCTTCGGTCTCCGAATACCAACGCGCTGCTACTTTCGACAGCCAAAAATAGAGGAGGTCGGCCGATCGTTTTTCACAGTTTAGATTCGCGAAAAATGCCGATATAAGAATCCCCCAGTACCCGTGTATCTTTAAACGAGTTTCTTCGTCTGCTTCCGATGGATTATAGTGACAACGGCAGAGGTATTCTTTGCTTCGATGCGATCGAATTATTCTCGGCTTGATACGGAGCATCGCGAATGTTTACGAACGCATCTTTGTAGTTTTAGCGGAATTCATAGGAATTTATCGGAGAAGTTTCGTAGAATATAGAAATGCCCCACACACTCGATATCGCCGTGGATTCCCGGCAGAAATTCTATCCATCTGAATTTTCCAGACGTTCAACACTGCAAAGCTTTTTCAATTTCTCAAACGTTCCTCGCTTTAAGGGCAAGGCGTCGAGGCGCCCTCTTGAAATATCGCACAATAAAGTAACTCGAAATCTAAATAGTTACTTATCCCGGCGCGTTTATTCGATAATGTCAGACGGAAAACTGTTACGACTCATTTCTCTCCGCGTGATAAGGCACATTCGCAATTTATGTTCTTCAGTTGTCTCGCCCCCTCCGCCCTTTACGACAGCTGATAGAACTTTTTTCCACGAGCGGGGGAGTATGTTTTCTGATATCATTTGTTCGTGTCGGGCCGGTTCGCGTGACTAATCAGTGTACGCCGAGGGAGCCAATTAATAAAGAAGACTGTTCCGAGTCGAAGGGAAGGAATTATAGGGCACCGTTGTTCGAATCGTCTTAGAAAGTATGACTAGAATATTTATGTCGGTTGCCCTCCCCCCGAAGCGGCAGGAAACGAAGCAACCCGTCGGCCGTTATTTTTATGGGTCCCTTTGCTCTTTCTCCGATGTCTCGCGGATAAATCCTCTTTTACAACGTCGGCCGCTTTTCCCAGATAAACGTTCAAGTGGGGTAATGAAATCAACTGCGCCGTTCGAGGCGTATATCTTGCACATGCAAACGGAACGGGAACGGTCTCGAAATATCTTTCTTGTCTGCGGGACACGGCGCGGCGCTCGCTTCCGCCGCGTCGCGCAAAAACAGCCACACGTCTAATCCCGATCGATGCCGTAACGACAGAAAGATCGCTCTTTGCGCACGATTTGTCGCGTAAAGGGGGGAATAAAGGATCCGCCTGGCCAGGCTGTTTCGCCTTTTGCCTGTCGCCGAGATTATGCTTGAAATCTAAATCGGAGAGCCGCGAGAATGTGACGGTTATCCGCCACGGGATTTGATGGATTGCAGCCGTAGGACCTTGACTGCCGACTGGTTAGATGGATGAAAGAGCGCGGAACAGGTAAACCGGAGTGAAACAAGGGGGCGAAAAAAGGATGCAGAGCAGAGGTAACGGAAAGCGGAGGTAAAGAAGCGAGCGGTTGATGATATCCAATTTGTCCGCCGCGCCGAGGGCTCTTTGCGAGCACTGTTACCCATCGCTGGCGGGAATTCGTGCCAGTTCGTTGACTTTATCTGAAATCGATGCTCGAAACTCGAAGCAGAAAAAGGAGCCGCTTCTTCGAGGCTCGTGCAAGGTTAACGAGCTGAACGACGGCTCGCTACACCGCGGACGGCCGTCTAGCTATCGGGGTTGCGTGAAAATGCCAGGAAACTCGCTCGACCCTGGCAAATCCTACGGGACTGAATCCTTACAGAGGAGGGGGCAGCTCCGCAACTTCGAAATCTCATAGAAATGTTTTACACCAAGGCAGGAATCTTTCGATCCTTTCCACATGGTTGCGCAGAACGCGCATGTGTGCGCTTACTTCACGCGCGTGTACGTACACCGGTGCGACCGAGCTTCTCCCAGCGGGAACACCCCAACAGGTTAGAGAACTCGAAGCCCGCGTATAAAGAACACGAAACTACGCTCGAATTTGACCGAACTGCCTGGTTTATAAAAACGACGCTCGTGGGGGCGGTGAAGAAGTTGTAAGTTTCGAGGAGTTTTCGAACGTTTTACTAGCCGAGGCCAGCATACGTGTCTAATGAAAGGCGGAGGGGCATGGGGGGGGGGAGGAGGGGACATTTTCTATCGGAGCTTTTAAGAGATTGTTTGGAACGTCGTCCAGCAGTGTCTATGTGGAACAAGGGACAGAGGAACGCGGGAGGGGGTGAGGGAGAACGTGCAGAAAGTGAAGAGGAATGAACAGAAGGGGAGTAATGAGTCTTGGACTCAATTTCATGGCGCAGCTTGTGAAAGCCCGAGCACTTTCCGGCAGATTGATTTTCGATCATACTAAGGAGACAATGGCCCGTAAACGCTAGCGCGATATCCGGCAGCTGAACGACGGCCAATCAAAACATCATCCGTTCGGCTGGTCAGAAATTTAAAAACGGAAGAAATGTATCGAGACCGAAGGGAAGGAAATAATTTGGCTGAAAAGGAACGGCCGGTGTCGTTAACATCGGCGTATCGGGGTCGCGTGGCTGAAAAGAAGCTTAATCTCACAAAGGGGCGTATTTTCGCCCACGAGGGCGGCATGGTACGACACTGCGCGGCGCGGCGTTCCGAGGCCACTCAAATTATGCGCTCGCTCGTCGTTACCCAGGAGAAGAGTTCAGCTTGGCGAGTTCCCGAAACCCGGACTGGCGGCGATGTACCAGAGTGAAATTTCGTCGGGAGCAAAAGTTGACGGTGATAAAAAAGAAAGGTGAAGGTTCGGCAGCGATATTCATTGGCTCGCGCTGGGACACGGAGTCACTTCTTGGTCGGAATAACGATTAATACAGGCCTGGGCATAATGCATTCGAGTTCCTCTTGTTTTCCATCTTCGCTTTTTCTCCTTTCTCGGGCACGCTCCCTTTTGCCGCCGATTCCCGAGGGTCCTCTCTCATTAATTATTCATCGACTTCTTACCGACATCCGACGGGTAGAATGGCAAACATTTCTGGTCGTGTTCGCACGAAGCTCGCGCCGATCTCGTTCCGTGCTTTAGATCGCGATTCGCGGACCCGTCGAGCCGTGGTCCACGTCGCGGCCCGGCGGCCACACAGAAAACCGTCGAGGCCCTTACCTGTACGCGCGACATCGAGAGCCCTTATGGCTCTTTCGAGTCCGGAGTTCCCACGCTAGTGGCCTCCAGCTTCTCCGCCCCGAATTTTCCTAGACGAGACGGAATCGCGGCGGTTAATTAATTTATCGTCGAACTTGGCTAACGTTGTTTCACAGACATGCTCGCGTCAGGCTGGATCTTCCTTACCACGACGTTCTTGTTAGACAGGGAGGGAGAGAGAGAGAGAGAGAGAGGGAAATTTCCCAGGCCGATCGATCGAGCACTGATCCAGGCGTAATATTTTCTTTCCAACAGTGAAATTAATTATAAGAAACTGCGTGGGCGCTCACAGAAGCGCACACATTCGCCTGTTCTTATCCGAAGTTCACGCAGGCCACACGGTTTTGTGCACCGACTGGCCCCTGCGCTGCGCGCTGTTTCTTGTCGCAGTTTCTTGTCCCGTTAATTATGCAACTATACTCCCACCCTGCCGTAAACACGCGCCGAATTCATGGCGAATTAAGTACAGAGCTGGTTTAATTGTCCCATGTTTTGACAATCTCAGGTCGGTAGCTTGCGTATAGCTGTTCGACGCTGAGTCGAGCCAAGTCCCTACCACGAATGTCAAATTATCCAGCCAGCTAAAATCCATCGCTACGATCCGCGTGGACCCGTGTAAATTTGCCGGCTGTCTTGTGAACATCGCGCCTTCACGCTTGAAAAGAAGTTGCTCTATCGCTTTCGCGTTTTCCACCCCCGCACCACTTCCTACTCTCGTTCCGTCCGCTGCTGCTCCCGTTATTAAAAAAAAAAAGGAGTCTAAACTGGGGCGTCGGAGCGGCGGTACGAGTCGAGCAGCATGTGGTCTATTTGCATAGCACTTTTCCGCGGCGGCGCGGCATTTCGTTGGAAATTTGTTTGTCACTTGGCGCGGCGTGCATGATAGCGCGGGCCACCGTCGATTCGTGTCCCCGCGAGAAAACAGAGGAGAGCAGCGATCAATGGTCCGAGCAATACACCGTGCGTATCGAGTTTGGCCGAGGAATTCATTGGGAGAAATAGCTGTTACGTCGTTATCGCGCGGCCGGCTGAAATCGTATCGTTGGACGGGCATCGAACAATGGAAGTCTCATAAATGGTGCTCGTCCCCCCGGCTAAACGTGTCAGTTAGCTGAGAATGCGAGTACGCCCGGGGCGCACTGCATCGTTAGAGGCATCCAATTGTCAGCGGTTTCCAGTCCACCCTCCCGAATTTACCATTTCACGCATGGCTTCTTACGCGTCTGGCGTTGCGTACACACCCGATAGAATCGATGCTCGCGCACGTGCTGGCGTTTATTCGTCGGCAATATGTAAACTTTACTCACCGTGCATCTGGTAGAACGCCGTGATACCCACCCTGTCGGCTCCATTGAACGAGACTGGACCCTGAAACGGAGCGCAGCAACGAAATGGCTGTTAGTGCACAGTTCGATCGTCGGCGAGGCGGAAGAAAAAGTTGTCGTTCCGCGGGCAATGAATTTCGTTTCCACGAACGGTGGTTCAGCTGAGGCGGTTGGCCTGTATTTTGTCAGACGCGCGGGTTAGACAGCGCAAGACCGATCATTATTACCTCCGTGAATGATTGATGGGAGTGTTTCTGGGGTGGCAACGGAGGGCTAGCTCAACCGACTACCCGCTTCTCCGTTTTCCCCGTGAACGCGCATTGTTGCCCGTAAATGAAGCAAATTAGGCACACGCGTGTATAAATGTTTAACGGGCTAACGACCTTTTGCTTCTCCTCCGCGGCATTCACTTCGGTCGAGATTCTTGTTTTTCTATCGTTCGATGTATGAATCTCCGCCTACTCACCGAGACTCCGATGAAACGCAGAAGCTTAAGCTGCTCCAATAGTCGCGACGCGATGTCCTTTCTCGTGTGCGTGTATTGCGCCACGCTCGTGTTGTCTCTATTCAAAAGGATCTCGGTCCTCTCGAGGGCAAGAGCCATGGCCCAGACGGCGTCGTACGTTTGTGCGGCGAATTTCGAATGCGTCACCCCTCTTTTCGCCAGTTCCGAGGTGAACTTGCTGCTCGTCTACGCAGAAGATATTGTTATCGCGTTAAGGGTAGACAGTTTCATTTCGTCCGGTCGAAGCCTCGGGGTAATCCGTTTAAAATATGCGCGAGATTTCCTCGCCGCGTCCCAGCCTGTTAAAGGTTCCGAGACGAAGATTAAATAAAAAGAAGAAACGCAATCTCGGGTGTAGTTGGTTGCGCGCCGCGGACAAGGATTCCTCTTTACTAGCTTATTTTCATTTTCACGGAGAGAGAGAGAGAGAGAGAGGGGGCGGGAAATGGGGGTGCGGAGGATAAATCTCTTTCGTCGGCGCGGTGTCACTATGCATCGTGGAAATAAAATTGCCACAAAGGCTAACACTTTCGGTCCTCATTGCCGAGGAAATAGATACCACTTTTCCTCGAATAACGCCAACGCTTTACGCTCTTTGACCGAACGATTTTCTCTCTCGAGCAAAAAGTACTTTTCGTTTCTACGGGCCGCGCACGGCAACAACGTGCCTTTGACGGTACACTAGTAGTTATTAACAAATTAAACGATTCAGATGGGCGAAACGAGGAGCCGACCGGTCGAGCAGAGTTTATTCGACAGATTGGAAAACTGTTTCGATATCAATGGAACTTTGGGTACGGCCCCTGAATGCGGTATTGCGCGGTAAACGCGCGTGAAAGACAATTTAGCGTTGTTCCGACGTTCCGTGCTCGATTCGCGATTTCGATGGAAATTCAATCTCGAGCGTTTATCATATTTTTGGTTAGATCCATTATTGTAAGCGTTCAACGGGAGCGACAATAGCAACTGGGCGTATTATAAAAATCATTCGAGTTTCACCCAATGCGAATGGATGTATCGTTCTGTTCGAAGTAGAAATGCCCGAGGTTGAAATTCAACTTTCCCCAGTGCTTCGCCTCGGAGAATATGCAAATGAGGTAGTGAACTTATGTACGTACGTTGCCGCGCACCCTCCTGTTTAGTTTCGATATCGCGGGAGCCCGCGCGACCGCGAATTTCTATTTTTCAACGTAGCCGCGTAAATATTCAGCATACTCGAACACGGTCGGAATTATTCATGATGCCGTTTGAAGAAGTAAACCGTAAACCGTCTAGCGGCGCCCGCGAACATCCAAGGGGGGGGGGGGTAGTCGATTTTCCTAGGGGCAAAGAGCGGAAAGTTCACAGGGCGATCCACCACGGGAGCGTAAGCAATTTCAAGGAACGCCCGGCTCGAAGGTTTTATCGTTACCGGGTTCGTCCCTTCGCGAAACGTAATTAGCGACACGTGAGTCGGTCATTAGCTCGATTGCCGGGGCGTGGAAAGTTCGATGCGAGGAAGCTCCTGCCTATTATCACGCTCCCCTTCTACTGTGCCGTTTCCTCGGAGTCTTTAATGGACACAGGAGGTGTCTCAGCGTCCCTAGCACCTGCCCCACCGATAACGAAAACGCGACGCCTTTCTTCCCCAAGCGTTCTATTTCCCACTAATCAGATTGGGTTTATTATGTGCCCGATTACGCGACGATCGGGACATTGTTACCGGAAGAGACTTTGCCCGAATGCCGTGCCGGTTAATTAACGGGGGATAAGGAAATACCGAAGGGCTTTGTCTTTGCTCGAACCTTTACACCGGCTCAAGAGCATTAATCAGCCGCTGTGATGTCGCCGCCTCGAACTTTTCTGAGGGATGGAATTTCTTTGCGAGACGGACGTAATTACTCTGGCACGCTTGCGTAATTACCCAGCTTAACGCGGCACGTGAAAACACGGAAATGCTTTCCGAACGAAAGAAAGTCTTACCGAGGAAAATAATGTCGGATTGGAGGCTACACTCACCAGGCCCGACGAGCTAATCTCATCTCCCAGTGCCGAGCCGTGACTCTTGACGATGATCAAGCCGTCCAGCGTTTGCGACAGCTGCGATGGCGTGCATTCCTCTGGTCCCGAGTGCCACCAATTGCTCGTCATCCCCGATAGGTCGATCGTATCACCTGGCAGTATCCACGCGTAGTCACCCCCGTGCATGCCCAGCTTCCAAGCCTGATTGGGGACAGAGAGCAGAAGGGACCCCTTTGAAATGCGTGATTAACAGAAGGTGGTGGCTGGGGATATTTACGGGCGAGGGCCGTTTCCCCGGCGTGGCTCTGGCCAAGCTCGGGAAAATAGATAAGGCAAGCTTCAGAATTGGCTCTCGCTGGTAAGCTTCGCGCCCTCTGTTCTCACTCTCTCCCTCCCTCGAATATATGGGTTACTCGGAATAAGTATTTTATCTGCCCGAGGAAGCAGGCGGGTTCGTCGCAGAGCCATCTTTCCTATTTCTATAAAAATTCACCGGGAAATTAACGCGCTGACGGCCACATTCCCCAAGCGTCACGATACCTCCTACGTCAAGGATCGATCCTCAAGCGCACTTGCCAGAAAGGACGAAAGTTAATGGGGTCGCACCCGTTTAATCCGCGTCGGAGTAAAAAAATCACCGGCTATGGAACGCGCATGCAGAGAGCATAGCAGAGATGTTTACGGCGATCTGGTCGGAACGATGGACGTACCGCGTAATGAGAAATGGACCACAGCCAGGAGGGCTGGGGCTCGCCACCGGACCATCGGAGATATCTTTGTAAAATATGTTCCATCTTCTAGGTTTCTCGCTGGCCCCTCCCCTACGTATTTCCCCCATATTGCCTTATTCTGTCGCTAGACAGCCCTTCCGATTGCGCGTCATATATCACGCGTTTCGACTGTCATTAGACCGTATTTCAGCGGCGTCGTTTGTCAGTCGCGGTGTCAAGAAGCGGATCGCTCTTGCGGTATCTTATCCCGCGGCCATCGCGAATGACGTATCGCCCGTTCGACGCTGCCACGGTTTTTACCCGCGCCTGGCAAAAACTTTTAGCGCCAACTACCGTAATCAATTTCCCTGCCGTTTGGTAGAATAAAGTCCCCTACCCGGCCATCGATTCTCCTTCGATCCAAGGAAATGAACTCACACCGGCGCGGCTCGCGAACCTATCCCCGCGGCCCCGCTGTCGGCAAGTTTCGTAATTCTTTGGGAAAGTGGTCGTCCTCGCCCTCGGAAGCCAGGATAAATCGTCCCGCTGCAGTTACAACTCATTGTCTCCCAGCGCCCCGCGCGCGCGCGCGCGCGCCAAGTTAAAAAACTGGGTCACGTTTGAATGCAACTTGTCTCGCGATCTCGCGCCCGTTGTCGCGCGAAGGCACGCGAAAGGCGAAAATGAGAAATGCGCCTGGAATACTGAACGCAACACTGTTTCCGCTGGGGAGAAAAGCGCGGGTAAAGTGCCGTTTCGCAGCGTCAAACCGCGCGCCTCCCCGTAAATCAGGCCCCTCGTCGTTTCTCCCGGTCGGAGTAGCTGGCACGGTAAAAGTAGTAATAAGGAGGTATAGAGCGGCCTGTGCCGCGGCCGATGTATCCTGACCGACGCTCTGAATTATTTACCAAGGAGCTTAATAATTCTTTCGCCAATTCGTCAGCAATTAAAACGGCCGTCTGAGCTGTTACCGATGTAGATTGAATTTGATTGAATCCCGTGGTAGAATATAGTACACAGCCGGTGTAAACTATAGCCGCGAGTAGTTACGACCTGTCGCGTGGGCGTTGCGCGTATTTTCGGCTGATTTATAACAGAACTCGGCTCGATTTCCCCAGTTTCTTGCTACGTTGCTCGCGGCAAAGAAATGGGAAAAACCTCGTCGCTGAATATCGGTGTAATAAACGGCCGATCCTGACCCGCGAATATTAAATATCGGGAAAGTAACGAGCAATGCAATCGCTCGAATGGCAAGGATATGGATATCGTCGATTTAATAGCAACGGACATCTACGATCGCGTTATTGCCTCCTGGCGATAGTTACTTTCCCCGCCGTGGCAATAACGCAGTCGGCCAGGATGCGCGGATACGCGGCACGCAGAAAAATCCGGTCGGAAAAGTGAGGCCACGTTGGCCGATTACCAGACTTTGCGATTCTTTCCGTAATAAGCTTCCAACGTATCCAGAGGGTTCGCGAAAACGAGCGCAGGCGAAAAGTGGATGATTTACATTTTCCAGCGCCGACTTTTTCCCCCCGCGCTCTCGTTCGCGTCCTCGGGAACCAGGGCAGGGGAATTCTTTGCGCGATATACCAAAGGGCAAGTGAAAAATTTCGCTGGGAGATTTCGAGCGAGAGATTTCGGGGTGGCAATCAGGAAACGAACCGTGGGGATCCGGGGGCATCAGCGGCAGGATTTAAAGGGCACCGAATCAAGGACGGACCGGTGTTATCCGTTGCAGCCTCGACGATAGGTCGTGAGCGCGCGAACACTCCGGCGCAACTGTGTGCCACGCCACGAGGGCAATTCCATCCCGACGTATTTGTGGAAAAGCTCGCGCGCGGGAGACGGTTTGTGTACCGTGGCACCGATGCAGGGAGGAAATTAGAAGCGCGAGACCGTGATGTTGATACGATTTCCACGTCACCGGCTGGCTTCGAGGAAGCCACGAGTGCCCGAAGTTTTCCGTTAGCTGGCTAATTTGCGACGGCCGATCCGGTCCCTACTGACAACGGACAAATTAGTTGCACGGTGTTCGACGAATTGCCTCGTTCGAAGTTTCACGGCGCGGCCACTTGCCCCGCTGGCAACGAAATTTAGAGACTCTCGCGTCGGTGGCCAGCCGAAAACAAATCGCGGCGAAATCCCTCGTAATCGTTCGCGGCTGTTTGGCTAGCTAATTTACATGGGCATCGATATGCAGGCCAAATAGAGGGGTGAAAAGTTTTCGTATAAACGGGCTGGAGGCTGGCCGGATGCATGTGGAGAGTCTCGGTCTCGGTGAAGAAAGAGGGCGAGAGAGTGGCAAACGGTGAGAGGCGGGGAGGAATCGCGTCCTAGTTTTAACACAATGTTCATTATTCGCTTAGCAGAAACACAGGCCATGACCATGCGTTTGCATTTCATTGATTTTCGCTTGGGAGCCGAGGCGCGAATTAATTGATTGCAGAAAAGAATCGGGCTCTGTGTGCGTGCTCGTCGCGAGGGGTCTCGTTGTCAGTGAGAATGGAAAATAATTTTCGCCCCGTGCTTTAATGTCGCCGTGCTAACGACGCGCGGGCGCGGTTCACGCGGAAATGGCAATTTTATGAGCGTCTGTAAAAATTCGTAATTGAGCTGTTGCCGGTGTACGGTCGAGAATGCTCGTAAACGTACGACACAACCGGCTGTGGACCTTTGAGCGTTTTATTTTCTCACAGTTTGGAAGGCAACTGTAGCGCAACGACGTAGGTACTGCATTACTGGAAAGAGAAGTAAGAAAGCAGAAAGGAGAATGGACAATGGAGGAAGGTGAAAGAGAGGGAGAGAGAGAGAGAGAGAGAGAAACACCAGGGGAACTTTGATGAAACTTTGATGCAGCGACGGAGTCGAGCGTACGCCCCCATACGAGTTTTTCGTATACACACGCGAAAATGATGTTGAGTAATAGAGCCTCGTTTATGTCGCTGCAACTCTTCGACGCACACTTTGATCCAGTTGTGAAAACCGAGATAACGTAACGCGCGTTCAGGGAATGCTGTTGGAGTTTTTTGATTACCATTGATTAAAAGGTTAAAGTTCCGAATGGATTCCACGGGAAATTTACATAAAGCCGTCGCGTATAATGGATTCGCTGAACTTTATCTGCTTACACTTGGGCTCCCTCGGTGCATCTCGATGGCATCGGTGTTCGCGCGCGCGCGTTGTTTTACGGTGAAGCAAATCGACGATAAAAGCGGCCCTTTGTTCGCTGATTCCGCGAGTGCCAAACGATATTTCCACGGAAGCGCGAAGCGAGCAGGGGAGAAGGAAAATATCCGACTTTACGTGTCATTATTTCCTCGCCGCGTCGTCGTCGTCGTCGGAAATTATTTAACTCGCCGCACTTTGATCGTGTAACTTTGCGACCGCGCACAGAGCATAGGTCGCGTCTGAGTTAGCGCAAGTTTGTTTGACGGCTCACCTCGCAGAAAACGCGCGGCGCCAGTCGCGGTGAGAAACTTCCGATGATGATTCTCGTGTCCAGCTCCTGCAAGCAAATAAAGTTACGCTCGAACGACGGCGACCCCCGTCTTTCGCGCTGCCTTTCCGCTGTCGCATCTTCCATGCACGTTTATCACATTAGAGCCGGCGCGGCGTGTAATTAGTTATTAACAGAGTGCCACGGCTAATTGAATCTTCTTTGCCCGACGTCAGCCGGCGAGCTCTAATGCACGATAAATTCTTTCCCGGGCATCTGCCGTCGCGAAGCATTCCTATCGTTCGACGCGATTCCGAAATGTTCGAGGCGGAGCGCGGCCCGTTAGGGGGAGGCTCGCGGGAAAGCAAGCGCGATGATATTATCTTTGACGGTGGAGTTGCAGACGCGGAATCTCTTACGCGTGCTTCGTATTCCGAAAGGGACGCTCGCAGGGCACGTATGTAAATGTACCCAGGCGAGGAATATTCTTACCGCGAGGAAGACGAGACCGCGCAACTACCGCGTAACTACATGCAGCCCACCGCCACAAATCTCTCGTAAACTCGTGGGAAAAATTCAATGAAGCTTGAAGCTCGAGTCTAAGCGCGCCTTACTTTCAAAGTCTGCAGCTGTTCCTTGTAATCGTTCTCCGCGAACGTGATGGTTGCCGTGCACGTGATATTCGCTCGCTCCAGTTCCGTGACTAGATCGTTCACAGCCTGAAACAGAGACGCTGAAACGGTACCTGCGAATGTCGTCGCGTTAAAGAAGATACGCGCGAAGCTTTGACATTACGTGCTCCAACACGCGAACCGTTCGGGTTCCCGCGAAAAATCTACGCACGATTCTGAACGCGCGGCGCTTATCGATAGGGGCGCGCGGAAAGCTTGGTAGCGGAACGTTCTGAATACCGTACGCCTTTGATTAAATTACCGTGTCGATTGTCGTCCCGGATTGATTGCTTACCAGAGAGTACATGTCACCGGTTTGAGAGAGGGCGGTGACAGTGTCCCAGCCGAAATGCTTGATGAGAGCTATCCTGGCGGAATTGTGACTCGAATCTGGCGCCACGGTTCGCAGGAACAGTGGAAACTCGCTGGAATCGGAGAGTGCAGGCGCGGTGGATCCGAAGGAGACTTGAATCACGTTCCAGTAGGGCACGATCTTAGCCAAGCTTTCCGTAACCTCGGAGCAGGCGGTGCCCAGCAGCAGCGGTATCAGATCATTCTTCTTTGCCGAGTACAGAGCGTGGAAGAATCTATCAACCGCCACACCGGGATCGCACTGAAAACAATCGTCGCCAAGCTTTAACACCGCGGCCACGATTAATCCAAGCTGTGATAGCTGGTACGAGTAATTCAATCGCGAGATAAATTCGCTGTACTTTCTCTCCGCGAACATTACCCATCCGGGAAGGTTATAAGGCGCAGTGTACAACAAAGGGGAAGAAGGAAAAAAAGGGATTGTTACCGTTGGATTTACGCGTTCGTACGGAAGAGTAAGGCGAGAGAGGATGGGCCAGGGAGCCTTAACGAGCAATTATTCAACGCGAGCGGTGACTATGGCGAGCTGGAAAGCTCTCGTAAAGCTCAAGGGCTCGTCTTCTACCGTGGAATCCGACGGAATGTCAGGTGGTAGGAAAATCTAGACTTTTCAACCCGTCTTCGGCCAGAGTTTCAGATTCCCTCCCCCCTCCTCCCTTCTCTTACATTTTCATTCGATTTCGAGGCGATCCCATGCACCAGTGGAAAAATCGAAACTTCGATAATGACTTTTGTCGAGAAAATTGAATCGCTCCATCGCTTTTTCTTTCCAGCAAAAACGAATCTCCGCTCGGAAGTATCTTTTGTTTCGCTTCCAGCTACTCGCAACTTAATTTCATTCGTGACGCTCCGTATTTGAATTTCACATCGGCTACACACCCCTCATTTTCACTGGCAAGTGCTTCGTTAGAAGAACGACGCGCGCGACTGCTCGTTCTGCGAACTCTACCCGCCATGCATATCCGCAACATGATCCTTAACACGATTACATTCAATCGTACTTGAGCTTCCTCGGCGTTTAGGTAGAATGTACGTGTACGGGTCGGAGTGTGAGCTCTGTTCAAAGTTGCGTATAGGTGTTGTCGCAAAGAATGCGTCAAAGAAAGCGAGCAGAGATTAAAATTACACATTCCACGGCGTCGGGGCCGAACTTTTCGCCAGGAATTCACAAAGGAGTTCGAACGCCGCGGCACAGATCGCCGGCTTTCCTCTCGGTTTAATATATGCCAGGGAACGCAGCGGTAAGTTTCGTAATGAAAGGGCACCCGGTGCGGAACGATGCGTTTAATGGGGGGGCGAATTAAACGGTTCGTATTTTTCTCACGGAAGACGAACGTATTGATTCTCGGTTGGTATAATCTGTACGTTGGACATCGGTCTGTTTAGCTTTCCTCCCGCGACTAACGGGGGCGTGACCAAAATTCTATAGAACCTACTACCGGGGAGAGTTTGTGGAATAGCTTTTCCTACGCACGGTCGACGAATTGCAGATATTTTACAGGGATCCGAAGGGTGTGTGGATTATCGTAGCGGTAATCCAGCTCGAGTTCCCACACTTGCGTGTTGTGAACAAGCTCGACGGTAGCTTTCCGTTGAACGAGCAGCTGTACTTGAAAATGCATAAGCCGGCCAGCAGCGAAGCCGATGGCACAGAAAATTACCCCGGATCCTGATATCCTCGCGTTAGAAGTTTGATCCGAACATCGATTAGAGACGATCGAAAGCTCTCCGCACGAAAGCTGGCGGAGTCTGTTTATACCGTCTTACGCAGAGATACGCGATCGCGAATTCCAGGCGATCGCTGCTCTCTTATTTACGATACCGTGGTACGAAAAAACAAAAAAAAAATGTAGGCGAGGGGCTTCGACCGGCCCTTTCTTTCGTACGAACGGATCACGCATTCACGACCCGTTGCTCGGACGTAATGTTTCCATTCAGGAAGGAACAATCTATTTTATTGTCATGCCAGCAGGGGAATAAAATTTCATGGCACCGAAAATGGGACGGTGATACATCGAGCGAAAGCAGCGGAGGAAAAAGTGGCGCGCGCGATTTGTTTCCGCGAAAGCTGGAATTCCAAGACAAAGTTGTAAGTCGGTCGAATGAGAGCATAAGCTTCGCGGGATCTCGCGCGATGTAGGGCTTATTTAAAGGACACAGGCTGCTATCTGTTTCCTCCTGGCGACAGGTTGACACCAAACGGATCGGGTCGCTCGCGGAAACGAAGAAATACCAACAATATCGACGTCGAACTCCGGGAAAGGTGACGCGGTTCGGTGCTTCTCAAAGCACCGAGTCGTATTCACAAAGAGAACTGGGATCGTAGTTTTCCGAGAGCTTTGCGATGCTAATCAGACACGCCGAAGTGTGCCAGATTATCCTAACAAGCATCCTTGGATCAGCCAACAGCTTCAATTTAATGGCACTGAACGATTCCGTGAAAGTTTCACGGGCTGCCCGGCAAGACTCGCCGTCGGACTATAATCGGACGTAACTACTTACTGCGGACTCTACTACTCTCGGTCGTAGCCAGTGATAGAGGAGAATCGCGCGTGCCGTAAAGTGTCGAGTCGTTAGAAAGTTTCGGGAACGCTGATGCACTGCATTCCCCGTAAACTATCATTATCCCTCCCACGTTGAACCGAGTGCCGATGCTCTGAGGAATGGAGATAGATTCGCGAGTTGCTGCGCGGGAGAAGGGAGAAGAAGCGAAAAAGCCAGCAGGCTCCGCCAACGAGACGCAGTCGAAAAATCAGTTTTATACGCGCCGAACTAATCTGAAAGTTATTTCGCGTATGAAGTAAAAATAATACGCCTGGCTCGCCTCGACTTCCCTGCCGCGGTGATATATCAATTTGTAGAAAATTAAGGTCGACGACTGCTCACGGCCACGATTTCCACCGAGAATAAAAGGACTTTTATGTACTCGGCCAGTTGGACCGATCCGTCCACTGTCGGCGTTTCTCTGTATTGAATTCTTGGAAATTTTATCCCGCAGTGAATAGAAATTTATGACGCCAACGTGTGTTCGGTGTATAAGTTTTGACAGCGCAATCTTGAATGCACTAACAAGTTCCTGCCTAGGGTTAACGTTTCTGCGCGATAACGCGCAACTTCGTTCTACCGCGGGACTGTAACGCAGGGTGGCGCAACTTCGCGTACACCGTCGGGATTGTCGCCGTAAGTTCCGATAGCGCGATACGCCCATAGTTTTTAGCACCCGCACTCCCTGCCACTGTTTAAAGTTCCCGAGACGGCCACGAGACATTGGATTTATTAACATTCCGCCGGGTTATCTGGGCCGAAATATTCGTAACTCTCTTAGCAAATGTCGAAACGCGACGTTTCATCGAGTACGAGGGGTCGTTGGAATTTAGCCGGTGGACAGGTCGCGCCGCGGAACAAGTTCGCAAGTCTCGCGTGGATTCCTCGCCAAGAATTCAATCCTTTCGCGTGGCGAAAAAACGATATCGAAACCATGCGTAACGTTCCATTAAATCTTTGCTCCGCGTGGGTGTACCATGGTTACCCGCGACTACTTTCAAACGAGAAGCTCGTTTTTCATTTTCTAAAGGATTATCCTGGCGCCGCATTTCATCAACAGTTCGCTCCCCTACGGGAAGTCGTATTTCTTCTGCTCTATTTTTTTCCAACGATACCAAAGTCAATTTCCCGGGACTCTTATCTCTGTGCATCCCGAGAATACTTTTAGATACATTCCGAATAAATGTAGGCTGTAGCTCGATTTCCCATCGCACGCACGCTCTCATCTTTCTGATAACCCTATAACTCCATTTATTTGATCGTATAACTCGTCACGCCCGCGTGTCTCGTTTCCCGATTGTCGTTTAAAAATCGCTTTCGATGCAGTTTCATTCGAATCGTCGCGTCGCGTGGCGACACTCCGCGAGCCGTGTATTATCAGATCGAACCGATAGAGATGGCTGATTGCGCGGCGAATTTTTATCGATATCTGCGCGCGTCCCGCGTTTCATTCCACTGGTCGGTTAACTAACCGTGACGAGCCAATTACCGCGTACATGCTTAATCATCGTGTATTCATATAATTGTCGGGTCGCTGGCGTCCGTTGCGCGCTATTATTCTCCTTCGAAAAATTGATCGATTAATCGACCATTTAATGTTCGCCAATCATTCGCCAATATTTCCTGAGGATACGTGTTCGAAGGTATTCCCTTTGCGACCGCGTCGCTATCTGTCACCGTCGTGGAGCGGCCTTAGAATCGCGGGGATTCCCGGATCAGAGCGTGCCGCGATTTGTGCAATAGATTCGATAAAAAATAGCGGCCAGAAAGATGATGAAACCCTAGGACGACAGATACATATGGCCGGCGAACTTTTCAGAGGCTGACCTACCACTGGATGCCCCATACCCGCTTATTCCTATTTCCGTGGTTGTTTTTCATCTCCTTTTCTCCGCTTCTTCCTCGCTTAACCTCTTGTAAAGATGCTGATAACGCGTAATATCGTGGTCGTTCGTCAACTGCCAAGGTTGGTCCGGAAACCACCGTAGGTACCTTTTCTTCTTCTTTTTGTTCGCGCTCGTCGAGGCTGGAAAAATTCGAGAGTCGAGATGGCAGCCTGGACGGAGGAGAGCTTTTCGCATGGACACCCTTTTCCAGGATGCTCTCGATTAAACGGTGTGAAAAGTTTCTTGGCAATAATTGGAAATCGAAGGACATCGGGTCGGGAAGTGGCGTGCCGCTAATTCAATCCGATTCTCCCATTTCCGCTCTACTTCAGCTGACATGGATGATTGACATGGAGAGGGACGAAGCCGCGCAGGTATAAAATTACGATTGCGATATCAAAGAACCACTCATTTTTTATTTATCCTTCTCTTCGTCGATTGGCTTTGCAAAAACCAGACGCGATCGTTCGCAATAAGCAACGAACGAGTAAGAAATCGAGATTGGAAGGTAGGTAGCAGATCCGAAATCATGTCGACGGCACGCGATTTATTATTTGACGAGTGCCTGTCAGACCCTTGACTCTCCTCTTCCACTTCGGCGTATATGGAAGGAGATTCCTCGAAGTCAGTCCCGAAGGTTCGCCCTGCCTTTATCGCTTCGAGTTACACTATATACCGGCATCCGATCTTTCAAAGTTGAACCCGACTTTCATCTACGTCCTACGTATTGCAATGCACACCCTTTTGGTGACTGGGGGCGAAAGGAGCGAGGAGTGAAACGAAAATACGTATTTCACTGGGCCACTCTGCGTCGACGGAGAAGGAATAATCTGTCTCGGCGGCAAAAGTTCGGGGGATCGCGGCATTTCGTTTAGATGAAGCTTAAGCCTGTCTCGGATGGTTTATGGAAATTCGATATCGGGGGGATTTTTAAATAAACTTCAGGGAGGAGGAATTTTCATCTTTCGGGTATCTCGTAAATGGAATGGTCCCATCGACTCGAAATTGGTTCGGCAGCACCTGGCGCAAATTAAAAAGGAGGAACAAGGAGTGGAAGCGATAAGGGGAGAAATACAGAGAGCGACCCCAAAGTCGCATTCTCCCCTGTAATCGTCGAGGATTTCTCGAATCAAGAGATGGATACCCACCTCTATGATTCGGAAACCGTTTTTGCTCCGGATCTCTTTGATCGTAAATCGAGTGATTGGATCCCCCTCGGGCCTGGTATTCGATCGGGAATCGTCAACGGTTTCACCACCTTTCCACCTCGAAGCAGCGTGCAAGACCGATCATTCGATATTAACAAGCGGCTGTCTAAGTAGTTCCTTGAGATTTCCAAGAAGCTGGCAGTTAGACGACACAGATTTATTCAACGCAGGGGGTCCATGGAAACGTGCCATTAACCACGGTAATAGCCCATAAAGATTATTCGAGGTGTAATTGTCGAAGTTATGGCGAGAAAGTTACGTATCTTACAAAAACGGGGTACGGGCAGGAAGCTTGATTATCTCGTAAATTTGTCAATTTATATGCCGTACAAGTCACGGGGACAGGGCATGAAAGCTTCGTTGAAGGAAAGTACCGAGGGATTTTAAGGGTTTGCCGTAATGAGAGGTTCGCCTCGATTTCACCGGCGAACAAGAGCGCGCGGTGGTTGGTGGCAATTAATCAAAGTTTCTTGTTTCCCCCTTAGAAACGGCACGTCAAATGTAACCTGTCCATCCAGGGCTTTGCCTCGCGACTGGAATACCGATTATGAGAATGCCCAATTTCCTCCGTGGGTATATTGGAAGCGACAGCTTTTACGATCGAATTACTTTTAATGCGATGCGCGTGATCGGCTTTGGCGGAAGAATCCGGTCCACGTAATTAGCCTCGTATCTTTATTTCGGCCAACTTGAAGGAGGAAACTAATGTACAAAGTAGCGAATATTAGGTGGCAGTATGTGCGAGCGGAGTGGCTCGATCAGTCCGCGATGAGTATGCTATGCACGTTCCATGACATCGCATTGGAAACTTTGGTGCGAGAGATGTGCCGAGGGAAAAACAATCGCGATAGCCGAGCAAAGCGTATTTCACAAAAGGCAGTCTCATCTTTCGGTATGCCCGCTGGAATAAACCACGGTGCACAGTTTTTATTCAAGCGCAGTTAAATTTTCATGCGCACCAGACTGCACTGATGCCTTTTGAAGAAAGCTTCTCGAGGCTCTCCCAAATTATGATTATTCTTCACAGCTTCGAGAGGGTAGTTACAGGTTTTTTTTTTAAACTTTCCGCACTCTTTAATCCTTTTTCCTGAATTTTCCAGTTTAATTCGAAATCACTAATGGGGACGGGCTTTTCAATGTAACCCACTTCAATGTCTACGCCCACCGAAACGAATTTATTTTCTTTTTCGTTTCGACATTTCGCCGAGTAGGAGGAAAATGATATTTCAGGAAATACGAGGCACCATGGCAAACTAGGGCCCGCCGAGTGTATAATAGAATTAAACACGACAACCCATTCGTTAATTGCGTCTGGTCACTTCGTACCACTTGCGCGAGCTTCCTCCCTTGGACAATCCTTATTGATTTACCTGCATGGCGACAGACTGTAATCGTCACATTCGATTAGCAAGTCAGGAGACACCGGGCAAGAAAGGAGAAACGCCTGGGTTCGAACAGGGCGGGTTTCAGAATTGAAAAGCAATTTACCACTTAATCTGCCAACAAAGTCGCGCGAATTCCGCATACATATTTAGTCGACAGTGCCCAATTAGCACGAAATCCAGAATGAGCCGGCGGGCGTTTCCCATTTGCACGGCGTTTGCCGTTTCCCTTTGCGAAGCATCAAAGTTAGCCGCGGCAAGAGTAAGATTCTATTTCACCCGGAGTCACATTCGAAACCGAAGCGAAATCTCATTTCCAGCTGTACAAGGGAAGCATTTTAACCGGAGGCAACAGGCCTCTATTCTCTTTGTCAGCGGGGCTACTTAAACTCACAAGCGTGGATTGAAAAAAAAGGACGGGCAGAGTATGATACCCCGTTATCGCGTCCCGAGCTATGCAAATATTCCTGCAACGTAAACAAATTAACGGTGAATATTCAGGGATCAAGAAGGGATCGGTCCCGTGGATGAGCGCTGCACGCGTGGGACGAACAGCGAGGGGAAAGGGAGGAGAGGAGGGCAGCCCAGGAACGGCTCTTCGGGAAAACCCCTATTTTTCCAAGTTTTCGCTGAAGGCGAACGTCTTTCGAGAACTTTGTCAGCGTGGGATTGGTTAAATTACGAATGGCCTAAGGCCGTTCCTCGTTCTGAATCCCATTTTCAGCCAGGCACTCGTGCCCGCACGTAACACGCGCAACCAGGCACACGGACACGCGCGCAGACACACGCCGCGTACGTAGGTACGGTAAAACGGCCCCACGCACTCTCGCGAATTCAGCAAAGACACATAAAAGCCACGTGACGCTCCGGGCTGGTATTTAATGAGACTCTGTAAGAGGAAAAGGGAGCAAACCACGAAGTTCCAAATTGGGAAACGATCGCCTCGATGCCTCGTCCTAGCTGGGTCTGTGAAAGGATTCTTAATCTCGCGACAGTATTTGACACGAATCTCTGGGACGGGCACATTATTTACGTACTTCGGGCAGCACTCTGTAAATCTACCCGCCCAGTTAGTTGAATTTTCGGATTTACTTGTCGCGTATGAAACAGTGAATTCCTCTACTTGTTGAATTAACACTTCCTCCCTCGTCTCTCCTACTATTCCAAGATTTTAGCCTGAGAAGGGCCGCGACGATCATTAATTCCGCGATGGAAAGCGCGCGTGGCATTCTTACGTTATCCGAACGGGGGATCGTCTATTTTCAAACTGCCCTGTACGTCATTCGTCCTTTCTCCGTGGATGGAATGGAGGGTGATAACTGATTCGTATTCGATTGGCATCTATCCGCGACCGCAAGCACACGGCTGGCCATTGGGGAAGATTAATTCGCGCGAGTTAAAGGGTTAGCCACCTCCTACTTGTTGAGTTAATTCTTCTGTACGTGTTCTCTTTTCTGGCCGCTCGCCCACAAAGCAACCCCCTGCATAATACATGCGCTAGGATACACTCCTCCCAAGAGAAAGCTACATATATATATGGTGGAGTGTTTTAACGCAAGCTTAAGTAGAACCGTGTGAACCATTATCCCCCGCGTTTTAATATTTGTCCGCCACATTTTGTTGCTCTGCTCCTTCGCGAAGGAACGGGCCGCAGCAATGGGCGTTGTTGATTCAACCAGAGAATGTCAGGGAAACGGAAATTAACGTGAGAGGCAACAGTTTTTTCCCCGCGGTTTTAACCGACACAAAGACTAATGCCACCGCACGGTGAGCAAGGTTCGAGGGCGCGTTGTTCCGATCAAACAAAGACGCGCGATTTAATTGCGCTCGGCGGAGTCGCATTTTTCGAGAGGGAAACCAACGACCCTCGCGTTACACGGTTATCGACAACGCGTTGATGTGGAAACGAGGAGTGGCAGTTGACATAAACTAGGGGGAGGGGAAAAAAAAAAGAAAAACTTGGCCGTAGGAAAAAACAGGTTGACAGTGGTCGCCGGTGGACCAGGTGAAATAGAAATTGGGTAACAAAAATCCGCGAATGCGAGATCGAGACAATGAGCTCCGATACATAGTACCTAATTCTGTAACTCTAATCAAATTTAATATTCATTCCTCGTTAGCGGCCGAAACGTTTCTTTTTTTTTTGAAAAATCAATGTTTCCCCGAGTGACGACAGGAACAAGCTGGGAATGCAATTTTAAGCGGTCGTAATTTGCGGTTTCGCGCAAACGTAATTTAGAAGTGAAATTTTGTCCCACATAACTCGCTAGCTTCGGTGAAACTTCCCGAAAATATTCCACCGTGAGAAAATCTGCGGGTTCGACGAAAATACGAGCGTGTCGGGCTGCAGAAGCGTGGGAACATATGCTCGCGTACGTACGTTATGTGCATAATGTTGGAGTCTTGCAACACCGAGGAAACCGAATGCTGTATTCTCTCGGCGATTCGTCCAATTTATAAATAACGAAATTGTCTGAGGTAAACATTTCACTGAGTCTTCCTCCCGTCCGATTTTGTACCTTGATTCTGTCGCCTTATGCGAGCTTGAAAGAAAGCTCGAAGAATAATCGAAGGACAGGCGGAACAGATTTAGTTGGACTGTCAGAAGGTACGTTGAAGCTGTTTCGTGGTAATATACTTGAGACGGAGTTGCAGTTACCGTCGAAAGTCTAATCACACCATATTCGACAACACACATTTCGTGTAAAATGAAAGAAAGGCCCGCACGAACCTAAGAATCTCTACCAGGAGATTCTCCCTGGCATTCGTATCGCGCACGTGGAGTCTTACTATTTGTTAACCGTAAATTCCCGCTCCTTAAACTATGGAAAATTGTACGTAACTATTTGCAATGAGTACTTAATTACCAAAACAGTTTCTTTGCGAGAGCTCCCGATAGATCGATAGTTAGAGGTAACGATTTCTTTGTCCTACCTTGGTATCGTTGTAAATGAGGCGTAGCCTGAATTTCGACAGGACGTTCATTTCGTTGACACGCTCGACGGCTAACCTGGCCGCTTGCAGTTCGCTGGGTCCCTCGGGCCTGGGTTCCAAGTTGTGCGTCATCTCGAACAGACCCAAGATAGTTACGTTTATCTTCTCCATAGGCTTCACAGTTGGCACTGTAACACCGTTTGATTCCAACTGCTCGACACGCGATATCTCCGAAAGCATTTCACTGGCACTGGTGGTCGGCGACGTGGGATAGGACGCGGTGACCGTGGACGCTGGCTTTTCTTCTGGAGAGAGCTTTCCACCAGCTATGTTCGAGGAGTGCCGACCAGACGACGCGCCCGGTAACCAGAGATCATCCTTGGTATCGTTAGCCCTCTCGTTCGCCTCGAACGCTTCCTGCCTCCGCTCCTCTTCCGTATTCTCGTCGACTTTCCGATGCCTGTGCAGCACGTCCTTGCCAGCGCTCTTCGGGAGATCCGGGGACAGCGTGGTCGAGTACGCGACGCCAGTGGTCTCTGTAACGTCCATTTTCGGCGGGCCAAAGTGCCTCCTGTCGAACTTCTCGATCTGAGGGGCCACGGGTGGCCTGTACGTGACTTTTATGGGGAATTTCTGAGAGCCCTCGAAGCCCGTGAAAGGCTCTTCATTGCTCTCGTTCGAGGCCGCTGACAGATTGCCATTTACTTCCGTCGAGTGATCTGGATTCTCAGTCTCGTTGTTCCCTGTCGCTTTAGGATTATCCTGGACTCGATCGGACCTATTCCTCCTGGCGGATCTTGCGTCGCCGTTCGTTGCAGACGCCTCGCGGCATCCTTCGCAATCGGAAAGCGATTCTTCTAGCTGGAAGAAATTCAGGACCGCCTTCTCGTCTAATTTACGCTTCCATCCGAAATTCCTTTTCGCCCTAGGACAGATATGTCTCTTAGGTGGGTAGCCGTCGGCGACGTCGAGCGAAATCGCATCGATCTCCCCTTTTAAATCCTTCTCCCGACGAAACTTTCGCTTCCCGTGTCGTCTCCGAACCACCCCGTAGTAGTTGCTCGCGAATTCGTCGAGGAAATACGCGCGATCATCGATCGATGCAGCGTATTCCTTCGCAACTCTGTTAACCCGCTTCCACGGACTCGTTCCCTCTCTCGATGCTCGATCGTCGTCGTCGTCGTTGTTGATTTGAATGCTGTCAAGCCCCTCTGACGAGCCGGGGATCCCGTTCTCGTTTAAATCGCGCTGTATCCACTCCGGAGAATCGTCGAGATCCCTTGGGGAATATTTCCTTTCAGCGGTTGCGGCGTGGCGAGGAAACGTTGCGAGGTCATGGCTCTGGGGCCCCGTCTTTTCGCTGCACGGCAGGGCGCTGTGGACAGAGACGAGGCCGAGGAGAAGAAGGATCAGGTTGCGAGGAAGATGAAAGGTCTCGGAGGATGAGAATGGCAGGAGGCGACGAGAGAAATCGCGGCGCGTGCCGACGCGCGTCATAATCAGTCGCCGTCGCTGTTCCGACGACTCAAGGCGTCCTGCCGGCAGCTCCTCATCTGCAAAAAGAGTGGACAGGTCCATCGAGGGAAAGTCTACATAATTTCCTTGGAATAGCTCGAATAGCGGAGCACGGAAATCGGCGAGAATAATGCGGACAAAGTGGGGGGATCGTGCACAGCGGAGCCCATAGTGACGGTGAGCGGCGTTAAACCGTTTCTCGAATAACATTAACGATTTACGGTGGACAGGGCCTGTCCATTAACCGAGCCTTTTTTTCCCTATAAATATTACTTACAATTAGCCAAAGTGCGGACCCGCGTAAGCCGGGTAACGGGCAATTACCGCCGCGAGTACAATAACGCATTCCCCCGGCTGGCCAGTTCTTTTAACCGAATTTATCATAGAAGCAAGCGCGCTGAGACTGCCGAGCATCTGTCAGCCCGTTGCGGCGCAACAAATGCGCTTTCAGCGAGGCGTATCGAGCCTAGCTCTCCCTCTCTGTCTCCCCGTTTCGCGGATAGCAAAATCCGAAGCGGGCGCGCAATCTGCTTAATGTAACGTCGTAGAAACGAGAACGCGTACAAGGTATGTTAATGAGTACCCTCCGGTACCGTTTTATTGTGGCGTTAGTAGAACTTCTGACCTTGCTCGAACGAGCTAAGTACGCGTAAACGATGATAGCGATTAAACAATACGATTTAGTTTATTCGCCTCCCCCCTTACCGTTACGCAACGATGCACTCGCGAGCGAGATAGACGGAGCAGGCTATCCTCCAGCCTGCCTCCTCTCGTCGACAAAGATTCTCCCGCTCTCCCGCCGTTTTAACGTAATTGACTTTCTAACGACTAACGCGTACGTTTGTACGCAGTTTGACGATCAACCGCCTCGTTAAAGAACCGCACCCGGCAGGCCTATCGCCCGGTATCTGGTGCGTGCACCCTTTGTTATGCATGGAACTGTGAATCGAATTCCGGCCTGTTGCGCACGGATGAAGTGTTTGCACGGTAAAGTTCGCATAACCGTGCGCGTGGCTACGATCGGGAAGCTGCTCTCTTTATTTTAGAGATAATCCATCGGCAACCGCGGAAGGTAGCTATCGCGCGAAAATGATCACATTGAATTTCCGCTTCCGTTTTATTAATTTCGCCCCGCCGTCTTATTTCGAGCTCCTTGAATCGGCGAGAGGGTGGAGCCGAGCAGAACGAGTCACGCTTTCGATGGGCGTTCGGTTGACAGAGGGGTAGAAGCTTCGAACTCTCGTGTTAAGGGTGGACCTCTCGACCCCCTGACCTACCACACCAAGTAAACTCCACGCTTCTCTGTATGCTACGTATGTCCCGCGTGAGATACACCGCGGAAGAAAGGGGACAGAGACTAATAGCGCATCATGCCGAGGGAGTCTGACCACGTATAGGGCGAGGGCGAGTAGCGCGTGCATTCGTAATATTTCGTCGGCTATTATCGCCATCAGCGGCAGGATATTAACGTCGTCGGAAGAACGGTTTCGTTGTCACCTGGTCACGGTCCCTCGTTTTATTTAGCAATCTATAATCGACGATTTAGGAAAATCGGCGGCGATTCTATGGGTTAGTCGGAACTGGAATCACGAGCTCGGCAAGCTTTTTCTATCTAGAGAGCTTTAAGCTTTTCGATCGAGAGAACGATGTCTACGGAAGTGGATCAGATACTGTGCCCGTTTTCCTTCGGATTTGTATGGGGAAATAAGTTTCTGGCGGAAAATCTGTGTTGCTGATGGATCACGCGGGGCGTACGATTGCTTCGGCGCATCTGGAAAGAAAATATTCCGTCTCCCTGGGGTATTGAAACAAGGATTACTACTTTCCGATTCGTGCATTTCATACGTGTGCCAGATATTTGTTTAGAAACGCCTCGCGACTCGAAAGTCCGTAAAAATAATTGTCCAGGTCGCGTCGCGTATTTAGAGCACGTTTAGCCTGCCGTTGTTGCTGAAGCTAGGAGAAACAACATCCATTTTTATCGCGAATGGTCTCGAGGATTTTTCCCTACCGTAACTGCAAATTGCATTGTCATCTGGCAAACGACGCTTAAGAGGGGAGCGTCCAAGGAACATCCCCCCCCCGTGCAGTTCGCGCCTCGAAACACGCGGGGCAATATTTAAAAGTGTAATTTGATCGCCGTCGTTGAGGATGAAGATATCAACCTAAGCCGCTAATAAAATCGGTCTATTTCATTTTTAAATTTCGTCCCCCTTTCTCCGTTCCATACGCGAAGCCGAGCTTTCGAATACACGGCCCTGGGCAACACGTTTTGAATAATGGGAATCAGCGAGTCTCTCGGGAAGGGAGAAAGAACGGAATCAAGTAGACAGAGGAGAGGAATCTGAACAAGAAAGCAATTTTCTCGGGAAGTTCATTAAGCTCCCGCGATTTTTGCCAAACTTTCCTCCTGATTACGTTTCTTTTTCGCCAAACGACTGCTAGGAACTTCGGTTCGCCGTATTCCAAAGTCCCAGTAGAAATTCGTTAGGGAAACTCGGTTCTTCGCGAGCGCCCTGCAACCGCGCGTAAATTATTGTCATATTCTCCGAGCCCTTAGACCCGCCGATTGCTGACTTACGCGGCGCCGGCGGTGTTTAACAAAACAGGGCCGTGATCTAAGCAGGGAATTTCACATTTGCCGGAATGAACGTACTCTCTAAGCTAATCAAGATCGCTTTTCGGGAGAGCGATCTTCAGCCCTGCCGAAGTAACAGCTTCCCTCAAGATTGGTTACGCGTTCGCGAGTTCCCGCGAACGATTACAAAGTTCCGGGATAAATTTCTGCGGGGGATGTCGAGACGGTTTTCATCGATCGTTTCTATTTAATAAAACGACGAAGACCGCAGCGCCGATCTGTTGATTATCTATCGGCGAAAACAAGGATTAAATTCGCGTTGGCAACGGCGAAGGATAATGCATACGGTCGCTAAATGAACGCGACGGGTCCAAATGAATTTTGTAACGATCGCTTTGCGCCCCCAAGCGAACCGATCTACATACATAGGTATGTACCGGTCTGCGGCGAGGGCGATTGGGAGCATTGCGAGTCGCGAGTCGCGTCTAACTTCATCGATTGCATTTATTAGAATTAATGGGGGACACGGAGGGTCGCCGCAGCCTTAAAAGCTCCGTTTCGCTGAGCTTGCCCCTTGGACCGTTCGTTTGTTTACCGGCCTTTCGCGTGCATTTCCATAATCGTTTTATCGTTATTAGATCGCCGTTAAAACGAGAACGAACGAGCCCGGAATTACTTTGCCAGCAGCGACAGGCAGAAGAATCTTCGGGGCGAATCTTTGCTAAATGAAAATTGACAGTTTGGCGTGGCCGCGAAGACGGCGGCGACGCTCGGCAGCAGTATAAAGCCGAGAATAAAAGAAAGAAGGATTGGTGTTAGAAGTGGGGCTCAACCAAAGATTATCAGGGCCGGGTAAAGTGCTTCAAATCTGCGCGCGCGTTATCAGAGGCTTCGTGACCTTTATAAATACTCCTTCGTACAAGTTACGCGGCATCGGGCTGTAAACTTGGGATATTTTCTTAAAAAGGTAACCGAGACAATGCGCGACGTAAATGGAGGAACTTTGGTTGCCCCTCCAAATAATGGTCTGGGACTTTTGGAAGCTGCTATTAAGCTGTCACAATTTTTTGTTAACCCGAAGCTATTTTCCGCTGTTGAAAATAAAAATTTAATATCACGGATCAGATCCAGCTTCTACGCCATAATCGTGACATCGGTTATGGGCTTCCGATACGCGTGAATACGGGTTTCAGAAAGTTTGAGCGATACTTTTCAGCGACGTGCTCCGCTATTGATGGCTGATAAAAAGGAATTGTGTATAAGAGCGCACGAATTACCGTAAAATCGTGTAATATTGCCTCAGATGCCGCATTTTTCTTGTGTACAGCTTCGAAACGATTCAACGCTGGCAATCTCTCTCCGAGTATCTTCTTAGACAACGTTTCACCGCGAGTCTTCAGGCGCTGGTATCAATTTACTCGAGTTTCCACGACTTCCCTTCGATCTACGCGTCAGCTTCTTAAACGATAATTCCGAGAAGTCTATGCGGACACCCACGTTGTTTGTCTTCTTCCCATCAAGTTTTTTGTTCGGACTGTGGCCCCACAAGCGATCCGCGTCTCAACATTTCTTAGAGTCTCCCTAGAAAATATTTGTACTTTTTCCGAACGACCGACGAGTCTCCATCAGTCGAGCATCTCAATTAGTTTCTTTCCTCGGCCCTGTTTTCTGTGGTCGTTGCGTGTACGCTCCAATCGTTCTCTACGCGTTTCTCGCGTGCCCGTTAGCGTTGCACGATTAATGGACGATGCATCATGTTTGCGTTTCGATGGCTTTAACTGTTAATAACATTATTCGGCTGGCTCCAGCGTTACAGCTACCGTTCCTCCGCATTATTTATTCGCAATCCATTATGTTTGCGGCAAAAGCTCCGCCGTCAGTACCAAACAGTAGGTGTACGCGTTACCGATATGCTGCGACGAATGAACAACCAGTTGCAAACGTTAGCGGAGCGGCCCCGTATACTGTCGCCGCACTGTTGCTCGTAGCTGTTGTGCGTTCCGTGTCTTCTTTGAATTTCTCGAAACGTCCAGGCCACAGAAAATACGGGGGAGGATAGAGCGTGCGATAGTGACTGTTTTCTTTTTTTTTTATGGGGAAATTAGAGGCGTCTGTGGTGGCAGTCGACGTAGAAGGTGTTGCGTCGGTGCAACCGCGTCGCGTGCTGGCGGTCCGCGCACTGTCCGCACCGTGGGTTTCTGCGAGCCTCGTCTTCTACAGGAGTTCTCGCGACAAGCTGTCCGGGTAATGCGCAGACGCTCGTTGCTCTTGCATTTTCCCTCGACCGGAGGCCCTCCACCGACTCCGTTCACCAAACTACGATCTATCCTTTGATTCTTGCCTAATATTCCCGCGATCCTACCGTCCCGATAAAATCTTCCCACCTTTATCCTGCGTACGGACGATCGCCACGGCAGGACGAAAGTTTTAACAAAGCCCCCCCCCACCCCGCGGAAGCGCGCACGGCTTATCGGCGTTGAAAGATCGCAGCGATGTAAATGGAAAGGAAGCGGGGTCAGAAGAAGTGTCGAAGCGTTCTTGGCAAACTGGATTTTTTGCTCCCTTCAACTGAACGCTTTCTAACTTCCCCGCTACTTACAGTTAGGGGAGGAAAGTCGCTCTAGAGCACTCCGAGGGAATACTTGGATTGGCACGGTCTCCGGTCACCTTGAAAGCTTCTTCTTCCGTAATCTTATAACGGGCAAGTTGGATCCACCTCTGCGCGCTCGCCCCGCGCAACGCTGACCTACGAATAGGTTCGCCCGGTTTCAAAGGGCCGGGTCTCGCTAATAAATCGGATAACGGTTTACGAGTGAATCCGCGGTCCCCGTTCCAAAGGGCAGTCTTTCCTTTGCACGCGAAACCGCGGTCTTCTTCGTTAACGAGTCCGTGCGAGAACCGGTACGCGCAAACTGACACGGACGTGGAACTGTTGGAAATGTCTGTTCGACGGTGTTTTTAGTTATTGCGTCGATGTGTATTTATATGTAAATGAACGAGGTGCGTCAGTGGGCTTCGGGGGAAAGTAGATCGAATAAATTACGTTATTCAGCACGGCGGACGCAATTTCCGCGTGTCTTGCTCCTCACGCAGCTCGCAAATGCAAATAGGTATGCGATGCCGCGGCGTTGCTCGTGCACGTAAGCATATTATCTGTCGGCTACCATACGCTTAATGTTCCCTAATGATATTACCAAATTTCAATTGGCTGGCCATTTTACGGTCAAGCTGAAACACAATAATTTGGCCGACGATCGAGCGACGCGACGCGCGACGGTCTGAATTTCAACTGGCAATTTCATTCCCCCGATCTCCGCGCCCAGGTTCCAAATGTTCCTCGTGTCTTTTCCATTCGCGACGAAAAATAAGCTGAAAAGGTGGCACGACTCCGAGAACATTTCATTTTCACTTGAATATTCACCTGCTCTGTCCAGCTTCACTTACCATTTTATAAAACTCCAGGTTTAACTTGTCTCTCGTTTGATGAGTGAATCGTATTTTAGAGGGAGTTTTCTACGGTAGATTCCGCAGTGGTAATCCGTGTTCACTCTTGTTGGATTACGCTAATGCACATCGTCCAATAAATTGATCTATTCTATTGATCGACGAGCTTCTCGCGAACCTGGTCCCATTTCCTCGCGAATAATTCGATGCATTCTTCTAGAGTCTCCAATTCGCTCCTTAAGTTGGGATCGATCCGTTAAGGTCTCGTCTTGTCTCGCCTCACCTCGCCTCGTCTCGTCTCGTCTCGTCTCGTCAGCAAGGTAATTTTTGACACGATGAGCAATCGATCCAGATAATGCCACCGTTTCCTTATCGACGTCTATGCGAAGCGATTGCTTTGAATTCTCAGGAGGCTGCCGGGAATACAGGGCAGGTTGCCGGGTCGGCTGCGGGTGGTCTTTGTGCTCGAGAACGACCACGAACTTGCAGTAGTTCCAATTTGCTTTGTCAGTTTGTACACGTCACCTGTCCACGAGAGAGACGGCCGATCCACTCCGTTATTAGATTACGAAGATACCTATTAGCAGGGACAGCTAACCATGTGGAATGCGGTTTCTCGATTCTGATTCCAACTACAAGTACTTAAAGAGTTAGGAAAGAGCGTCACTGTGGCTCGAGGGGTGTAAATACTAAGTAGAGAGGGTGCGAAATTATTTAAATTCTCGCGAAGCTTCTTATTTATCGTTTCACACAACACAAGAAAGGCTTCGACAATTTGTCGGTATACCAACTACGAATAATAAAATACATAGGAATTTTTTGGTAAGAAAATATTCAACTTTTTATTGCATTTCTTAAAAGCCGTGTATTAGACCGTGCTGCAATCAATCTGTTGAAACAAAGGTAAGCGATGTTTTGCACATTCCCCCAAAAATGTTTATAAACTCGTGGATCCAAAGGGATTCCTAAGCCAGCTTCTCTATTCCCTTATAGTGTCACCTGCGGGGATGCGAAGGACGTTGGTCCAGATTCTTTATAGCTTACCCCGCGCGTACGGCGGCAGCGCGTTCGTTTGCAAGTAGTATTTGTTTTTGACGTCGTAGTTCGGCTCGGCTCCTCCCATAAGAGAAATGGGTTTTTTGCACAGCCCCAGGACGAATTCCGCATAGCTATTGCACCGCGCTGACACGAAGCCAACTTTGGTGTTGATGGATTCCGCGAAGTATAAGAAAGAACGGAGATGCGAACACGCGCCGCCTGGGTCGACTATGCAACCAACTTGCTTCATCCCACCGTTGGGATAATAATCAACGTGACCGAGAGGATGGAGGAATCCTAGCTCACCACCGTTCGAGTGGATAACCTCCACGTATTTTGCGTCTTCGAGAGACACCCTCCGGCCTGGGGGATGGAGGGCGAACAAGGGGAGTGCTGGATCCAGAGCTGCGACAAGAACATACTTTCAAAACAAGTTCAATTACGTTGGAAAGATGCTTCTGGATATTTCGGATGGACGATCTGTTGAGATATCATCGTTTAAACGCGTCTACTGTAACCTAGAAATGTTAGTTAGACATACCGACGACGTAGTTCACTTCGTTCTTCGCATGATAGCCCGAGAGTCCAGCAACGTGAGCACCAAGGGAGTGACCAACTATGGTGAGCCGAGACAGGCTCATTCCTTTAGTTTCAAGGAACTCGATCATCTTGGAAACGTATTGGCCGACCATCAGGACACGGTTGCTGGCCCAAGTGTATGGTCTGTGCGATATCTTGCCCCAATCGACTACGATGATATTGTAATCTCCGTGTTCGAGGTAGGCTGCAAGAAACAGGCAGATTGAACGGATGAGCGAGAAAGTAAATAAGTGTCGCAAGAGAAGGAAAAAGAAATTCTCTTTAAATGGTCGAATATAATCCCTTTATGACTTTTGTTCTGAAACTAAGCAGCTTTCGAAGAAAATTCTTGTCAGCCTTTATAAATGTCGAAGACTTCGGTCGAGGTTCTAAGTCGTGAGAAAAATTTTTATGCAGTTTTATCCCACGTACCATCACGGACAGTTGTGCAAGCTTTGCTCTTGTAAGAATTCATCCATCCGTGTGTGATGAATACCGTTGGCCTCTTAGGATCGAAATCGCTCTTTTTCACAGAAGGGTCATCGTTCGGCCGTACCTCTTGAGGCTTGCTGGTCTCGATATTCTTTGTGTACAAATAGAAATGGACACGGTTTGGTAGATCCTGCATAGTTTCTTCCTCAGTTTCTGGGTAGGTTTCGTCCAGGTTTACATGTACGGGCTTATCGTCATCGTCGAATATGACCAGTTGCGTGGAATTTAGGGCCTGGAGTAATCCAGGCTTGTCAATGGTTTCACCAGCTTCATTTGGCTCCGGGAACGGGGTAGCTGTAAACGATATTGAAAAAATGAAATCAATCACTGGATCTAGTTTCTAATCGCGATGAGCTTCTTTCTGTTACACTCCTGCGATCCATATTTACGAACAAGAGACATTTTTACCAAGGAAATATCTACTTAGTTAAAATTATTAGCACGAAGTATGTTTTCGATTCTACATTCCGTTCGTGACAATTGTTTTGGTTTTTTGTAAAGCTCTCAACATCCATAAACGAAAGTGACATCACGACTCTTTGCTCGTAATGCACACGCAGCAATTTAGAAAATGTAAAAGTCGAATGCACATAGTGTTCTTAAATTACAAGGTGAGATATTCGTGGCTAAAAGTCACAACGTTTACCAGTAACACTGCAGACGAGGAGGAAGAGATTCAGGAGCTCTGTCTTCATGTTTGACTCGCTTGTTATTGTCGATGTCGGTTGGGGGTTCGCTTATAAAGGAATCGACGGACAGGGTTAATTGATATACGGCAAGTCTGCGACATTTGCCCCACCTAAAATAAAATGCATATTAAAATGCATATCCCACCCCTGGTGCACACTAGTTCTTCCACTTCCTAGTTCCGCGACGGACCAACTTTGTCAAGGCCAAGTGAAAGTCGCTCCAGCGCAGTCTTTTAAAAGTGAATTTTTATGCATAAAATTCCGTATCTCAATGAATTCTCTGGATCTTTATCACTTGTTTTGACGGGCAGTAAATTTGTTAAAATGTCAAATGTCTGAACTGCAGTCAAAATGTGGTGTTTTCAATCTGTTTTTTTTTTTTGACAAAATTTGGAACCACTGTGTAGCGATGCCGTACAGCTCGCTGGAACGTGGTCCCCGCCGTACAGTGTAGAACCTGCAAGTTTTTGCGCCAAGATCGCAGAACTTAGTGGATAGCGGTGCATATTGTTTATTAATTGCGAAGCAAGCAGCCAGACACATTAACTTCAAGGTAATGCCAGAAACGACATTGATGTATGGATTGAGAAATCTACCGATAAAGATAATCGGCCACACAACGGAGATCATCGACTTTTAAGACGCGCTTCTTTAAGATGCGTTCATGTTTCTTTTTGCTGAAAGAATGAATGGTTGACGGGCAAATTTTAAAATTAACTCGCATGTTACTTCGGCGTGTGGGTTGTCAGGATCGACCACGACCGTCGGCAGCACGACAGGGTAGGGAAAATGTGTTGGCTGATGGTGGAATAGGGATGGTCACTACCTTGGATGAGACCTGATAGAAAAGGTAATGTTTCGGCAAGGTGCCGATCCTCTTCATTTTGCCGTCAACGGTGCGGATGACAAGACACACGACGCCTTGTCAGATCTCTTACTATGGTACAAACATGTGATAACTATTGGGAACAACGCGTGGCATGTAAGCACGAGCGAGGTAGAAATTGGGTAAGTTACCAATTATATTGACTGTGCGCATATGTCGTGACAAATATTACAGTCTAAGTAGTTGCGTGTCACATTTGTGAGTTTGGCCTTTGAATTGTTGTGGGACACATTTTTGCGTTTGTTTGATTTTAAAGGTGGCTATTGTGCGAATGAATGCTTCCCGAGAGCGTGAAGCATGTCAGGCGGGCCGTATTAGCGTCACCGTATTTAGGGATGGAGTCGAGGGCGGATGGCCCCACGCTGTCCTGCCTTCGAGGATTTTATGACATGGTCTTAGCCTGTGTGCCGTCTTGATAGATGGTGTATGCCTCTTAGTAAGAGGACTGTGATGAGCCACACGGCACTAACCCCAGAAATGCCTTGAAGCGAGTTTCTTAATACTCTTTACCACCCCTATCGGGTGTTTTTTTAATATATCTTTTATTGGGTATTTGTAATTTTTATTTAGATAAAGATTTTGCCCAACTGTGGTTCATAGCATCTATATAAGTATCGTGTTCCGAGCTATTCGTGCTCTAAGAACACACGCTTTCTATGTTTCTTTGATTTTGTTTCTTACGCTTTTCCGTCTTCGATCTCGCATCTTTGTAGCTTTACTTCCAAGTATTCACGCCAGCTCGATTCATTATCCGTTAAAACGAACAACCGAGGGATCAAGCGTGTACTAAGGAGTGATCAGACAGTCGCAGGCTCGTTAATAACCTTTGACGGCAGTGAATGAATTACGAGCCAAGAAATGGTTAATCCTCTCAACGAGTTGGGACCCGAAGAAATTGTGCTGAGCGTCACGAAGCAGTGTGCAGCAGTGGCTTCGAGTCCTCGGCGAGGAAGATTAAATATCGTTTCTGCCTAATGCGAAAAATACATCTCGGCGACGAAACGTTGTTACGAAGAGGGAATGCTCCGCGCTCAATTAAGTCCCTTTCCATCGTAAATCTCGTTTACTCGCCGAGGCAATTCCCGTTGGACTCATTCGCGAAGATCGCGCCGAAGCAACATTCCGGGAAGAGAAGCTCGACGACTCGAGCCTTGGGTCTGTAGTCCAGCAGCTCTACTGACCGTGGATCCAGCGAGATGAAAGCGCTCGTCACCGGATATATTCCACCCTTTGGGAAGTCTTTGATCCAGCTATCCATAAAAGATACGCGAGATCGAAGACACCAGAGAACCTTGTTACGACCCCGAGACCTGCACTTCCAGATTTCACGATCCAATCTGAGTTATAGACGTTCCAACTGCAAGCCTCTTCGCGCGGCGACTAATCAAAGTAGGCCTGATTTTCCAATTTTCCACACTCGTAATCTGCAAGCTTCGATCATAAAGAGCGCGAATGACGTTTCCACCAGTATCTTGTATTGTATCCCCCACCATATAGTTCAGGAATGAATTGTTTCAACGGAGCATGGACGGAAAATTTCATGAAGTAGAATAGGCAAGCGCTTGGGCAGACTGTCGAGACGCGTATCGCGTGGTCGCCCGGGTAATTCGCTCGATCGGCCCACTTGCTATGTAAACACGGTGGTTTCACGCGGTTCCCTCCTTGTTTCTACCCGGGTCCAAGCTTCTCCGAACTACGTCTATCCTCCGTCAAAATCACCGCCGAATCCCCTTCGCATAAAACCTGTCTTGGCAACGGTATAAAATTACTCCGTCTCTCCTTCGTCGTTGATCCTCCTCCGTCCCCCCGGACAGTCTATTAATTGGCGACAACTTTCGCACCGTCCGGTATAGTTACGGATCGGCGTGGAATGGATAATTCCCAGAGCTGGAAACTCGGAATTGTGTCGTGTATTCCGGACGAAACATCTTCCTCGTATCTCGCCTGGCCGATAGAATAACTCGATCGAGTGGAAATGGAAAAACGTCCCCCTGGTGTCCGGTTGAATCGAGCTTGCCGAAGAAGCTGGCGATTCATAAACCTAATAGCGAAGGAACGTCGAAGAGCACTCGGGATAGAAAGGGAATAATAAATAGCAATGAATTTTTCAAAGCTTCGTTTCTCCTACGAAGGAATACTCGCATGCTCGCGTGCGAGATCCTGGCACTTGTTGGTCGCGTCCCTTGTTCCTGGTTTCAACGGAAAGTACCGAGGTAATTTATTGCTTATCAAGCCTGGCGTGAATTAGAGCATGCTAGATGGAGATAGCGGCAGACGGCGGTGCATGCATTGCTTGCACCTAATAGTGAAACGGTATTGTAGTGGCAACAATACCGTCCCCGGAACAACCTAAGGATTCCTGATAACGACCACCACCCACGGAAAATACATTTATTCATTGTTGTCGGCAGATAAGTCCTTGGCGACAAGGGCCGCTTCGTGGAAGATCTTACTACTTGCCGGTCCTCTCACTCTTCGCTCTGTCCTCCGAGAAGAATAAAATAATTTCCATCGGGATCATTGCTGTTTACATCGATCACTACTTATTCTAACAACCTCGCTTCAAAATTAGTCTCGCTAACATTTCAAGCTGCGATCCAGTGCTCTACGCGAGCCGAATACGTAGTTTTCAACAGGCTGGATCGATCTTGGGCGTCCGTATTCGGTCAACAAAGAACCCCGCGAATAACCGAAGGGAAAAAGGTACGAAAAAGTATTATACGAGAAGAGTGGGACGGACGGGAGAACAAGCAAGTCGGACGCATTTAATTACACCCCCGCCTACGTCCTAGAGCCGCGGGAGTAAATTGAAAAATTTACGTAGTTCCAGAGCAGTTTGGAGTGGTCGATGCAAAGTGGAATTGAATTTCGGACAAGGGGTCTCGGAACGGTTGCCGTTTTTATTCCCGAGCTGCGTGGAACTTCGCGGCTTTCCCTCCTGACCTACCGAACGCTAAGACCGATGCGACTGAAAGGGGAAAAAATAGGTGAAGAACAGAACGAAGGGCGAGACTGGATGAGGGTGTTGCCGGGCGGCCAGCGCGGGATCATAAAAGAAAGGGAAAGAGAATGAAAGTTGGCTGGGGATCCAAGAAAGAAAGAACGGACAGGGACACTCGAGGTTTGGCTGACGTCGCTTTACGTGCCGACATAATGGCCCTTGTCTTCGCCCGCGGTTCCGAGTTCTATTCAAGCTCCAGGCGGCTCACCACTAACCACGGTGCAACAGTGACGGGATTCTTAAATCTACTTTAGCGAGCCCAGTTTCTTTTCCACCGTTCTCCTTCCGTTTCGCGCCTTCCGCCACGACGCCCATTGTACTCGTGTCTTCCACCTCGCGGTTTGTCGCTCGGTGCGTGCCGCTGCGAATGAACGCAACAGCACCGCATCCCGTCTCTTCCTAGCGGCACCCCGTGCCGTAATCAAATTCGTCGCTGCTCGATGCACACCGATCGGTTGATAAAGGCGAAGGAAGATTAACGATGGAGAGAACAACCGGCGTTCAAGTGTTCCCGCCTGGATCGCTTTTGTTCCCGTAACTACCCCCGTTTCTGCTCGGTAAACCGATTCGCTAGACAGTCCGCGAATAAACAGCGGCGAATCGCGTTACGGTTACGACAGCACCGAGGCAAATCTGAAACATACAACGTCCACCGACTATATCAGCGTCGTCGAGGATTATTGAATTTGATCGCGCGCTAAATGTTTAACGCTGCGGAAGGGCGTATTTGCGGGACGTTGGCGGTAGATTAGGAGGCCTCTACGCCCACCCCGACGCAATCGGTGAGACTTAAATTCCTTCGAAATTGCGCTCGGCTCGAGGACCGGAAGTAGTAGTAAATAGACGAGCGAAGAAGAGGCGAATCGATAATCTGTATTCCGTAGGATTTCCAATCAGGCCGCCGTTCATGACTGTTTTTGTTCCAGCTTCATTAGGACACCCTTGTGACGTTCATTCATCGTTTGATCCGCTTACGCGCGCGCGCGGCAAGAGCCCATGCATGCGCGCACCAGCGTCACGGCAATCCGATCACAAGAATTCACCTGTTCGTTTCTAGTTCCCCACCCCATTCCCATTCTACGCTGCTCTCGTCGGCTCGCGATACAAATTGAATCTGTCCCTTTCTCTGGTTCGTGCGCCATTCCCTTCGTAACGAGATCCTTGGATCACCGGCGAATCGCGTGCTCGCTTCTTCGAGCGAAACACTATTGCCCATACTTCTTTATTTCGGCCGGCGAATCGAGCAGGCGTGAAAAATTCAGCCGCCAGCGATCGGCGGCGATCTGTTCGCGCGCGTAACAAGCATGTGGATGTTCGTAGCTGTGTACGGCCGAGGAACTCGATAAATAGAAGCTCTCACATAGAAGCTGCTGCCGCTGCTGTTATACTCGCGGCCGTGGATTATTTACGAGGAGGATGAGACCTGGAGCCAGCAGCGTTCCACCGGAACGATCCTGGACGAGAAGTTCCCTTCCATTATTTAGCAACGGTGACCCGTCCCTCCGAAACCAAGGAGTTCACCGGCGATAGATCGGCTATATCGCGTACTTCGACAAACATTTATCGTGCGAATGCAACAATGAGATGTGTTGTAAATAGTGATTTACGCGGTTGGATAAGAGTGGATCGTTTCTCAAGATTACCTTTGCTTCAAATAGAATTCGTGAAAGACGAAGGATCGAAAGAACTTATCCACGGATACGCAGGCTAATAGAATTTCGGGATACTAATTTAGTCTCCTCGGGATTATCGCATCACCGAGGGGAAAAGTTATTCCGTGGCCTCGCTACTCGAAAATACAAATACTTATAAAAGCAATATGTTAAATAATCCAGCGACCTTACTGTCGATAAAAGTACAAATTTAATGACCACCCCAGCTCTAATCTATAGCTCTAAGTTATTTAATATTTTGTAAATGATCGCAGTAAAGTGCGGTGCTTCCATCTCTCGCTGGTCGTACCAAGCGCCTGGTTCGTTCCCAGTAGTAAAAGTCAATATGATCAGACCACACACGAGGCGTAAGATACGTAGACTTTACATTTTGTGGGAGCTGGTGATTTTAAGTTTGTCGCATTCCCGTGTTTAGCCAAAAATCGCATTCGCGTTGTTTCGTAGCAATTCTCACCACGTTTAGTTTCAATTCTAACCGCTAGTAGGGTTGCAATGGAATTCCACTCTGAATCGATAATGCTGCACGCAGCACGAAAGTGTAAGGGTCTGTCGAGTCTATTCTGTACCTCGACTGTGATGGGACGTGAGTAGCTCGAGCGCGTCCTCGGTCGGACAGTTATCGAGTGCATTGCCATGCGACGTAAAGTTATATCGTTTCGCTGTGTTCTCGGCGGTATAGATAGAAGGGCGGGTTCCAATTACATTAAAGCGTCAGGAAGCCCTTGTTCGTGGAATAGCGTTTGTCCACCGGTTTTCTAAATAATCTTTGCCGAATCGAAGTGTCCCTCGTTAATGCGACTCCCGTAGCTACCATTCCCATTGATTGCGCGAATGCTAAAGTCGTTATTGCGTAATTAGAGCAGCGAAGATATCTAGGACATTGGAGTGGAAGGGCTTAACGATCAAGAGCAAGCGGTTTGGGTTTCGTTGCCAGATTCATTTAATTCCTTTCGGCTAATACATTTTCATCTAGCGAGAGCTCCACCTGGCCTTGGGAGCGTTACACACTTCGCCCCTTTCAGGTATCAAAGCTTCCGTGCTCCTTTATCTCCGCCCCTTTGTACTTTTCCCTCTGACCATCGTCGTTTGCGATGCACAATCAAGCGGCAATATCATCGGCGTCGGTGCACAACCCTCGTTTCTGGCGACCGACTTAGCCGCCCGAGTTCGCGCAGGCGCCCCTCCGGATCAGCCCTACGACGTGGCGAGAGATGGTCGGGAGAAAGGGGGAGAGCCAGCAAATCAATACGTATATGTCCGCCAGTGACCGGCCAGTTGGGGCTCATCCTTCGCGACAAGCGTGTCGAACATTGAAACTCCGTCGAAAATTCGTGGGCAAGCAGGTTTTATTCGCTGTTCCCTTGGACCGCCGCGCCGCCGTTGTCCGGGTGATCCGCTCCGCCCAGTTTCATAAGCAAGTGGCAGCCGTTGCCGTGTTTGCCCTGTTTACCGAGACCAAGGATATTGCCCCAAGCTGCAAGCTGCCAGCTCTCAGAGGTAACTGACCCTGTGCAACAGTGCGAACGCTGAAGCTGAATCAAAGATCCACTCGAGAAGACCGGTGACCTCGGCAGCAAGATCAATCCGGAGCTCCTCCTCATCGACACCTTTTCTCCTCCCGACTCGTCGATGTTATCGCGGCGATCTCCGACAGTGTAGAGTCCACCCGGGGCTGTGCGCGACGCAGGAGAAGGATTCGGAAAGCCCGAGAAGGCTCGAGTAGGGATTTCGCCGATTTGCCTGGCGAGCGGTGATCGCCCGGTGGTCGTCGACTCCGTTGGAAGGGAGTTTAGTCGCATCGCGATACCACGATCGAGCTACCAGGCACTCGAAAGGCCGCCAGGCTATTGGCACGTCTGCTGGGAGCGCGTGATTGCTCGTTCCTCACGGATTTCCCGAAACATCCCCAAAACGGCAACCCGTCGTCGCCGTGGTGCTGCCGGGGCCCCGCCGTTAGTCGCGAAAGATCGCGAGAAGGGAGCTTGGCAGAATCAACGGTGCGATCGGCCAGAGGATCGGCCTCCTCGTGCGCGACCGGCTCCACCGCCACCACCTACGCCGCTTACTGGCGGCCCAGTGAAATGGAGGAGAAGTCCTCGGCTCGCTTCTCCGAGTACCTGTTCGCCAAGATGGACGGGCAGGACGTCTCGGCCTCTCAGGGTCCCCGCAAGGTGACCGCCGACACCAGGAAGTTCCTGCGAGAGAACCTCCTTCTCGTAGTCACCCTTTCGGGCGTCCTCTTCGGCGTGATACTCGGTGAGTAACGAAATCACAACTCGTTAAAGATCACAACTCGTACGATCGAGTAGATTACTTTGCGTGTTCCCATGCATGTACGACAAGATGTCCCGTCGTCGGTAAATAAACAGATCATCGATATGTCAAGTAAATGTCAGTCGCGTGCGCACTGGGCTCGAAAGGAGGGAACGGCGGAACGGTGGTGCGTCATTGCCACCGTGTGCCCGGCCGACAAACTTCCACACACTCGCGGATCCTCTTTATTCGTGGATCCAAGGCGCGGCCGTAAATGGGACAAAAAATTCTATAGCCGGTTCAGAAGCGCGTTATGTGCTCTAGGTAATGGCCGAATCGTGCCAAAAGCACGCTACGCTTTCATCCATTACGAGGAAGCGTGCCAAGGTCGAGTTCATCCGATACGAGCCGATTTTAGTTCCACGGACGATAGGCGCCGAATCGATCGCTGGCTTGTAGATGACAACAAATTCGTACCCTCTATTCTTTAAACCGACAATGAGACGTCCTCGCCCGTCACGTGGAGGCGTTACGCGCGCGTTAATAACGACTCGTTATGCGCGCTACTTAACGATCGGGGCTTCGTAATCGTTCGATCTATACTGTTCCCGATGACGTTTCCTAGCCAGGCTATCGCCGTCAGGAGACGATTAATTTCGTAAGGGACGGGCGGTGCCTCGTGTGCCTCGCGTGCCCTAATTGACAGACCAAAGGATCATGAGCGGTCCCGCGTACGAGCAACGTGAACGCCCCGACGCGAAACTGGCATCAGTTACATAATCCGCGGTCACGATATCTCGTTAAAAGGTGCCAATCATCGGTGAGAGGTTTCCCTCAAAAGTCTCATCTAATTAACTACGCCCCCGCGGAGCCGTAAGGGCAACCTTGAGCAAACGTTTCATCTACGCAGCAGGGGCTACTTGTCTTTGGTAGATAGAGATGCTCCGACAGACTCTAGAGCCGTCGACGTGTATTCCGTCTACGCCACGTTGCCTATTTCGCGGATTTTCTGGTTCAATTATGCAGGGTCTTTGACAGAAAGCTATCATCCATTTGCTTGGTATACGTCGATAAAGCAATTTGTTCTATAATTCACTCCTTCTATATGTATGGAGTGTATCTACGTGTAGAGGCCAGTGATTTATTCCGTCGCAAGTCATCGTAAAGCTCAGCCTTGTTTGTTACATTTAAAGCGATGCGCTCTCTTTTCAGAAGTGCCTTCAGAAGCCGGACTTAACCTCGTTATTTCTTTCAGGGTTCGGCTTGCGACCCTTGGGCCTCGGCGATGACGCAGTTATGTTAATCAGTTATCCTGGAGAGCTCTTCATGAGGCTGTTGAAGTTAATGATCTTACCGCTGGTGATCGCCAGCCTTATATCGGGTAAAACAGCTACAGTACACCAGCGAATGTAATTGGGGATATTGAGTAGACGTAATGACGCAATCGGTGGTAACTTTCAGGCTCGGCGAGCCTGAACGCAAGAATGAACGGAATGATCGCCGTCCGCACATTGGTCTACTTCATACTCTCGTCCTTGCTGAATGCTGTCCTTGGGGTTGTCCTGGTTCTCCTCATTCATCCGGGCAATCCTGGAATAAGAAAATCGATGACAACCTCGCACAACGGACGAGCTGTCAACATCTTGGACAGCCTTTTAGATTTGGGAAGGTAGTTGCCTTGTCTCGTCGCGCGGCCACCTCGTACCTGTCCTGGATATCGATCGCAATCGTTATTTTCATTCTTTTGCGTCGTCACGCACAGCGACAGCGCTCAGGAATTTTCCCACGATAAAAGTGGAGTCCTTTGCCCGGTGGTCGGAGCAACGCTTGACTCGTTCCACTCACGTCCCAGCGGACAGGGATATCGTGAAGATTTTTCACGGTAACCTTGTCAGTTGCTGGAATAGTTTTATCGATCACACTCGCCCGCCTTATGTATGCTACGCAGGGCAGTAGCCTGCTCCAGGCGATAAAATCGTTTAATACCTTTCCATACGAGCGAACGTTGCTTCGAACTTAAACGATACATCCACTTGTCACGCTGCTAGGCAGTGCTTCTCTTCTCCTATTTACACACGGCGATAAATTATCGGGGCAACACGACCATCTCGATGGAGGATTAAGGTCGTCGCGCACCGTCACGATCGGTGAACTTTTTTCTAAAGCCGTCGTAATCGAGTATGATACCCATCGCGATGGAAATAGACGTGTGTGTATCGATCGTGCGTACCGAACAGCTCCGCTCAAAATGTATATTTCCTCGCGCATATCGTCGCGGCCGACGCATCTACCGATAAGCGTGGCTATCGATTAACATGCTTATAAAAAAAAACGACTCTGACTCGACCCTTCTCGTAGGAACATGTTTCCGGACAATATTTTCCAAGCAGCGTTCCAGCAGGTAAGTTCTCTATTATCCAACGACGGGTGAACTGGTACGTTCTGTGTTTTTCACATTGCAATTTTCTCGCCAGGCACACACTGTATACGTTCCGAAAACGCAGCCGTTTCGAAACCTCTCCGACTCGGTGTCCACCGAAGTCCTCGGCGAGGAGGAGATGATGAGAGTGACGCAATATCGGAGCGGCACGAACACTTTGGGCATAGTGTTCTTCTGCCTGGTGTTTGGAACGTTCTTAGGTACGCTCGGGGAGAAGGGCCAAATCGTGATCGACTTCTTCAAGGCTGTTTTCGAAGTCATCATGCGCATGGTGTCGACGGTGATGTGGTGCGTATAAGTGATTGACGCGAGAAAGAGGGACGGCAGAAGGCGGACTGAAGAGTTCTCAAGCATCGGCGTTGTTGGATTGTTCTTAGGATGACGCCGGTGGGCATCACCTCCGTGATAGCTGGAAAAATACTCGGCGTGTCCGATCTGGCGCTGGTGATGTCGCAGCTCGCCTGGTTCATCGTCACGATCGTGATCGGTGTGTTTTTCTATCAGCTGGTGATCATGCAGCTGATCTACCTGGCGTTCGTGAGAAAGAACCCTTTTAAATTCTACGCCGGCCTCGCCCAGGGTACTCTCACCGCCTTCGCCATGGCATCAACGTGAGTCGTCGATCTTCGAACTCAGCCCGACCTTCAGAGTACCCATTACGCCTGCCTCACATGGCCTCGGTCGTCATCGTCATCTAGTTTCTCACCCCTTTGCTTTTCGTACTCGGATCCAACACGGTGTTCTCCTTTCGATTTTTCATCGCGCGCTCTTCCGTTTCGATATATTTCGATTTTCAGTTTTCACTTGTCAGCTTTCAGTTTGCAATTTGCAGATTTCAGTTTTCAGTTTGCAGTTTGCTGTTTGTACATTTCAGTTTTCAGTTTTCAGTTTTCAGTTCTTGGCTCCCGATTTTCGGTTTTCGGCGCGTCCGTTCCGTTTGCCAACCATTCTAAGAAACTGCGACGCGTTCAAGTCAATAGGGAAACGAGGTCAGGAGTACACGATTCGAATCGATTGATAGAGACAATATGTTTCAGCCAGCCGAGAGGAGGCTTTGCGAGGCCGTGGTCCCGTTTTCCATTCCAAATCGCTCCAATTTTACATAGCGTTTCACAACGTCAGGACGTTGTCGAACGCTGACGAATCATTCATTCTTCCCCGTCCGAAATCGATCCCTCGTCGGGCTCCTCCTTACGTTTCTTTAATGTTCTCGCATTTCTTATGGGGAGATCCCATCATGACCAATGAGAAAGAGAGAAAGAAAGAGAGAGAGAGAGAAAGAAAGGGAGAGAGGTATGCAGTTCCTGGTGGCACTTAGGATGCGGATACTCCCGGTTGTACACGAAACCGCGAACTTTCGGTGACGGCGGGCAAACCGAAATTTCGAGGGGATGAACATGGACTCGATGATAAAGGAGTATTACACGTACGTATAAAAGCAAAGGTGGGAAGGACACGCATAAGTGCAGAAACGCACGTAGGACAGGATGATTTTGTCAGTGTCTCTTGAGCCGGAAATCAGCTGACTCCGTGTCACCTGGACTGGTTATCGGCGCGGAAGCCTTCGAGGCCATTAGCTATCCGAATCTTCCATCTTTTCGTCACCAGGAATATACACATAGGGTGGAGGAGGAAGATACGGCCGAACGAGGTTTCCGCGCCGAGCAATGTTACTATTTAAGCATTTTCCATGTAAGAAAGGGAAACTGAAAAAAATATTGTTTGCTCGCGTCGAGCCCACTCTTCCAGGTTTGACGGCGACGTCCATCACTGGCCAGAACTGCTGAACTACGATCGTTTTCTTTCTTTGACTATTCATTGTTGCGGATCACGCGAAGCAACGATCATTTTTTCAGTTTATCCATCGCTATTCACCAGACATCCGTGCTCCCCTTTCACCAGACCCGCTTCCCGCCCCTTCCGAAACCGTGGTCCCTCGAGTTTCCCATTCATTCCGTTCACGATCGTTTCCTGCCCCGGTCCCCCTTTCGATGCATCGTGGGACAGAGAAGCATTCGTACTTGAGCAAACGATCAAGTGACCCGATTGTTCCTTGAATGTCACGCGTCGAAACCTTTTCCGTCCCATCGTCGCGGTGCTCGAGATCGTTGTAACGTCCTGCCACGCAAATATCTAATTCAACTTGTTTTCTATGTGGATTAACTTTTTCCAGAAGAGAGCGTACACAACTGTGCGTACACTGTGACTGAGAGAAACAGCTCTTAGTGTATCTGAACAGAGACTGTATGAATATCATGATGATGTATTAGAACACGCGCTGCACGCGGCCTTTTGCAGGTGGTTCAGAGATCGAGGGTGGGCCTGGTAAGTAATCGATGGCCGCAACATGAAGGTACCTACGATTCTCTGTTACAGAGTTAGGCCGACTGCCAGACACGACGGGGCGATCACCTGCGACATCACGTACACCCGATTAACCCCTGGTTCGATTTTCAGTTCGTCTTGCGGTCATTCTGGTCAATAGCTTCTCCGAGAATTTCCGTCGATAGAACTTGTGCGTGCACCTCCGTGTGCTCTAGCAATTGGTTTTACCGCGTAACTCGTCAGCCTTCTTCTATCCTTTGATCCGCGCTGATCCGACTCGTTGCAATCGTTATCATTCAGAATCACGTAATAACCAGCGAAGCTTTGCGAGTGTTTGTTAGACGATTCTCCGCCAGAATGACCCCCTCCGCCGTGGGGCACGAGCAAAGGCAGCGCGCAGAAATGTTACTTCTATATCAATCGAAACGTGCGTCGCCCCGATCTTTCCTAACGCAGCTTTGTACAGGGCTGCTGCGCTCCCGGTCACGTTCCGCCTGATGACGGACAAGCTCAGAATCGATCCCCGAGTGACCAGGTTCGTTCTGCCGATCGGCTGCAACATTAACATGGATGGCACGGCTCTGTTCGTCGCCGTGGCCAGCATATTCATCGCGCAGATGCACGGTATCGTTCTCGGCTTCGGCGAGATTATAACTGTCATGTGAGCAAATCCATTCTGATAGCCTCCGATCCAATAGCCATTCGGTCGAGGCGTCCGCCTAACGCTGGAACATTTCTTCTTCAAGTTTAACGTCCACGGCCGCCTCCGTGTCGTCGGCTTCGGTTCCAAGCGCCGCCCTCGTTCTACTTCTTGTCGTCTTAAGCGCCATCGACGCCCCCGTTTACAACGTCTCGTTGTTATTCACCATCGACTGGTTCGTGTACGTATCGTTGTGTAAAAGATAAAGACAGGTGACAGGAGATCTTTGGATCGTCATACGTGATGTTTACGTCTGTACCAATCTAGGGACCGTATTCGTACCACCAACAACATGCTGGGCGATTGCTACGCGGCTGCGGTAGTCGAGCAGCTGTCGAAGAAGGAACTGATGGCCCTGGACGCGGCAGCCTATCAGGTACGATAGTAGCAAGGGCGAAACGAGAAGAATTAAAAGGCAGGGGGCTGACGTGCGATTAACTTTCAGTCGGAGACCGTTCTGCCGACGACCATCGCAAACGGATGCATTTCCGCCAACAGAGTACCTGATCCTGACACCATCGTAGTCGAGATGCAGGACGACACGAGGATAGCCGGCATCGCCAAGTAAACAAGCTTGTTGGTAGGGCTAGGCTATCACTTTGTACGATCACAAACGATCGCGTGCAATCATCCTGATTTTCGCTATCGTCTTTTATTCTACCTCGCTACCTCCGAAGGGGCCGATTAGCTCGGCAATCGCAAACGGCTACTCGGTCGATTCGTTGGCATTTATAAATGATTCACGGCAGGCTTCTTTCATCGTGCGCGAGCTTCTTTGTTTCCTTGTTTTCGTGCATCATCTTTCAATTCTCTGGATCCGCTGGATACAGTCGAAGGCCTTCCTCCTCCCCTCCCCCTCTCCTCGATAATCAATGACCCGCGTCAATTATATCGATCATCGTCCGAGTAACTTAAGGAGCGAGCTGCTCTTTCGGGGCGAAACGTAACCGCGTCCGCCCACCAGCTTCACCCGTGCGCGTTCTTTTTATAAACCGCCACGTAATTATTAAGCGTATCCCCCGCGATTTACGGTCCCGCCATTCGTGCAGCGAGAATCGTGCCGCTCTGACCTAGAAGCCGTAGATCATTGTACCGCATAGCGCATAAATAACCAATCAATCGCAAATGTAGCGTACCAGCGGAGTGATTCATGCAACGAACAGAAAGAACTTTCGTGCTGGCATTATGCAAATGGTTGCACAATGACCTTAAGGGTGCATGGCACGATAAATCGAGCCTGGCGTCGGGGGGAAAGCGTACGTATTTAACTTACTGGCAAACTAGTGTTGCTTCTCTCGACTATCGTCTGTTTACGCGGCATGGTCCAGCGAGTGATCAGGCTACGTCGGTCGACGTTCCTCGACCGTCAGCTCGTTTCGCAACGATAATCAAACGACGACGCTTGCAGAAGTACCTACTATTTAAAATTTAAGATTTTAAAATTCATATCGCTGTTGAATCGTGACGGCTCCTAGATTCGTATCGCCGTATCGACTCTTGCCCGGCACTTGCGACCTTACAACCTTACGGCCATCAAGCACGGACACTCACCCACTCATTGTCAAATACAGCAGCGTGTGTCACATTCGAAAGTGGTCGAAACCCTTGATCGATCGTCTCGCCGATCGATTTGCTCCGCCCATGCGATCATCATCTCCTGCTTGTTAAAACTGCCGCTTCTCGAATCGACGTTGGCGTCGAAGACGTCGCCTTCAATCCTATTGTTTCGTTTCAGCATCAGCGTGTTGCAGATCCCCAGGAGCGTTACGGAGGAGACAGTCTGACCAGTGGTTCATCCCGATTTTAGTTATAAAATATCGTCGAGCGTATTGTTAACGAACGCGCGCTTTCTTCGCGGAATAGCTGAGTGAAAGTTGCGCTCCAACGAGGATCAAAGAAAGGGTACATTGTGGGCGCGAGCGCCACGTTTTTATCACGTTGTCTTTTCTACAGTCGATGAGACGACCCATCGCGATCTGCGAGCGTCACGGGATACGCTCTCGCTGTAATTCCCACGACAAGAGCATCTCGCCCCGAAACGGGGCTGACAGGATGAATACCGAATATCAAACCCAAAGTCAATATCAAGAGGTGTAACTGCACGAGTACCTCGAAGACATAGCAATAACGGAAGTGTTATTCAGCTTTTGTAGTGGCTTCTTCGAGTGAATACTTGGAATTAATCGAGAGATCACCGATTCGATTGCACTCCCGAACATTAACGATCGTCTCAGCGATCGAGCGCGCAAACAGCGTCGAATGTGGTGCCTTATTTTGAACGCGGCATTTAAACGTGCCGCTGTGAAAGTAGAAGAAGCTCCCCTGATTTATCGATCTCACGACAGCATTGGCTCATCGCCCGAACAATAATTTTGGTGATCGATCATTGTACTGCCACAAGAATTTTTCCCATCGATACGTAAAACATTCGACTGTCAACTAGGTCTCTCCATTTAGTCAGGCAACCAGCGAAACGTTGCGGGCGGCACCGCGAACAGTTCGTGACGTTCGGTCATCGTCCCTATGACGTTCGATCTAGGATCGATTGTTGGCAATGACGTAGAAACATGTCCCGCGGTCCGTTTCGACCATGGACAAGTAGATTTAGGGATGTTGTGATCAATGACACGTTTGACGCATTTAATGTAGGTTCCTTTAGCTTGTAACTGTCACATTCAACTGAACTTTCAGACCATTGACAAATACAACAGCTCGGCGCACAGAGTTGCCGGTGAACCTCGCGGCGGCCCGAACCGTGTATCAGAAAGTAACGTTGGTCGCGTCACCTGCCGAGGGCACTGCGTTTATTATTCCGCCTCTGTGCGCCTCTCACAATTAACGTTCTCCCTCATAGATTAATTTAAGTCTCGAGACACGGTCCCCTGTTTCGAATCCAAAATACGGAGGAACGAAGGAGAAGATCAGATAGCGCTCTTTCACGGGCAGCCTCAAGACTGGACATGCCATTTCAATATGTCGTTTTAATATAAATACTACATACGTGTAACATTATAGGAGAATTACGAGGAGAATTCACTGATTCTAGGTACTAGGTACGTAGGTCGATACGTGTTCTATCGTAGAGACTGTTTAAATGTATTAGGTCGTAACAGATGAAATGTCCGATCTTTAAAGGCAACTTTAAATCCGCATAACTTGTTTTCTATTCAATTTTATTCATCAAAATAAGAACCATTACGATATACACATTCTCTCCATTTAGTTCCAAGTTTCGTGATTCCATTTGTACAAAAGTACGGAGTTCTAGTATCAATAAATTCTTTCTTGACATTTCCAACGGTTGCTTGATTTACAAAAGCTTCTTGGATCAGGAGATGATCGAGACGTTTAAAGAAATGATGATTTGTGGGCGACAGGGCAGGCAGAATATGGCGGGTGAGGTAAAATTTCAATCATTCAGCTGTTGCACCACTGATTATGAAACATGCGATGAAGCATTGTCGCGAAGGAGAAATGGCCCTTTTCGATTGATCGATGTCGGTTGTTTCATGTATAATTTCTGGTGCATCGATTCGAGTTTATTGCAATATCGCAAAGAAGAAACGTAAGGTTAGATACATAAGCGAAAGAAATGAAGATCAGATCGGAAACAAAAAATTCGAGGGTTTAAAGTGGTATGTAACACATCTGCGAAAGCAAAGATATTTATTAAAATAAGAAAGGTTTAGAAGATTGATACAAGAAAGTCGGACATTTCATATGTTAGAGTCTAATAGAAATTAACTGGATAACACAGTGCTTTGTAGTGCGTCGTTTAACCCCCCCCCCCCCCCCGCCCCCCGAATTATTCGCGATGATTTCCAAGCTCGAACGTTATTTCCGTTGTACGATCCTGCTTCGCCGTTTGCTTTCCAACTTATTGGGTTGCAACCGAAAGCTGTTCACGTTGAAGTTCTCTCGTGCTACACAATATTGCGTGACACCGGCATTATTTTACCTTCGAACAGTGACCGATGAAGTGCTTTGTTTATAGCCTAGCAAGCTGGATGGGAGAATAGAGAAAGAAATTTTATCGAGATACTTGAAAGACTATGTGTGAATATACTTATAAGGCTCAACGTGTTCTATAACAAGATGCAGGTTTATACGAGATTAAGCGTTGTGCTTTCTTCCAACTACCCGTGCTCCTCGCTCAACCCCAACATCCTACCACAGGAAAGTAATAAAGGACTAGAGAACACGAGAATCATAGTTTCCTAAAAAATTCATTTATTTAAGATCCACCGTGACGTGGATCCTTGGCTCACAGGAGAGTCTTTGTACAAAGTGTTGTTTCTTTTTATACAAAATATGACATATCTATTTCCTAGCGTTCACGTATATGTATATGTATACCTGGCTGAAGTTATGTCCACCGTTACATCGAGATTTCATTCGGCAGACGAGCGCGAACTAAACATTAGATGAGGGAAATTAAAGGGCGCACCTGTAGTTGCGCCACCGCGAATTCCCGGACCGAGTCTGTCCGCTCGTGGTCGCGCGTTATCCACCCGACGCCACCCCCCGTGGACGGGGAAACTTTATTCGAGAGGTGGACCGACCGGATTCGCCTCGGTACCTCGAGAAATTAGGTCGCTGTACATTCGCGGCTTTCCGCGAGCATGGGGGATCGGCATCGAATTCCCCCACGCGCAAAGGCAGTCTATCGTTTTGATTATAAGGCGAAATCGTCCCTTATTTCGTCCATTCGTAAGAGTATTATTTACACGATCACTTACAATTAGTAGCTAAGCGCCCACGCCGGGCGTCACTTATTTACAAGGAATCGAGTATTTCATCGACCATCGGTCGATCGGCTGTCGACGATCGAAGCGGCAAGTAACAGTCGTATAGTACAAAAAGAAGAGTAATATCATCATAGAGGAATATCGGTGCAATCGCCTCCTTTTCGCCGACGATACGCTTAAGTACATTTCGCGCCTCGGTTGCTTCGCAACAAGATAAGATTATCTACAAAAATTCATTTCGATACTACGGATACGCGCGAAGAAAAGGGGCGCTTGCTTATCACGAGCGGAATAAAATATTTGCACCATGGCGCCTTCGAGGATCCCGTCGAAGGTCAGTCAACTTAGAGTCTCTATTTTATACACACCGGGCACTGGAGCCGTGCAACATCGAGCTGACGCGAGCACTCCCTTCTCGGCACATTGCGCGCGGATCTTAAATCGTTGCGTGACTAATACTACTGCCTGACGCGACGCGACGATGATTTCGAAGCGTCCTCAGATCCTCAGCTCGGCGTCGGTAACTGGAATCCCCCTGTTGCCGCCTTGACTGGACCTCTGTGTGGCAGGCGGTACCAAGGGGCTGATGCTGGGGCTTCTGGTGGCGAGAGGGGACAAGGACGGAGAGAAGCTCGGGCTGAGGGCTGCCGAGGGGAACGTGGATGCGTCGTGGCTGATCGGTGACCTGGGTAGTATGCCCCTGGCCAGCGCGGGAGCCGCCAACGATCTCGGAGCAACGGAAGTGAGCAACGGCGGGGGTGGAGCTTTATGTACAGACTTGGTCTTGCCACTGCTTCCCGAGTTTCCGCTTTGAACGCTTGCAGCGTCGTCCTTCAACCTGGCGATTTCGCTGAACACGTGGGCCAGGGGCTGATAGTGAGGGCCCCAGTCGAGGAGGTAGTCCCAGTTGTACGATCCCGTCAGCTCCTCCTCGCTGTGCACGATGGAGCTTAAAGAGCCGTTCATGGACGGTCCCCCAGGCACCTCCAAACCCGACATCGGTCTTCCAGGTTCGCCGATCTTTCCGTAGATCAATGTGGCGATGTCCGCTTCCGTGGCGGCCTCGTCCTCGAACAAATGTAAACTGTCGAGAGGCAGGGCTTCGGGTGGTCTCCTCGGTGTACCAGCTGGTGGATCGACGATACCCAACCTGGCTAAGTATTCCTGAGTGTTGTGTACCGACAGATCGCTCGCGGAGTCCCCAGTCTGTTGGCCCTCGTTGATCATCCGAATCTCCTCGTCCTCTCCGTCGTCCTCGGCCGAGCCCCTGCCCGACGATCCGGACTGATCGCTGCCAGATAATTCAGAAGTGGCCTGCTGTTGCCCGGATTGGCCGGAGGTACCGTACGGTGGTATCTCGTCGTATTTTGGTGGCGCGAATTGACAGGAAGCGGCACCCCCCGCGCCGTTAACATTCCCCGAACCTCCGTTGCCCGCTGTACCAACTCCAGTCACGTTTCTGATAGGAATGGTGTCGAAAGCGCTTGGATCCACGTAGCTGTTCGAGGCGGTGGCGTTGCTCTCCCCGTTCAGGCCCGGCTTCGATCCGGGTTTCTTGTGCCTTCGGTTTCGAAGATGCAGGTACAAGAAAGTGGCTCCGAAAGCGATGACCAGCAGGAGCAGAGCGATCAGCAGACCTAGGGCCCAGTCTGCTAAGCCTCCGGCTGCGGCCACAGCCATGTTCGAGCCGTTGTCCGTCGGAGGGGCCAATGCCGTGGCGCCTCTTGCCTCGTTTACATCGTTATCGTCCGTCAATGTGATTTCCACCACCGTCATGTTCGATAGAGAACCCTGCCTACCGGAGCTAGCGCTGACCACCAGCCTCGACGACTCTTCCACGTCCATGTCGATGTGAAGCAACTTCTGCTTCACGATCAGCGCGCCCGTGGTGCGATTCAGCTTGAAATAAGGGTGCTGAGAAGTCAGCTGATAGACGACCCGACCGTCGGGCCCCTTATCGCGATCCGTCGCCGTCACATGGCCAATCACCGTCCCAGGGAGCACCTGAGCTCCGCTTTTGATCCCAAATCTGTACATTCTCTCTGTGAACTGAGGGTAAAACTCGTCCCTGGACTCGATTTCCACCCTGACTCTCACGGCGGCGGTTCTTCCGCCGGTGTCGGTGGCTCGCAAGGTGAAGGCGTACCGATTACGCAGCTCGTAATCGAAAACTGCGCGCGTCGCCACTGTGCCGGACTTTCCGTCCACGGCGAACAGCTTCCAGCTGTCGTCGATGTCGGAGAAGCCTGTCGCGGCAGCGGAGACGATGGAGTAATTCAAGGATCCGAAGATACCGCGATCCAAGTCCGAGGCACGGGCCGAGAAGACGGTGGTCCCGATGGGTTCGTTCTCCCCGACGAACTCCAAGTACTCCGACACTGGGAATTTAGGAGAGTTGTCGTTGACGTCCTCGAGACGAATCCTGAGCCTGGCCAGCGCGCAGAGAGGAGAGACCGGGTCGCTGTCGCAAGCCATCACCACGAGATTGTGAATCTCCGGCTCCAGGTCGCAATCGAGGGTCGCGTTCACCAACACCGCGCCGGTGGTTTTCTCCACGCGGAAGAGGCCAGCGTCGTTCCCAGAGGTGATCTCGTACACCAAGTTGGCGGCTGCGCTTCCAGCCAGGTCGTCGTCTTTGGCGCGCAACGTCGCGACCACCGTCCCACGGACTGCGTTCTCCTTGATCGACACTTGATGAAGCTCTTCCAAGAACCGTGGGTAATTATCGTTGACGTCCTCCACCGTGACGATCACCGTGACGGGCTCGTCTCCCACTAACGACCCGGTCGTCATGTTCTCGTTCTTGGAGCCGAGTCGCAGAACATACCTGAAACATTAATGCCACCGTTAAGTAGTAACGAACGAAACCCTTCTATTCGTCGGTCTTTTTAACCCTCATTGTCAATTTCACACAGTTTTCCCGTAATAAGTGTTCTATTATTTGTGATGCTTGTACACAAGCAGTATGTCCTGCACATCGTTTTATTTTATGCGAAAGTTGTGAAAAATCTAAGATGTAAATGTGAACTCGACCTTATATCGCTCTGTGAATTTGACACCGAGGGACAGATGCAGTTCGTGAACTGAGGAACGGGTGTCGGTTAAAGGAGCCGTTCTCACCTGTCTTTCGTTTCTCTGTCGAGCGCTTTGGAGAGAATCAATTTGCTCCTGGACACTTCGAACGTTCCGCTGTCGTCGCCGGCAACGATGGAACCGTCCAACAGGTCCACGTCGGACAATCTCATGAGCGTGGTTCCCCTGAGCGAATTTTCCTTGGCCGTTATCTTGTACTCTTTGCCAGGCAGGGCGCTCTTCAAGCTGCTCAATCGCACCACGACCGAGCAGATGGACGACGCCGGTGGCTTGCCGTAATCTTCCGCCACAACGGTCAGCTCCACCTCTTTGGGCAGGGGTCTCGGTATCGCGGTACGATTAACCGTCAGAACGCCGGTAACGGGATGCACCGAGAAGCCCTTGGTAGTCTTCAGCAGATAATATCGCACCCGGCTGTTGTCCTCCGTGAGGTCGTCGTCAGTGGCGTTCACCGTCAGGATTTCTTGCAGATCGCCGCGTCCCTCTGCGCAGAAAGCGAAGGGAAGGGTGATATAGAGAGTTAGATTTTGGCGACGAGTCGAGCGGAGGGTGGCTGGAAAAAAGGGAGCGCTGCGGGGCAAGTGGCTAGCTACTATCGATTCGCGAGATGCGCGAGAGAGCACTCGAGGTGGGCCCGGGACAAAGATCGAGGGATCATGGGCGCGAGGTCAAGTACCCTCCACCTCTTTTTGTCCGGAGGTACGTCCTCGAGCAGCATCACCACCTCCGGTTCTTTCTTTTCTTGGTAAAGGAGGAGGATAAGCCGTCCTGACATCGGCCTGAACGGAAGTATGAAATAATAACCAGTTATATAAATCGCTCGGCCGAGCCGTTGGGCCCAGCTCCGCTGCACCGTACAAAAATCATTTCGATGCGTTTCAAATCGTCGGATAACTCGGCATTAATGTGCCAACCTCGGACCCAAAGCGGGGAACGAAGACAAAGAGCCCTCTGCGGAGGGAACGAGAGAGGAAGATGGAAGGGCAGAGAGGTGGAGAAGCTGAAATAAAACTTTACGGACGCGCAGCCCTTTGGGGATGTCCGTGGCGAGGAGGTAGGGCGAGCTCGGGGGGGATCATAACCGAGAAGTGACAGGTACTCTATAATTATTGCGAGGTGCGTATGACCGTGGCCGTGGAGTATGCGTGTTCGCGTATCTGAACGCCTCGGTGGGACGAATTCTTATTACACCGCGGCGGCAGCGGGCTTCGCTGCACTTCACAGAACTTCGCAGGGTGGAAGCCCTGGGATTCATTAATCCCCCTCCTTCTTTCCAGACTGTATCCTGCCTTCCCGAGACACCTTAATACGATTTTGATAATCGCCAGATTAACTCGTCCTGCTTGTTCGTTGATCGCGGTATAAACGATCCGCCACCGCGTTCCCATGTACATGCGTCGCGTTGCGTTGGGGCGAAATTGAAAACGCTCACGTGCCTCCGAGAAAAATTACGACCCTCGTCGTAAATTCACCGATAATCCATCTCCTGGTCTAGGTGCTAGCATCGTTATCGCTTAACTCGGCTCAATCGATTTCCTCGGTTCTCCCGTTCTGTCCGTTTTCACGAATCCGCGCGGCGAAGATGGAGAAGAGACGGAATGAGGGAGATGCAAATTCGCGAGGCCGTCGCCGTGGGAGCTCCCCCCCCCCCCCCTTTCAACTCTTTCCACGTCCACGTCCACCTCCTGCCAATCCACCCTCCCCCGGCGCCCCTCTCCCGCCCACCCAAATGCACCATTAGGCGCGGGCCTATGTATTTTTAATAAGTTTCGAGAGTCCTCGAAGCCGGCGATCTCGGCCGGCGGTTGCAGCGAAGGCGGCTTTTCGGTTGCCTCGCAAACGGTGTCCTCGCGTTTATTTATGTGCGAGGCGTTCGCAATTCTCCTCGTCCCCTGCTCTCTCCCTCGTCACCCTCTTCCCGTGCCATCTCTGCCGTCCCTTTTCATCCGTCTCTCCCTTTCTCCTTCCCCTTGGTCGCTGCTCCCTTCAGCGATCGAGCAGCTAGCTTTTCATCGACCCCTCCCTTCGCACCCCACTCTATCTTTCATCCTGCACTCTTTTTCATCCTTTTCGCCCCTTGGACGACCCTCCCTCCCGACCCTACCGCTCTCTTTACCTCTCTTTCCCTCCCTTTCCCGCGCTTTATCTCGGCGCGGTGTCAATTCGAGTTTGGAACACGGGCAACAGGACAACGCGTGTCTACTAAAAACCAGTTTTTAAACTCGCGTTTATTTCGCGCCGAGGGACTTGCCCCAGGGTCCACAGTCCCTCTCCAAGTCTCTCTCTCTCTCTCTCTCTCTCTTTTCTCGCTCCCTGACCCCCCTTTCGAAACCATCTCCTCAATGAAATACCGATCGAATAGACTCCCCTAACGATTATCTACGTTCCCTCGGTCAATAGTGTTATCTCGTCGGAGGGGCGCGATAACGGCCCACGGATTCGCAGAAGTTTCTGGCCGAATTACTCACCTGGCAAGGTGGCGATGTACGCGGACTGCTGGAACCGAGGCGCGTTATCGTTGAGGTCCGCAACACGAACGATCAAGTCCGTCGTTGCCTCGTGCATCCCATCGCTGGCGATCACTTGCAGGCTATATTCCGATCGCGATTCAGCGTCCAGGCGTCTCCGAAGAACGACCTTGCCCCCGTACCTGTCGATGCTGAACGGGCCTGGGCTGGTCACGTTACCGAATCGGTAGGTCAGAGCCGGGGAGCTGTCCACGTCGTTGGCCGTCATGGTCGTCAACACCGTCCCGACCGCTGTACCTGCATCAAACGTAGCCACACATTAATACCTCCTCCAATCTCGCGCTCGCGCAAGTCCGACTCGCCTACGCAGACTAGAGACTATCTGCTGACGTCAGCCGCCGAGCGGGGCACACGACGCTTTCATCGCAGGTAAATGAAAGATCGCTGGATCAGAAACGGAACACGCTCGGTCTTGATGAACCGTTTAACCGCGACATTGAACCGCCGTCTCTTTATCGTCGCACAATGCCAGACACCGTTGTTACTGATGAATGGCGTCGTTATGCGCCCCGGACCCTTCCCTCTACGTCTTTTTGTCCTCGGGCCAGAAGCCACTTTGTCACCGGCTGGCGATCATTCGCGATACATACAATATAGAGCGGCGCGTCGCAGCTCCCGGATCGGAGGCGAGCCCTTCCGCGAACTTAAACACACTTCGGGGGAGTCGCGTTTAAAATGCATTGAATCCTCTACTATCGGCCCGTTTTATCTGGCTCGTGTGCCGAGGAGAGGCTGAGCGAATCCCTCGGCGGATTCTGGTCCGCGCGCATCGTAGGCGATAATCTCGAGCGTGCCGCGGGCAAATTACGAGACAGAGAGAGAGAGAGAGAACTATCTGCCCTTCGGTAGCACGGTAGCCGAGCCGAGATATCGAAAACCGAAGCCCACGACGAGGTCGAAAATCTGCTTGCTTCGTCGAGCGGGGAGGATTACGTCGTCATTACCGCGGGAAACACGCGGGGGCTGTTTCATGCGCGATGAACGGAGCCAACATAAACGAATTACACGGGCTCGGAGACTAGCCGGCACGCGGCCACGTTCGCTCGTAAATTTCACGGGCGATCGTTAAAGTCGTGTAAATCGGTTTCGAGAGTGAACACGTGGCCCTGAGCGAACACGTGGCCCCTCTGCCCACTCTGTGCCCCTCTGGCTCCGGTTCCGGTTCCGGTACCGTTCCTCCAGCTCGGAAGCCGATACAACGATCTCTCTATCGGGATGATCCTCGGCCTGTGAGCTAGCGGCGCCTTCCGCTTTCCCGCTCCGATTTGCAGAACTGGAACGGAGCACCTCCAGAACGAGGGGAATGCCGAAGAAACGCGCCAACAGCGAAATAATAAATTCTCATCGGGCTCCACTCGATCTTCGTAAGTTATATCGAGTTAATTCTGATTACCGGAGGTCTCGGGCACTAGCGGATCGAGTACGAGACGGCGGTGTGCTCCTTGTACGGAAAATCCGCTCGTCGGTGGTCTACCATTGTCTCGGTTTCTCGTGTCAGTGCCAGTTTCGGAACCGATTCGATCGATGCTGTCGATTAAATCCTCCTTCGGATGTACGCACGCGTGTAGAGGGCACGCGGCTATGTGTACGCGGGAAGCCCCTTCAGGAACAAAGGCGTGGGGCTATCAAACATCGGCAAACCGCACCTCTCGTTTTAGGCCGAACGATAATTATATACGCCGCGTCCACCGGGATAATTAAAAACAATTACTGTGCGCTTCGCTAAAATATGAGCGGTCGCGAACCCGGGATCGTTTTTCACTGCTGCACGGCTCGGCCGAATAACGATGCGTTCGATCGACCGGTCGGGGATCAACGACACTGTTTGCTATTCAGTTTCTTCTTCGTGCCACTCGCCCCGCACTCCTCTCGCTCGCGTTTCAACATATCGGGAGTGTATGGAAGAGATACTTAATGGGTTAATCCGGCCGAATTCAGCTTTCGTAGGTCTGTGAAAGGACCACCGTCGAAATTCCGCGGCGGCAGGTGCTCGGGCAGGCTGGCCGCGATCCTGGATCCTCGGCGCGCGTAGCGCGGCTATTAAATAAATTCTATCGAGCGGTGCATCGGGGAATAGAAGTGGTAGCAGTCTCGTTTGCGCCGGGGTTGAAGTTTTATGGTGATACAAATTAGATAGCGATCTCGCGTTACTCTGTTGCCGCGCGGGCACGCGGCCTTTCGTGTTGAACGTTCTTAGAAGTTTACAATAAGAAGCAGAGGAACAGGCGACGCCAGGGAAAGGACAAGAAGAAAGAGAGGGAGAATGAGGAGGAGGCGGAGGAGTGGAAGTGAAGAAAAAGAGCAACGGGAAGAAGAAGAAGTGAATGAGAACTGCGGCAAGATGAGAGGGACAGTAAGACGAAGTCTCGCAATGTAAATTAAATGAAGCGTGTTTGAAGTCTCGGGGACCGAAATCGAGACTACAGCACGTAGAAAAAAACCTGCTACATGAACAGTCAAAGAACCTTACCGCCCAAAATTTCAAACCAAACTCGCGCTTTCAAGTGCTACAAATTTTTTTTATCTCGCGGCACGTAACTCTACTCTTTACTTCCTGTATACGAAGAAACGTGCTCCTCGAGGGCGACAGTAGCAGCGCGATGCTGGCGCTTGCACGTCAAATACCAGGCCACCTTCGCCGGGCACCGCTCCATTGAATCGTATCTGTCAATGGGGGACCAATATGAGAAACCGAGCAGGACGAAAGAACCCCGGAACAAGGTGAAAACGAGAGAGGGAGAAAGAGAGCGTGCAGTGTAGCCGAACGGTACAGGCATTCGCAACCTCGCCTAAGTTATGCAAATTGTTCCGAACAGTTGGACTTTAATGCCTGCATAAATCCTTTGCCACTTAACTTTATACATCGAGAGTAGTATTCACTCCCACCTCAGCAGCTCATCTCTCCCCCCCTCTCTCTCTCTCTCTTTCTCCCTTGGCCCTACGCGTGCTCTGTTCTTCTTCCCTTCTACTTTTCTCGTTCCCCTTTCGACCTTTGCGTCCACTCGTCTCTTTTCCCCGGCCGTTTCGCGCCTCGCGCGATCTCCTAACGGATCCTCGTGCTTCACTTTGCCACGCAGAAACGTCTCTTTCCTCGTTCGCGTGGGCGCTCTCGGAACAAATTTATCTGCCGCGGCGTCCACTAGATTTCGAGGAAACCGGGACGAGTAGATGCGCACGCGACGTTAGTGAAATCCTATCCGCGGCACTCTACCGATGCCCCAGGACCTGGGACTTGCTTCGTGGGCTCTCTATCCCCCGAAGCGTGTCCTCGGGACGGTAGCTGGTGATCCCGAGGTAGCTGTGCCTATGCACCGGTGCAGAGACCGCAAAGAAGTCTCCACTGGGCAGCATTTCTACTTGAATCGAAACGAATCATCTTCCCTCTTCGCAAAAACTCTATTTCTTTCGTCGAGCTTTTCATAAGAAAGCCAATTAGGCGTAAGAACAAGATCGTCTGACGACTGCGAGGCCCGTCGCGATCGGGGCTAATTGGAAGCGACGCTAAGCGATGAAATACAAGGAGGCGTGCACGATTTCGCGTCCGCTCGTAACTTCTTTACGCACGATCGCGGATAGTCTAGCTAATAATCGCCGGCTAACCTTCGTTTCCACCGTACATTAAGGAGAACAAACGCTGTAATTGGACTATACGACCGGCGCAATTATCCGGCGCGTTTAATTTCTATGCCCCGACGGTATTTATGCTACGCGTTTCCTTAGAATACGGCGGCCGCCGCCGTTTGTCCTGGCCCCGTTAACGAGCGTATCGCGGCGGCTTACCTTCGGAAACGGAGATGATGCTGTGCTCCGGGAAAGTCGGCTGATTGTCGTTGATGTCTATCACTCGGACGCTGAGAGCGGCGGTGCCAGTCAGCTGCGGATTCCCCTGGTCCGTCGCGATGATCGTCAGCCTGTACTTCTCGCGGATCTCGCGATCCAGGACTATGTTGGTGCGAACCACGCCGCTGTACGGTGGGCTGATGGTGAAGGCGTTGTCAGGATTGCCGTCGACGATGTGGTAGAGAATCCTGCTGTTCATTCCCTGATCGGCATCGCTGGCAGAAAGCTGTTCGGAATCGAGGAACAGAAATTGCGTTAGAAATGGCATGTACAGTCGCAGCGGAAAGTAAGTTGACACTCTTTAAAATCGCACAACTTTTTTAAAATTGTTTTCTAGGTGACGTGTTTCGTCGTTCTGAAGAAAAATGCACTTGGTCGGAATAGCAAAAGAAAAATAGTAAAGGTCGTTTTTTAAACTTTTTTTGTGAATGAGAATTCAAAAAACCCGTTTGTAGATTGAAGTAAGTTCTATACAAGCTGACAATTTCATCCAAATCGGTTAACGTTGCTCTGAGCTACAAACTTTGCTTTTTCGCTGAAAATCGCGAAATCAGTGATTTTCGACTTTATTCTGGGTAGAAGCTTGCGTGGGACTTGAGTTACCTTGACGACAAAGTCTCCTTTGACGTTGCCTTCGAGAACGGTAGCAGAGTACTGCGTCTGAGTGAAGACGGGTGGATTATCGTTCACGTCGGACACCCTGACGACGACTTTTACGTAGGCTTCCAAAGGATCTGGGCCAGCAGTCCTGGCGACTACAGTGAGAACGTGCTTGGAGCTTTCCCTGGGCTCCTCCTTCGACAGCTGTCCTTCCAATGACCTCCCCCACGAGTTTGTTCGCCCGTCTTCCGTCTGCTCCTCCGTGGGCCTCACTCTCAAATCGGTCCACAGCTCCGCGTCCAGTCTAGAGGGATCGCTGACGCGCAGCAGCCCGGTGTCCTCGTCAATGGTGAACGTACCGAAATCGTTGCCCGATCCAAGGGAGTAGGAAACGTGCTGCCTCCTGCCATCCGATCGGACAGCTGTTACCTGGACCACCTCTGTACCAGCCGCAGAATTCTCTTGTACGACAACCTCGTACGTCTCGTTTTGAAACTTGAGCACGGGCGTCAAATCGGCCAGATCCCCGACCTGCAGCTCGATCAAGCCACGCGCGCTTTTAGGAGGGTTCCCCTTGTCTCTGGCTAGCACCTCCAAGTGGTAGGTCTTGCCGTTGTCCTGGGACAAGGATAACGCCGCGGTCACCGCGCCCGTGCTCGGATGTATCCTGAACTTGGGCTTCTCTTGCTCCTGGAGGAACGAGTAGACGATCTCTCCGTTCGGACCCTCGTCTGCGTCGCTGGCCACCACGCGGAAAATGTTCTTCTCCGGCTGGGTACCGATCGACACCCTCGCGCGGAAAGGGTACTCGGCGAACACCGGGGCATTGTCGTTCACGTCCCTCACTCGGATCTCCACGGGAATCGACGTGCTCCTGGCCTCGTACTTGCCGCTGTCCGTCGCCACGACGACGAAGTTGTAGGAGCCTTGGCGTTCTCGATCCAACGGTCTGCGAGAAATAATCGTGTAATAAGATTTCATGAATTCATCGTGTCTTCTTTCAAACATGCCGTAATAGCAGCCACGCTGAGCCTCGCCTATTCCGTCAGTTATATACTAATTGTCATCTGTTTGGTATTGTAAATGGTGAAATAACGACGTTTTATTATTATTATTGTTATTAATTATGCACGGAGGGAGGTTGAAGGAACGCGATTTTCCGTTTGCCCTGAGTAGTTCTCGTCCGCGGCACATTAGCGTCGCATGGAAATTACGGTTCACTTGGGAGCTCGTTTGAGCGCGCATCAGATGCATCTTTAATTCTGATTTATCGGTCAATAGACGATTGTTCGAATCGGGAGAAGGGGCCGGATTTAAGCGGAAGGTGGCGGTGCGGCCGGGGCGGGCAGCTTGTTTGTGTGACGGAAGCCTTAATCGCGCACGGCGATCTTGTGCAATCCACGTCCGCCATTACCATAACTCTGCGGATCCACCGCGGCGGCTCGCCGACCGCAAACTTTCGTGCCTTAAATCGCACGAAAGCCGGGGGAGGTTGGCTGCTTTTTCGCCGTTACCACCGAGCGAATTTAGCGCTCCCGTCGCCGTGATCTATACCTCCCGAGAAATCGCTATATCGACTTAGCGCTCCATCTCTATCTCTCTCTCTCTCTCTGTCTCTACCCCCCTTCAAGCTTTCCTCGATATGTACATTGCTGGATTTTTCAGCATTCGCTTTCCCCCGTTTATCCACTCCTCAGCGGGGCCCATTATTTCACCAGTATGGCTTTCCCACTCGAACGCAGCAACGTCTTTATCGCGCCAGCTAATTCTAATCTAATTATACTATCGTGGCAAATTTTTCGCTCGACCCGCGGCTTGAATGCATAATTTGTTCCCATTGAAAGCGACCGTTTAACGAGCAACATTCAATTGCCGTGGCTAGTTTTTTCTTCCTCCCTCCTCCATTCCGCCGTCAGATACCGGCCGATAACACCAGGGGCCGGCTGTAATTTATTGAATCGGCAAACTTTGTCTTTATTAGCGGCCTCGCGAAAAGTCACGCGAACCCTGCGAATTCGCGGGGCCGCCGATAAGCGGCACCGGCGGGGCCCCGATAATGGGTTTCGCGCGTACCCACGTACCTACGTACGTGCACGTAATAACCTTTAACGAGCGTGGAATAATAATCGAGCGCCAGTAGCGGGCAAGATCGACGCGGTTATTTACGATTTAACCGAGCCGAGCTGCGCTGCACTGCGCTGCGACTGCGCTGCATCGAGCTTCGCCGGACCGCCCCCCTGCTGTCGTGCGATTAAACGAGCTGGACTATTTTCATTTACGCCGGCACGAATCTCCTCTCACGAGATGCCAGATAATATTCCCCGAATCGTTGCCCGTCGAAAATCATTGTCCATGTCACGGCGATGTCGCGTCGCGTCGCTTGCGACGAAGCCGAAGCAGAGGAACCGAAATAACACGAATCCGCAAGATTATCGGCAAGGAATCGTCCTCGGCATCGAGCCTCGTTATCGCCTCGATCTCCCGTGAGATCTGGTCTTGGCTCTCGACCCGCGGATCGGGGTATATCTTCCGGGTGGTCCTGGGAACGAACAAGGGGAGAACATTGATACACCAACCCGCGCGCGGTGCGCCGGCGAGCGCTGGTCCACCCGTCCGGCTAACAGCAATAGCAACAATAACAGCAACAACGCGACACGGTCGTATGCTCGCTGGCTACCGATCCAGACGAGAAACGAGCAGCAGGCGCGAACACAGTCGGGGAACAGAGGAGGAGAGAAGGAGAGATGGGGAGAAAAAGTTGGTGGGAAGACAGCCCTGGACAGTGGTGGGAGAAAAGGGACGAGGCAAGAGGCGCAGACAGAGATCGCGAAAGAGTGGCCCGACCGGGATCTGGTTTTGCATATCAGGCTTTTTGCCGGCTGAAATAATGCATTGAAATGCCACATGGTGTCCCGCTGAAATGACACACGGCTGTCGCGCGGCAAAAGTACGCCCCTGCGTGCCTCCTCGCGGCTACCGACACCCTTCGCCCTACGGATCTCCCTCCTCGCTCCCCGGCCTCGCTGCTCCTTCGCTGATCCCCTTTCTTTTCCCCTTTTTCTTCTCATTCCAGCGCCTGTATCGTTTCTACGGTTCGTTGCGTCTCTATCCAAGGCGACACCGGAACGGACATCGTTGCTCGTTCCAGCGAGCAAGTCAACGGACGCGGCAACTTTGCTCCCCAGGGAGAACAAAGTAAAGGGGTGCGCGAGTCTCGTCTGTCTCGAAGCGTCAGTTATGACTTCACGGGTTGTTCGGGGAGGGGAGGTCAAGGTTCGTGGGACTTGCCGCGAGATCGTCTATTAATTAACCGAGATCGGCCTTGACGGGCGGAAGCCACGGAAAGGGGTACGACTTTAACGACGTCCCGAGATACGGGTTTATTGCGCGCGTAATCGCCAGGGACACGGCGGAGGTGGACGAAGAGAAATCGCGCGGTGGCCGCCGGACGGAGACACCAGAAGGAAGAACACGTTCGGCCGTGCCGACGGGTTATGCATATGGAATCGACTAATCGAGCGCGGTGCATCGTTCGCGGGCCGCATCGGCTGACTTTATAATTTTACGACGTTCCTAGACCCTCCACCTTGTTCCACCTCCGCCGCCTCCCGGTCTCGCCCTTACGCGCGCTGCCTTTTACCTTTTCTATATTTCCCTCGCTCCTCCCGCGTGCCCTGCCTCTCGTTTTATGACGCCGCTGTACCGGTGTAATACCCCACCGGCGATCCTAATCGGCCGCGCAATAAAGGTCGCGCGGTAATTAACGCCGGAACGGAATTAGTTTGCCGCGGTGGCTCGCGAAAGAAAGAAGGCGCTGTGAAAGGAGGGAAGGGATGCGCAAAAGGGAAGAGAACAACGGGGCGAGATAAGCGTGGTGAGAAAAGTGAGCTGAGCGGGGAAAACGGGGGTCTGCTACGGCACGTTGGAAAGAGATAGGAGGCGGCGCTGAATACTCACCCGGCCGTCGTAATGACGCCCGTCAGGTTGTCAACCCTGAACAGCCAGCTGGTCTCCTCGGCGATCGCGTAAGTGATCTTCCCGTTTACTCCTTGGTCGGGATCCGTCGCCCTCACGGACATCACGCTGGAATCCGCCGCCACGTCCTCGGAAATCGTCGCCACGTATTTGCTCGGGTGGTAGTTGGTCGGGTAGTTGGACGACGCGTACGGATAACCGTTGGGCAAACCGAAACCGGAGTATTCTGGGCTCTGGTGCGGCCCGCGCGGTCGCGACTCGGTGTACTGATTCTGGACGAACGTGGGAGCATTGTCGTTCACGTCCAACACGATTACGGTCAGGTTGCAGCGAGCCTCCAGGCTTGGGCGACCCTTGTCCTTCGCTGAAATCGTCAGGGCGTACTTGGACACCGCTTCTCGGTCCAGGTTCGACATCGACAGCATCCCAGTTATGGGATCCAGGATGAACTTTGCGCCGATATTGCCGCCTGGAAGCAGTAACGCATAGGTGAATGGTTGAATGATGGAGTAAATGAAATGGGAACGTCGCCGTGTGCAATCGCGAAGAGACTCACCCACGATACTGTAGTAGATCTCTCCGTTCTTGCCCTCGTCGAGATCGGCCGCCGCGATCGTGTGGATCACAAAAGTTTCCTGATTCTCCGGAACGGCCAGCGTGTAACACGAGCCCGGCCTGAATTCGGGGCTGTTGTCGTTCTCGTCCATGACTAGAACCTCGAGCGTGCTGATGTCCAGCAGCTTGCTGGACCTCGCCAGGATCGGGACGGAGTAGCGGGAGGTCTCCTCGCGGTTCAGGGGTCCGCGCAGAGTCACCAGACCGCTGGTAGAAACGGCAAACTTGTCCGAGGCCACGCTGCTCGGAATGCTGAAGCTGACGTTACCTGCAAAATCGCACAAGCATTTTTATCAACTCTGTCTCTGTTTTTAATCAATTGAACGATTTTATTCAGTTTCGATCCTCTGTTTCTTGTGTGTTTGTAACCAACCGCATGAATCTTTTTGAGAGGCTAGAAGGATTAATTTGCTAAGTGACGTGTATCGTCGTTTCGAAAAAAAATGCAATTTGTCGGAATAGAAAAGAGAATGGTAAATGTCGTTTTTTAAACATTTTTTGTGTGTAATGAAAATTCAAAAAACCCGTTTTAGATTGAAGTAAGTTGTATACATGCCTGAAATTTCATCAAAATCAGTTAACGTTGCTCAGAGCTATAGATAAGCGCTTAAAGATCGCAGAATAAGGTCGGGAATCGCTAATTTCGGGAATTTCGCGATTTTCGACCTTATTCGACAAACGGGTTTTTTGAATTTTCATTACAAGCTCACAAAAAGAAGTTCGATATATATAATTAGTTGCCGTGATATAATAATAGTTGTTAATATAATTATAGTGGTATAGTCGTTTAAAAACATTTAATTTTCCACTATTTCTTAGCGTTGGGACAGTACTTTTTCGGATTTTCGAGCGCTAGTCCCCTTATTGCATCCGTGCCCTCAATTAGTTAACCTACCCCTTGAGACAACCAGCCCCGATCTCTCCTACTGACTTCGAAGAGGACCAAACGAAGAAAAACGCAAAGGACTCATGTGTATATCCTCGCGCACTGCTGCGATTCGTGGGCCACGGTCAGAGGGATGGAATTTGCCGATAGAAAGCGCCCCCATTTAGTTTCGGTGCGCGTGCAGCGCGAGGGGGTGAGAGGGTTAATGCATTCAATTCTCAAATTCCCGGGGACGGGGTACGAGGTTAGGCTGTCGCAGGATTTTTCAGCGGGCTTGGAACAAAGCGGCGCGTTCGCCAACGCACCCTCCCATCCCTCACCGGGCGGCTCTCGCGTGTATTCCGTGCTCGTAGACGAAGCTGCGGAACGGTAGTTAGGTACGGTGGCGACACGCACACGCTCGTGCCGCACGTACGCGCAAGGGTGCCGGTGTTGGTTGGAACCGGTGATTTGCCTATGCGTACCGCGGCAGGCTGGCGGCACGATGATATACGCGGCCATTGTTTCGCCCGCTCGTCCTCCTTCTCGTTCTCCCTTTTCCCTGCCGTGTGCTCCGTAGCGGTTCTGGAGCCCTAGCAGGGGACCCATCCCATCCCGTCCCGTCCAGTCCTGCGGGCTGTTGCACAGGGACGCGGGGCCCTTTGCCGGTTGGTTCCGCGGGGCGCGCTAATGCGCTCGTCTGATACACGGGCGCCGGTCTAGATAAGCGCAAAACGAGCGATATACCGTGTTGTCGGCCGTACAGAACGCTTTGCTACGAGACCGAGAACACCGGACTTTCTGCGCGCGCTTTTAGTAATCATCGTGTTCTTCGTGCTCGTCCCATCTGCTTTACGGCGCGCGGCTTGCTGCTCGCTGAGAATCGGTGCCCGGTTCTTGTTTCGGTAGCGAGCGCACAGAGCGACCCCCTTAACGAACTTTCTCAGCAACGATCGCGGCGTTGATAGATGCACGGAAGCGGCCATGAACAAACAGCTTTCGAATAATCTCGACGCAGCGGCCGGACGATTATCGTTATCGTGCGACCACTGAAAGCAGAGCCGAAGCATCTGTACCATGCGGCGACGAACGCATCCACGGCGATGGAATTTTCTGGTCCGCGGAATCCTTCGGTGAGCTTTTAGACCGGCACCGCGACGAGGAACACCCGTTCCGGAGGAGGAAGAGGAAGAAGAGAGAGGGACTGGAGGATGGAAGGGGACACGGGCAGAGGCCGCAGCAGGCTATTCCGCGCAAAGTTACACACGGACGGAACGCGCTCTCGACCCCGAGGGAGCCGGACCGCGAGTCATTTCGTTGAATTTACTATAATGCCCCGCACCGGCCGGATTCAAGGCAATTATTCGAGGTATTTTCATAGCAGGGCTTTCCTATTAGCCGGCCTGGGTAGCCGCCGCGGCCCGAACGTCGATTATACTCCCTTTCTCGCGGCGCGGTGCTGCGGTGGCGCGGCGTAGGTGGCGCACACCTCGGCGTTTCTGTGGCGTGCTATCCGCGCGGACGGTGCGCCGAAGCAACAGGCAGGGTCGAAAATCCGTGAGGGAGCACAAAGAAGAAGAAGGACGGGAAGGGGGGAATGGGAAGGCTGCGAGAGCTGGGACAAGATAGGAGACTGTAATTTCAGCTTCTCGTCCTATACAGCGCTAAATTGACAGCCCCTCCTGTTCCATGGCACTTTATGCGCCGACTCACCACCGAAACAATAACGACGCGAGCGGAGCACCTAAAAGGGTAGCCGCGCGGTAGCCCCATTTTTGGTCCTCTCCTACGTCCTTGTCGTCCTTCGTCGCTGTGTACGCAACGGCGCGTGTGTGGAGGAGATCGATAAGTTCCCGAGCGAGCCGAGTTCGGCTTTGTCCCTTTTGCATTATCCTTGCAAAGCGTTAACCGAATATACGCGGCTCTATCTGATCATCTCTGGCCAGCAGTGATATACGAGCATCGCCGGGTATTTATCAATAAACTGACCGGTTGTAAATCCAACGGGTTTATCTGGCGTACTTAGCGAGGATAAAATGGAATCGGGGAATCGCGGAATCGGCGATAACCCCTTCGGAGAGATCGGTGGGACTTACCCTGATCGGCGATGATAGGCCCCGCGACGTTTAGAACCGACGCGCCGACCTGGAGGTCCTCTGAAATCCTAGCCACTGGATTGGCCAGTAATAGCCGAGGAGGTCCATTGGTCTGTCCAGAAGCTAGCGTCAGAGTCAGCCGGAGAGTGGACTTTCGCGGCGGGGAACCGTGATCGTTGGCCGTAATCTCGAGCTCCGTGGACCTCACCATCGGCCTCTCGAGGCTCACTATCCCGGACTCGTACCCCACCGAGAATCTTGCCTCCTCGTTCGCCGATGTAATCACGTACGATACACGGCCATTGTCGCCCGCATCTTTATCCACCGCGACTACTCTCACCAGCGTTGATCCTGCAACGGTGCCAATTTACGATACAGCTTTATAATTACATGGCCGTTCTTAACCGAGCTCAAAGAATTTCTACCGCGCTTAGTAACGGTCTTGCGGAAAATCCTACGAAATCCTACGGGGAATACTCACCAGGCAGGAGGTCCGGCGTGACGGCCACTCGGCTGGATTCCGGGGCGACGAAAACCGGGTCGTTGTCGTTCTGATCGAGAACGATGATCCTGGCGGTGACGGTCGAGGCTAATTGCTCGCCGGGAGGGCCGCGATCGGACGCCTTCAAGATCAAAGTGTACTCGGCCCTCTCCTCTCTATCCAGTGGCCTGGCCAACGTGAGGGCCCCGGTCAGGGAGTCGACCGCGAAGCTGCCTCTCGACGGAAACTCGGCCACCAGCCCGTATCGTAGATCGCCGTTCGACCCGCTGTCCAGATCGCTGGCGGTCAGATTGTAGATGGTGGAGCCGATCACCGCCCTCTCGGACACGCGGACCGTTATTGGATCCTGCGGCCACCGCGGCGGATTGTCGTTCGCGTCCTCGATGACGATCTTAACCGAGACGGCGATGCTTTGAGGGTTCCCGATCGACGTGGTGTCCAGCGCGCGAATCTCCAGGTGGTATTCGCTCACGTTCTCGCGGTCCAGGGAATGGGCGACCACCAGCTGGCCGGAGCTTCGATCCACGTCGAACGCTGGGAACTCGCTGATGGGCGTCAGGGAATCCAAGGTGAAGGCCACGCGACCCGCGGGGCCCGCCCCTGACACCGAGCCCACCGCCTGCCCGATGCTCGCGTCCTCCCGCACCTGACCGCATCGCGTTAAATATTTCTAGTTAGCAGAGTTCTCATCCCATCCCGCGCACCGATCTTCTAGCTCGCGCGATCCAATAACCGCGCGCTTTCATTATCCGCCGTGACGGTCGTAAATCGCGGGAAAAATCGGGCGCGAATCGACGAGGCGAATGAAAGCTGCCCGGGGTGGCGAGGTCGATGGTACTCACGTTAAAGGTAAGACTGCTGCTGGTGAAGGTCGGCCGGTTATCCGCTAGCGCTAAAACCTCCACTCTTAGCGCGCGAACGCTGTGCCGGGGTGGTCGGCCCGCGTCGGTCGCCTTCACAGACACCCGGTATACGTTCCGCTCCTCGTGGTCGAGAACAGCCTTGGTTCTGATCATGCCGGTGATCGGGTCGATGGTGAACACGTTGTAACCGTCCGAGTCTCGGTCTGAGAATCAAGGTTACTCGTCAACGCAAAACAATCGACAGAAGGGCGAAATAGGGTAAGTGTGGGTATTACTACGGACTTTTAAGGTAGGATAACTTTAGAACCCTCGATACGGCGTTCAAACGAATGAAAGTTCCTCCTTCTTTTTTTAAATGAAAGGTGGCACCTTAATAATTCCATAAAAAATATGAGGGTGGGGTAATAAGCACAGGTAATTAAAAACACAGAGAAATAAAAATTAAAACTAAAATGTAGAGGACTGATTTACTGTTTTTCTAAAAAAATAACTCTTATTCTATCGAGCAATAACTCTACATTACATGTACCTATTACTGTTAATAACAAAAATATAAATTTTTGAAGTAGGTGTTCATGATCGCCATATCGGGAATCTACCAAAGTTTCGCCTTGACGAATTTCAAACTACGATATAAGAGTTAATAATAATTTTGCTGTACATATTTATTAACAATTATCTGTAATAGAGTTTAAAGTAGTTTTATCAAAAATCTTTAACAGATTATGTACTTTCCAACATTAAATATGATCTGTTTTAGAATATCCGCAGTAATACCCACACTTACCCTAGCGAAATAACCAAACAGGAAAATTACAAATCGATCCAACTGTAGAGTTACCTTTAAGAATGGTGTAGGTTACGGAGGCATTTTCGCCAAGGTCGGTGTCCAATGCCCGCACCCTGGCCACTTCCGTTCCCGGCGGTTGTTCCTCCCTGACGCTGACCACGTCGCCCTGAGGGTCCACGATTTCTGGCGAATTATCGTTCACGTCCAGCACCGTGACTTTCAGAGGCACCCTGGCTGCCCTCGACGGAGTTCCCTGATCGCGAGCTTCTAGCACCAGCTCGTGCACACCCTTGGTCTCTCGATCGAGAGGCTCCCTCGTGGTGATCTCACCTGGAAGTCACGAACCAAGAGAAAATGAGACTATTCGTTCTGATCGCGCGGCTTCCATCCCCGCACTCCGTGCGCCATCCGCGCTGTTAACGATCGATCCATTAGCGATTCCTCTCCGCTCCGTTTCGCGACTGACATCTTCTACCCAACGCGAGTAGACGGGGAGGAACGTTTATGACTCGCATCTATTTCAACTGCGCGAGATGATTACAGAGTATGATCGCTTCCTCGAGCGGAATTTATGCTTCGATCGGTATAAAGGAAACTGTCGGTAATCGATCGGGGGGCCATAAATAAGAGGACAAGTGTTATCGTAAATTCCGAGGCGTAAAAGTCCGTGGGTACGGACGAGCTGCTAGACCGAGCTTATCAATTTCCCAGGACTGGGACAGTTAATTGGATAATAGTCGTTGGCACGGTCGAAGAAACACCATTCGAACGCTCGAATTCCTCGGTCGCGCCTCGACACCGACTATCGTATTTCGTTCCCGTCCTCCTCTCGCATATTGTAATCGTGCCCGCTCGCTCGGGGATGTGTGCACGGTCGCGCGTGTAACGAGGCGCGCCGTAATTACGTATCTCGGAAAGTAGACGGCCCGCAAAAGTCGCGAGGGGTTGGAGCGAGGGAAGCTGGAGGAAAGGAAGAAGACGGGAGGGAGAGAAGAGGCAGATCGTAGCTGTCCCGCCGACCGGTCGCGGTCGAGCGCATTAATGGGTAATTAAGCAACCGCCTAGCCGGCCGGGGCAGAACTATTCCGAGATCTGGAGAAGGATCGGGATAATAATTCGTACGCAGGGTGGAAGGAGCGGCGTCGGCGTTCGGAGGGACACGCGGTGCAGCCGCGTGCCTCCACGAATTCTCGACGTACCTAGTCCACTCCGGCCGGCGTCCTCTTCGTCTACCAGCGGCGTGGCGAACCGAGGCCCGTCGACGTGGCCGTGCTCGTCGCACGAGAAGACAAACGATCGACGAGGGACATGCAAACGCGCCGGCATCGAGGGATACCATCGCGGAACAATAAGAAGTATATCGTAGGACGCGTGCTAATGCGTTTCTCGTGTTAACCGTGGGACCCTGCGACGGGCTCCCTCCGCCCCACCTCACTCTGGCCCGGCTCTCTTTCTGTTACCGCGTGTCTCCTCCAATATTTGGAAATCCATGCCCGCCCGAGCGTGCGTTAGGAAAGCTCGTCGCTCCTCGCCGCTACGATCAATAGAAGATTTCTCGGAAGCGAGATTGGCGAGACGTGCCGGCGAAGAGGCACAGCCAGCAACTGGCGTTTCGCGAAGGGGTGGCTTTTTCCACGTGTCTCCCTTTCCACGGCGAAACGAACGATTACCCGCGATCACCGCTTTCCCTCGAATTCCCTCTGCCGTCGAAAGATTAATATAGAAGTAGGTACTGGCACGGCAGGACCGCTGATACTTCCGGCAGCGCGACGGCCTTTATTTTCATTTTTCTCTGGCAAAAGGTTCGCGCCGGGATGACTGGAGAAGTCCCACCTCTGCAAACAGGCAGCCCGGCGAGACTCCTCGTGGATATGAGAGGAGGACCCGGCCTGGTCTTGAACCAGCATGTACACAAATACTCTCGTGTCGCATGCCAATCAAACCACGTGTATGCGCGTAGCATACGAGGGAAGGGGGAGAGGGAGAGGGAGAGAGAGAGAGAGAGAGAGAGAGAGAGAGCTATATCTCTCTGTCTGGAGAGCGTGCGTGGTGGATTTGCGGTGTGCGCTGAACCCGGGCCCTTTCTGGTGATTCGTTACACGCCGGCAAGGTGAAAGCACCACTCTTACGGGATTATACTTTGATATCCACGAAGCAGGGGAGATGTTACAAAAACGAAATAATCGCGCCACCGTCCGTATCCTCCGATATTGCGTCGTATGGTCCTCCAATTAAAGGCATTCGTATCAAAAATAAATTTACGCCCGCTCGCTCGTCTTTTTTTCCCGTCGGCCAGTCTCCCTCCGCGGCCGCTATAAATCTTGGGAGCGCGCGCCGTGCGCGTACAGGCGGGGCAGGGCGAGCGATAGAGCTTTGTCCGCTGGATGGAAGCCGATTTCATTAAGCGTTTCCGATGGCTTACGAAACGCGCGCCGCGCGAAGATCTATCGCGGCTCGGAGCGCTGCCACGGGGCTTGGGCAATCGCTCGAAACCGCTGTTTAACAATAGTACACCGCAGGCTCGAGGATCGCTGCCGAGTTGACGCAAGAGCAAGCGCGTAAATTAAGAGCGTCGACGGCCGAGAGCTATTTAGAAAATTAATCGCCCCTTTCTCCCGTTTCCTCTCGCGTTGCTCGCCGGCGACCGTTCGAATTCAATTCGAATCCATCATTTTTCCCCAGCGAGAGGCTAGCCGAGTACATTCCTCTTGCAGGATGCTACAAAGGAGCCCGAGCAGTAAATCTCTCCCAAGCCAGCGTGCCCGATAGCGCGGCTCGCCGCGCGTGTTAATTTCGTGGAGGATCAACCGAACTCCGCCAGAGTGGATTCGCTAATATTTTTCTGGACACCTCGAGGAACGGTGGGATCCCACGCGTTGCCTGCTCGAGAACGCGCCGGACAGCTTTCGTAAACACTCGAGCGTCGCGTCGCGTCGTTTCGACGAGGAAACACGTACTTACGTACACGTTGGCGGGCAGCCCGGTTGACGCCGGTTATGGCAAACAGAAGAAGAAATCTCGAGAAAAGGTGTAGGCTTCTTACCTGTATCGGGATCCACCGCGAAACTGCTGTTGGCCTGGACCACCGCGTACCTGAGCAGCGCGTTCTTCCCGAGATCAGGATCGGAGGCGCCCACGGAGCCGACCAGCGTGCCGGAGGGCAAGTTCTCCAGCAACTCGAACCCGTAGAAGTCCTTTTCGAAGCGTGGATCGTTGTCGTTGTCGTCCAGCACCGTCACCAGAACCGAGGCGCTGGCCGTGGCGGCGGGGGAGCCGTTGTCGGTCGCCAGAACCGTCAGGGCGTGACGGTCAAGGGTCTCGCGATCGAGAAGCTGCGCCAGATAGATCCAGCCGGTGTTGGGGCTGATACGAAAGGCCGTGGAACCTTGAAGACGGTAACTCAACCTCGCGTTATTGCCCGTATCAAGGTCCACCGCGGTCACCTGCAGTATCTGTTCGGCAGAGAATCAGACGGTTTTTAAGAGCTGCGACACGGCGGCAGAACGGAGACAGCGATTATCGCACGACACTCTTGGCCGAGGGGAAATCTGAATTTCTGCGACGCGAACGTTTCTCATTGAGGGGCAAAAAAAATAGGGAAAGAATCGGCGGCGCAGGGAGATAGGTGAAAAAGAGGGCGGCGGAGGCAGAGGAAGGGAGAGGGAGAGAGGGAGGGAGAGAGAGAGAGGCGGCAAGAGGAGACAAGACCAGTCGATCCGGTCGTTCCGTATTAATTAAACGCACCCAAAGACCGCGAACCCTAAACGCGCTCGAACCGGTCGATGTTTTCCAGCGCGGGAGGATCGTGAATTACGGTGGTCGAAGAAGAAGAAGGGGAAGCAGCAGAAGGAGAGGAGATGGAGGAGGAAGAAGAAGCGTAGGATCGAGGGTATGTAACTTTGTATCCCGTGCACGAAGCTGGCGCACGGGCAATGATGGATGGCGAAAGCAAGGTAGAGAAGGCGACGAGCGTGAAGGGAGGAAGAAGGAGGAGGATGGAAGCGATCGGTCGTCGTCTACGAGGGAAGAGGGACGACGAAAAGGTGGGGGGAGATCGCGGGCACCATTAGAAGGAGAACCTGACGTGGGAGCAGGCTGTAATGTGTCTAACTGTACGTTATTAGTTCGCGGCGGGTGAAGGGTTACGCTCACTGTAGCCAGCTTACTCTTGCTGGAGCTGCTACTTCCCCCCTCCAACCCCTCCCGATTCTTTCTCTCCTTGTCTCTCTCCGCTGCTGCCGTGGCTAAGATATTGTCCGGATACCACCGACAGCTCACAGATCTGTTTCGCCGATAGATAGCACCGATATATACGTGTACGTATACCGGCAGAAAGATGGAACGAGAGATCGAGTGGCGAAGGAAAGAAAGAAAGAAAGAAAGAAGGAGAGAGGAAGAGAGGAGGAAGGCGCAGGTCTCGTCGTCCCTCCGCTCTATCGTACCCTGGTGTATCCGTTGTATTAAAAATGTGACGTCATTTAACGGGCCTATCTCGCGGCAGCGATCTCCCGGCCATTCGTCATCGGTATCCTCGTATTCGGGATTGCGTCCACCGGTGGCTACCACCGCGAGAAATCGTTGTTCCTTGGTCGTCGCTCGCCCCATGCCTAGATACCGCTGCCGCAATGAAGAACGTGTTCCCCAGCGCAAACCAGCTAATGACTTTTTCCCAACCCGTTCCTCTAACCCTGCCCGCCCGCCTGCCCTCCTCTTTCCCTTTCGGCACCTCGGTGCCTGAAGAACGGCCTGCCGATTCGGAAGCGCCCAAGTGAGATCCTATCTCCCATCTATTGTCCGAATAATTCGTCACCGGTCTAACAATCTTCACGGAAGCAGCCCCGCTCGACACGAATCCCTACTTCCGCGCCAGGCGTCCGACGTCGCGTCGTAACGAACTGACGAAACTTTCCGAGAGGCCGCCGTAGTTCCCTTCAAAGTCAGCCGGCAATGGTCTTTAACCACGATAAATAACCTCTCGAGCAGGGTAGACCAGCGAGGCATGTTCGTAAAACGTGCAGCTGCGCGCCGCGTTTCTGTCGAGCCTATCAACGATTACCTATCAATCCCGAGCGTCCCGGCTCCATAGTGGCCCCCGATACGTGCACGCCGCGCGTATGTATATATCGCGTTACGGCGCGCCGCGCTCCTATATCAAACTATCAGTTATACTCTATCAATCCTTCCACCGAACTGGTCTGTCCGGTAAACCCGCAATCCGCATCGACTAATCTATCGCGCGCCGCGCCGTACAGCTAATTCGTTTCTGTTCTCCGCTGACAGGACGAACCCGATGAGTCAACGTCTTCTTCTTCCTCCACGTTGTTCCGCGCGTCTAATCGAACGGGAACGAAAAAGGGGATGCCGTAGAGAAGCAGCCGCGGCACCAGAGCAGCCATAGAAGTCGCGCGCGTGTTCGGTGGAGCAGGGAGCATAGGTTCATCGGTGGACGGGTAGCCTTCCTGGTTCTCCTGCGCCGCGCCGAATGAAATTACGCATCGCGAAGACGACTTTGAGGAACAAAAACGGTCGAAGGGAAGAGAATGCAGCGGAACACGCGAGAGGGAGAGGTAGGAAGAGCGGAGGAGAGGTTGTTAACTCCCGTTCCCCTCTGCCTCTTTTCAACCCAGAATTTCTCTCTCTCTCTCTCTCTCTCTCTCTCTCTCTCTCTCTCTCTCTCTCTCGCGGAGGCGACGCGACGCAGACGTTCCGCTCCTCCTCGCGCGCGTTTCCATGTACGTTGGCGCGCACCCTCGACAAACAAATGGCCGCGTGACGGGCGTGTAATGAAGATTTTTCTCACTTGGGAATCGAGCTTGGCGCCTTCGGGAACCTCCACGTGATACTCGTTCCTCTCGAACACTGGGGGGTTGTCATTCACGTCCTGCACCTCCACGCTCAGGCTGAGGTTCGCGGAGAGCCCGACCCCGTCCAGCGCTCTTATCAGCAGGCCGTGCCGCTGCTGGGTCTCGTAATCCAATCTTCTCGCTAAATAGAGCTCGCCGGAGCGAGCGTCTATGCCGAACAGATCGTTGCTGTTTTGACCGAGGACGTAGCGTATCGGGAGTGGCGGAGAGACGTCTGGATCCGTTGCGTGTGCAACGTAAAGGGCCGTGTGAAGGGGGTGCGATTCCGGCACCGAGATGCGCACGCTGGTGGTCGGGAACGTTGGCGTGTTGTCGTTCACGTCCTCCACGTTCAATTCCACCTGTAACGAGAACGCGCGAGACGGTAATGTGGAATCTGGCCGTTGCAGCAGCCCTCCCGTTTTCGTCTAATTAATCTCGAGGAAGCTCACCTGGCAATAACCCACTGACACCCCATTACGCGCCTCCACGCTCACAATGTACTTGTCCCGGATCTCCCGGTCCAACGGAAGGCGGACTCGAATCGTTCCCGTGTTGGGGTCCATAGTTAGATCCGGTTCTTCCTTCACCAAATAAAATCTGGTCGGCCGTTCACCTGCGAACACAGTTATTATCGTTATTAAACGGCTACAAAGTGGCTTTTTCTTGTGCTTTTCTTTTAAAGTAATGGTCGTTTTACGAACGACCGTCGGAAGCTTGAATCTTTGATGGAGAGGAGAAAAGGGGGCCCTGTGCGATGGGCGATGCAAACCTCGTATTAATTTTTTTTTTTTTTCCCCCCTCGACCTTTGCCGAACGAACAGTTCATTCGTTGGTTCGGTTAAAGGGAACGGAGAGAAATAAAAGAAAAACATGGGAAACGAAGGGGGAAGGCTGAAAGCGCAAAAATGACGAAGAAGTATTCGGATACTATATAAGCAGGCTGCTCGTTAATTATAACTTCGCGCTTGTTCTCACGTGTACATTTTGCTCCTTTCCCACCGCGGCGTGCAAAATTGCACGAAAGTTTTCGTAATCGCCGCCGGCCCGCGATTCCCCGCCACGAACCGCTATGATCGATTGATTGAATCGAAGGCGCACGATATCGCTAAGCGCTGCCGCGCCGCGCCACGCCGCGCCGTTCCGCGAAACGCATCGCGCGCGTACGGTGCATGCATCATCCTTTAATGCTCCTACCAATTACCAAGCAGCCGCACACCTCTCGGAATCCAAGCCAACTCTCCTCTTTTCACTAATTTCCAGAAGAGCAGAGACGGACGGACGAGCAGACGGACAGTCGAGTGACGAATGACCGATGGCTGCTGGTGGGTAGAAGAAAGCGAACGCTCTTTAATGCCGTTCTAGACCGATTTCTTCGAGTGAATGGGAAATCGTCGACGAGAACCGACTGGCTCCGGCGGTTGAAATCAATTAATAGGCAAATCGAGCGATCATTACCGCTGGCAGATGCAATTGCATGATGGACGATTGCACGGCAGAGCAGGGCATGTTGGGTGCATAACGAGTGCCGTTCCCCGTCCGCCCACGCCCGACACGCCAACAACCGTAGGGATGCTCCGCCGCCGCGGAACCACGCGGAATCCCACGTGGTATTGTTCTTGCCCGAGTCAGACTTCTAGATCCTATTGAACGTCCCGGAGAACCGTTAACGCTTTGTGTCGCGGTTACCTCGCGGTTATCCTCGTGACATTTACCCGAGGCCGACTGATCGATCCTTTGTTGCGTCTCTATCGTTAAGAGGCCGATTTTTCGTCCGTCTTTTGTGCGCCACGCCGTCTATATTACAGGCTAGACGCGGCAGTGGAAAAACGCCACGAGTCGTTAATATGAGTCTGATTCGGCACGGTAAGTCTTAGGGCTTGCCGGTCTCTCCACTGGCACGCCCGTCGATAATTGCTCCGTTCGGTCGGTGGTACTTGCATCCAAAACGGGAGATCGCTCGCGCTTATAAACTGTACACGGGGCTACGGTGCCTCCATGGATGCGTTTCGACAAACGCCTCGAGAGATCTACCGCGTAGCGAGCGTGCTCTCCCATGGAATCGATCGAGTTCTTTTCCCCGGCCACCGTAGGAAAAACCTGGCAGTCTCGGATGCGAAGTGGCACCGCCTCCGTGGCTTCGCGTGCAAGGTGGCCGCGACCGCTTCCATTTCCACGAGGTCTGGTGACGTCGCATCCGTCGCCGATCGTCATCGCTGACATCGAACAGCATCGATCGTTCAGGCTGCGTTCAGTTCGTCTAGAAGACACTCGCTGGTCGCGTACGTGGATGGCGTAACTTACGAACCCGCTATTTATACCCCGTCCACCTTCCGTCCATTAACCCTCATCCGTCTCTAGTGTCAATTTTTTTATTCTTATTCTATTTTTATTGATAAACGGGTATAAGTCCCCGTGCATTATTGTATGCGGTCATTTACTAGGTTTCTACACTTTTACATTTTACAATCGTTTTTTTCTTTTAAATTACGACAAGAATAAGTAATTATTTTTATAGAAATTTCAAGAGAAATAAATTTTAATGCAATTTCAACAGTTGTTTTCTTGTTATACATAAACATATTCAAGTATTAATCTCAAAGGTCCATAAATTCAACAATGCTGTCAACTGGTTGGTTTACCCTGTCTTATACCTACCACTGCGTCAATTTGCCACCGAGACAGATTCAGGTCGTGAAATGAGGAACGCGCGAGGGTTAATACGTACACCTATACACAGAGCGTGACGGCGGACATTGATGCCTTCGAAAATTTGGCGTCTATAGGGAAATCTCCGAATAGTTAGAAATCAGCCGGTGCCACGGACACGTTACTCTTATAATCGCTCCAGTCCTGGCCTTCTGTGCGTCGGGGTACAGCTACCATGGACCGATATCGATCTGGAGAACAGACAAGCTACAAGCGCGCGCGCACACACGCGCGGCCGAAACTTATGCTTACCCCGCGCTCGATAGCCGTGTTATTAAAATTGTTGCAAACTCGTCCGCGAGCATGTAAATGTACGCGGGCAGCGTACGTGCAGGCCGTGGTTCGGAGAACACCGACGGACGGCTGGCGAGCTTGCAGATGTAAGCAGGTTTGTACGAAATTGTGTATCGTAAAGTGTAATTGTAAAATAGCGCAGGGATGAGATGGCCGGAGTGCGGTTGGGTTGCCGCTGCGACGAGTCCAGGGAGCCGGACACTCCGCGTATCCAGGTCCTAGTGGTGGTAGCAGACGGAGAGAGAGAGAGAGAGAGAGACGTGCACGCACATCGACACGCTGTACCTACACCCATCGGCATTCGGTACCCGTGTTATTAAACGTCCGCGTGATCTTTTTCCATCGAGTCTCGGCCGCGAGAGGAGGGTCCACCGATCCTGTACTACTCTCTCCCGTATATAATTACGATTTACTTCGCATCCCAATACGGCAAAATCGAGTCCGCGTGTCCGAGCAGATCTCCGGGACGCGTTCTCCGACTGGCAACCGGGAACAAGATTGCCCGGTCCACTCGAATATAATCGTCGCGGTGTTTTAAACGGCAATATAAACAAACGCGAACGTTCCCTCCGCGCCCATCTAGATATTCATCGATAATCGTGAAATTGCGATCGGCCGGAGGACCGAGCGAAAGCGCTGGAGGAGCGACGGTACGACCGCGATGGGAAATAAACCGGTAAAAGGTTTTATCGGGATTTTACGCGTTCCAGAAGTTACGGCTGTCGAGCCGTAGCCGGTGTCAAAAGCGAAACGTACCCTCGTCGCCCTTTTCGCCCGTTCATCGAGGGAATAAATTGCGATTGGTTGGACGCGATGTGCGCGGTGGACACAGCCGGTGAACGGGTTTTTCACCCGCGGTGCCGACTCGAGCGGGCTTCGTCACCCCGGTTACACAGGCGTCCCTCCGGGGTGCCCACGTGGGTGTAACGAAGACAAATCGCTCGCGTATTTGATTAATTCGCGGAGATCCCCGATCCAGCCGGGCCCCTCCAACTACTCCTGGCCCACGTCTCCTCCGCGCCACCACCTCCTCCTCCTCCCGTTTTCCCTGCCTCTGCCTTTCCGTCCTCTTTCCGCTCCTCTTCGGGCGTTCGTCTCTGCGCTCCGTGGATCGAATCGAGAGCGAGTTTTTGCTTAGCCCGGGAACCCGAGACCAGCCAACAAACCCGTAACGTACTCATTACTGATTCTCGCCCTTTCGCGAGCCATTCCCCTTGACCAGTCCTCGATGCCAGGGAATCGAGCCGGACCATCGCGTTCTCGCGAAATTCGCCCCGTCGAACAGCCGATCGAAGGATGTCGCTTCGAAGGCTCGGGAACTCTGAACAGGCACGATAACGCGCCAGCAAAGGATCTTAATAGAAACGGGGAATCGTGTTCCACGGCCCGATCGCATTGCATTCGTTCCACGGATGGGCAACTCGCCTAAGTAGGCGAGGAGGTATCGCGTCAAAGATGCGTATCCGATCGGTTCGCGGGATTTTTAATCGCCGCTACACAGATCCCGCCTCGGATTCCCTCTAATCTCTCAATCTGCGGAGCCATAAAGTTCCATTAGCATTGCAAATTTAATCGTCGCCTGAATCGCTAAAACATTTCGTTCCAACGGCGCCGCGGGATATTACGATAAATATTGCCTGCTCGAAAAGTGTCTCCTTTAATTGGCGACGCGCGGTGGGCGGGATCGTCGGGGCCACTGGTACAGTGGAACGGAACGGTTACAGGAGTAGTTTCACGTTTCGCGTTGTATCCGTCTGCTTTGTGAGAGCGCCGAGGCAGTTGGTGCTGTTGAATCGCGGCTGACGGGGCAAAATTTGCCGCCTTAGCGGTTGCGAATCTAAGTAGTGGTATCTCGCTGTTGAAATCCACCGTCGAGATACAGTTGGTCCCGGAGGTTCCAGTCAATGGCCCGTTACGATCGTCGTGCCTGTTTCTTGCGTGCGTGCGCGTGTGCGTACTCGCGCGTACACGTGCCCGATACGCCGAGGATGTACCCCCGCAATAGCTCGCACTCGTGCAACACCTCGTAGCACAACGTGGCCTCCAGCTTGCCGCCAATTCCAGCCGGCAGAAACTCGTCGAGAGCTGCCCGATTCAGAATAATCCAACGTTCACCACGGTTCCCTCTCTTATTTACAATCTATCCGCGTCTTCTTCTGGACCAGCAGTTCCGTTTATCCCCTATCCTCCTCTTTTCTATCGGTTCACCTCCGTTCCCGGGCTCGCCGCGGCCGGGGCCCCATGGCATCCTCGCCTCTTCCCCTTGGTCTACCGCGAGGCAAGCTAACCCCCTCGACGCCGCGCCACACCGCGCCGTGTTCCTCGCGACGCGACGCGACGTCGTGCCAGCCCTTTTTATCCTCTCCTCTCTCTCTCTCTCTCTCTTTTTCCCCTTTGCTCCATCCTCCTACCTCGGTTCCTCCGTTCCTGGCTGCGTTCCCTCTCAATCGCACAAATGGAATTCATTTCTAGTTCCTTGACTCCCGTTCCCGTGCTCCTTTTCTTGTCTCCCTCGTGCTTCGTGCTCCCTCGTGCTCCCACTCTCAGCCCGCTTGCTATGTTCTTGCGCGACGATAGTTGGTCCTGCTTCCGCTCGGCTCGTTCTCACGTGCCAGACCAGTCGCTCCTCCGTTCGGCTCTCCTCTCGCCACGAGGGCGAACGCTTTCAGCGGGTAGTCGCGGTGCCGCACAGTGGTCCGAATAGGGGTAGTAGGGGACATTCGGACGAAAAATGAACTTTCGCCTATCGAAATCTAATGAATATACTACTTCCTAAATGTCCATCAATCTCGAAACTGAAGATATTATTCAAATTTAATAAAAATTGTAATTAGGACGAACGATTAAAGTTGGACATTTTAAAGATAGCATTTTTCAGCAGAAGAAACTGCTTCCTTCTTAGAGATACCCTGACGACTCTGTTAAATATCTTCTCTCAATTCTGTTTTTAGAATGAAGAGCATTCTTTTGCGTTAACAATTAACATCGTCAACAAGAAATTACTGTTCATAATGTATTCAAAATGTAATGCTCAATGAAATAAAGAAAATTGTCAAAGTTCTTTACATCTTTCAAGTCCCACCGAGTCCCACGTTCTAACCAATTGGAATATTTTCAGCACACCCTTCTCTACGACTCTTCGAATTATTACTGTTTAAAACTGTCAGACTTACGTCATTTTACGTATATACGTTCGTATCCGTCGTATTATTATTGTATTACAAAGGGTTTTTACAAATATTTATGTATACTGGATTCTAGTCCGTCGAATAAATTAATAATAAATGAATAATAATGTTGAACTAAATTTCGTCAGAATTTCTCATAGTACTATTTGACTTTTCCTTATAACTTGGAAACGGAAAGTTTCCCCACCATGCGATTTAAATCACTTAAAGAGCATTAAAGAAACTGCTACATAAACAGTTTTCAAATTTTTTTATAACAAATAAGTTGAAAAAATTGAAAAATACATCATTAGAAAGGCTAAAAATCTTTTATAGCTGAAAAAGTTATACACGAATGTCCCCCTACTTCCCCTATTCGGACCACTGTGTGTCGTCGCACCACCGTGGATCCACATTTCCTCGATAGATAGCTTTCCGCGGGCGATGCGCCACCCTTGTATAAAACGAGTCAACGATATGTGCCGCCGCGTCTCGGCAAAAACTTTCTAATTGATATCGAGCGGTCGCCAATCGACTCGCGTATTCCCTCGTCCGCAGAAGAAGCCATCGGGCGAACGTTAAGCCGCGTTAATAAACGGCGACGTCATGGCACGAGGCCGAGGGTCCATTCGCCCTTTCGCTCGATCATCGCGTGCAGAATAGTACTCGAGCGAGCTAAAAGAAGACTGAAACTCCCGGCAGCTCGGCGTGGCCTCTGGTACAAGTTACCTGGCTCTTGCTCTCTATTCCCTATCGCCGGCTAATTTTCCACCGACCTGCGCGTGTACACGCGCGCGGCACGAAGCAGCACCGGAGCCAAGAATTTTTACTCGATGCATAATAGTTTTATTGAAATCCGCTTCGAACCTTTTCCCTGTACCCCCCAGATTGCGAGACCGATTGCGTGGATGTCGCTAAAAATACCCTGCACACTATTTATACGCGTGCATCCCGCGACTCCGGAGCCGGGGCAAAAACTGCCCGAGCACCGAGCAAAACGCGAGGCAAGAAGCTCTCGTTTGGTTAATTAGAAGCGGGCAATTACACGGAGGAATGCTGCGCGGCCTTGTCTCGCCGTTTATAATCCGATCGCGGCCGATTACGCGCTTTTCGACGGCGCGGCGCTCGGGTAGAAAATTACAAGGGCGCGAGCACGCTGCGTGGGAGCTGTAACGCGCCGGGCCGATATTCGTCCGTCTAAGCATCGCGTTTAATTGCTCCGGCAACGTCGGGGCAGAGAAGAAGGGAAGGAAGAAACGAGGATCGGCGGCAGGAAGGTAGGAAAAAAAACCGGTGTACCGAGTTTCACAAGGAGAAACATTCCGGGTTAAGAAAACTCGCGATAAATTACAGACTGACGATTCGATCACGCCGTATAAGGACGCACGAGTTCTCTTGCCTACGCTGCTGCCGCAACGCTGTATACCTCACAGAGAGTTTCTCTTATTTTGCTAATTAGCTCGTAACGGGCCATCCCACTCGAGGTCGGTCGGTGGCTGGCTCGTTGATCGCCTCTCCTCAGGGGCGGCACCGACGCCGTGGTAGCCACCAGCCGCCAGCCGCGTAAACGCCCGTTTACGTGCGACGAAGAAAGCTCGTAATCGCCTCCGGTGAATATGTACTTTGTCACCTTGTCTGTTCTTTTCTTCGGCCACCGAAACGGCCGGTCGGGCCGGCCCATTCTCCACCGAATTACGAGCTATTCCGCTCTAAATAGGAGGATCGCCGTCGAGCCGTTGACGGTCTACCTCGTCTACCCGCTTCGCGATTCCCAACACGGCGGACCGCGATCGATTTCGGGAATGCCTCCAGCCCGCTCGGCCGCCAATAAAAGACCGACCGTTTGCATAAATTCGTGGATTTTTAATTGGACCGGGTTGCCGCGGTTATAGCGCACGATCGAGATAGCTGCGATCGGACTTGACGCCGAGCGAAACGAATCGAAGCCCGGTCGTTCGTTAATTAGGGAACAGTGCCCGATCAAATTGGGCAACTACGAAATAGAGAGAAAACATCCGCCACGATTTTAATCGGCCTCCCTTCGCCCGGTCGATCGTTCTCGACGCGTCAGCCCGCTCGATCCGTAGCTCCATCATCGCCCTTTAACGACGCGATTCCAGCACGAGCATCGAGAGACTGCTTCCCCGCCCCCGCCAATACGTGTCTCGAATTCCGGGCCCCGCAGAGGGCGACCCTTAAAGCAGATTTACGAAAATCATCGGCGAAACTACACGACCGCCTCCGACGAGAGGGACGTGCCTCCGCGAGCCGACGACACCACTTGCAGCGTAACGAAAAACGACCTCGTAATTAAATAATGATGATTAGCCGCGGGTCGTGGTAGCGTCCAGCGACGCGACGAATGCGATGAAGAAGCGATACCGTGGTAAAGGTATGCTGTCGTTGACGGGGGTCTCGCTTGTCCCTCTTTTCCTCTTTGGCCGTCATTCGCTGGTTCCGTCTCTTTGCGCCCCGAGCTTCAACGCGCTACTCTTTAGACTTTAACGCGTCGACGCGTAACACCCTCCCTTTCGCCCTCGGTTCTCGAATTTCGGTACTGCCGCGGAGGAAAGATCGATTTTGAATCGAGGGGAACGGCTCTGGGATCGGCAGAAATACGGAGGTCTTATACAAATTGCAGCGGGGCGATAGGTTCTCGCGACAGCGCTCGGCTCCGACCCCTTTCGGCCTATACCCGCGCGCGGCAAGTACGAGCGGAACGAACGTGTAGCCGGCGCACAATAGCGCAAGAAATGCAAGCATCCAGGCCGGTAAACAAACGAATAGAGCTTCGTACATGCGTAAAACGTCCCGCTGCACAGATGCCGCTAAATGGTCTGGTATGACCGGCGACGGCTGTACAGAAGGAGGGGAAGAAGAAGGAGGTTTAGAAGCGGAGGGCGGCAAGAACGACAAGACAATGGACGGCGACAATAAGGTTGCGCAGCTCGCGGCCGAGCGGAAATAAAATGATGCTGGACCTTGGCTACCGTTGTCTAGCACCGCGACTCTTGCCATTCCCATCTCCAAATACCTACGCTCCGGGTACACTTGATAGGTAAAGTAGAGTGGGTAAAAGTTACGAATTTTAGTGTTTGAGTTATGGTACTTGGCTGTACTAATTGTCAGTCAACTGTCAATCGAGGTAGAGTCAGCAGTGTGGAATTGTTAACCTATACTTCGTTTTATTATCGTACAATGCCGGTAAGTACCGAATGCACTAGTTTCGAAGTGATATTCTTATTTTTAGGAATCAATATTATCCCTATAAATTGATCTGCAAATACCTACCTTATGTAACATATCGTTTGAAACAGCTGAAGTTCTTATTTTCATAAGTACCCAGAGTACGTTTAAAAATCAGCTTGAAAAATCTGAATGCGAACGTGCAAAAGAAATAATTAGAAAAGCAAAGAAAAGAAATACAAAAAGTAACGTCTACTTCTGAAAAAATTTGAAAGAAACAAAACAAATCGGTTCCAAAAAGAGAACAGCCCAACTATCAATGTCTACGAGAAAAATAATTAGTCCTGCGTGTGAAGAAGAATACACTGATTCTCCAAAAGACTGATGGCTGCGCAAACTGCGAAGGTGTGTGTAATGTTATGCGCGATTACTGTTACCTTGATTAAAAAAAAATTAATTGTAAACTATTAGACGTTTTGCTATATTACCACAACTATTCTATGTAGGAAAATAAAACACTTTTGTGGAAATTATTTCTTACACAATGATATGCGCTAGTCAGTGTAATACCAACGATTTTAGGGAAGTCTAAACTGCGCACTCTTGCCCCACTCTACTCTACACCTGTGCTGTGATCGAGTATCGCTAGGAAAACTCCGGCTAAAGCAAAGGAAAGACCGTGGCCGTGTACGCGATTGAACGACAAAGTGTAGAGTTTCGCCGCATAGCGAAGCGTCGAGACGTTTCTCACCTCCGTTGGCCACCTTTCCACCCAGCCGCCCGCCCCTTCGACAATCTCATCTAGGATTACCCCGCAGTAATTCCCCTCCCTTGAAATTCCAAGGCAGGCTGAAGGCGAAGCGGAGAGAAAGGGGATCGAATCGGCCGAGGATCGTAGAACGAGCGAGAAAAAGATACATGGCGGAGCGTGTGCATGTACGGAGAGCGCACGGAGGACCCTCGGCTCTCTAGACTCTACGCTCTAGACTCTAGACTCTAAAGTCTAGACCGTGAGATGGTAAACGGCGATAACGAGGCGCGAGATAAGAGTCTAGAAGAAGGCGCATCATCGACCCAGCGCGGAGAGAAAGGGGGGTCGTTCTATCGCGGGCCCCGTACGCTCTCATCACGCCTCGTAGCGCAGCCCTATCTGTGTATCTATATGTTCACAAGCACGCACACTCGCGGCCGCTGCTACCACCAGCGAGCCAGCGAACCCGTCCGCACGAAACCACGGCCCGGCGATTTCAGTCCGCGTGGATTGAAAGCGGGATTGCCCGTGTCTGGTCACAACCTTGCACATACTACTTGAACGGAGGAGACGTGCTTTTCCTGCCAGTAACTCGTCCCCCAGGGCCCCGGAGCTTGTTCCATTGGCGTTTTATCCCCGGAAGCATGTCCTCGGGATGGGAACTGGCGATCCCATGGTACCCGAGCCGGCGCACCAGCGCTGAGACTACGCAAAAGTCTCGACTGGCAGCGTTTCCCGAGCGCCAAAGTCCCAGTCGGCAATCGAGTTTGGACAGAAGGATTTCCTCCGACTGTTGGCGTGCGCGTCTCACCTCGGGCAAGATCCGCGGCTCGCCATTTGACATTTCTCGCGGTACATACATCTTACGACAGTTACGCGTCTCGGAGGAGCTATTGGGAAAAAGCGACGTTCCGCGTGCATCAATCTAGTATGTGCCTAGAATCCGAGAGGCAGAGGTCGTCGAGCCTTAAGCGGCGACGAACAATCAGTCCGCCACACCTGCGGGTTATTAAACCGTCCTGGCGAAGCTGTTTTATGAACTGTGGAAATTTCCGCGCCGACCGAGTCAAGTGGCTGCGATATTTCACGCGCCAACAAGCTCGGCTGAACTTTCTCGTGTATTCGTTGGAACGAATCGAACCGTACCTAGGTATCTATCGTTGCCAGTCTCTTCGCGAACGGATGCGAAGCCGAAACTCGCTGACCGGGCGACGTTTCTCTTATCTACCCGGCCAGGCGTTTTCTTTCTGAATAAGAGAGCAGGCAGATGGGGACACGAAATTCCAGGAACAGAATTACGCAAATCAGACTGCGAGCATTCGTCCCGCCGTGGCAGCGAGCCCTCGCTCGCTATCTTTAACCGCGGATCTCGCAGCTCGGTTTAGGTCGGCTCGCTCGCTCCTCTCGGGATGCAAAGCCAGGCTACGATGGAACCCCGAACAGACGGTGCCCGCGCAAAATTTGCAAGTCCGGCGAAAGCACGATGCGCGCACAAGAGACCGCACGCTCTGCCGAGCAGGCCGGGAGGGGAGGGGGGAGGGGGGAAGGGAAGATCCGAAGATCGGGGAGAAAAAGGAAGATGAGGACCCCGGAGAGGGAAAGGCGGAGGAAGGGGAGAGCAGGCGAATCGACCGCGTCACGACGTCGAATACTTCATCTTTCGGTAAGAAACAATTCTACTTTTTGCGTCATCCTCGTTTCAAACGACACGGATCTTCCTCTTTCTTTATCTACTATGTCTCGTGTTTTATCGCACACTTTCTTCGGCCCGTTCCCGTCGCGGCGCCGACACGATGTTCTCCTTTTAATTCGGCCATCGCATCGGTAGAATTGGTCGAAACGCGGACGATCCTTCCCCGGGGGGGGAACTGAATTTTATCCGCGGTCGTAACAACCAGATCGGCCCTCGAATTATATCTCCGTGTATCTTTATAGAGACTCTGGAACGACGCCACTACTCGTTGATCTTTATATAGTATCGTCGTTAAATTCGTTAAAGACTAACGATGTGTCGGCGGGATAAGATTAGCCGCGGTCGCCTCGGTCGTTTTCGAAAACTCGAAATCGCTTTCTCAAGGCCGAGGGGGCCGCGCGAGGCCGTTATCTGCCCCGATAGCGATACTCTTGCTCGATCTACAAATTATGCTTCAACCTTTCCCCGGGGCTATCGAGAAGTACATAATTACTATACTCGCTCACGGTGATCGACTAGAAAACTGGGAACGAACCGATGGATAGACACGTCCGTCGTTATCTTCGGGACAACTCTTTCAAGCGGAGCGGTAAAGAGACGCCGATACATAGGTACATAGGCACGGCGGTGGAGGTATAAGTCTCATAACCGAGGTCTGTGAAGATAGCACCCCCGAATTCGAATTTTTGGATAAAAACGTGACGGCATTTGTTTGTCCACGTTTGTCCAACAAAAACTTTCGTTTGTCCACCCTTCAAAAAAACGTTGTGAACAAAAAAAAGTTTTTACCATGGGTACAAGTGCCATGGTTGGTACTTGCGACCACTGACAGGGCCAGTGGTATCGCACTTTACAGAGCGGTGCGACGCCGGACCGGTCAAATTTATTATTGCTTTCGTCAGTTTCTTGATCGTACGCTCCGGAAACTGACGAAGGAAATAATAAATTTATTACACCCAATTGAGTCGATTCCGAAAGGTGGCCAAACGAAATCTTTGGGTGGACATACGTGGACAAACGAATGCCGTCGAGTTTTTCCAAAAATTCGAATTTGGAGATGACAAGGTCTTCACAGACCTTCATAACCGGCATCGAAGATCGCGCTACTCGATTACACAGCCCCGGATTGCAGAAAGTCGAGGCACCTAGCCGACAGAAATGGAGCAGAGAGCAAGAGAAGATTCGTTTTCGGCTTCCCTTGGACGTCGTACGTCTCGTCCGGCCCGCTGTTCGCCCGGTACCTTCGAAAAGGAGGGCAGAAGAGGGAAAGACGTGCTGCTGGGAGCCCTCAAAGCGAGCAGAGCGGTGATATTTAAAGCGTATGCAAAGAGTGCAGCTCCGCAGCCAGCAGCTCTCCCGCAGGAGAGAAGCAGAAGAGAGCCCGAGAGAGCAGGGGAGAACAGGAGAGAACAGGAGAGAGAGAGAGAGAGAGGGGCAAAAAGTCGTGGACAATGGCGGCTTGCGTTCGGCTGCCCGGAATCCGACTCGCGACGATTTATGTGACCTCGACGACGACGACGACGACGACGACGACGGCCCACCTCCTCATCCCTTTCTTCCTTCGTCTCTTTCTCGTCCCGTTGTCTCGTCTCCCGGGCTCCAACCCTCTCGTTCTATCCCGCGTCCACCGGCCGCCACTCGAGGCGCATTCTCCCGACAAGAATCCCAGGGTACGAAAAGCACGAAACGCCTGATCGAGAGCCGGAGGAATCCGCGGCGTAATTCGATCTCGTTACAAGCACCCTTCGATCGACCGATTAAATTAGAGGCAGTAGTATACGCGGGTCGAGGATGCCGGGGGCATCCAGGATACCTTATCAGCGGGGTTACGTAAGCACGTCGAAGTGAAATCCCAGGTTCCCTGTCTTCGCTATTCACCCGGACGAGGAAGAAGCTGTACGGTGAAAACTTGGATGGATCACCGCTTTCTACGAATAATCAGTTCGTCGATCTCTCGGCTCGCGACGAGGGGGCCTGAATCCCGATGCACGGCTCCTCTCATTTCCATTCCCGATCGGCGTTAGGCCTCGCGTCTCGGCCACGATCGTGGAACGACACCTCCAGTGTATAGGTGAACGGGCGCGATCGAAAAGCGGAGAAAACTTGGGAGCGGCCCCGTCGTTCCGCGGATAAGATAAGACCGGTCTCGTCTCTAGTCGACGCGATGATCACGATCCGGCCGATGATTCCCTTTGCCAGGTACCATAAACTCGGCCGTAAAATGAAGCGCGTTCCTCACTTTGTCGCCAGGTTTTATGGAAGGATCGTACGGTCGTCCGTCCACGGACCGGACCGTTCGCATCCCCAATAAGGAGGTTTCGTCTACGTTGCTTTTAACGGCCTTTGCTTTTTCGACGATCATGCGCCCGCCTAACGACCGCGCTCTTCCTTCGTATTTCCACCGGGAACGCCGCGGCTTTATCGGAACAGGTGCTCGTAAAGCGGCGGTAACGTCTTCCGGCGCTGGTTTTCGTCGGCGATCTGATAGCGCGATTCGATGTTCCGCAATAAATACGAAATTAATGAACTCGCCGTTAGTGCCCGCGAACGCGAGACACGGCCGGGCCGGGCAATAATTATGCAAATGCGCGGCTAGGGCGAAATTTTAGAAAGCCAGCCGCTCTCCTGGTCCCAGACGAATCTCTGTGTGTAGATGCATTGTTGGACAGGCGTCGCGTCCTCCGTGTCGTAATGGGCGTCGTAAGATATTGGAGGGCGCGAGCTCTTTCACCAAATGAATCGCACCTGTGCCGACGATCGCCGCCGCGTCCGTCGGCTCGTCTGACTTTAATCTGATAATCTGATTGGCTGCCGTGTGTCAAATATTGTGGGCCCGACTGCCAGGCCCCGATCTTCCGTGCCAACAGGTTCTCGTCTGGACGCGTGGCCGATCGGGAGCCGCGCTCCGAAATCGCTGTGTCGATCGGATCTATAGGTACAGGAAGCGTTATGACTGTACAGGCTCTTGCCCCTTCGGGGGCAACTAATTACTCCCCGCGACGTAGGGAAGGGTGGGGCTAAAATGACGACGGATAAAAAGTCCCGAATTCAAAATCTCCATTCGTAAAACAGTCGATTGATTATTGCAGGATAATTATGTTGATGGCGAAGGTAACGGGGAGGACCTTAGCCTGTATTTTCATTCTTTATTCTCATAACATATGAGATGTCAAATCCTACTGGTACGATTTTGGAAACATGATCGATTTATTTATTAATATCAATTTAAACTTTATAATGAATGTAATATGTACTTAAAATGACTGTAAAATATTCTACGTTAAATCCGCTTTTAGAAAAATACAAAAATACAGGACAGAATTGCATTGTTTGATTATTTTCAACTAAAATAAACTGGTAAAAAGTTATATCAAACGTACCTGATTTTTTAAAATGTTTATAGCACGCACAAAATAGGGTATAAGCTTAAAAGGTTTTGTTTCTATTTCTTATTTCGCATTTATTTGATATTTTTATTGTCAGATGTCGTTTAGATTCATTAATTACTGAGAAATTGATGAGGTACGATTTAGGTGACCAGTACGATATTGGCAACTCTCCCTTACTTAGGGGCTTTCTACCTCAAGCAATGGACTTTTTGCTCCATGCCCGTTTGAATTGACGCACATTTCGTGATATAACTCAACAAAAAATAACAGTATCAACCAGCAACTTTGTAAAAGTAAAGCCTAATAGTTGTAGTTTATACAAAATAACACCGTGTATCTCTTAGATTGTTATTAATAAATTTTACGTAGGTTTATACGAAAAACGGAGCTTCCAGAGTCACCCTACCCTACACGCGCAAAGCAAGATCGGAGGATCGCGCGTCGCGTTAACGTAATTTCACGAAATCCCCGAGTTCAGCCACATGCTCGCTTCGGTAATTACGATTTACCTGCGATCGCGATCTTACGGAATTCCCGCGACGCGTTCGCCAGCGTGTGACGGACGCTCGAAGGAGGGAGACGTCTCGCGACGACCGATCATCTGCCGTGCCTCGGACGGGGTCGGGATACTTTTTAACCCCAGATAGCGTGGCCTACGTCTGTCTCGGGCCTCTTCTCGTTTCACGTGTTTGCGATCGTATGCGAAGGAACGCAGAGAGGAGAAAGAGATCCGTCGGTGGAGCGTCGAGGTGGAACGGAGAGAGAATGATCGGGAGCGAAGGAGAGAGGCGGCGGGACGTCGCTGAACGGAGGAGGAACACACTCGAGGTTCGCGCATTGATATGCAACAGGCTGCATATGCGGGCCATGGCGGCCGAACAATACGACCACCGGTAAGGCACCACCGTGTAAACTATCCACCATTCTCGGGCCTATAACGTAGCGAACCGTGCCGGTCGATACGCCACGAGACACTTTACACGGTGCATCGGGTATATGGCGCGGTGAGCGCAGGTCGTGACGCGCCGTATCTTGCATCGGATGTACCACCAGTGTGGAAACACGGATACGTACCTCTCCCGCCTTTACTCTTCCCCTCGCGCACCCAACCCTCGCTGAAGACCGAGACCGCGTTCGCGTCCACGTCCTCGTCCGCGCCAACCTACCCACCCACCCGTTCCGCGACCTTACCCTCCTTCGAGCCTACTCCTCCTCGCCTCTTCCGTCTTCTCCTCGCGTCCCCCGCCGCTTCACCAATTCTATTCCCTCGGCTAGCTCGACCACCACCTGTTTCGCCCAAGCCCACCACTCGCCAGTTCCGTAGCTATGTTTTTCCTACCAAAACCATCCGCCACGTCCCCCTAAGGGCTCCTATCGCAGGACGATCCTCGCTCTCCCACGACAAGATAACGGTCGCGCCTCGAAGCCTGAATCCAAACGACTCGGTAACGTCTGACCGAACGTTGCGGGCTCGCGCACTGTCGAAACGGATACCGCGTTCCTCGGAGGCATCGCGCACAATAGACTCCCTCGTATGATTTACATGCCGTCGCGTCGCGTCGGTTCCCCCGTCGAAGGGAAGACGAAGAAAGCGGGATACAGGATACTCGGCCCGGGCTCTGCCTCCTCTTATGCGATCCTTCGCGGACCCTGGCCTCTACGTACTTGCACGTACCCACCAACACGTGGGCGTTCGCTACGTCGCCGCCGTTTTCTCGTGACGCGACTATGCTAACGCGGTAACGCGGTAACGCCGCGCGTGGAATACGTTTTCGATCCGCTCGCCCGGCTACCGACCGGCGCGACGATCCTACTCCTCGCTCTCCAAGCTTCACCGATCGATCCTGGCATGCAGGAAGCCTCCGCACGCAACCCTCCGTTGGAGATCGAGATGGAAAAGCAGCGGGAGCAAGCACGCGGGACAATAGGGAATTCTGTAAAGTATCGTAAGTATCGTACCTGTCGATGAGGATGATGCAGCTGCGTCTTTCACGCCGCCGACGATACTGTTCTGAGGAACAGTCTCCTTCACCGTGATCACGTATCGTGGTTTCTCGCAACTGGCGACTCTGTGCCCATGTGACGAGGTGGTGATCCGAACCTCGGCGTCGACGGTGCTCTTCAGGCCAGCCGCGTCTGTTGCCGTTACGTTCAGCTGATGCAACGGTGAGCTGGACAGCAAGCTGGGCCTGGCCACTTGCAGCTCGCCGGTGTTCCGATCGATGTGAAAAACGCCGGCTTCGTTGCCGTTCGTTATTCGGTAGGCGACTTGGCCGAATAGTCCCGCGTCCAAGTCCGTGGCTACCAGCCTCAGGATCGGTCCCTGTATCGGGCTGTCGCTCTTCAGAGTGACGTTGTACTTTCGCGGCTCGAACACTGGACGGTTATCGTTCACGTCCGTCACTTGGACCCTGACGATGGCCACGGTGCTCAGCCCTCCTGCAACGAGACGATTAATCGGTTAGGTTACGCGGCTCACTGAAAGTTGGGAGGCACTGTACGTGTATTATAGAAGTTGACGCGCGTTTCGCGTGGGGGCCAGAGGCGCGAACCCGAGCGATTATGTTTATTTCATTCCCGGGCGAAATCCTCTTATCGAGCCAAATAATGTCGGGGTATTAGCCGGCGTAGAGAACGAATCTACGGGGACTCTCGGAGCCGGTCGACATAAATCACCAGCGCCCGGTACCGTTGCCTTTTTTCGAAGCCAATCAGCCCCTTGCCTCCTTTCGACGTCTCTCTCCCTCTACCTCTCCCCCCCCCCCCTCCCACAGAAACTTCATACCTCCCGTTTTTCTCTTACACTTTCTGCCTTTCGCAGCCTCCTTCCCTGGCGCATTATTTCGAGGAGCGTGCGCGGCCGAGCGGGACTTCTTACCCCCGGTGCAGGGTAATGCGCTCGCCGTAATATTTCAAGCGGGAGGAATTTTTGTACGGTGTGGCCGAGAGGGCCGGGCGTTCTCCCACTGTCCCGTCGACTACTTGGCCGCTCTTCTTTTCTGCTCGTGCTGCTTTCCGAGCAATTATACGGGCGGATCGATCGATCAATACTCACGGGCCAGGCCGCGATCGCCTCGTTGTTCGTCGAAACGGATGAAAAAACGAACGGAGAAAAAGTGGCGCGCGGGGCTGATAATTCGTTTGGCCGCGTTGAAGTATCGCCTCCCTCCGCGCGAGAGTGATATACGGTCTGACGGAAAGTAATAACGCTCCCCCGATCGCTATCCGTAAATCACGTTATTCGTCGGGGCCTAATTCCTTTTCCTTTCGTCGAAGCGACGGTCACCGAGGGATTAATTAATCGACGTCGCGCGAAACAGCGCGGCGTGAACGGGGCGAGAATGCGCGGGAACAGGCCGCGAATGGGGCGCGGACGCGATAACGCGCGGCTCCTGGTTGCCCGGCCTGATTTAGGCGACGCCCCGGCGCAAGTGTTAATATTAAAGACAGTATGTAAAACGGGTAATCCGATGTTTAAACGGTTTACACCCGTAACTCATAGTAATATATGGACTCGGCCGCGCGGAGCTCGGAGCGCGACGAGATTTATAGGTACGAGTGTCATTGGAGTCATGCGTCAAGGGCCAGTCCCCCCCTCCTGTTCGCCGCTCTCTCGGCTCTCCACTCTCCGCTTCCTCCCTTCCCTTCCTTTCGCAGGGAGGACCGAAAAGAACGACGAAGCCCTCGGCCATCTCTCCGCGCCGCCGCGTTGGCCGTGGCCGTGGCATCTTCTGTACGACTCGGAGGTATCGAAATGCCGATCTTCGGGCCCCTGCGATACTCGGCCACGCGAATTCCCTCGAAGAAATGCACCCCTAATTTCTCTATCGACCGACTCCTTTTCTCTCCGCGCCTCCACCTCCTCCTCCTCCTCCTCCTGGCTCGCTGGCTCTCTTCCTCCTTCCGTCTGGTCCCCACGAAACGACCCTCCGACATTCCTCGCGCATCTGGCACACGGAGATCGATCAAATTAACGATCGAATAAAACCGAATATCCGAGAAGTGGATATCGCCGGTGTGTCGGAGGAGGATGCCGCTTCCTGGACATAGGTCAACGACACTGCAACGCGTATTCCGATAGCCCCGTGTCCGGCAGACCGACCCTTTTAATTTCACGCGCTCGATCGCCGGGATGAGTCCTTTTCGAGGTTCCTGCGGCGGAGGATACCGAGCCCGCGAAAGATTTATGCGGCCGGTGGTCGCAGTGGTGCTCAACGAAGGCGCCTCGAATCGACAGCCTGCCGTATTGCGCTACCGACGACGACAGCAAACATCTCGAGCGCGTTATCTAACGTTCCCCGAGCTGAACACGCTGAATGGGACCGTGGTTGTTCTTTTTTCTTTTTTTAAATCCTCCTCGGTGACAAGCCGGAGGTTACCCGAGCGCGCGTAGGGGTCCGAAAGGAGCGCTAAAGCAGAAAAACGCACGGGGACAATGATCGTCGGTGGGAGTTAAGTCGCAGAGATTTATGACACCGGTGTCAATAAAGTCACCAGTCGCCAGTGTCGTCCCGGCTTTCAGGAAGTTGCCGCAACTCCGACCGCGCCTTTCTTTGCATTTCTGTCCGTTGATCGTAGGACGTGCATCAAGATGCGCGGGACCGCTTCGCATGTACGCCACGTAATGCGCAATTTCCAGAAAGAAGATAGCATCGAGCCCGGGCTCCGTTTCGTCAAGATCCGTGACAGTCGGGACCGAAATCTCCGCAGATGCTATCCAGTTGTTCGTCGCATTGTTCGGAGGAGAACGAGCGCGTCCCGGCTCATCTTGAAAGTTCTCAGCCCCCGCCCTCCCCGCGGCGAAGAGTTTTGGCAAAATTACGCCGCTCGAGTTCCATCTGGCTGCAGCATACGTTTTAAATATCCTCGAGGAGCCGGCGTCCGATCGCTGTTGCATCCGAGCGAAGTAACCAGCCGAAGGGAGCCTATCCACCCAGGCGAGCGTATCGTCTAGCCATTCGCGGATCTCTGGCTCGATTCAAAGAGGGCCACTCGTAGGTAATAATTATCGGCGTGGCTCTGCCGTTATCCGACACCATTAACGTGCTCTATCGCGGCGCGTTTAGGTTATCGTTCCTCTCGCCGGCAGATCCTTATCGTCGAATGCGTTCTCCACCTAGGCTCCACCGCCTCTAACAGCCAGGATGAGAGTGTCTGCATCTCGTTTCCCAAGCAATCAGATACAGCGCACAGTGTAACGAGTATATAGGGGAAAAAATTAATTTTCCATTAAGATATAGTTATTTACACGCAATTGATATGTTACTTATATTTATACCCCCCCCAAAAAATAATTTTTTAAATTAAATAAGTAAAAAGAACTACTTATAGTCAAAAAATGAAAGAACCGATATGTTTCGTTTCTTTTTAATTCTCTCTAGAATTTAGAAGATGCGACAAAAAAAAAGTAATAATTTGAGCCACTGGTACGTATCCATATCTTTAAATACAAGAGTTTTTAATTAATAAAACAAAAAAAGATATATTTTGCTTATTTTTAAAAAAGAGAAAGAAAAGAACTTATAAATACAACAAAAATGCAGTGGGTTAATATTTCCTATGTGTAGTCTGTGGCAACTTGTGTTTGGTTGTTCGATTTTAAATGTAATTACTGACCTTAAATCCGTTATTTATTTCACTAAGTTATGATGTTCTTATATCGGAGGACTGTTCACTATCAATTCCATGAAATGAAATACCAAATTTCAAAAGTGAAATTTTTGCTTTTCGAACACGTGCCGTGACACCGTGCAGCGAGGGCATGGGTAAATCGTCGATGGTTCCAGCCCGGTGCGCGCAGGTCTCGCCAAGCCATTTCATTTCCACGATATCCTCGGCGAGCGTGGACAACTTTTTGCGGGACGGTGTCGGTTTTTAGGAGAATAGTTATCGCGACTAGGCGCCTTGGGCGGTGCACGTTGATTCCTGCGCCTGGTAATCGCGTATCTTGAGAACCGGCACGGCCAGGCGCGTTAACTCTGGCGCTGCGTCGTCTCCGTAGTCGTCAGCAGGTGGTATAAATCACAGGAGGGAAGCTGTGGGCTCGCGTGGTGCGGTGCGCGCCTCGCTGTTGGTCCGCGCGCGCTCCTCTCCCGTCATATCGGAGCGGTGCTATTGTGCCGATGGTGTCGGCGAGGCTGGTAGCACACCGAACAATCGTATCGATAACGAGCGACAATTATGGACCGGAGTTGTGCTGTTTGCAAAACGGCAGGCAGCCAACAATAGAGCCTCCCCTTTGCTCGCGCTCTTTCATCCTTCCCTCCTTTCATTTCCGCACGGTCTATCATTCTTCTCTCCTCCGCTGCCTCTCCTTCGCCTTCTAATTCTCCTATTAATTCCACGCTCCTCCGTTAACCGGGCTACCTCGTCCCACGCCCGCCACCTTCGTCTATTTATTTAAGCGCCGTCCGATCAGATCGATAACGAAGCTGCTACCTGCTGCAGGGTCAACGCAGGACGGATCATTGGACCTCAGTCATTGTCCTGTGGCGTTAAGGGTAACCAGGATGGAGGCCGTTGAAAATGGGCGCAGCGTACACCGGCGACATAAATCATACACCCCATTACAGGGCTACTAGATCTTGGCACGGCGATAGCTAGCCTCTCCCCCCCGTCGCTCCACCACCCCGGCTCCCGTGGCCGTCCCCCGGTTTCTTTTTCTTACCCGTGCCACCTCTCCGGCGTGTGTGTCGCCGCGCCGTGGCTTCTTCTTCGTCCTCGTTTCTGCGTCCCCGCCTCTCCGCCGCGAGATAAGACCGAGGAAAAGCATTGTTCGCGCGGCCGTTTCTTTACGGCCTCCTATTTTGGTCACGGAAGATTCGTTACGGCACGCCGAAGCTAATCGACCGACATATCGGGCGAGAATTACGAGATATCTCGCCGAGGGTTCGAGGAACCTGCCGCGGGCTACCTTTCCCGCGGGATATCGAGTCATGCCGTGGACCTACGTACCCCTATCGGTGGCGATCACAGGAATCTCGAGATAGGGGGCGGCTTCTCTGTCCAACGGTGTCCGGACGCAGATATCCCCCGTGTCGCTGCGCACCGTCAGCTGCTCGTTCTCCAGCCGTCCAGCAGCCAGCGTGTAATTCACCATCGCGTTCACGCCGCAATCCGGGTCGGTCGCCTGCACCTGAAACGGTCGGGATTATCAAATTAATTGCGCGCCGTTAGGTAATTGCAGGGTGTCGCGGGGCCAGTTGAATAAACAGGGACGTGTCAGCGGACCGGAGGGTATCGATTAACAACCGGGGAGATTCACGAGTCGGCGGGGCTGGCGCGAAAGCACGGGCGCCGTTCTAGAGTCCGAGGGCCGCCGAGTACCGCAGCGATTTGTTTAATTTCGTCCGGCCTTCCTGAAACGGGATACCCGACGCGTCGTCAGGAAGGTGGTCCATTCGCAATGGCGGGCCCGGTGACTAATTTCCGAGCGGGCGGCGTGTCCCGCTCGGCTCCTCTCCCCTGAAAAGGATTCGGAGACGTTATAACGACGGACGTGGAGGCGGTGATGGACGCCTCCAGTGCTCCCAGTACTGGTTATTTATGCGACCACGTATCGCCACCTCCCATCCTCGATGGATTACAAGTTGCAGCCTTTCCTGGCGTCGCTCACGAAAATGCGCGGGCATATCTCCTGGCTGGCCTCGGCGCAGCCGGCGTAACGCTTCCTGGGAAGCAACTGCCCGATCGACTCTTTCCACTGCGCCGAACCGCGCTGGCCTGTCTGACCACAGAACGGACTAAACTACTGGCCGCGCGCGGCCGACTGCGACCGCCTCGTGAACGTTAAATCGCCTCGTCCAACGGATATTACGCTCGTATAATTTATAAAAAAAAAGAATGAAATTTGATTTACAGTATTGACATACTGTATAAGAAGACTTGATTGTTTTTGATTTCAGACACGACATGCAACTGTTTTCAGGCCCACCGTTTAGCCGCCTAAAATCGAGAGACTTCCGGACACGTATCCATAACTTTCGAAAAACAATAATTTTTTAAATGAAACTTTCTTTTAAAGTAGTTTATAATACTATGTGAAGATAGTTAAGAAACGGGAAATCTGCATGAAACCGTTGATTTGTAAAAAGATCCACAAAATGTGCACATTTTCCGAGGGTTCAAACGTTTATACCCCACTAAGTTCTTCATCAGGGTCTGCTACACGGCTCGCGTTTCGTCCGCTTCAAAGGGCGACCTTAAACGTCGTCGGGTGAAACGTAAAGCAGAAGTTTTTAATTCCCGTGGCGGCGCGGTATCGGAAGTACCGCGTGTCCGATAGATTACGATCGATCGACGGAAGGGTAATTGGCGCCGCAATCGGTCGGACGCGGGTTAACGCGCTACGCGAGTAACAGAGAGAATTGTGGAAACGCAGGGAGGGGCGGAAGGGGAGAACTCGTAAATTTACCAGCGCGGGACGTAATTTGCGGGATAGGAGTCGTGTTGTGTGCCAATCGTCGGGAACTCGAGGCAGAAGAAATCGAGACGCGAGCCAGCCACGGACGGTAATGAACCCTTTAACGCAGCGAGAGCTGGCTTAATGACAGTTTAAAGTTTCTTCTCGCGTTCGAGGTATCGCGTCGGGCATCTAGCCGTGATCCGTACGCTCACCGGAGAAATCATTCCGCCCATGTTCAGCGTGGATCCACGAGATCCGATTCCGATTGCGCCTCCAAGATCGATTACTTCGCCGCCTCGTCGCTACCAATAATTGTTTCGCAATTGGGTCGCGAAGGTTTCGTGAGTTCTCTTTAAGAGAGGCTTCCGAGAACGCATCCACCAACTCGGGTACAGCCAGATACAGCGCGAGAAGGAGAGAGAGAGAGAGAGAGAGAGAGAGAGAGAGAGAGAGAGAGAGAGAGAGAGAGAGAGAGAAGTGAGCTTCCATCGCGAAACACGAAGAGAAATAAAAGGAAGGAACGGAGGCTCGGAGCCACAGGAAGAGAGACAGTGGATAATAAAGCAGGAGTCCGCGAAGAATGATTTACAGGCAGCTGGTCGAATAACTTTCCCGCCAACACTGTTACCACCTTGAGAAGCCGTTGCGTGGTATCCGCGGCTCTCTGGGCCCCCTAGCCTCTCTGTGAACAACACGAGGACGAGGGACGGGTTAAAGACTGGAAAGAAAAGACCAACGGGCCAGTGCGGAAGGAAGAAATTCTTTCTACTCCCGTTTCCCCCTCTTCTCTACGGTGAATCGGAATAACCTGTCATTATTCCAGCGTTACCGGTTAATCTCCGGCTCGCGTAATCTATTCCGAAGACGTCCAGTCGCGGCTCACGGGGACGATGTTATCGGGCACGTTTCAACTTCGCTGAATTATTAAACATGACGCGTGATACGGTTCTCGCGCGCGGGTATCCTGTTACGAACACGCTGTTCACAATTTTCCCCGGCCTAATCCAATAACTCATGACCGCGCGCGACGATAGTTTCACTTTCCATCGACAGATTAATTCCTATTCGTTTACTTTATGTCGCGTTTAGTTCGGCGAGCGTCGCGCGCCCCACGTCACCGCTGTCCACGCATCTGCATAATTCTCCAATTTAGATTTGCATTTCTAAATTGCATTCTCGCGCGCCCTATCTCCCGTCAGCCATCGAGTAATCGTGTCGCCGCGGAACCGTCCCTTTGTTAACGCGACCGTCCTCTCCGGCGACCGTTCCGACAATTATCGCCCCGTCCGGAATCGTACGAGGCTCGCGGCCCGATTCCGCCAGCACTTTATTCGCGTTTTCCGTTGATACACCGCGACTCTCGGAACAGAGGCACGGCGCAGGGACTGCAGAAGGGAGTGAACGTACGCGCTCCTCCCTTGCCGGCAGGTTCGCGAGAGCTGTATTAAATCGCGAGCAGTTTTACCTGTTATTCCGCTGCACGGCGAATATATACCACGCGATGCATTGTTCCAGCTGGTTTTGTTTGCGCGCCGACCTTGCGGGGAATATCGATTTCAATCGGGGTGTATACGGAATACAATCCCGCGGTGGGTTTCCTTCGAAAAGGCCGAGCAACGTGCACGGCTCTGGTTGAATACCGGCCAGCTCCGACCGAATACCTCGCGCCCTTTCCGGAGAATCGAGCGCTCTGGCGTTTTCAAAAACGTCCGCGCGCACAAAGGCGCTGGACAAACGGAAGGGGCGGGATTCTATCGAATTTCCAATGAGTTTCCCCTTGCCGATTTGCACGCAGAAAAATCCGACCCGCCCTTTTATGTATCTGGTCTCGGACTTGTTAACGCCCGGCGCACAGTGTGCGATTTTGGATAAAAATCGCTCGACAGTGCAAATCTTGACCGATTTCAATAAATTTCTTTTTAAAATACTCGTAAAGCACTCGGTAATAACGGAGCGCTGCAGTAAAACCTGTATCAGTTGGTCTATTGTATAAAAAACATTATTTAGCATAACATACAAACGTAGGTAAACTTTAGAAATTAAGCATATTAAAAATTAATTTTTTGTAAATTTATTATTTAGCTGTGAAATAAAAAATTTTCTTCAAATTTACAAAATTTATGTTTTAAATAAACTATAAGTATAGCTGATTTAAATCTTATATTTTTAAATGATATTTCAATTTTATTAGTTTTGATTTAATACAAACAACTTATTATAAAATTATTTACCACAAAAAAATTCTATTCTAATTACAATTACTTAACAAAAAATAATTATATATTAGAAACAAAATCATAACTAATAAAATTGAAATATCATTTAAAAATATAAGATTTACATCAGCTATACTTACAGTTTATTTAAAACGTAAATTTTGTAAATTTGAAGCAAATTTATTATTCTATAGCTAATGACAAATTTACAAAAAATTAATTTATAATATCTTTAATCTCTAACGTTTAAGTTCGTATGTTATGTTAAGCTAAATAATGTTTCTTATAGATTATACCAACTCATACAGGTTTTATTGCAGCGCTCCGTTATTGCCGAGTCCTTTACGAGTATTTAAAAAAAAAATTCTTGAAATCGGTCAAGATTCGCGCTGCCGAGCGATTTTTGTTCAAAATCGCACGCTGTGCGGCGTCGTGGCGGCGGTTTACGCGCGTTTCGTTTCCTCTCGAGTTCGTCGCGCGACAGAGGCGTGCCATCGCATCGCATCGCGAGGACGCGCGACGCGGTCAAAGCTGAGAGAGCCCGCCTGTTACAGGTACAAATTGTCCGACCGCTAAAGTTATCGCCGTAAATCGCAGATGACTCGGCGAACCGCATCTGGTATGTTGAGTTTTATTTATACCGCGCCGGCGATGACGATACACCTCGGCGCCGGCCGCGCCGACCGTCTAAGAGTCTAAGAAGCAATAGATGGCCCCGGGATTCACCATTCCTCTTCGACGAGACGCGGTGCTACGCGTGGCTGCAATAGCCCGCGCTGTTCACCAACGAAAATATCAGCGGAGGAGGAGCGAGGAGAGAGGAAGAACGATTTCGGAGGAGCCTTGGAAAAAGTATGGATGGACCCTCGCGTGTACGGTGCAATTACTCTAGGAAGATACGAAGACTCGCTCGTACAGATACAGATTCATAGTTCTTCAATGGCCGAGGAGGCCCTATTACGAGGCTATAATCGATCTCCTGCGTAATTGCTAGACCGGTTTGCAGGGCCCGCGATCCCGGCGCTGCGGTTCAATATAGATCGCTTTGAGTTTCCTTTGTGCTGCACGGGCTATCTAATAGCGTCCGCTTTGTTTCTTCGTCGGAGGGGTTTTACAGTTCAATCGCGGGCTCGCATTCGCCCGGCCTCCGTGGACAAACGGCGGAAGAGGCTGGGACTGTGGTTCGCGTCGAGCCGTCGCGCGATACGAGCGCGCGGCAAAAACTCGCGGCTTGATTAATGCGAGCGATTCAACGAGTTAATAGCGCCGCCTTTCAGTATTTTCCTTCATAAGGAAAAAATATTCCTTAATATTGTATGAAATTCCCGCGCATTAAGCTGGCCGAAAGGCCACGCATTCCCTGGGGTCAACGATGCCGCGCGCCAGCCGTGTCTACACACCGCGCGGCGATCGTTGCCACGCCGCCACACAACCATATTTCATACGATTATCCCTCGGATCGTTGGGTCACTAAATCACTCCTCCCAAAGGCGAGTAGTATCTTCCTTTGAGCGGTCGCGTAATCCTCCCCGGCGATCCATAAAAAACCGAAGCGAACTGGAGCGATCGTACCTAACGTACGCGCGACCCGAACGTCGCGGTCCCTGCGAAACGGTAAAGAAGCTGGCGCACCGTGCCATTTATCTCGCGTCTTATCAGCGGGACACTAATATCACCCTCGAGCCCTTCCCCCCCACCAATTAACGCGGATCCTGCCCACGGGATTACTCGTCCCGCAGTTATTAGCCGTTGCGCCAGCGAAATTCCTCATTGACACCGCGACACCTGGCCGCGGGTTACCGGTGCCCATCGGAAACCGGAGGATCGCGACTTCTTGCGAGCCAGCTTTCGAGATAATGCTCCGGGGCCCTCCTATCGCCGAGTGTCGCCCGGCCTTTCTCGTCCTTGCGCCCCACCACCCACCCCCCAGGACACGGGCGAGCGGTATCCAAGGGTTTTTCTCCGTATCTCGGGTTAGCCACCTAACCCCCCGTCGTCCCGGTACTTTCCGTAGCTCGTGCGTGCGACCACGCGGGCCGCCGGTTTTTGCCGTCTCCAGCTCGACAGATAGAGCTGTTGGTCGAGTAAGCCGAGAAGCCATCCTCGGTATTCCCGGCTCGCCGACTCGCTGATGGACTGACAGTCGTCCACCGGTGCCACGAGTATTCCCCGCGATCCTTTCACTCTTCCTTCCAAACCGCGCTGGCGTTCTTCTCGATATCGGGGCGCCGGAAAGCCGCCCTCCCGTCCTCCCCGCGAGCGCCCTCCCTCTCGCTCCTCTCCCGCGGGGGAGGAGAAGGCGAAGTAGCCGAATTCGAAAGATCGCCGCAAAGAAGAGGCTCGTGCTCGGGACGGCTAAGAAATCGTGAATAGTAGATGCAGCTGGACCGTTGCTGGCCGGTCCCGATTCCAGGAAACACTCGTTCGCCGCTCGTTACGTACACAGTTTTTATCTGTTGTAGGCGCATTTAAAATTCTTGTCATTTGCACATAAGAGCGCCTAATTGCGCGACCACGCGATGCCAAGGTGCCGCGCGCACGCGAGCCACCCGGCTATCTACGAGAAGCAGAGAGAAAGGGATAAAGGGAGAGAGAAAGAGAGAGAGAGAGAGAGATTGAGAGAGAAAGATCGAGGACGAACCGGAAGTTTCGTGGGTGGACGGCGGCTATACGCGCCACGACCCTTTGTCACGCGAATTGACATGCAGGAACGATGCCCGGGTAGCCGTCACGTGAGTCACCGCGGGTGTGCGACCGCACAATTAGCTGGATGCGTATTCCGTTTGCATAAATAAATATGCGCGTGTTTGCCGGCCCCCTCCCTCAGCACACTGTGCACTCTGTGCACTCTCTGCGCCTCTCGCGGGCTCCCGTCGCCTTTCTCGTTTCTCTCGCTGCCCCACCGTCTCGCTTCGACCTCCTCGTCTCCTCGCTCAGCCTCTCGCTCCCCCTCGGGAGCGCGTATGCGTGCATGTGCCCGCAACGTAGGCCGCAAATAGACGGTGAAAAATCGCGAAGGGCGAAAGTAAGGAGGAAACGAACCGCGGGGGGAAAAACGAGGACGGCGAGAACGAGGAGAAGGAAGAAGCGAAGCGGTAAAGTTCTCGTTCTGCACCTCCAAATAGAGGCTCCGGCTCGGCAGACTAATTGAAGTTGAGATTTTTAGCCGCGCGCACAATAACCATTTGCCAGGGTTGCGTGCATGCCTTGGAATTCGCGGTTTTATGTGTTCGCCGCTCCGTTTAACCGAACCGAGCACCGATAATAGAGCGCTTAGAATCTCGCGGTAATTGCATCGCGGCGAGCTTAGGAACGGTTATTACGAAAGAAATGAAATGGCAATGGGCGGGATGCCCGGCAAGTTGTTGAATTCCTCGTTGGCGATGCTCGCGTTACGGAATACATACACAGAGACGCGAATGCTGCGGAGGAAGAGTGAGAAGGAGAAGGGAGGGCGGATTCATGTAAATTGACCGGCGAGTGAGTGGCCGCGGACCCTGCCGCGGAATCGGCCTAAAACGTCCGGCGGCAAGAAAATAATCGAAGCTCGGTGGTGTCCGACGGGTACATCGGAGCTCGTCGTCGCGGCGCAGTTACAGCCGGTATACACGACGTACGGTACTAAATGTCGTGAGCAGTACCGAGGCCGGTACGACGCACGCTTTACATACGAGCTCGCGAGAGTGCCGCGGCAAAAGTGACCGCGAAGGGAAGCCAGAGGAAAGGGGAAATCCGCACAATGCTACCAACCCGACGAACTCTATAGAGCTGTCACTCAGTGTTGCCTGGAGGGTCGGTTGCGAGCAGCCACGACTCGTCCTGCGTCCTCTCTCTCTCACTCTCTCTCTCTCTCTCTCTCTGTGCTTTTCCTTTCGCCCACCCCCTTTCTCAGCCTCCTTCTTCCTCCTCGCGTCTTCCTGGATTCTGCCACGCGAAGAAGTACAACGGTTTCATCGACGTTGATTTTCTATGGGGGTTGGATAAGGAATATCGAAATGTCACGGATATCACTGGGCTTGTACGCGCTGTCGATGATCGCGCGGCGACGCTCGCCCTGTCTGCCGATCAACGGCGCGGCATCGCGCGAGCCCGTCGCGTTTCGCGGATTCAATCGTCGCGCCGATCCAAAAGAGGCGAGATATCCCCGGGTACGGGTGGAGGACGCGACGGGACGCGACGGGACGCGACAGGGCGCGACACGAGGCGTCCGCTCTTCCTTGGAACGAGCTGCGCGGGACCTCCTCTTAACCTTTGCTCTCGGGGTGCGTGTTTTTGCCGCGGAGCAGAGAGCCAACAGGCGAGCCGAGCGGGGGCCCCCGGCGCGGCGGGTCGGTGGCCGGTAATTGCGATGAGATATGGCGGCCACTTCTCATTAAAATAGTTTAATATATATTTGTCAAGCTATCACCGCGACGTATGCCCCGCCATTCGTTATCGCCTCTCCTCCCCTCGCACCGCGTAGCGAAGCCACGGCAAAGGGTCGGCCGGGGGATCGGGGGATTATTTTTCGCAAATTCGGCATTCGGCTAATAGCGGCCGTTTGTCTCGTTGTCACCGGCTGGGATCGTTCACAGAAATTCAGATACAAACGCGTACACGAAGCGACCCGCCGCGCCGTGCCAAGCCGCCCCGCGAGGAACCACCTCATCCTCCGACCGTACGCGAACACGCGCAAAACTGCTCGAGAGGAGCCGAGCGAAAAACGAACCCCGAGAGACCGTTTAATGACCGTTGGCTTCGCCGACTACCGAATCGATTAAACTGTCAATAGATACAGCCGTAGCACGAACGGACATATTAGGTAGGCCCACAGTCCTCGGAATAGGGGTAGTAGGGGACATTTGGCCGAAAAATGAAACAGAAAATATTATAAAAATTTAATAAAAATTGTAATTGGAATGAACACTTAAAGTTGGATATTATAAAGATAGTATTTTTCAACGGAAAAAAGTGCTTCCTTCTTAGAGATGCCCCGACGACCCTGTTTAATATTTCCTCTCCGATTCTTTTTGCTAGAATGAAGAACACTCTTTTGCATGAAGAATCAACACCGTTAACTAAAAATTACTGTTCATGATGTATTAAAAAAGTAATGCTCAATGAAATAAAGAAAATTGTCGAAGTTCTTTACATCTTTCAAGTCCCACCGAGTCCCACGTTCTAACCAATTGGAATATTTTCAGCACACCCTCCTCTACGACTCTTCGAATTATTACTGTTTAAAACTGTCAGCGTTACGTCATTTTACGTATATACGTTCGTATCCATCGTATTATTATTGTATCACAAAGGGTTTTGCCAACTATTTATGTATATACGAAGCTCTAGTCCGTTGAATAAATGAATAAAAAGATAATAATAATATTTAACTAAACTGTAGATTTCGTCACAATTTCTAATCCTACTATGTGACTTTTCCTTATAACTCGAAAACGAAAAGTTTCCCCAACATACGATTTAAATCACTTAAAGAGCATTAAATAAACTACTAAACAAACAATATCCAAATTGTTTTTATAACAATTAAGTTGACAAAATTGAAAAAAAAGAAACATTAAATAAACACACAACATATTCAATTATAAATCATTAGAAAGAGATAATTTTTTCCTGTCTCTTGGTGCAAATTTCATTCCGATGTCTTTTCTAGTTTAAAAGTTATACACGAATGTCACGAACTACCCCTATCCCGACCACTGTGCGGCCGGACGAAGCTCGGATTTCTCGGCATAGCTCGAATCCCTGCGTTACTGTTCACTACTCGCAGCTTCCTCCTCTTGTTTCTCCCTTTATCGCTCCTACCTGCTCTCATAACCATGCGCGAAGGATACTAGGGTGCAGAGGAGCTCGTTAGTAATCTGCCTGCACAATCGGCCGGTATATACGAGCCGTGGGCGTATGTCGACAGTTAAATCTGCAGTTTAAACGCGCGCGACTGGCTGCGCGACACTACGCGGCCGCGACGTTTTTACGCGTATTAACCGAGTCAAAAGTGGCGTTGTACCGGGCCCTGGTAATTGGAGTCCACCGCGTGGCAGGAGTGCAACGCGACCTTGGGCTAAGCTGCGAGAGGTTCGAAGCTCGAGGGAACGGAAACTATCGCGCTCGCCCCGCTAGCCGAGGCGCGTAAGCCCCGCGTTACGAGCGATTTCGATGGTTAGCGGCTCTCGACGGGCAATTAACGTTCCGCCGGTGACTTTATAATACACAATCGCTGCTCGCCTCGCGGGGAATTCTCTCCGGGCGGATCGTTAAACGATGGTGTAACGTTTTAATTCCACGCCGCGCCGTGCGAGCAACGACAAAGTACACGGCGTATCGATAAAGGTTCCCTCGGCGCGAACTTATCGACGAAAGCCCTCCGAATAACTCAGACTTTTACGAGAGCCCTGAAAGCACGATCTCGGGCGAGCTGCTCGACGAAAAAAAGAAAGAAAAAAGAACCCCGGAGAATATAAATACAAGCGGAGACAAAGAGGATCGAAGAGCTCGCGGGCCGACGCGACGGCCAAGGAGAGACCAGTTTATTATTATTCGGCAACCGCCCACGCGTAGCTGGTTCCTCCGCCCAGCCCGCCCCGCCGGTCCTCGACCGGTTGCCCCGTTGCCCGATTCTCGATTCCCGATTCCCGATTCCCGATGCCCGATTCCCGGCCTCGGATTCCGCGTTCCTCCGCGCTGGCCCTCACTCTTCCCTCTCTTCCTCCTCGGCGCGCCGCTTATTCTCCCTCGTGGCTCGTTCCGCGACGGCCGTTCCTCGAAAGCGACTCGTGGAAATGCAACTGTCTGCCGAGCGTGCCGCGCAACCATCGGCGGGTTAAGAGAAAGGTCGTCGATTAAGATAGCTGTCTGGTGTTGTTCGTGGCGTGCCTTCCATAGTCCTTCCCTCGCTAGCCTCTCTCTTCCTTCCTTCTTTCCGATCGGCCGTCGTCGGTTCGCGTGGTTTGTCTCAATAGAATACGATCTACGGACCGGTCCACGGACACCCGCTACCTTTTCGACCCTTTCTCTCCTCTCCCTTTACTCGTTGATTACCCGCGATAACAGTATCGCCCGGCCAACGTACCTCCCCGATCTTCTTTTGTCTCGACTCTGCGCCGCGACAGTGAGAACGGTATTCGAGAACGCGAACCGTGCCGACGCGTCTATCCTCGAACGGAAGGAAGAGGGGATTTGGAATGATCGATGCGCCCGTGGTAGTTACGAGAGTGTTCGGAGTAATTGCAGCGGGACCGTTCTCGGGCAATCCGCGATCGTGGAAGCCAGCGCGAGATCGGCTGGCCAGCGGAGTGGCCGGCAAAAGAACAGCCGGATAAACGAGATCGCAATAATCGATACACCTATCCTCGCATTAAAGGATCCCCTTGCGCCTTGTAAGTCCGTCCGCGATATTATTGATCCTGCGCACGCAATCGGCCGTATCCCATTGCGATTTAATCGATCGTACCGATTAATAATCGCGTCTCTGAATAACCCGCGCCTTTTCTCTCTTTTCACCGCTCGCCACCCCTCGCGCCCGCTCCGCTCCCTCGCCGCGCGGTGAAAAATCTCCTCCGCCGACGGTTTCCCTTGCGCTTCTCGTGCGTCTACGGCCGCGACTTGCCACCCAATATAGCCAGACGAATTTATTACGGTCGGCCGACCGTCGCGCGTTCATATCTTTTCGCGAATCGAACGAGCGCACGTCCGCGGGGTCGCCCCGTGTTCTTGCCCGTGGCAGCCTATCGTGTAACGGCTCCCCCCCCCCCCCGTAATAAGAACGCGTCTGTAATCGATATAACGCATTAGTCCGCGTACTCTGGGCCCGCGGCTCGACGGACAGGCGGAATTTCAAGAGGGACGAAGGGAAATCGAGGCCGAGCCGGCGAATCGGGCTCCGCGACTTCGCACGCCTCGCCTTCGTGGAATTGCGAGAACTTTGAAGATTAATGGGACCACGGGGAATCCGGCCCGAGTTTTTGTCGCCCGGGCTCGATCAGTCCTGCTCCCTGACAGCGCTCGGCCCGAGCCGTGCCAAGCTGCGCCGCGCCGCGAGTCACGTTTTACTCGATCGGTTGCATCGTAATAAACCAAAAACTATGTTTGTTCACCTGCCCGCGGCGTATCGGCGGCGCGGCGCCTTCGACCACGGCCTTACTCTCCTCCGGTTTGCGGCTAGAAAAAGCCTGGGTGGCGTCCAATTTAAATGGCCCGACTTTTCGATGGGCCTTCGCGCGATTTCGACTCGAGCGCGCATGTACGTAAGTGCGGTGGATTCGCGCGGAAGCGTCGCGCCCGAGACGACCGGGAATTTCTGAGATTAATGGGAGCGCGGGAAACCTGATTCGCATTTTTGTTGCCTCTGCCCGCGACCGGCCGAGTCCTCGGGTCTTTCCGCGAGTACCGCTTCTCTTTCCTTGCCTTTATCCTTGGCTCTGAACCGTAATAAACCGTGAGACGCGCTCGCAGAACTTCTTTCGGCCCGCGAGAAAAATCGGTAACGATCGATCCACGTTGTCCGGTACACAGTGCCGTCCGTTAAATTTATTCCAAGGCAGCCCCATTTTTCCGTCTGAAGCGAGAACGGGTCCTCGATCGTCGTCGTTAAAGACGCGGACCCGTCGATACGGAATTCTTTATTGTTACGAGAAACGAATTAATGGAAGGTGTCCCCGGTTGTCTCTGTAATTAATTGATCCCGGCGATGATCGAGCGAACGTTCCGCGCAGGCCTGGTCAATCTCGCGCTCGTAAACGGCCGTGTTTCGCGTACGCTACGCCTTGGTAACGAGTTAAATGGATGGTCGGCCGTCATTACCCGGGAAAATTAAGCTCGCGTTTCATCGGCGGCCAATCTAAATGATCGGTCCATCGAGCCGCTGAGTGCCGACGCTAATAGAAGGGAACTAGTAGAGTAGAGTGGGGTAAAAGTTCGCCGCGGGCAATAATACGCACTGTGTGAATTTCAGTCGTGGAGTCGTGGTATTTGGCTGTAGGTATTGATTGTCAATCAAATGTCAATCAAGGTAGAGTCACCAGTGTGCAATTGTGTGGCTGTACTTCGCTTTATTATCGTACAATGCCGATAAATACCGAATGCACTAGTTTCGAAGTAATATTCTTATTTTTAGGAATCAATATTATCCCTATAAATTGATCTGCAAATAGCTTCCTTATGTAACGTATCGTTTGAAAGAGCTGAAGTTCTTATTTTCACGAGTACTGAGAGTACATTTAAAAATCAGCTTGAAGTAAATGAAGCAATGAAAAGAAAATCTGAATGCGAACGTGCAAAGAAATAATTAGAAAAGCAAAAAGAAAATACAAAAAATAACGTCTACTTCTGAAAAATTTGAAAGAAACAAAACAAATCGGTTCCAAAAAAGGGAATAGTCCAACTATTAACGTCTACGGAATATATAATTTATCCTGCGTGTGAAGAAGAATACACTGATCCTCCAGAAGACTGACGCCTGCGCAAACTACGAAGGTAGGGGTAATGTTGTGTGCGATTACTGTTATCTTGATTAAAAAAAAATCCTTCAGTTTCTTCGTAGCGTAAAGTTCGGGGAAAAGTTGTGGAGGGTGTTCGCTCGTGAGTGGCTTAGGCGCAAAGCCTCGTAAAGGTAACCAAATGTCCAGGAACAATGTAAATTGCAAGGGATTTACGCGATGCTTTATCCGCTCCGGAAATACCCCTCCAAGGGAAGATCGGTGGCGCGCGGGGATTAGAGGCCACACGTGCGACAGAGACGAGGATCTAAAGGGTGAGGGAGAGATGTAAAGCAAGAGCTTATCTTAATAGATTACCGAGCCATTCGGCGTAATTTGCCGAGTCCTATTACAGCCGTGGTGATAATATTCTCTTAATTCGGGCCCATAGGCGTTAATGGCGTTAATCTTGTCGACCAGCGGAACGCTGATTAACGCGGCTGCTCGACGAGATGCGCTCGCCGTACGAAACCAACGACTCCAACATCTCTCTCTCTCTCTCTTTCATCTTTCGCCTCTCGTCCCGTTATCGCCGCGCGTCAAGAGTCGGACACGTTTTTCCAACTCGGCAGACTGTTCTCGCCTGTGCAACAAATGCCTTAACGAGCACTCCCTTTGGACGTTCACGCCTTTTCCTCGGACCGACTGGTCCGGCGTGTCACGATGAATCAACGTTCGCATTCGAAAACGGCGAGGCTCGGGGGGGGGGGGGGGCAGGTTCGCGCAGGAATCAAACGCCGCGACGAGTCGCGAACCACGAGGCCCCGACAGACCCGCGAGCCTACGATGCACACGTACGAATGACCGCCTCTTTGGATGCATTACGATGTATGTATTAGCATAATTATTGGTTGCTCGCTATCAGTGCCGGCGGGCTGGCGTTCACCAATTTATGATTTCATCGCCGGTCGCGCCGTGCGCCACGGCGCCGCTAAACCAGTGCATCGAGCGTGCAGAGACCAGGCTCGAGCACGAGCCGGGAGGATCGACCATTGTTGCTCCTTTTTCTGCATCGCCGTGGACTCTGCGAGCCAGGAGAACCAACGAGGCGAGGGTACGTAGGTTGTTTACGACCTCGATGATTTTTGCCGAGAGATCGATCGACATTTCCGTTCCCTGATTTTTCTCCCCCCACCGTCTAGAACCGTCGCGACAGAGACGTGGAAGGCAAATTTCCTTTCCGTTCTCGCATTTCATACTTGTCAAATATTCGTGTATACCTACGCTCTATAGAGACCGGGGGAACGTTCGATCCTTAAGGACATATCTTCGATGCTCCCGGCTCCTTTCCCTTTTCTCTCTCTCCTCCTCTCTCACTGGCTCACTGCCTTTCTCTGTCTCTTCTATCGTCGCAGCTCTCAGCCTACTCTCTCATTCCCGCGGAGCAATCCGGTCCTTAAGTGGCAGGTGCTTAAGATTCTCTGCGATCGCGCGAGGAGAACCAGTCGTGCTGCATTTGGATCGCATTCGGATCTCTCCCTCCGTCCCGTCGCGTCGCTCCCTCTCCGCCTCTATCGGCTCCGAGGGGCGCGCGTATGCTAAAGCGTCGCTCGATCTTTTCGTCCACGCGCGTTAACAGCGTTCGTTCCACGTGCACGGCGAATATTTCAGCAAATTGCGCTTTTAAACGCTCCGCTCCGACCGCGAGACAACGATCTCGCGTACGCGAAAGAAAATTCAATTCGCCGGGGCGGTGGACGCTGCCCGCGTCTAATCGTCGACGCGACTCGCCGGCGATCTCTCGATCGAGAGAGCGCGCCGAGCAAACATTATCGTGCCGGGCATCTTTGTGGCAGAGGAAAGCAACGGGCCGCGCCGGCCACAGGCGCGCGGTAGAAAGAAAAACAATTTGTCACTCGCGGTGGCCCGCGGGGGGCCCTTGCTTCCTCGTTCGCAGGCCCGTGTCTCGGTACATAACACCGTCCTCGCGCGTGTCGAAATTCCCCGGCTCGCCGGACTTTTGTTCGCGACGTCGCGCCCCGTTCCTTCCAGCCGCGCAACGAACGCTCCTCGTTACGCAACTCGGTTCCCGCGATAACGCTGGACTTTCGTCCACGTCTCAACCGTCTCGGCTAAAAAGGTGGCGGCGAGATGCACGAGCCGATATGATCCTAGAGACTGACGCGGGGAAACGAAAGCGTGGATACACCGCGCGGGGTGGTGCTGCGAGCTGCGTGGCCGCCTCGAACCGCACGCGTACAGGTGTAAGTCTCTCGGTTACGTAAGTGCAGGGGGGAATAGGTGGCAAAAGAAAAGGGGCGTGATAGTGGGAGAGAGCGAGAGAGGATGGAAGGGAGGGCGGAGGGGAAGGTACAAAGAGAGGAGCGATGTACACGATCTTTGTCTGGCCTTCGTGTCTCGTTCCTTCTCCCTCCGAGCCTCCCCTTTCCCCGCTCGCCTACCTTCTACGCCCGAGCGTGCAGATGTGTGTGAAATATAGGTTGATATCGCGATAAATAATGAGGTGCCCTTCGTGGTGATGCCCCGGGCTGCCGCTACTGTACTTCCACGACGCGCTCCCTCCTGCCTACAGTGCCTACCGAGCGAAGCGTGTACTTGGTGGCTGGATATAGTCGAGTTACACGCCGGCCCACGTAGACCCGCAGCGCCTACGTAAGATATTGCTAGGCTGGGCCGAGCTGCGGGTTAATCTCACGGTCCGGCCAACCACCGTGGCCGATCTACGCTCCTAACGTGCCCGGCCTGATCGTCTTTTTGCCGACGGGAGGGTCCTCCGAGCGGAGATCCTCCGCTTCGAAACCTCCGAGGAAATGATTGCGCGCGAGCACCGTTCTTATGCGCGAGCGGACTCGAACGAGGCGCGAAACGATCGGGGTCGGCTGCCAAGGCGCAAAGAGGCGATATTCGAAGCGCGCGCTCCCAAAGCTACCCTTTTTCCTTTGTCAAGTAGCTCGTCGATCACGCGACAAATACTCGCTCGAGGCTGCCCGCGCTTTCGCCGAGCCGTGTCCGAAAGTGCAATGAAATATCCGCTCCGAATCTCCCCGGTTCCATTCATTATGCATACGGAATCTTTTATTTATCTCGGTGCCGTGCAACTCGCTCGACAATTTTCTGCGATCGAGCAATTTTCATAAAGAGTACGAGCCGCGTCTTATTTATACCCCCCCGAACAGTATAGTTAAGACAATTTGCTCTTCCGGCTTCCCTCTCTCGTTGACGAGCAGGCAAGCTCGCGTGCAACAACCTCCACGGCGCGGCTCGGCACACCGCACCGGTGCCACGAATATTCCCCGTCTCGTTCCATTTCGCCCGGGGATCCGAATCCTCGCAGTCGATGTACGAGCCGGTGCTCTCTCTCTCGCTCTCTCTCTTTCTCTCTCTCTTTTTCTTTCTCTTTCTCTCTCCACGCATCAACGAATCGCGGACAGGTTGGCGCGGGCAAAGCGCACGGACACCTGGGCTAAGTGCTCGCCATCCAACAAAAACCAAACTACCGTTCGGCCGTGCGAAGAGAATTAGTGTAAGTGCCTCTTCTCCCTCGTCCTTTTACTGGTCCCGCCCCTACCCAAGCCTCCACCCGTGCTTCTCTTCGCCCGGCCGCAAAAATCGCAACGAGATCTATCGCCGTGTGGAAGCAATCTGCGCGACTTTCAAACAACCTGACAGTGTATAATATCGCCACGCGAGCGGAAAAAGGGACGCGCAACGAGGAATCTCAAGCATACCGGCGCGCGCACACACACGCACGCACAATTAATCGGTCGGATAACGCTGATGTATTATCGGCGCTATTAGCGCGTCCACCGGTACGGGTATTTACGAAGAAACACGGTTTCGCCCCGTGACCAGTGAATACTTCTCTGGTCCCACTCAATGGGAACCCTTACTCCCCCCTTGCCCCCGTTAACGATCGCCAGCGTAATCTTAATAGCGTTTAATTATACGTCCGCGCGAAATGATAGAAGCGGCAATCTTCCCTATCCGCATCGCGAGGAGCGCGGCCAAGCACGCGAAACCCCATACCAGATCGGGCGATCCGTCCGGCCACGGCCGGCCGATGAATATCGCGTCAGCTAGAACTAAAACACTATTCGATCTTAATGACGCGGTTGCGAACGAAGGAAAAACGGCCAGGGGCGAGCGGACATCGCGCGAGCGGGGAATAGGATCGGGGCAAGCGGAGGGAGATAGAGGAGGCGAATAAAGAACGATCCTTTCCGGCTCGATGAGCAAGGATCATCATCGACGTTTTCTTCCTCTATTTATTCCATCCCCCGCCCTACCCCTCTCGCGCTCTATCCCCCCGGAGGATGAGTGTCTGAAATTGAATTTAATCCTTCCGAGTGGTTTAGCTCTCCTGGTCGATTCGTCTCGCGCGGCGGGTCACGATTCACGAGCCTATCCGCCGCTGGTGTAGCGCACGCGGCATCGGGACTCGCGTCCAACACTCCCTACGGCCCTTCTACGCACTCGATGTTCCAGCTAACTTCGAGCGGAGGGACCGAGGCCGAGGTCGAGTCGTGAGTTACACCGTCGAGTCGCGCGTCGTTACACGCGTGTACCAGGGCTGACTCGCGCAGACCGTGCCTAATTACCGGCGGGCGGTCGCCTCGGCCGGCGGAGTGCACCGCACACGGTGCATCGTAATGGATCGGGACGATCTATTTGTTGGTGGGGCGCACCGTGTCCGGGGATCGTGATCTATGCCCAGTCGCCGGGATACCTGTATCCGTACGAATCGAATATTCGTCGCCCGTTGTTCGCCTCCCCCAGATCCGTCCAGCCGAACAAAAAGTAAATCCAACCCGTGAATCGTGCGGCGAGCGGTCACGGTCCATTAGTCGCTTGTATCTCATTTTTTATTCCAACGATAATTCGTGGCCGCGTCCCCGGTCCTTCCGCCGTAATTGCGCCACGGAATTCGCGAACCCCGCACGCTGCTGTGCCAGCAATTTATCGGGGCTGGGTCGCGCGAAAACGCAAAGAGGATCGGAACGCGGGACGGATAGGCCCACGGCCGGCAATAGGATTCCCACTCATCGGTGATCCCCCCTTTCGAGCCGGGGCGATCACTCGAGCCACCGGAATGCGCGCAGAATGCCTGTACAGTGGGCGGCTGTACAAGCGAATTGCACGCGCTTTTACAACTAATGGAGCGAGACGATCTAGCCGCTGAAGCCAGGCGAAACGAGAGACCGATTTGCTTGCCCCTACGTCCACCGACAGTGGAACACTCGTTACGATTTATGCTCGATCGATCTCTCTGCTAGGTGCAGGCGCCGAACTCGGAAATCACGCGTTTCGTTTAGTCGGTCAGATAAGATCCACCCGAGTATTTTCGTACAGGCCGAAAGTCCCCGATAACCACTGGCCAATTGAACGGAGTCGAATCTGTCGTTCGCGATTCTAATAACCTGTTTACAATTACAAGCGGTTACCTGTACAGTCGTGATTACCATAGCAAAACGATCTATTGTCTAGCACGTGAGCTTTCGCTGATCTACGATCATTATTATTAATCGTTTTTATTACTCAAAAAATAAGAAACCTGGGCATTTACAACTAGCATAGTGAGTACGAGTAAAGGCGAGGCTGCAGGTTATGGAATCACGAGATGTTAGCGCGAAAAAATCAGGATTTCAAGTTTAAATAGCCGCCGTTTTGTTTTAAATTATTTTTCGGAAATTCCCTCCGTTAATCAGAAGATACATTAATATACTAACGAAATCGTTTTTGTTTTTAGATTTTAGACAATCTGGTTCCGAATGGCAGTGCTCACCGCAGAATCAAATTTTTAAAAAGGTTTCTTGGATGTCGTTTGTTACTTTATTATAAACATAAATATTTTTCTATGAAAAGATTACCAAACGTTCTTTAAATGTTGCTCTTTTAAGTGCAAAAAGTTCTGTAAAAATATATGCTCCGCTTTTTCAAAAAAAAATCACTAACATTCGCCTCTTTTCGACCTCCTGACTAACTAGGTAGAACTCCTTAAATAATAATAATAATAATAATAAATAGAGGAGCACACCAAAAAATAGATTATATAGGTATATACACCGAGGATTGATAGTTATCTCGGTACCTTGCTCGCGGAAGCTTCGCAGCAAAGTGAGTAACCACCCGTGTTGCGTCGTTGCCGAAATGATTTCCACCGGGGTAGCGACGCGTTGATCGGTTCGCTAAAAGCCAACGCGTGACCGAGTGAAGTGATTAACGGAGCGGACCTAGTTAGCCGGCGCTCGTTACACGCGCCTACCTAGCCGTTTTTTCTCAACGGCGCCTCGAGTGATTAAATCTGTGTTTTTGCCGGCGAGCGACAGGTGAAAACGAAGTTTCTGTTTGCGGAGCGGTAACGTATGGCTGGATTTATAGTTTCCGGAGCGCACGGCGGCGAGTACAAGCGAGTAATTACATCGAACGGCTTACAGCCCCTATCGGCGTAGGTTTCGCGAGCGCGAATTCGCTATGCCAGTCGGAATCCCGTTCCCCGTAATCTCCGGCATAAATCTGCCGCGCGATATAAAACGCGGGAATATTCGATTTTCCGCGGAGCGCGTAATAGTAGCCGCGATCGCGATAGCGGGCAGCGAGCGTTCAGGTTCGGCCGGTGTGCTCTGGGTCGAACGGTGATACCACTCGGTCGCCTTCGATTCCGAGAATTTATCGGAACGTTAGGGGAGCAATTATCGACGTTTCAAGAGGGGCCGGAGGCAGCGCAACGGCTCTTATAACCGGGGATTCGCGCGCGGACTTCTTCCACGTTAACGTTGAATTCCAGGCCTGTTGCACGCCGTCGCGGACACGCTAATGCATCCGATCGGAATTTATAGTTTCGCTCGGATGCCTATCGGCTCGTTCCCTCGGCACGAGCGATTAGATTCATGCGTTTCGCGCGTCTCCAATTAACACGTCCACCCGGCTGCCAACAGCCTTCCCGATACCTTACTTTTTGCCCTTGCCCTTCTGTCCACTCCGGCCCCTCTCCCCTCGCGATTTACCCAGCCTCTCCCTTACTCGCGTGCGAATCCACCGATGGCGGAGCACGGAGCGAGGACGCGGAAGCTGCACTTTCGGGATAATTAAACGCGAAATTAACTGGGTGATCGATGAGTCGGGTGCAATGATTGCTCTCCGCGAGAGAGATCTCGCGATCTCCTACCTCCGGTGTATTCGTTAATTTTATTGCGATTTATCCACAGAGACAGGCTAACGAAAATAAAGCTCGTCCCGCTACTTCTGTGAGAAACACTACGGAAGATTACACGATCTAATTCGTGCGGACGGAGGAGTGTAAAGATAGAGATAGCAGCAACGGGTTCGCGTCCATCTGTCCATCGACCGTTCCAAAACCATTCGTTTTGATTACACCTTTCGACACAGTCTTTATCCGGACGAGGAGCAGATAGGGCAGATACGTGCCTGGGCCGACGTGATTTATACTCGATTAGAACGGGCAGTGGAAGAAACGCCAAAGACCGAAATTCCTTCGATACTCATTTATCTCGTGGCTCTTTAATCGCCGTGTACCACGGGCCGGGGAAAGGGAGGGCGGGAAGGGACTTAAGGAGCGACGATTGGGTGTAGAGGTTGCGCGGTAAGGAGGTATATGGAATCTTAATCTGAATCTCGCAGGTTATACTCGGCCCTTCTAAACGCTAAAACGCTCCCACCGAAGTGAGCAGCGTCGAGAGCACGGAGCGCCGTTGACCGGTTCATTCCGTTCCACCTTTCCTCTCCCCTTGCTTCCATTATTCTTACGCTGTTTATTCCCGAGGAATCGGCTATTATCTCGGTCGCCGCCTGTCCGCTACTGATGCCACACCATTTGTGTATCAGAGAGGCCGAGTGAAATGACTAATGTCGCTATTAGCGTCGGCCGAAATCTTCACGTCTCCATTGGGTACCTCGATCCTCGTTACCTCTGTTCCCCGTCTCCCGGCGCGAGCGACGCGACGATGGAAATCCTACGCGGCGGGAGGAAAAGTACAAAAGCATCGTGGCCGGTTCAACGAACCCCGTGTGTCGGCTGAATCTCTGTAACGACTCCTTTCGCCCCGTTGCCGGGCAAATTGAGACACGAAGGCCACGGGCACCTCGCCACCTCGGAAATTAGTTTATTGCCGGCGGCGCAGTAAACTGGGACTTTTTCGACAGCCGCGCGGCCAGGAATCCCTAGGGTTCGCTGCACCCCAGGCATTCTATAAGTTCACGAAGTGGAACACCTCGCAGTCGAATCCGGATCTCGTTTCCACCGGTGAGCGGCCGCTCTTTTCTCGCGGCTAACGTTTCGTGACGTTGATCTAACGCGAGTCGATGGGTCGCAGGATCTAGGTCGACGACGTACGGCGGTGCGGCCCGGGAGAGGAGACGAGAGCGAGGCCCGCGCTTGTACCGAAGGGACAGGAATGCCAGCGGTGGAAATTACGAGGGATCGATTCCCGAGGCAGACGTGCCTCGGCGAAGCCGTCCGCGCCAGCTTCGACACCACGGCCAAGTTCGAGGAAACTTTCGCGACGAAAGCGCGGGCGCGTGCGCGAGCGCGGCCCGGTCGTGCCGCGCGTTTCGAACCGAACGGAATTCAGATGTCTATCGGGAACGCGGCCTCCCGAGCGCATTAGCATTCACGAGCATTTCATTACGCTAAAACGACCGATGCGGAACATCGTCGGGTTTCGGCTCGGCGCAATATTACGATAAATTCGGCCGAATTAATTACCGGCCGTGCGTTTAACTAAATTCAGGGACGTATTTCGCTGGGGCATGCCGGCGGGGCTCGTGTAGAAAAAGAGAAGGCCGGGGAGAAAGAGGGGGCGAGGGGAGCCGAGGGAGGGGGGGATCGCCTCGGACCTCCGTATCGAAAGTCATAGGGACGGAGGGGAATAAAAGGGAGCAGGATGGCGAGGACGCGAGGGAGAAAAAGTGAATGAAGGAGAGGAACGGAGAGGGAGAAAGATATTGCCAGGAGTTACGAACGCATTACCGCGAGGCGGCGAGGTGTCGAGCATGTTTATGCCCTGGTTCACCGGACTCCCGATAGTCCCTAATGGGCCACGACCACGCTGCCTTCCACTTGCTTCCCCTCGCTTCTCCATGCTTCTCCCTCCCCACCCTATCACTCTCTCTCTCTCGCTCCCTTCCTCTCTCCTCCACCCCTTTCTCCCTTTACCGTCCGCACGGAAAAGTCCTCGTCAACGTTGCGCTTTGTCGTGTAGCCTCCTTCCTCCTCTCCTCTATCTACGTACATATTTCGTTCTCTCGCAGGCAGGATCGTAACCTTAATTGGAAATGGCATCGGAGGCCGAAACCTTAATTAGGGATTATATAAGACGGGTATAGACGGGATTACAGGGTACATAGGTAGAGTCGGCGCCGTGGATAAAATCAAGCTCGTTTTAACGAATTCTAATTGATGCGCGGGCGCGTTCCGAGTGTCCGTGTACCGTCCACTGCGTAGGTACTGCGACTAGGAGAGAATCTGACTGGACCCAGGGTCGGTACGTACCGGCCAGGTTCGAGTCGCTGCGAAATTACCGGTTCACCAAGTGAGGCGAGCTTAACGCCGCGGAATAATCATTTTCTGCCAATCCGGGTATAATTCTCGGGCCGATTGCCACTGGACGTGATTCGTTCGCGCATTTGCATAAATAGTACCCAGGGCATGCGGGGATATAGCCTACTCTCGTCTTATTATCCGCCAGCAGCTCCAGCTCCGCACCTAGGGGGCTTTCTCTGCCTGGGTCGGGAGAGTCGGGTGAATTCATTGGACGAAAGAGGACACCCCGAGAAACGAGGGGACGCGGCCGACGGTCGTGGATCGCCTATAAAACTGGAGCGTGAAAAGGTAGGGAGAAACCCGACGGCAAGATGCCAGCTCTACCAAAACGAGAGAAAGAAAGGGGATATCGGGAGAGTTGGGAGTAGGGGGCAAGGGAGAAACGGCGAAAGGGACGCAAAAGGGAGAAAAAAAAGGGAGAACGGTTATCGGTGGGTAAGTGCCCTCCCGTGTCGAGATAACGCCGACACCAGGGGCGACAACATCATCCACGCCGGCGAATCGTACAAACGTAATCCTCGGCGCGTCACTAGGTAACAACCGGTAGGTAGGTAGGTAGGTAGGTAGGTAGGTAGGTTGGTAGGTAGATCCCTCTTTCTTTCTTCTCTGTCTGTTTTTCTTTCACCGGCACCCCGTCTGCCGCGTACTCGTGCGTGTACGTACCGCCTCGTCGAAGACGAGGCCGGAGGATGCAGCGGAGGAGACTCGCTGAAAGCGGACGGGAGGACAAGACGAACGAAGGAACAGGGATAGAGAACGAATTGACACGTCATTCCTCTTGGGTAGCAAAGCACCTGATCGCCGACCAAAGGGAATAAAGACCGCTCCCGATCTGCGCCGCGACACGCGCTCACGACCTTTGCGAGGCGAACAGAGGAGATCCCTTGGCGAACAAGGTCGACCTATCCGTCTTCGACTACTTGCGATTCTCTGGACTCCGGGGACGCTCCGAGGCAGCCACTGATAGACTCCAATTTTCAATCCTCCACTGAGTAGACTTATTAACCCTCATCCGTCCCTCTTGTCAATTTCACACAGCTTTCCCGTAATAGGTTATACTGTTCTGTTATTTGTGATTCTTGTAAACAAGCAGTATGCCCTGCACATCGCTTTATTTTATGCGAAAGTTGTGAAAAATCGTTGACTCATGAATTTGAATAAAAAAATATCGAAAAGTAACTGTTTACCTTGTCATTTCATCGATCTTTTACCACTTTGTCAATTTCACACCGAGGGACAGATTCAGTTCGTGAAATGAGAAGTGGATGAGGGTTAAGGGGTTATGCCTACCTGTGAGGTCTGAAAAAACATGTATATTCAGGAATTTTGGAGGGAAAAACTTAAAGGCTTTTTTAATCAAACCTTTATGTATTCGAAAGTGTACTTGTTAAACTACTGGTCGTAATTTTTGCAATGGAAAATATAAATAAATAAAAGATATATCAGTGATTTTGGCAGAGATTTGTTTTTTACAGTAGTTTGCGGTGACCACTCTAATTTTGACCTGATTTATCCGAAATAAAAAATTCGCGGGAATATAGTTAGTATATTAGATTATCTAGTCCTTAATTGTTCATTATCTCGAAAAATTAATTTTCTACAAAATGGCGGTTTCTTATAGCAAAAGTATCGATTTTCGCCACAGAATCGCTCTTATTTTTCATCTGTAGGTGATATAAATACTACTCAACGGAAATGAAAAAGCCACGTTAAAGGACTAGATAATCTAATGTACTAACTAAATTTGGTCGAATTTTTTATTTCTGATGAACCAGGTCAAAGTTACAGTGGTCACCGTAAAGTGCTTAAATAAAAATACCTTTCCGAGAGATCGCCTATAATTCAATTATTCATTTAGATATTGCATTGCAAAAAAAACTACAAGAACTTTAAAATATATACTTTCGAATATATGGCCGTTTATTTAAATAAAGTCTTCAAGTTTTTAAAAAAAAAATCCCGAAAATACTTGTGCTTTCGGACCTTACAGCTAGGCATAAACCCAATCCTCTATATATCACGAGTGTTTAATTATTATTCCCATTTCTTTTTAATTCACTAACTTTCTGCCCCTCTGCTCCTATTTCTCTCGTGCAAGCCGTGTAAATTTGTGGCCTGTGGCCATTTACAGGCACAGTTTAACATCTACTTGCGATGACTGACCAGTTGTAAGCACGAATTGGCCAAAATGAAGTTTTTTTGGCTTGTGGGCTACTTAGAATCCCCAATTTGTGGAAAAATCACATTTTGTGGATTTTGCGACGCGGGAGCATTTTCGAATCTGCAAGTTCAGCGCGAAAATCTGCCTCTCTAGCAGGTGCAATGAATTTCGGAACAGGCCGTTTCTGAGATGCCGCAGCTGCAAGGGAGGCAGATTTTCGCGTTGTTCCTGCAAGAGAAAGCTTCTTTACGGATTGCCACTTTGTAGCAGCTGGAAGAGTGCACTTTCGCACGTTCCTAAACGGATCGAAGCCGCGCAAGATCGCTCAGACTGGAGATGGCAGCGATAAGCAACTATGTATTAATTCAATGGCGGGTTAGAGCTCTCGAAGGATTGGAAATGCCCGGATCCGAATCGACACGCGTTCCTCCATCTGAAAAAGGAACTAAATCATGCTGAAGGGAGCCTCCCGTTATCCTTGCGCGTCTCTAGCCACTCGGCGCGAGAGAGTGTGCGCTGGTGGCGACGTAGAATTTCGGAGTGTTGCCCCTCGATAGGTGTGCGGCCGAGGGTACGCCCCGGGAGGATCAGGACCTCGAATCCTGCACGGGCTCCTATCGAACGGACCCATCGCTTTCTGTTCGCGCCGGGCCTTGTCCCGTGTCGGTCACTATCGGCCCTCATTATATTGGAACCGATCAATCACCTCACGTCCGAACCTCCGTCGACAACCCCGCGAAATCACCAGAGCATCCGGACCCACGTGAACGTATTCGGACACGCCCGTGCCGCGGATGAAGATACGAGGTTGGAAAGCGTCGAAACAGTCGCGACTAATTACGGGCCTCGAAATGACGGGCGCTCCACTGACACTGTGAATCTCCAGATTGTCATCCGTTAGAAACATTCTCCCCGTCTGTCTGACACAGGCAGCCTTGCGTCCCGCTACAGCTTGTAGGATCCCGCGGCGACGAAGAAACTTAATAAAACCGGGGGATCATTCCCGAGGTCACTGTAGCGTCGAATCTACTCGGTGGCTGTTCCGCTAGGTTTTGATTTAGCGTCGGCAGCGAGCGACGAGAACAGCTCTGTCGCAATTACCGGCCGCATCGTTGTCCGTGATAAAACTTGCCGCGCAGTCTCGCTGAGACTGGCGTCTTAATCCCTTGGCGTTCCCTTTGCGCGGGCACGTAACGAAAGAACCGATGACGGAACACCGTGCTACCGGTGGCTCGCGGATTCAGCGTGACTGCACGTCACTTTATGTTAATGGGCGAAACAGCGAGGAAACGTCGTGCCGACTGCGCTGGCGAAAATTTATAGCTGACATTTCAGCGGCGCCGAGGGGAGGTGGCGAGGGAGGAGATAGCCCCGGGACCTTCTACCGATATCCTGCTGGCATCGATCTCGAGATTCCACTCGGGATCGGAAAAAGGACTCCGAAAACTCCGACGGAAAGGTCAACGGGGAGGCAGGGGCGACGGGGTTAATAACAGCAGCGAGGAGGGGAGCAGATTACGCGAGACATCGGCGTATCGTTAAGTTTAAGCGGGGCAAAAACGTCTGAATGGACACGAAATTAAATCAAATAAAGATTAATGAAACGATAAATTTTAATGGCCCGCGTCTAGATTAAACGGCGCAGTCGGTGGACGTAATAGACGAATAAAAATGCGAGAAGGGGGAGAGGAGGGAGAGAAGGGAGGAAGGTAGGTAGGTGGAGAGATGGGTGTACGTCGTGGGTCTATTCAGCAGGGGCGTAAACGGGTACTGGCGAACGAGGGGAGCGCTGGAAGTACGGGGCACCGATGTATAACGAGTTCGGGCCTGCCCCCGATGGCCGAGCGGTTGATTAGCAATTTTAAAAGCAATAAAAACGATTCATAATTCGTCGGGAGAAAAAGCGACCGCGCTAATGAGAAACTGCCGCACTCGTTATAATGTATATAAGGGGTGTCCCATTTAAATAGATCCGCGCGAATATCCTCGGAACTTACAGCCGATATACGGTTACAAAAGTGCCTGTCTTATCACCTCTAACACCTCCGCCGATAAACAATCTCGGCCGTTAACCAATGCTCGAAATATTTTTAGTAGCGACGGGTATATATTCGGGCGCACGAATTTAAACGGGACACTCGGTAGGTACTCGCACGATCACGCGCGCGGACGGCTACCTGCACCCTATGGTGATATCCGCAATCTGGATCCCACCTCCTCGTACCGCGGAGATCTCACTAAAACTGCTCGATAGACGCGAGAGCACCGCGAGCCGTCAGCTCGTAACGCGATATTATAATCAAGGAAACAGCCCCCGACGCCATAAAAATTTCACCGAAAAGGCGTCGCGCGCGTTAACGCGATACGCCGGAAGGGAAACGTAACTCGTGCCTGGCGCATTCGACCGGAATATCGAATCCCCAAGCCTCTTTGTCCCCATAAAAAAAGAACCGCGACGAGAGGTTCGCCGTGTTTTTCTTGGGGAAAACGCTCTCGGAGCTTTCGATATCGTAACGGTTTAACGGCGACTTCGGCATTCGTCGCGGCGAGCGCTAAAGCACACGCAACGGGGCTCGTGATGGCGGGGAAGGAGGAGAACGAGGAGAATGAGCAGGAGGGCCGCGGAAGGTCCAAAGAGGGATATCGAAAAGGGACGAAAAAAGATGGGAGAGGTAGGCGAAACGAGTGCGACCGGACCCCCATATCTGGATGCCCACCCTCCTTTTCTGCGCTCCAGCGTTATCTGCATAATTAGTTACTTGGAGTATATATACGCAGCGAACAGGAGCGACTCAATTCGTACTGCCCTCTCCTCTCTCTTTCTCTCTTTGTCCGGGCCTCTCTCGGCTGCTTCTTCTCCGTCGCCCGGGCACGAACGGCCGCGGAAGTTACTCGAAAGACGTAAAGTGGCAAAAAGAAGAAGCCGAGGGCAAGGAACCGCCGCGTCATCTCTCTAAACGTACTCCGCCAGATATTGCGGCTGGGTCGAGCAATATTTTTATCCGCCGAATACTGGGAACCGAGAGGTGGCTGCCGGGAGGCGGGAAGCAAAAAAAAAAACGCCAGGCTGTTACGTCTTCATCCCGGAGTGTTTTAATTCGAGGAAATCGTTACCAGTGCTAATGATCCGACACTTGGGCGCGTCGAACCTGACGCCCTGAATCGGGCTGGGTCGAGGGGGATCGAGCCACCGGACCGACGGCGTTGCAGTGGCTCGGGGAACTCGTCGCGGGAAACTGATGGACGCGCGCCGCTGGGTTCGATAGCTGCGCACGAGCGATTCGGATCGTGGCAGATTTAATTGGGCCGAATCGGCCTGTCGGCGCGGAAAGTTAATTATTTGTGTATAATTGAAGGTACGTAGCGCGGTGGTAGATCGCGGCGATTGCGCATTTCGTCATCAATAAAGTTGCTCGCAGGTAGGGCTTTCGCGGTATCGCTTCTCATCTGCGAAAACATCCCGAGGCTCGGTTTCTCCCCCTCCTTCTTCCTTCCCTTTCGGTCGCTCTCGGTGTGCGTGCGCGAACACTGCGCGGCTGGTTGTTCGCCGTGTTGCCTCGATCGGCAGGGCAGGGCAGGGCACGGCACGTCGGCGGATGGGCCCGTCGAAAGCAGGGTCCTGCGCGAGTACACACGATCCGGCGAGCATACGCTCCGACGAGCCGCGGCCAGCAGTCGCATTAATATCGCCGGATGATGAATTATGCCCGCTTGCCGCACTTCCTTTATTTTTATTCCGCCGCAAAAACTTATACCCCCGACGAGCAGTCGAATATGTATGCACGTTGTCGCCGTTATCGCGCGCGCGTATTGCATCGAGCGGTGGGGACGACCGCAGCCGGTAACAGATGAACACTGGACGCGTCGAAAACACGCCGTAAAGCCGATCGATGCGTCGACGCTTCCGTTCGTGCCCGCCCGTACTCGCGTTCCATCGCATCGGGGCCCGGTCCCGCGGGAATGCAAACCTCGCCGCGGCATTAATTTTTCCAACGTCTCGTTACGCGCCCATTTCTCTAACCTCCCCCGTCCCCCTAGCGTTACGGAAAGCCGCGGATCAATTAATTCCGCGGGTACCGCGGGCTCGTGGACGGGGGGCAGTTTCTCGCCTCCGTTCCCAGTTTCGCTGTCGCCTCGCGAGACCGTGAGATTTATCGGGGCGAGCAGCCGGCTATAATATGCCCCCCCCCCCTTCTACCCCCGCCCCACCGATGCTGGCATTCCGCTGGATTGTTTTACCGCGAGATACTCGTTAATATCGGTTGAACCGCCGCGATTCCAGGTTTCCACACCGACGAAACGGGTACACCTTGTTCTGCTTGCAAATTTGTATTCCTCTCGGCGCGCTGTAACGCTGCGTAAAAGATCTCTCCGCGAAAGGTTCGGCACTGGCGCTGGCATTTACGGTGTACGTGTACATATTCACACACGTTTAGGACCGTTTAACATTTCAACGACGTGTTCGATTCCCCTTATTTATGCCGCGCGCTAGAGGCACCAAGCAGCTCTTGGCAGATTTGTTAGCCGGTATCCGTTTGCCATATACGCGATATTAGTAGATGCTAGATACAGCGAATGGAATTGGTCAATCTTCTGGCAGCTGGATCCCGAGCGTTGCCCAAGGCGAACATTAGGCATCGCGCGTCCCGATTCCTTCGGCTCCCCCGCCCCTCCGCCCAAAGTTCATCAGCGTCTACACGGCGTCGTGAACTCTTGGCTCCGTTTCGTAGATTAGTATCCCTCGTCGTTTCCCTCGGCACTATCGAATACCCCGTCCGCTGATTATCTGTTGCGAAAGCAAACGCGTCTAGATTCGCGATGCAAGGGCAGGGAGGAGGAGGAGGCAGCTCGTAGCTACTAGAGACAGTGGAGGAGGTCAACGATTGCCGCGCCTAATCTTCTCCCCGACTCGAGCCGTCGCCCGCGCCATTGCCTTGCGATTCCAAATAACCTGCGGTATTCCACTTTCGAATCGTCGAAATCTTCCTCGGCTGGGGCCAAACGGGCCGAGAGCGAGAGTCGCAATCGCGAACGGCGAATCGCGAATCGCGCGGTAGCATCGATCTTCGTCGTTGGGCCGGGCCGCTTTATCGGGCGTCGAGGTCCTCCGACAGATTCGTTCTTAATTAAGTCGTCGTTGGATGTAGCAGCGTCACCGCCTCGCGGCGCGCCTCCGTTCCCTCCCTCGGTGGCTGGACACCTTCTTCCCGGCAAACGAAAGTTGAATATCGAAGCGAGCCAACGGAGGAGACGGCCGGGAAGGGCAGAAAAGAAAAATAAGGAGTGAGAAGTGCTCGGGGACGAAGCTGAATCGGTGGAGGGGAATGAAGAGAGTTGGCTTGGAAGAAGGGCCACGGAGAGGACCTAATCAGCACGCTAATGCACCGATCCGTCATGTCGCGACGCGGCCGCGCGAGATAAGGCTACGTCAGCCGCTCACACACGCCTCGCTTCCAAGATCCAACGAGGGCCAGATCGTCGGGAGGCGAGACCGGTACGGGAGGCGGCCGATTCCTTTGGCGACAGGTGCTCGACAGGAGTGCCCCGAGCCTCGTGCCGACTTACCGCCACGCACTACAACCTTGCCAGTCGCGGGATCGCTCCCTCCAACGAAACCCCACTTTGTATTCCACGGTTTCGCTCGACTTGCTGGAAAGGCGAAACGCTCGGGTTCGTGCGACCCGCGCACCGCTCGGCTCCTCCTGACGGCGACAGGTGCTCGACGGCACCGTTTGTTTCGCACGACCTCTCTCGAGGAAGCGCGCATTCCTTCGGGATGCAAGGAAGATCGGACCCGCGGCCCCACAAATACAGTTACCACCAGGCAGAACGTTAAATTTTAATTAAGCTCGCGAACGCGGCGACTCGATCTACCGTTAAGCGGCACGTTCGTCAAGGGACAAGGAAGCCCTGACCGGCAGGAGGATGCTTGAGCCGCGAGACGGCTCCGACCCCCGCTCTATCGGAGCTACAAGTTCCGCGACGATTTTGATAACACCTTATCGCGACAGGTTGCCGCGGGTTCGAAGTGCGGTCCGGCGACAGGGACACCCGAAATCGGTGTGCCGCAACCGGTTGTCCCCGTGGCACGATAACGGCGCAAGTGAAACAGATGTTTCTCGGGTTGGAGTGCAGATACGAAAAGCACAGATCTTGTCGCGGCCGAGAAAAAGAGGAGTCCGCGACGTGAAGGGAGAACGGAAAGGAAACTCGATACAGGCATGCGTCCAGCTCGTGGAAACGACGAACGTAATAAAGAAAATAAACCTTAGTTCTTCCACGTTGAATAATTAGAACAGTTGGCACATCGATGCCTGTCGGAAAAAACTTTTTTAAGAAGTTTGCGCCACCGACTATACCTATGTATATGTGCGATAAAAAGGTAAAAAAAATTCTGAATATTACTTCAAACATACCTGAATATTCAGGCAAAACGGTAGATAGTATAAATTTATAGTTTTTATTAAATAAATTCCCGAAGATGGCGTTAAAAAACAGGCAGTTACACTAGATTACCTTCTTAAGGGGTCATACCTAGTCAGCAGGCTGAAAAGAAGCGAATAATTGTGAATGTCTTTTGAAAAAGCGGAAGCATATCTTTCTACAGAATATTTTGCACTTAAAAGAACAACATTTAAAGAACACTTGGTAACTTCTTTGTAGAAAAATATTTACGTTTGTAATAAAAATACAACGACATCCAAGAAGCCTTTCTAAAAACAGTGAGGAAGATATCTCAAAAACTACCGTGATACCAATACCATTCAGTACTCATTGGAGCCCTACACGTATCAAATATCGATACCGAGTACTTAAAATTTCGATACGTATCGAACCTTCCAATCAAGTGCTTTGGGTATCGAGCTGCTTGAAACTCATTAGAAAGACTGGTACCAAGGCCATCGCTATCGTAGACGTTTACACGCGCACGAGGAGCAGCCTCTTTCGTGTTAACTCGTGTCTGGCGCTAAACGTCCGCATCCCCTTTGCGCTCGGTAACTTCCGCGGTGATCGAGCGTCGTGCCTCCAAACACCACTCGGGCTCCGTGCAAGGGCAAGCTTTTTTCGTAATAGCCTCGTAATTGCCCGCGCATTTGTCCCACGTTAATTCCGTTGTATAAATTTCAATATACCGCGGTCGCTGATATCTCCAACGCCATTAATATCTCGCGCCCGTACACGGATAACTATCCGGAAGATTAATGCCAGTCCTTGGCGGCGATACACTCGCTGGAACAGCATCTGTCGCGAGAGTACTCGTCGGCTGCTAGCAATAATTATCCCCAGGCCTAACCTCTTAACGAACGTGCAGGAATTCCTTTCGCGGGCTAAGCGCATTACAGACACGTCCCTAATTAAAGACAAAGTGATCGCCCCGCTACCGTTGCCCCGCGTCTCTGATTTTCCCTCCCGTCGAAGCTCGAAATCGCGCGAACGAACCGTCAGCGCGCGGTTGCAGAGAGGAAAAACGACGGGGAGAGAGAGAGGAGGAGAAGAAGGAGATTTTGCTGTCGGTAGGAGAGTGCATCAGGCCAGACTAGGATAAGACCGGCTTAGAGATTGCCACGTTTACGGCCAATAAAGTCGGCTTCTTGTTGCCCGTTAACATGTCAGCCCCAGTTTTTCATCGACCCACCCGTCTTTACCGCTCCCCTCCCTCCCTGCCGCGTCTTTCCTCCTTTCCCATTTCTGGCCGCCAGCGCAACGCGTGCCAATCGACTGAATCGATTTGGCTCTACCGAAAAGAACGGAAGCCGCACGCTGGTTAATAAGAACCAGATATATACCACCTAGGGTGTATTGTTAAAGGCGGGGGAAAAAATAACACCCGAACAGCGTGGTGGAACGAAGGAAGCGCTGGGTAAGGTCGGCGAATCGCGTAATCGGAAGGATCGGGATTCCCTAATAATTGAAACGAGCGGCAAGAAATGGGAGCGCAGGAAACGAGGTGCAAACGAAAGAAGAAGTCGATAGAATGTAATTTCGCTGGTAATAGGGTACGCGAGCGATCCGTTCTCTTCTGCCGCGTCTCTCGCGCTGGTTTCTTGCGAATCGATCTGCGCTGTTGTACCTACGTTCTTTTGTCCGAAACAGACGCGACCGTTCGAATAAATATCGAGGTGGAAATCGGTAGGCGAGTAACGGGCCGAGTCGTTCGCAAGGATCCTCTTATTGCTCGTCGAAACGAACAGTTATGCCTCCTGCAGCACGATACGAGCGTGTTTGCGCTGATATATTTGCACGGTCCCGCGCTCCTCGGCGATCATCGCCGTGCTACAAAGTAGCACGGATGAAAAAGCCTCGCGTTTGAATTAAATATCGTCTCGGCCGACATATGATACGACGATTTACGCGGCCGGGCCTGCAATTAATCAGAGATCCCCGGGCGAGTTTATCGGCTGTCAAGGCTCGCGTGGTTTTTCGCAGAAACACCGAAGACGCGACGAAAGCGAGAAGGCGAGCGGGCGCGCTCGGTGCTTCCGTGTACGTAAGAGGGCGCGTGTACGTGGGTGGGCGTGCGCCGGGCGACCGGTGTGCGTTTTGACGTTTCGACTTTACGATCCGGCACTGCCGCGACAACCCGCGGAATTAAGGATGTAGATCGCTATCGGGCCGGTCGCGGGCAGAACCGAGCAACCGGGCACGTAGACGCGCAAGCCTCGTGAATCCACGGGGCCGCAGATGTATCCCGAATCCCCGCATTCGCGAATTCCCTCACGAAATTACGGGGATCGGGGCCGGCGATCGGCATCGAATTTGAGAGTTAATCTCCCGGATGATTTATCGCTCCGCGACCCCCTGAGATACTGCGCCCGGTGCGTTCCGTGCGTTACAGCTACAATGCTCGCAGAATTACGAGCACGGGGGCCCCAGTTGGATCGAGACGCTGCCAGCCGGTGTATAAATTTCAGCGGGGCCTCTGCCCCTGCGAAACGCAGCGATTATCGATTGCCTTCCGCGCGTAAAGCTGCGCGGCCGTGGCGTCGAGAGGCACGGACAATTTTCGAGTCGCCGTTCCCATGCGCGTATCCTCGGCCGCTCGAAGAGATGTCGGGGGCAATCTGGAAATTGCGATTCCGCGGGGTCACCGGTAGTCGGAGCCGTCGCCCGGCGACGCCGCCGCAGCAACTTACGATCACTAAATTCCAATTAGCCGCGCGCACGGCCCGCGCTCGTGGCGCAACCGCCATTCGATTCTAACTCATCTTAGAAGAGGTCGGCTCGTCGTAAGAGCGCGAGCGTTTAATCATGCCCCTTCTTCGCTGCTTGTACCGCACGAATCTCACGGCGGACGTGGAGGAGGCGTAGAAGGCGGAGGAGGACGGAGACAGAGACGAATAACCGCGCTCATATAGGCCACTTCTTTCTCGAGGTTAACCTCGAAAGGCAGATGTAACGCGCGGCTGCGGGATAGATGGCCGAGGGTTCCGTTCGGCTCCGTTTCGTCGCCCCTTTGTTCCCTCGTCGCTTCTAATGCGTTCTAGACGCGCCGGGCGCGCCACGACCGCCGCCAGGAATCCAATGAATTATCGTATTCCCTTTAACCGCGACTAGCCGGCTAAATACGGCGAGGCCGCGTATTCCGTTCCGGCCAAATCAGTCGAGCGGCCACGTACAACTGCCGATCGGCGAACAACCGAGCGCTCCGCGTAGGAGGATTACGCAATGTTCAGTTAGACGGGGAGGGCAGAGCCGCGGCTTTAATTAACGGTCGTTACCGGGTACTACAGGTAAATGCAATTCCAGCAAGAATTTACAGCGCGGCCGTGGAATATCCGACGGTGTTTCTTGCCGGCCGCGAGAGGAGAGACTGCGGATGAGAGCCGAGAGGTGAGAGCCCGGCGGGATAGGGAGAGACAGAGGAGCGAGCAGGCCGAGCAGGGAAGGCTACGTGGCCTTAGAGCTCTATCGGGGCCCGCTACGCACGAGGCGGGTCCCATCACAGCGGCTTAACTTAGTTTCGAAGTCTCATCTTACTCTCACGTGGGGCGGCGTAATGAAGGAACATGACTTGCGGTTTGCGGACCCGTGTTCTTGCCTTATTGAAAGCAGTGTCGCTCATCCGTCCACTCTCCGACGCATCTATCCTCCGCTTCGTGCCACCTTCTACGATATTAGCGAACTCTAGTCTCCCCTAATCGACAGGTATCGTACGTAGTTACCTACGTACTACCCCGGCACGTTCGGTAACTCTGGTCGTTTCTCCTCTCCCCCTTTGCCTGATCCTCGAGCGGCAACGATTTCACGCCTATCGGTGGTCGATCGCGAGTACAAGCTCGCGCGATCGACGTTTCGCGCGGATGTGTTTTCTAGCGAGGACGCGAGGAGACGCGAACGGGCTGATTGTGAGAACTTTCTCCGTCGGCCCCGACGCGTTCTCCGAACTGGTCCCCGGCCGGTGGACGCGGACGGCGGAGTCGCGGACCGAATGGATGGGGTCGGCACCCAGGGCGCCATGAATTATGCAGCGGTGCCCGACATACCGGTAAATTTCGCCGTAAATCGCTTTGGAAAGTTTCTTTCGCGCCACGTGAGCGGACAAGTTATTAGATCTGTATTTGCGGGGACTATATTTTTCTCGCGGCCCTTCGGTGCCCCTTTTTATTCCGAGGTAATGCGAGAATCCTCGGCGGATCCGACGTATTTATCGCGCCGGGGCAGTTCGCGCCAAACGGATATATCGTACCGGGAACGCTCCTCGTAATTCTAGGCGCGCGAAAGAGAGAGAGAGAGAGAGAGAGAGAGAGAGAGAGAGAGAGAACGTCCCCACGATTCGGCGTATTAGGGAATGGTAACGCCGCGTAGGACGGTAATTAAGGGAGGAACGGCAATTCTATTTCAAGATGAAGTTCAACGGGTCGAGGCGCGAGGAACGCGGCACTTGCGTAACCATTTAAATGGTTGGCTACGTACGTGCGACCGCGTGCTTTTTGCCGTGTAATCGTTTTACAGTTTCCACCGCCGGAGTCTTGGCGGGGACATGCACCGACATGAGGCCGACGAAAAAGTTCCGCGACAAGCGCGCGGTTCCACGGGTTCTGGATTCCAGGGTGTCGAGTGTCCTTGAGATCGTACGCGGAGGAACGTCGTCGGACAAGAACCTTCGATTCCACCGGTCGATCATGACTTCCAAGTCGTTCCGGATTATATCTTGCTTACCGCCGCGCCGCGCTCCGCCGGGGCCCCATCTACTCCGCCGCGTGGACATCGTCTTTTTTTCTTCTCATTCCCTTTCTCTCCACCTTCTTTCCCCGAGATGCCCTTAAAAACGCCCATGCTAATTACTTACGTTACCCAGCCCTAATCATTTTCCTGGTAATCGTTTTTTACGCGCGCATATATCATATTTTTTAATGTCCAGCGCGGCGCGGCTGCAGGGAACGTCGGGAGAGGCAAAAAGCTGCTGGCCGACAGGGTCGTCGAGGAGAAGGAAGGTAAAAGGGAGGTCTTAATCTCGGTTGGCCGACATTGCCCGCGCAGATCGGTTCGGAGATGCACCCACGCCTGCTCGGATAGACGCAGCGAGTCGGCACAGGTGCAGCGAGGGGCCGATTCGACTCGCCCGTCGTTGGTACCGATCGCTATTACGGCCATTAACGGCCAAACTTGAATCCGCGAGGCATTAAAAATGTTTTATGGTACCCCGTGGTGCGAGACACACACGGAGATACACTCGGCGTTCGTTCGCTGTGATCGCCGATGGCTGCCCTTAATTATCCTTATAAATAACATTAACGCCCTTCTCGTCGATTTGTCGGACGCAAACCGGAACAGACCGGCGGAATTCGCGGTGCACCTTTCAAGTATCAGCCACCGGCGCACAGTGGTGCCAATAGGGGTAGTAGGTGACATTCGGCCAAAAAATTAACTTTCTCCTGTCGAAATCTACCGAATATATACTGCTTCCGAAATCTTCAACAGTCCCGAAAATGAAAATATCAATAAAATTTAATAGAAATTGTAATTGCAGCCCACTCTTCAAATTATTAATGTTTAAAACTGTCGGCGTTACGTCACTTTACGTATCCGTCGTATTATTATTGTATTACAAAGGGTTTTGACAAACATTTATGTATATTGGACTTTAGTCCGTCGAATAAATTAATAATAAATGAATAATAATCTTTAACTAAACTGTACATTTCGTCAGAATTTCTCATAGTACTATTTGACTCGTCCTTATAACTCGAAAACAAATAGTTTCCCCAACATGCGATTCAAATCACTTAAAGAGCATTAAATAAGATACCAAATAAACAGAATTAAATATTTTTTATCACGAACAAGTTAAAAATATTGAAAAATAAATAAATAAATGTAAAAAATATTAAATTATACATCATTGGAAAGGGATAATTTTTTCCTATTTCTCGGTGTAAATTTCATTCCGATATCTTTCATAGTTAAAAAAGTTATACACGAGTGTCACCTACTACCCCTATTATGACCACTGTGCGGCGCCCTGGCCCGAACGATTCTCGCGAGATTTAACTACGCCCCGATCGTTAACTGACCCGACCGATGCAAATGAAACGAATTTCGTGTCCTTTCGCCGCGAATGTAGATAAGGGGGGGGCGACATCGATCGGAACAGAGAGGACTGTCTCGCGCCCACCCCGCCCCCTCGCCCCCGCCGCCAGTTTTTTCCTCGTCGCTGTTTCTATTAGTGCGAGCCGCTTCAAGGAGCCTGTATAAATTAATTAGTAGATACGTCCCGATACGTGGCCTCCCACCGTACGACGTGCCGCTATCTCGTTCTCTATCGAACGTCGACCGCCCCGTGGGTAACGCATTACGATCTCGACCGTGTTGCGTGTGTATCCTTCTCTCTCCCCCATCCTCCCCCTTCGCTCCCTTTCTCTCTTTCTCCCGATCCGCCGTCCCGTCCCTCCTGTCCATTCGCGCATGTACGCCGGCATGTTGACCGCGTGTGTAGAGCCGTGTATATCGACCACGTACACGGAGGTGTCGGCAGAACGGAGACCCCGGCAAGGGCCACCGAAGAATACTAACGGTCCCGGTGGCTGACACGCCGAACGACTACCGCTGACAATCAGAGCAAGGGTGTAATTGGTTCCGGGTAATAAAACACGCCGCTCGGCAGATAACCCCCCCCCCCCCCCCCGCCCCAGTCGGTGCGCGTCTACGATATTTTTCGTGGGTCGGCAGGCGAGCTCGAATCGCGAGAGGCGCAGGCGATCCGAACGATAGTTCCCGCGTACGAGATACGATCGAGGGAGATGCCGATCCTCGACACTGATGGACGTTAATCATCCGGCGCGATAAGACGCTCGGGAGCCCCTCGGTTTCGTAAGCCAAACGAGAGGACCGGGTGAGCTCGCGTTACGCCGCGACCGCGACGCGTGAGGTCTGCCGAGCAACGGGCCCCGTACCGCTCGTAAACGCGCGCCACGTTTCCCGCGATTCGCCGTGCAAGCGAATCGATTCTCCTCGACCGTTCGCCCCCTCGCGGACCGCGCGAGCTCCGGATTCCACCGCGGCGTATTCGGCGCGAACCGTCGGTCTAGATGCCAGGCAGCCACGGCGAAAGCGAATACACGGAGGAGAGAAGGACGAGGGCGCGGAGAGCGAGCGGGGCTTCACTGTTACCCAGGGGTGGAGCGAGACGAAGGTGGTCCAGGACGGTCGAAAGATTCTCGGCTCAGGGCGTGCATTAAATATGATATATGCTTATTGAATTTGTAAGTAAAACGGCCGACGGTAGAACTGCAGCACCTCGCGGTAGAACGGGACGCGCGCTCCCAACTCCGAACGGACGGAGAGGATCGAACGAGAACAGGAGCATCCTGCTCTCTTCTTCTCTTCTCCCGCCCTCATTCCACTATCCCTTTCCTTCCTCTTTCTCTCGTTCGCCAGCCATCGTGCTCCCTCCGCGCGTTCCTCAGCCCCCCCTCTCTCACTCTCTCTCTTTCTCTCTCCCGGTCGCTCCTCGCTGGGCCTGGTAGCCATGGTGGTAAAGCGTGCATAATTAGGAGGAATTCAACGGGGATTACCCTCGTACGGATCCCATCCAGTCATCCTGCTGCTGCCCTTCTTTGTCGAGCAACTAATTTATTTAATCATTCCAGCGTCGTCCACGAGGCGGCGCCTTTGCTCGCCCGCGGTCCCTAAGTTGTTTAATCGCCCAAAGAGGCTGTTTCTCTTCTCCCCGGGTCTCCCCCTTCACCCCTCCCGCCCTCCGGCGCTCCTCTTCATCGCGGATCTTTTCCCGTCGTGCTCGTCCTTGTCCCCGGTGTCGTTGTTTAAACTTTCGAGGGCCCCCGAGGAGTCGGAAGCTTCGGGGGCTGCCCCCTTCGCCGGCCAAATTACACACGGCGCTCCTCGTATTGGGGCAGCGACCGTCGAGGCCGATATCTTTCCGGTCGTGCGCAGAGAATTCGCATGAGTATCGCGGAGCACTTGGAGCGAAGAAGGTCGGGACAGTGGGGGGAGAAAAAAAAGACGAAAAAGGGCAGGGTGGAGGAGAGAAACGGTGAGAGGAGCCCGAGCAGAGTGGAAGCTCGATAATCGAGCGAGCGTGCCGAGGCGGGTGCCCCGACTGGCTCCGTGTTTTGCCCCGTCGCGCGTACATCGAAACGGAATCCGGTTCGTGGAACAAAACCGCGTATCCTCGTTGACAAATTGAGTCCGGACGAGAGGAGTATGCGTTCGCGCGCGCGTACGTCACCGCTCGCCCGAAACGTCACTGTCCTCCTCCGCGAGCGACCGTTTCCTTCGCCCCTCGAGAGGCGCCGCGGGGAGGACGACGTGGAACGGGGGCTTTTCGCCTCGGATCCCGGCCACGGTAGTCGATCAAAATTGATTTTCGGAAACGCTATATTTCAAGCAGCATTCGAATCGCCCATCCACCTCGCCGCAACCACCGCCGAGAAGCTGCGCGATGAGACTTCGACGCATGATCGATAGACCCGAAACGCTGGCCGGTTAAAAAACGACGTGGATGGAAGACAACCGGAGGAATATTTTTTCTTCCTCGCTGCGCGTCCCTCGCCTCCCAGCCGGCCGAGCCCACGGGAAATTAATCAAAATGCGCGCCACGATAATGTTGAATCCGTCAGTGTGTACGAGTCATTGATCCAGCGGCGGATGACACCTTCTCGAAGGAGAAAATAAAGCGCCGAGGCGAGGGAAGGGGTGGCGGGGAGAGAAACAGAAGTAGCCACGGAAGAGGAAGAAAAAGGAGTGGAATAAGGGGCGAGGGGGTGGCGCGGGGAAGGCGAGGGAGAAGAAGAAGAAGAAGAGGAAGAAGAGGGAAAAGGAGGGAGGAGGCTAGGGGAATAAGAAGAAGAGGAATAGAGGGAGCCGTGCTCGAATCGAACGAGTATAATTTTAAGCGGAGTTCTTTCAGCTCGAAAGTTAACCGGTCTGGTATTCTCCTGCCTGAATTATCGTTGACCTCCAACACGGTCTTACAAGGCACACTCTCCTCGAATACAGGGTTTCTTCGTGCGGTCCATCCCCCTGCTCCGAGGCTCCGGGGCCAGGACCAAGCAAGCGCGTTCCGACAATGTTGCACCGCATAAATTGATACCAGGGTCCAGGAGTTCCTGTGTTACCGGCGAGCATCGACATGCACATGCACCGGTGCCGATGCACCGAAAGATGCCGGGCCAAACCGAGCCGAGCCGAGCCGAGCTCGGACACTGGATACCTCCTCCTGTCACCGAAGACTAAGACCAGTCACCAGCGCGCAACGAGCGACGGCCGCGGCAATAAACACTCGGTCCACTTTCACGTTCGTTTATCTTACGCGGCTGATCTGTACTCGAAGCCACGGGTGAAACGTATTAATTGCCCCTTTCCCGAATAACTCGTCCCTGTGGTCCCCGTTTCTCACGAGGCAATCGTCACGACACCGAAAATGAAAAAAAAAAAGTTAAAAAGACAACGAGGAGGCATGCCTCCTCGCGGGCCCTCGGCTGCCCGCGGCCAGCTCGGCAACGAGTCTTAGAAAGCTCCGATTTAGATCTCAAGGTTCGCGTGGCGCGGCCCCTCGTAGGCGAAACGAGCTGAAACGGGAGGGCGATAAGCGCAATCGATAAGGGAAATCGAGGCCCGGCCGGCCGCGGGATCGAGCGGGCTGCAGGCCGCGCGGCGCACGCGGAGGGAAGCGCGACTGCCCCCGCGGTGCCTCCGCGCTTTCCGCGATGCGCTCTCCATTTGCATAAGCCCAGCGGTAACGGCGCGACGGCGATAGGGTAGCTCCGCGGCACGTATGTAACTCGCGTGGCTACACGGCGGAGGAGAGTGTGCGCGCCGGTGTGCTGGCGCGGTTGGTAAATCGGTGCGAGGGAGCGAGGCGCTTAGCCCGCGGCCAGCGCACCGCGGTTGTACTCGCGTCGTGTCCCATGCCACTAATCGATTTTACCGGGCGAAAGCGTGCCTCCGCGCTACGTCTAATTGGTAATTAAGCTTAGGTTTACGGCTCTCCAAAGCCGGGCAACGTCGCCGGGCCGGCGGAGCGAGGGGAGCGGGACGGCGAGAAAAAGCGAGACGGAAAGGTGGAAGAAGAGGGCGGTCGGGGGGGGGGGGCAGAAAAACCGGCAAACGGCGAGAGAATGAAAGAAGGAGAGAGATTCCTCGGCGCGGGCTTCGCTCCGCCAGCAAAAAGAGGTGTCTCCTGCGACGTTCGAGTTAACTGGCGGATAATGCGAGGCCGTTTAATTACGTCATGCCGCGTCACTGTCCGCGGAAGCTTCTGTCGCGACGAGCTCGCTGACAAACGCGGGAGCGCCTCCCGCGGCCGGCCGGTCGATTGTTACGAGGGAAACGAAGATCGAGGCGATGCTCCCAAGGACCACACGCCCGGAGCGAGGATCTTCGAATCGTAATCCCTGGTAGACAAGCTCTCGTAATCGGATTGGCTCATCTCGTTTTCACCCGATTCATCCCATCAAAACAGACCGGGCTCCCTGACACGGGCCATCTCGCTACACGGAGGCGGAAGTCGTTCACCGCCGATCAGCGCGTCTCGTTCGCCTTAATCCTCGCTTTAAGGACAGCTGGGGAAAGGGGGACGGGTGTGTCGATCAGCGGACGCATTAATCGTCCCTCCTCCCGTCTAGGCTGTTGAAAAGCAACGCGAACGTCCCACCCGACGCGTTTTCTAAACCGTAAGAAGCTGCGCGCCGCTTCTTGGCCTTTTACGAACTGTAAAGAAAGAAAGGACGCGACGGTTGCGGTAAGGCTCGTCAGGCTCGCGAAGCCACGAGTCATCTCGATTACACCGAACCCGTCTCCTCCTTCCTCCTTTTTCTCCCTTGTCCATCTCGGTTCTCTCGGTCCAAGATGGAAGGGAAAAGGGCACCGAGCCCCAGCCCCGGGTATCGCTAGGACGATCGCCCCAAGAATTCCCAGAAATAATACGAAAATCTCCGGCGCGCAGGCTCTCTGCTGCCCTTTTCGGCGCGCAGGGCCCCGGCGAAATCTACCCGAGCGCCGTCGCGCGCACCTTTATCCGGTACACGCTAAACGTGTATACACACGTAGGTACGTGTCTCTGCTCGTGAACGGCGGGCTCGCGTCGCCTTCTCTTCCTGGCCTTCTCCTTCTTGCCTGCCGGCACGCTGATATATAGCGCGCATAAGAGATGTAGTCAGATCACGGTCCCCTTCATGACGCTGCTTCTACACCGGCGAACACGTTCTTTCCTACGATAAATCCTTGCGGAATGTAAAACCTCCGGGCCGCGCGCACATGGGCCTGAAGAGAGCAGTCAGAGCGGAGGCGGAGGCGGGGGCCCTCTTGTCCTCCTCCTTTTCATCCCGCCTATCCTATCGTGTCACCCGTTCCCCGCCTCCCTAGATTCCAACCTTTTTCTACGCGACCCCGTGAGAAATCTCCTGCTATTCCGTATCAGCACCCTTTAACCCAAACCCACCGTCCACATACGCTCATTTCGGGAGAGATGCAATTACTGGCAGCACAACACAGTCCCAAATGTGTGCTCTAAAAAATACCAAAAATAGAACGAATCAAAAGAAAGTGGTAACTTTTTTGTCCGCTGGTGTACGTACTGCGCCGTGGAACGCTTCCCTTGGTACATCGTACCCTTCCCCGTACATATAAGTACGTATGCCAATTTTCGCGATGCAACTCGATCCCTTGCCTCGCGACGCCTTCGCGCGCTTTCTCCTCTTTTCCCCGGAAGCAGAGACGGGGCGATACGAACGATGGAAATCGCACCTTTCTCCGCGTCGCTGTATGCAAATCGGGGCCGGTGATATTTCACAGAAACCGACCGGATCGTGCATCTCGTGCATCTCGCGAATCTCGGGCCGGTTGATCGAAAGAAATGGAACAGCCAGGCTGCCCCGGTTCGCGGAAGGGGGCTGCGGCGAATTCTCGCGATTCCCCCTTTCTCGTGGGAATCCTTTGTTCCCTTCGCGCGTATGTCAACGATCACTATTAACGCGGGATTACCACCGTGCAACTGCCCCGGCCCGGTCAATTAAACGCGCGATCCTCTAATCACGAACTTACCCGGCCGACTCGGTAGAAATCCGCCTCGGTAATTAATTTATGCGGCTAGCATCTCACGATGGTCAGCCGCCCCCGAAGATCCGGCGCGTCGATACGCCGTCCCACGAAATAATTCCCGCGACTTTTTCCTCAAATAAAGGTCTCTTCCCCGTTCCACCGATCCGCCGGGAGCTTGCCAAATTAACGGAATCGATGGTCGTGTTAATTGCTAGGGGAAAGTCGCGAGAAGTCGCGAGGTTAGCTGATCCTACGCCGCGAACTTTTCGTTGAGAAATTTAATCGAAAAATCCAAGGATCCTCGAGCGAGCGTGCCTGTCGATCGGCTGCGCGCGGTTACATTTGAATTCACTCGGAGTTGGCGATTAATCAAACGACGAGAACAATGGCGCTGCGTCCCAGCAAGTGCGGCGACGCTCGTCCGCGCGACGACTATAGATTTTATGATTGACAGACGACAAGTGAGAGGTCATTCGTATCGACCGATTGACAGTCAACGAACACGCGGCGCTGGGACCGAGGCCGCATGACGAAGCGCGACGCGTTGCGTCGACGCCTTTCATCGCCGTCTAGGTACACGCGTTGAATCACGATTAACGGACAAACCAGCCGCAGAGGAGCCGCTAAAACATCGGCGGTGCGCGAGCGCGGCAAAATACGCTTAATGAAACCGAGCGATTAAGTGGCTCCCTTCGAGCGGCGAAGGTGCGGTGGGCCTTAGAAGCGAAAGTAGCAAAGAGGCGCGTAAAAGTTGACGTGCATCGGCGCGCGGGAACGTCGCAATAGCCCGCAACAGCTGAATGAACAGTTGCATGCGAAGCACCCGCTTACCGACGATTTAATGAAACACGTTTTTGCACCAGGAATTAATTAATTGGAAAAATCCGCGATCTGCGGAGATTGCTCCGAGAGGGCCGTATAAAGCGAGCGAACCAGCGCGAACCTCTTTTACCACACATGGCAGCGGTGAGCGGCGCATCGACGGCTACGAGTTTCCCTCCGAATCGTTGCGGATCGTGCAAATCCGTTGATCGGGAATTAAATCCCGGACCGGAAAATCAACTCGCTCCTCTGGCGATCGTTGGTCCAGTGAAATCTATCGTGGCTGGTCTCGTTATTGCCGCGGAGAGCGCGGCGCGTTCCACGTCCGAAGGCAGGAGGCACGCTGCGAAGTTGGATGGAGAAGGATGGCGGTGTTTCGTGCAAGGTCGGGCCCCGTCTGGCAAATTTATTTCACCGGAAACGCCTTCCTACTCTTCCCGCTAACGACCGAGCGAGCCGACGAAATGAACTCCTGCGAATTCGTTTGCGATCGAGACACTCACGCAACGCTCGCCGCGGAGAAAGGAACGAACACGGGGCCGTGCGGATCGAGGGAACTCGATCTCGTATCGTTCCATAATCCGGCACCGTAGGCGGTACACGTACACGTACGAGATCGAGGGAACGCAAGATCCACCGAATCGCGGAACGAGCAGCCGTGTTGCACCTGTTCGCGCATGCGATCGATTCGCCCCGGTGGCTATCGATCTTGCACCGTCTCACCTCCACGCACCGACACCCGCCCCTTAATTAATTCATAAACAATCCACCACATTCTATGGGACTCGTTAACCATTTCGCGTTGGCCGCGATTGAAAATCGCAGGAAACCAGCTGGGTAATTCAGAATCCGTATCCAGGAGCCGCGCGGCACCGACTCGACGAGAAGTCGACGGCGACGCGTTCTATCGTCGCGTTCCAGCAGCCGGGATTATTTATTGCCGCTGCAATGCCACCGGTGGGTTAAGATATCGCTCCTGAAATTGGTCGGTGTATACCGAGAGCGATACGAGTCGGAATTTTTCATCGGCCCCGGCCTTTTTCTTCGCTGTCGCGGTGCCGGCACCGAGAGCGCCTACCGCGGAATGAGAAAAGGGGACCGAGAGAGGCGAAGCCGAGATTAATTGCCTATCGGCCGTTTGTCTCGAAAGTCCACCGCGAAAGGCCCAGTTTCTACGAGGCCAGTTTGTTCCTGGCTGACAGGAGTATCGTGAGCGCGGATCGCCGCTCCCTCGAAAGACCTACGCCTAATTATTGCGACCGAGCCAGGACGGAAGAAGAGACGAGGGGCCGCGATAAAGAAGCCACTCCTGGGCCTCCGCGTCGCGGTTCTACGGGCACTCGGGAATTTTCGAAGGAAACCTGCAGCCATCTCCGCGCGGCCCTGGAAATCGCGTTGTCCCTCCCCACCCTTGTTCCTTCATCCTCGGCGGCGAATCCAGCGAAACATCTTGCAAACCGTTCCACAATTCGAGGAAAGAATCGGAGATACCTATCGTCCTCCCGAGGCATTCATTCGGTGCGTGTCTGCAACAGGTGCAGGACGCGGCAATTAGAATTAGGATCGAGAACTCGTGTGATTCGAGTCGGGGCGAAGGAGCGCGTCTGTCGGGAACATCCGCTTAGAACAGCCTCTGCGTTCTCGCTGATCGCGATTGCGACGTTCGAGTGTCCAAGGAAATTGCATCGATTCTGGCAACCAGCCTCTCGGAAGGAGAAGGACGAAAATGGGTGGCAGCCGGCGCAGAGTGGCGGCGAGTCGATGAGACGAGGTTAAAAGCCGGTGCTGGCGCGTACGAGACGATCCGCGCGAGTCGTAAAGCAATTTGTTGCGGCCGGCGCTCGCGACCACTCGTTCGCGGAATCATTTGCTCGCGAGCTAATTGTTCCAGGGCCGGGAATTACAGAGCGTTTCGCCGCGGTGACGCGTTAACAGTTTCCGGCGCGCGTCCCGACGATTTCGAAACGACTCCGAGCGCTCGGGATCGCTGTTTGTTTAATGGAGGGTCGCCATTACTCGGGGATCCGAGACTAACGAGGGCTCGACCTCGTGAGATTTTTTCTTCGCCCGTGTTCCCTCGCTCCTCCCCTGCCCTTTGTTTCTTACGCCTCCCCCTCGCCGAGGCGTTTGCTCGTCGGCTGTTCCTCTTAACGGAGTCACTGCACGCATATACGTCGCCGTGCCCGGCTTTTCCCCGGCGGACCGATCTTAATCTGCCGCGCGAGGAATTCGAGAAGGCTGCGCGAACGCTCGGCCGGTCGCTCGCGCCCTCGAACGGGATGCTTCGCTGGTTGCTCGAGGTCGTGCACACCCGACACGATCACCCTCCCCCTTTCCGAGACCGGTAGCCGTCTACTTTTGTTGCTTCGTTTATCGCGCGAACGGTAACGCTACCTATGCAGCCGTTACCGCGATCCTCCGTTCCATCTACGATCATCGGTCCCTTGGAATTCCGCCGCCAGCGCGGCAGCGCGGGGATCCTGCCGATTCGCGGAGAGCGGCCTTTTCCTCCCCCGGTACGATCCTCGATTCAACGACCAGGTAGAACCGTAACGAAAAGGCTTGCGAAGAATCTCGCTCGCCGTGCTCAGGGACAATTACCATCAAGACCGGGCAGCCTCTATTAAAGTTAGATCAGCGAGCGCGACTACCCGCAGCCACGTAAGTCCCAGGAGGCTCGCGCCCCGTAGCCCGCTTTCGTAATTTGTTTTTCCGTTTCGCGGGCACGACACGTAACGCCGTGAAAATCACGGACGCGAGGGGCGCGGAGGCACTCCGTCACGCAAAACGATCCCCGGTGCCGAAGAAACGGAGGGGGCGGTTCGCAGAGATCGTCCGGCTACATCCCGCGGTCCACGGAGTAGCGAAACAGCCGACGGACTGCGTACACACGAAGGCCGTGAGTAATAGTAATAGCTTTTAAATTGTCCCTCGCTTTAATGGCAAATAATATCCGCGCCGTTTCGCCGTCCCTTTTTTTCCCCCCGACCGGCTTCCCCTCGCCTCCCGCTCGGCCGCGGCTCGGCCAGCGCGAGCAACGGGGTTCAGGGACGTGTCTCGATGTCCCGGTTCGTCCTCGCGCACCCCCGGAACGTCCAGGTACGTCCGCGACACGCGCGGCTCTCGCCTCCTTCCATAAACGCGCCGTAAACGCGCGAGGTCGTTCGCGGCCGAGCCGCTCCGCGGTTTTTGCGAAGTTTCGCAACGGCCTGCCGCGCGGCGTAATAACGGCGGTGGCGAACTTTTATCTGGACCCGACCACCTCCGCAAAAACCGCCTAACGCGCGCCACTCTTTCGGTTGCTCTTTGCGCGTTATAAATAACCCCCGAGCGGAAAGAACGAGGCCGCTGGCCCTCCGCCCTCCCCGCGGCAATTTGTATGCCGCGAGCCTTTTCGCGAACGGACCACGCGACGAGCCAGCTACCGAGAGCTCGCTATCGAGGCGCATTAAAGCGAGCGTATCGGACACGCGAGAATCTTGTAGCTCTTCCGCGCCGGGACGCGGCGGCTATTAACCCCCGCGCTGTTAAGTTCTCCTCCTGCACGCTGGATACCTATTCGTCTATTTGCCGGTTTGTCGGGGCGCAAGAACCAAACCGTGCGTGCGACTTTCTGGGGTAATTTCCAGCCGGTCCGTCAACCTCGCCAGATGTTTCACTCTCGGCGGTATCTGTCTTCAGGCCTCGGACACACCGGCGCGTCGGTTAATTTATCTCGGGGATTACGACGCAATTTAATTACGCCAAGCGTTTGTCGATTAAATCATGAAATATCATTGTACCTCGAGCACGGGCTCGCGCACGGAACGTTAATACATCTCCCGCGGTTGTTTCTCGCCGAGCAGGCAGACGCCGAGGAATAAAGCGAGGGGTATTGTCGCGGTCGCATGCGAGTCGAGCATTAGGTCGCGTCCCGAGGTGGACGTGACGGACCGGTCGTTTCTTGCGCGAATCTTCGCCCCGCGTAAATATCTTCTTGCGCGCATCACCGTCGCGGCTGTTCCCGTCGATGCGGAAAGTCTCGGCGGTGTTTCACGCGACTTTACAGATTGCCCCATTAGCCAGAAAATCCAGCGAGTCGAATCCGACGGCCGGAGATAAAAGAATCCGCACCGAGTCTGGACGCTCTCGCGAGCAGTCCACTGTTCGTGCCAGTCGATCGACGAGCCACCGCGAGTGTTCGAGGGGCGAGCTTCTCGGCGACGTGGGCTCGCGTGGGCAGCCCCGCCGCTCATTGTCTAACCTCAAATACCGTGTATAAATATTCAGCAATTCCGGCGGTGAGGTCGGCTAAGCTCGTCCAGAAAATAAAAAACGAAGGGGGCGTATGGAAATCCGTATCTCCGCTTGCCTCGAGGCTGCGTCTCGGACAGGTCGATACCCTGTCCCGATACCTTGCACTCCGGTGCACGTAGTCACCTACGGGGATCGCGGCCGAGTCGCCTCTTTCCAAACAATTTCCGCCCGTCGAACTTCACTTCCGCGAAACCGCGCGAATGATCTTACGGCGAGACGGATGCTCTCCTCCGCTTGGACGCTGCGCGCGGTCAAAGGCGCCGAGCCGTCGCTGGTGGACGCGCGTCGATAAAAGCTGCGAAGCTCACCTCCGCTCCACGGCGTCGTAAAAGGGATAGGAAGGAGCGAGTGGTGAGCGCGAGGGAATAGGCGGATAGGGGAAGAGTGTAGAAAATCGGCGCGACCGCGAAATAAACGGAAGGGAAGACGGGGCTCCCGCTGCGGGCGATGCCAAATAATTATCAATAGTCCAGCGAAATTAGGATCTGTCTACGGAATAATTCCTACCAAGCTACGTTTCGACGTGGGCCTTTATTTCGTCGTTTCAAACTATATGTCTGAAAATCAGATTGTTTTCTAATTTTCTGTTGTAACGCGCGAATTTTAAGAACTGTGAGAATTATAAATTGCCAAATGATAGTTCTAATTGAAAGAAGTAACTTTTTCCTGAAAACTTGTTTTCTATCTCCGACAGCTCGCGAGTAATAATACAAAATCGAAAAATTTTCAGGGCTCAATTGCAGCCTCGTGTAGTGAATTTGGGCAGCAAAGAAGCGTTTCCGGGTTCGGGATCTTCCCTTGTCCAAAAGTATGGGGGTTGAAACTTGCTAACCCGCCGTCCATAAAAATGGTTACTCCCACGAAAAGAACTCATAGAAACTTTTTTCTAGAGAATTTACTAAGTTACAAATTTCATTATAACTGTATTTGTCGTAAAACTATCAGATAACGAGATATTCGCAAAAAAACATTTCTTTTTTACCTCCAACTCTCTGTAAAATATTTAGCGACGGACAGATCGACGGGGACTTTTGACGTATTGTTTAAAACGGCCAAACGAAGGCCCACAGCGAAATTGATCTCGCTGGGAATTATTCCGTAGATTAGCCATATTTCCCTCTGATTTCACTGGACGACAAGGCACGGGTGAAGCAGCGTGGTCGGCGACTGAATGACCGCGCCGAAAGTTAAGCCGCGAGCCAGGCGCACGAACGAAAGCCTGGAGCTTGCGCGTCGGAGTATCGGTGCGTGCATACACGCGCCGCGCTACGCACAAAGAACGTACGCGCTGCTAGCGACCGGTTCGCGGCCCCTTAATGACTCGTAATCACGGAACGCTGATGTCCCTGAGTTATGACGCGCCTTCCCCTGCAGGGACGTGTACGAGCGGAGGCCCTGCCACGCCGACCAACGAGGAAGAACCCCGGATTCCAGCTTACGTAACAGCTACGACGGGGTTACCGCGAGGCACACACCACCCCTTGCCGAGCAGGCTCCCGTTCGCCAAGGCCCGGCGAGCAGAGTTACGAGCCTGCTCCAAATCCAGATCCACTTCGGGGCGATCGTAACGCGGCACGCTCCTCTATTCCAGCATCGTCGCGATCGCTGTGGCTCGGGTGCGATCCTGCCCGCTCGTATTCGCCATTCCTCGCCGCGGCCTCTCTCCGCTTTCGCGCGCCACCTCGTTTAGTTCTCTCGGTTATCTCGATTTTCCCGCATGCCACCGGTCTCGCTCCGTATTCGGCGCGTTGCGCGGTTACGCGCGAGAATAAAGAAACGCCTGTACCCGCGCCGTTTGCTTCTATCCGTCGGTGAAATTAATAGAAGCTCGACGATATATTCCCTCGGCTGTCGCGGTGATTTCAAGGCGTCAGTTGCGCCGCGTTCCCTGTTCTCCGCTGGTAGGTTCTTTCATCGCTACCTCCAGCGGTAACACCACCGATTACCACCCTACCCACGCGTGCCTCAAAGAGAAGCCACTAATGACTCCACCGTTTATGAATACGGTCTATTCGAGTGAGGTCGGCCAGCACGATAAAGGATTATCGCGAGGAGGCGCCCTTTTGTACGCTGCAAGGCGAGCGTGCACCAGCCGCGCTACAAAAACAGCCCCGTCAGGGCCGCCTTCCACCTCCACCTCCACCTCGTAGAGAACAGATCGCCTTCCCCTCGGCTCTTCCCTCCCCTATTATTCTCTAGCACCTTCTTTCGGCGGCCAACAGTACAGTCTGGAGTCAACGACCTCTCCTCGACAGGGGCTTCTTCGTCGTCTGCGACGCAACTACCGACCGTTCCGCGGCAAGAACGCCCGTCGATTTATAGATCCGCACCGTTCGAACGGGGTCGGGTCAGTGGAGAAACGAACGATCGCGGCGGCCGCCGTTTCTTGCGCTCGAGAAACGAGTATACGCGGCGATAGCAAGAAAATACGTCAAGGCCGTTTCGCCTGGCCACCGCCTTTAACGTCCAGCTTCTTCGTCCTCGCCTCGGTTCACAAAGCCGACCAGCCGAACACACCATCCCCGGGTGTCTCGCGGAGCTTTCCTAGCCGGAAGTCGCCCCGCGATAGTATCGCCGCTGGACGTCCAAGCTAGCGGACGAATCGGCCGGTTCATCGACTTTCATGAGCCCAGGGCACCGTGACTTTCGAGCCCGCGGCCGCTTTCCGCCCGTGGAATGCGCCTGCATCCGAACATCGATCGAAGGACACGTCGCAAGAAGCACCCCCCTCGGTTTTTCTCGCCTCCCTCCGTCCACCGAATTCAAACCTGTTTCTACCGCGGCCGCCTCGTTAATTATTCGCCTATGACGAATTCGCGGCGGCCGGGAATCGATCGCCGGCAAATAAACCAACCCCGCCGCGTGACTCCAGCGCGAGAACCGAGATCCCGTCGGCGTTGTCGCGCGGGACTCTCTCGTCAAAATTACGGAGTATATCCGGACAGCCGGCTATAAATCCTCCGACGGGGCATCGTTGATTAATTGCGCGCGCGACGATCCACTAGAGTAGATCGGCTAGACGGTATGCGCGAACCGGCGGGTAGATGGCTAACGCAGGCCAGTTTGATGGGAAACCTGTTTCCTCTTTGGCGCGACACGATCCGGTGACTCCTTATGGTCGATTCACCGGCGTTCGCGGCTCGTCGGATAATATTATCGACGAACCAGGCTAACTGTATCCCGGGAGAAGCTGATTCACCCTATTTATCGATTTCCTCGTTGGGACCAGCGGTTAATTGCGAGCCGAACGGCCGACTCGTTCCGATAGGCTCGCTGATTCAAGAAGTGAGAATTCCGCGATATCACGGCGGTTTAAACGATCGAATTCCCCCGTGGACGAGTGCAGGTATCACACGGAGACGACGATTTCGGCAGGTTCCCGGTGTACCGTTACGTATCGCGGGCATGCGTGGAAGAAGAACGTAGAGGAACGATTGTATCGCCTCGACGAATGGCTGTTTAGTAAATTCTCATGGAGCGACGAGGGGTATTAGTTTCCGTGGCGAGACGCGACTCGCGGCGACCGCGCACGCCGGCTGATTTTACGTGAATGGTATGCGAGAGGCGGCAAAGACTGCTGTCAGAAGGACGATATTCAATCGACGCGGCCGGGACGGAAGAGGAAGAGGACGAGGAAGAGGAGGAAGAGGAAGGGCGAGAAGATGGGCGCAGCCTCCTCCACGGTGGCTATCCAGGGTCCCTCTTCTCGGCAGGTTTACGACGAGCCAACGCAAACACGACACTTGGCCGCTAACTGGCCACCTAGCTACCGGTGACTAGCCTCTTCCTGCTGCTCTCCTGGGCCCTCGGAATCTAACCGCATTCACCACGCTTCTGCCCACACTCCGCGACTGTGCGCCACCGCCGAACGCTCTTACAAAATCGAAAAACTACGAGGCAACCTAAGTAGTCTAGAGGTGGCGAACCTATGCCACGCGAGTCAGCTGTGGAACAGATTTGCAGGTGTTATCATTCATATTTGTATATTAATTTAAAAGATGCACCTACGAAATTATTTTTCGCCAGCTTTTACTGTACGACAATCCGAATGTTATGTTACGAGTTGATTCCAGAGATGAGCAAAAATTTATTCGTCGTGTGTCGAATATAATTGCACCGGGTTAACTTTATTCGTCGAATAAAAACAATTAACTAAAATTAACTTCGTCAACTTTTATTCGATCCTTTATTTAAATAATTCTTTATTTAGTTAATGCCGAACTCTGGTTAATTCTTATGATATTCTCTGTTAATTTTTAAACTTGTCTCGATAATATTCTGCAATGATTAATTTTCTACTAATCTTCTCCCTATTAAAAACTGCCCGGCAAGTCAGCAATTCTAGAAACATTATTTATCAATGTTATGGCGCTCGCAGATAAAGAGATTCCTCAACCCTGACCTAGTCCAACACTACGTAGACCTCTCTTCCCCTTGATCCGTGCTCGTCCCGCAGCTATGGTAATAGTCCCCGCGGGGACGCGACGCGACGCGAAAATGCGAAAGGTCCAGATGCGTGTTCCGGGTACGGGGCTCGGTGTAGTTTCGGGCCGGCGGAAAAATTAAAGATGCAACCTCTAGATTATGTCGCGGCCGTCTCTAAATAATATCCGCGACAGGCACCATATTTATTGAAATACCTCGCTCGCCATCCGGCGCAGCCCCTTACAATAGCGGAGTAAAGAGTAAATGATGTATTCTCCGTGAGGAACCCGTGGTCGACCAGTACGTTGCGCGGGTCAGTGTCCGATATCTCATTCTCCCGGCTACATTGCACGTATACGCCGAGGTACATGCGGTTTACCTCTCTCCTCGCCTTCCTCCCTCTCCGCTCCCCTGGTTTCGCAGGCCGGGGACCAGCGACGACAGGGGAGGGACAGAAAGAAGGGGGAAGATTTGCAGATGGTATCGATCGTATTCCAGCGAAGACAGAAGCGGCTCTATACTCGCGGGCCGACATTGTTTAGCGGTCCGCGAGTATAAAATCATCGACGATCGACCGTACCCGCGCGCGATCGGATCACCGTCACGGTGGGATAGCGATTAACCGGGGGAAACAAGACGAAACGCTCTGTCCGTCCCGCGTTCCTCGCTGGGTAATTAGAAGCGGGATCTCAGGCCTGCGTATTCGGCGCCGCGACGAGGATTACAATTTCTGCGCCACTATTGCAAATCATCTCTCGACGATTACGCGGGGATTTTCTACAATGGCCACCGAGGTGGTCGATTTAACGCGTCGCGCCGCCTGCCGCTTAATTTCCGCGGACCGGCTTGGTCGCCGGGCGAAGCTAGAAATACGGCGAGTTCGACTCGCGCTGAATTACGCTTCGAGGATCGCGGAAGATGTCGAGTCGCGGCCTGCGACGCCACGAGGAATCGGGAAATCGATCATCGCGAAACCGTTCGGGAGAAATATAGCCCGGTTGATGTATGTGTACCACTGGCCAGGGAGTACATATTAAGAAAGTTAATGACACGCGCGACGAAGATCGGAAAGCGACGCTCGGAGCGGTGGTCTTGCGCGGAGCGAAACCACCCGGAAAAACGTAGGAACGTCGTCGTTATAATAATGCGCGTCGACTTCGGCCGGTTGCAGCTTTGCATAACCGATCGGAGGATCGCAAAGGTCGACGGCACTTACGCAACGGGAGTCCTTCCTGCGATTTCTCGCCACTTTGCTACGCGGACGTCTCGGACGTCTGAAAACGCGACCTTGTATTCGTCGCATACCTCGAGAACCGCTGTAGTTTTTCTTGCCGCGGGAAAGAAACGCTCGCCCCGGTGCGTGCGTTTCGCGCTCGGGCCGAATGTCGTTCGTCTTACCTGCAACAGAGAGAAAAACGCCGGTTAGATCGGATATCGCCTGGCCGCACGAACGTTTCAATTACGCCGCGCGATAAGTATCTACGCGGAGCGAGGCACGCCTCGCGTGAACTCGCACGGGGAAACCCGTAAATCGGCGGGAAATGTCGCGGCGGCTCGCGTTCCATGGGCCGCGAGCTTTCCATCGGCCTGCCGCGGGCACATCGACGCGAAGAACTTGGCAGCGAGTTACTTTAGACTTACTCATTAGAGTTACTCGTCTCACGTTCCGCCTTAACTCTACAAAATTCTTCGCAATAATCATTCTTGCCGGGGGTCTAATTCACTTTCTACTTGGCATCAAAATCTCCTTTATATGCAAACTCGGCATCTAAATTTGAATCCTCCTTCGCCTATGTTTCTGCCGACTATTATATCATTATGCTGAACCTCGCCTACTCGCCGTTGTAATTTTAATTGTAATTGTGCAATAAAGATATTTAATAATAATAATAATAATAAAGATATTTAATAATACTAATACTAATAATAATAATACTAATAATAAAGACATTTAATAATAATAATAATAATAATAATAATAATTCCCTTCCTCCTAACCCTCGAGGGCCAAATTCCTTTCCTGATTTTAAATGTGAAGCTCGACGATATATATTTCTACACTATTCCTAACTCGCCTTTCTATTCTTTATACAGAGGCGAGTTCATGTCTGTCCATTTACGTTTATGCTTTCCCATCTTAATGCGCCATAAAATTTGTTCTCTCGTTTTCTCTTCTTTGCTACTTTTAATTTTAGCTTTAGTTATTTAGTTACGGTTAGAGGTAAAGGCGAATAAAAATAACAATAATTCGTGGTAGTCGGCTGGCCGTCGGACGAGAAAGCGCACGGCGGATACTGGCTTCTGACCCGATCGTAATTACCGATAATAACAGTACCAGTTGCTTTTTCTAATTAGTATCGGCGCGGGCCGCGTACGCGCGCGATAGCGACCAACCACGGTATTATTCGTAACGCAGCGATAATCGATCGCGGTAGATCAACGGCAGCAATAATTAATTACCGCTGCGTCATAATTATTGCTCTCGCGGGTAATACTTTCCTCGTTGCTCGTAAACGTTACCCTGGACGCGCGGTACATATTTCATCGTTATTAATAGGCTAGGGACACACGCGCCGGCGCACGAGACGCCAATCGATGAAAATAAAAAGAGAACCGTCGGTCGCTCCGCGAGACCGGATTAAGTCCGGCGTCACTCCTTTGCCAGTGTTCTCAGCTTTTCTATCGAACCTTTGATTATCCTCTGGTTGCGCCCCTCCGCCCTCGATGCCGTTGCTCGACGCGGATCGAGCCTCGCCGCCGGCTCCCCGACCGATTCAATTAACGAGGGGGCGAAGAATGTGCGAACGCGGCGTCGCGGCTGGAGATCGCGGCGAGAGCAGAGGGCGGATTGTTATCGGCACTCGATAAGCCGCCTAAACGATTCTCCAGCCGGCGTGTCTGCTCCGAGCGTAAAAGAGATAGCGTGGCTCTCCGCGTGTGGTCCCGGGGGTCGGCTCGACACCGCGGCTCTGACACCAGGTGAGAGGAGCCCGAGGAATAAGACGCTGACGGAGGAATACGACGCAAGAGGACCGAGGGTACAGCGAGAGGAGTAGGGGGGGGGGAAGAAGGGACACGCGGATACTGCCATCTGACCCGTGGCAAGGGCTGCAAGGGAGGAGGAAGCAGCCTCGACCCTGCTGCCCCCCCGTCGAGCATTATTACACATTTAACTAATTTCCTTGTCTCGTAAAGTATGGGAAGACACCGCGGTGGCCGGGGACCTTCGCACAAAGCCCGCCGCCGTCGTGGCACCTATGTACATACCTACGTGTATGCAGCCCGATTCGGCAACCCGTCGATAAACTGCGCCAGGGAGGAAGAGGAGAAGACGCCGGGAATCGTGGATCCACGAATCACCGCAAAGTGGGCGTTATATCGCGGCTTTAATATCTTGCTTCATTGACTCGCGCTTTATCGATTCACGTTTTTATTGCGTATTTACGAGCGAGAACGAATTTGCACACCTTTATCTCGCGCGATCTCGAGTGTTTCGGAGATTCACCGTTCCACCGGGCGTACCAGCGCTCGCTAGTAGACCTTGGCGGTCGCGGTAAGCTCGTTAATTGTACCCGAAACGTAGTTAGCACCTCGGATACTGTTGAGAAGAGGATGGTTGTGAGGCGTAAGAAAGGGAACCTTACAAATCTCGGAATTGTTCTGGACAATATTTTTCGAAGCATCGTTATCTAATTTATGTGTTTACGATGGTACCTTGGCGACAGTCTAAATAAATCGACGCGAGGCCACCCGAGTGGAACCCTTAACCTCTGGGAAACTCAGGTCCGTTTTAGGCGTGGACTTAAACCTCGGTGATATATGGCTGGACAACAGCCCTACGTTTGAGTTGACGAAAAACAGACGCATCCTCGACTTTGACACGCCTCCACCAATAGTTTAAGTTCATTTATCCCCGTTTCCTTAAGACTCCACCTCTGCGAAGTATCTTAGCGTCTTTCCGGCCGCGAGCGAATGTACCGTCGAGGGTAGCACGGCAGATTGAATCGAGCGCTTGACTGAGCCGGTCTATAATTGTTCAGCACACTTGTTTTTTTTTAATATACAGTCCACTAATTTGTTGTTAATGTTACTTGAGTGTAATTTCTTTACCACCCATCCACATCTTGTACGACATCCGAGAATCGATTACGGCTTGGCAATCTAGCACGAGCATATTCGTACTCAACATTTGGTCCTTCGAGCCGGATAGATTGAACATTGTGATAAGTGGTGGATTACACAGTGCTGACCGCAGTTTGAATTTACACTTTGAATTGCACTTTCGAACATTTTGGACCGGATCACGTTCCGGATTTTTCCATCGACGGATCCTACTTTGTCGGATTCCATCTTCTGGATACATTGGAAGGTACACTCCAGATCGCATCGCCTGCATCGGACAACAAGTTCCGGTTCTTAGAGGGCGGCCTATTGCGGATCACAGTGGATTGATCTCCAAGGAGCCAGGCGCGGAAGGGCTTCGCGGGACTACGACGCGGCCGTGCGGACAGCTTCCGACGGAACAGTGGCGTCGCCTGCTTCTGGACAACGAATTTGGATTTGCATCAGAGATCGTCTGGACCACGCTGACAGCAGTTTTGTTTGCATCTTGGGTCACTGTTTGGGTGAGTTCAGCGAATCGTTGTCCTTTAGTTTTGTTTTCCTTCTTACGTTTCGATTTCAATTATCATGCTTGAAACTGAGTCTGCCGAGTTAAAGAAGCAGAAGAAGTATCGTGCGACCATTAAAGGTCAAGTTACGCGAATATTTAATTCGGTAATGGAGACCGCGGATCTTCCTATTGACGCGTTGGAGACACGCGCCGCTAAGTTAGAGGAAGCATATCGAAATTTTTCGCAACTGCAACTCGCGATCGAGTCGGAGGATTTAGAAACTAATCATACGATTGATCGTGAGCAGTTTGAGTGTCAATATTATCAAGTTTCCGATTTAATCAGCTCGCGTATTACGGCGTTAAAAAATGTAGGAAGAGTTGTTTCTGTGACGCGAAATGTGGATTCACCAAGCACGGTGTTGATAAAGGAGGCCAGCTCTCTGTTGCCGAAGATTGAAATAAAACCCTTTGATGGTAACCCTCTCGAGTGGCACATATTTCGCGATACGTTTAGGTCAGTAGTTCATGACAGTGACGAGTTACCAGCAGTTCAAAAATTTCATTTGTTGAGGAACGCATTGCGTGGCGATGTCGCGTCAATTACTGCTCCACTTAACGCTACTGAGCAGAATTATTTGGTAGCCTGGGACTTACTGCAGCGGCGTTGTAACAAACCGCGTCAGATCATAAACGCGCATTGTAAGAAGTTGTTTGAATTACCGGAGATTACGCGTGACTCCCCTGCGAATTTGCGATTACTTGCAGAACAGGCTCAGATGCACGTGGGCGCTCTCAAATCGTTGGAGCAACCAGTGCAACATTGGGACACTATTTTAGTGTATATGATTGCTAAAAAATTAGATAAAAGGACGCGTCTATCTTGGGAGCGTACATTAGAGGACGAGGAGATACCTGATTTCCAGAAATTAATTGCTTTTCTTAATAAGCGATCGCGGGGTGAAGATTGCGAAAGGGATTATCCGCAGGCTGCGAAACAGGGTCAGGATAAAAATGTGAAGTCAAAGGTGCCGAACCGTGGTCAAGTTTTTGTAGCAACCAATAGTTCGACATCGTGCAGTATCTGCAAAGAAGATCACGTGATATCTAGTTGTCCTAAATTTTTGGAGCTGTCGGTTCGGGAACGGCTAGACGCTACTAAAAAAGCAGCGTTGTGTCTTAATTGTCTCGGTTCGGATCATTTCGCTAATAACTGCAAATTTGGGAAGTGTAAGAAATGCCATCGCAGGCATAATACACTTTTGCATTTCCCGTCGGGGCCTCGCAATATAATTCCGGAGGTCAAGGAATCGGCTCCAGACGCTGCACCCTCGGAGGGTGCCATAAAGACCATTTTAAGCGTGACAGTAGAAGGAGAGGTCCTACTTGGGACAGCGGTCATAAAGGTCCTGGGTCGGGACGGCAAGGAAAATCTTTGCCGTGTATTGTTAGACAGTGGTTCTCAGGCTCATGTGATGACTGAAGATTTTGCGAATGTGCTGCAATTGGAAAAACACGATATCGATCTGTCTTTCTCTGGACTGTCTCGCGTAGAGACACGTGCAAAACATTATGTCAATACGGTCATCAAATCTAGAGTTGGTACCTTTGAAGCGCAAGTTATGTTTGTTACGCTTCCGTCCATTACTGGATTTTTACCGACGTCACAGGTTGATCGTAGCGCATTTAAAATTCCGAAAAAGTTGAGGTTAGCTGATCCGGAATTTCACAGACCAGGAGTCATTGATGCGTTATTGGGAAGCAATCTGTTTTATAGACTTTTACGCGCCGATCAGATCAAGTTATGTGAGGGTTCCATTATATTACAAGGGACGCATTTAGGCTGGTTGGTGACAGGATCTGACGATTGGCAACGACGTTTCTCGCGTGTAGATTCGATTCGAGCCTGTCATTTGGTTACGTCTTTGGAGAAATGTTTAAGACAGTTTTGGGAGTTTGAAGAAGTAGCATCAAAACCACTCTTATCATCTGAAGAGTTGGAATGTGAGAGACACTTCGTCAATCACACATCGCGCGACTCATCAGGTCGATACATTGTTAGTTTGCCTTTTAATGAACGGAAGGATCATATTGGTGAGTCGCGGAGTGCGGCTCTCAAACGGTTTTATGCTCTAGAACGCAAGTTGCAGAAAAATCCAGCTCTTCGGGAGCAGTATAAGGAATTCCTGCGAGAGTACGCAGAGTTAGGGCACATGTGTGAGGTTATTCAAGACGATGATAAAACAGGATTTTACCTGCCGCATCGCGCGGTTGTGAAGGAGTCGAGCGCCACCACGAAGGTTAGGGTGGTTTTCGACGCCTCGGCTAAAAGCTCCAGTGGGGTTTCTCTCAATGATGCTTTGTTGACCGGTCCGACAATTCAGGATAGCCTGTGGTCGATCTTGTTACGATTCCGTTTTCATATTGTTGTTTTAACGGCAGACATCGAAAAGATGTACAGGCAGATTCTAGTGCGCCCCGAAGACACTAAGTATCAAAAGATTTTGTGGCGTGATTCGTTAGATGAACATGTCAAGACTTTTCAATTAAATACAGTAACGTACGGTACTTCGGCAGCTCCATTTCTCGCGGTTCGATGCTTGAAGCAGCTCGCGGTAGATGAGTCGAGCAAATTTCCAGGCGCGTCGCAAGTTTTCGAACGGGACTTTTATGTCGACGATCTGCTCACGGGGGCTCCTAGTATTGAGGAAGCTTTCAAGTTAAGAGATGATTTGGTCGCACTGGCAAAATTGGGAGGACTCCATCTCAGGCAGTGGGCTTCGAACGAATCTCAGTTAGTGGAAGATTTGGAGAATCATAACAATCAGAAGGCCTTGTGTTTAGATGATACGATGGTTAGGAAAACATTAGGAGTTTTCTGGAGGTCGTCTACAGACGATGTATTCTATGTGATCAAACCTTTTCCGGAATCACAACAGTTCACCAAAAGAGTAATCTTGTCTCAAGTTGCTCAGCTGTTCGATCCGTTCGGTTTGATCGGGCCAGTCGTAATTAGGGCAAAAATCTTTATGCAACAGCTTTGGAAAGCTAATGTAGGATGGGACGAAGCTGTTCCACAAAATCTACAACAGTCTTGGATCGATTTTAGAGGCGAACTCCATTGTTTAAATAGTTTCTCTGCGCCGCGAAAGGTAGTCGTTGATCAGGCTACGCATTTGCAGCTTCACGGGTTTTGCGATGCCAGCGAAAGCGCATACGGCGCATGTATATATATTAGAAGCACTACAAGTCAGTATAAACATAGCGTGAGTCTTTTATGTGCGAAGTCACGAGTCGCTCCGGTGAAAATTATATCGTTGCCACGGCTCGAACTTTGTGCGGCTAGACTATTGTCTAAATTATTTCGAGAAGTCATGAAGGCTTTGCCTATCATCGGATTTGACTTGGTGAGGTTTTGGTCAGATTCAAGCGTAGTTTTACAGTGGATCAAAACAGCACCACATGTGTTGAAAACTTTTGTAGCGAATAGGGTTACTAAACTACAAAATGAAACAGACCCGCAAGCGTGGTTTCATGTTGCTACGCACGATAATCCAGCGGATTGCATTTCAAGAGGACAATCACCGTCACAATTTCTTGATAATAAGATCTGGTTAGAGGGTCCTCAGTGGCTGGCACAGGAAGAAAGCTGTTGGCCCGTTAGTACTATTACGCTAGCTACGGTTCCTGAAAAACGGAATACAATTACGCTGACTTTGAACAAGGTGTCGAATGACTTACTGACTAGGTTCTCGTCAATCAGTCTTTTGAACAGAGTCGTTGCGTATATTTTCCGTTTCTATCATAATGTTAGGCATCAAACGAAGGTCAAGGGTGAACTAACGCCCCAAGAGATTCGTAAAGCACACGGAATAATCCTACGCGAAATGCAGGCAGAGGTTTTTTCCGCGGAAATTGGTAATTTGAAGAAGGGAATTTCACTTCCTAGAGGAAGTAAAATTTTGAATTTGACGCCGTTTCTAGATGAACAGGGTTTAATTAGGGTCGGTGGTAGATTGAAACACGCGCCATTGCGTTATGCACAAAAACACCCTATTCTGTTACCTCGTAATCATATTATTACAGAATTGATAATTCGGCGCGAACATCTACGACATTGGCACGCCGGTATTCAGGCAACTTTGAATGCCGTGCGCCAAAATTACTGGCCGATTGACGGCAAAAACGGGACAAGGCGCATCATTCATCGATGTGTGCGTTGCTGCAGGCATAGTTCCAGGGTACCAAATTATATTATGGGAGATTTACCTAAGGATAGAGTCACGCAGTCACGACCTTTTCAAAATACGGGAATAGATTATTGCGGTCCATTCTACATAAAAGAAAAGAAGGTTCGTAACCGTACAAGGGTCAAGGTTTACGTTTCGATATTCGTTTGTTTTGCGACGAAGGCCGTGCACTTGGAATCGGTCACAGATCTCACGACGGAGGCATGTTTAGCTGCTGTTAGACGTTTTTTTGCTAGGCGAGGAAGATCGCAAAATATATATACGGACAACGGTACCAACTTCGTTGGTGCTAAGAATGAAGTCATGCAGCTTCAGGCATTTTTAGCTTCCGATGAATATCAGAAGAAATTCCAACATTTTCTAAGCAATGAAGATATCAATTGGCGTTTCTCGCCTCCCCGTTCACCGCATTTTGGCGGGCTCTGGGAGGCAGCGGTAAAGGCTTTCAAATCGCACTTTTATAGAATTGTCGGCGAGGAACTGTTCACGTATGAACAATTTAATACCTTGATTATTGAAATCGAAGCCATATTAAATTCACGTCCATTGACTCCACTGTCCTCAGATCCCAATGATTTAACCGCTCTTTCCCCATGTCATTTTCTAATCGGCGATTCGCTGTACAGCTTACCGGAGAGTGATTTATTAGATGTAAAAACTAACAGGCTGTCCTTTTGGCAACACGTTCAAAAGGTGAAGCAGCATTTTTGGTCACGCTGGCACAAAGAGTATTTGCAGATCCTTCATACTCGAAAGAAATGGCATCTCGGGGACAGTACATCATTCAAGAAAGGAACTTTGGTAGTCATCAGGGAGGACAACACCCCACCACTTCAATGGAAGCTGGGACGAATCGTGGACATCCATCCAGGAGAGGATAATATTGTGCGTGTTGTCACGATTCGGACAATTCACGGAACTTATAAGCGTAGTGTAAAAAGACTTTCGCCACTACCGATTGAAAGCCCAGATTTGGATAATTGATCCAAATAGGCTAATTGCACTGCTATAAGACATAAGCATTGTCGATTATATTTTTTATTATCGGTACAACGTTGCCGCCATAATTTTGACTATGTACGTCGTTTGTATGTTATTTATAAGGTATATAATCACTTAGATGTAAAATGTCCTGCTTATGTTTTTTCATTGTTCTATTTGATTCATTCGCGTCTTATATTATATTGTGTGTTGAGTGCTACTTTTAAGGCTGCGTAGTGTTCACGCATATATCTAACATCTTATTAAGATTTGTGTTAGCGGATTTCAAATTTTTTCAATACTTATGGTTAGTGGGTTAGTCTCATTCTTACTGTCATTTGTCATTTTTAGTATGATCTTACTTCTTGTTTTTTGAACGTGATCGTTCAAGGCGGGCGATATGTTGAGAAGAGGATGGTTGTGAGGCGTAAGAAAGGGAACCTTACAAATCTCGGAATTGTTCTGGACAATATTTTTCGAAGCATCGTTATCTAATTTATGTGTTTACGATGGTACCTTGGCGACAGTCTAAATAAATCGACGCGAGGCCACCCGAGTGGAACCCTTAACCTCTGGGAAACTCAGGTCCGTTTTAGGCGTGGACTTAAACCTCGGTGATATATGGCTGGACAACAGCCCTACGTTTGAGTTGACGAAAAACAGACGCATCCTCGACTTTGACACGCCTCCACCAATAGTTTAAGTTCATTTATCCCCGTTTCCTTAAGACTCCACCTCTGCGAAGTATCTTAGCGTCTTTCCGGCCGCGAGCGAATGTACCGTCGAGGGTAGCACGGCAGATTGAATCGAGCGCTTGACTGAGCCGGTCTATAATTGTTCAGCACACTTGTTTTTTTTTAATATACAGTCCACTAATTTGTTGTTAATGTTACTTGAGTGTAATTTCTTTACCACCCATCCACATCTTGTACGACATCCGAGAATCGATTACGGCTTGGCAATCTAGCACGAGCATATTCGTACTCAACAGATACTAGTGTTAATGCTGGGCGAGGCGAGGCCGCCGGTTCGCCGCATTTGCAATTCAATCGGGGACTCGACGGAGGATTTTCAGAAGGATTCAACTTTAAGACGCGAAGTTGGTGATTTGTGATCCCGTTCGGAAGCGACAGCTGGCGGCGGAAGAGACATTCGAGTGACGCGAAGGCGAGCCTGGAAGAAGCGACGAGATTAACCGTTCCGGGGGAACGTATGTATCAACCGAGGCTATCTCGCGATAATCTCATTGTCGTCTTCGACCGCTACAACGTCATTAAGGATAGTGGTGGAAAGCAAATATGAGACCGCGTCTCACGTTTCGCGCAGCCTCGCTCGACGACAGTGTTCTTTTTCAGGCGCGTCGTTCCGTTCCCCTTTTACCCCACTCGCGGACATTTAACCAGTAGTATCATAGTGTAACACGAGTGCTACGCGAATTGATAAAATTCTGCGCGCCATTTTGGGGACTTTCTCGTGAACTTTAAAGCGTTATTTTACTAATGCCACGTGTAACAAATGTCCTCAGGGCAGAAACACATGTGTAGAAATTCTACTGTGATACACTGTCTCGTATTATTGATTACAGTTCTAAAGCCGCGAATCCACTTGGAAGCTAGTCTAATCTAAGCTATGCTATGCTAGGTTTTAGCTTAGCTTCTGATGGAAACGGTTCCATAAGAATGTATTGAACCTAATTTTTTTTTAAACGTAGCATGGCATAGAATAGCTTAGCTTCTTATTCGAATAATTTCACCAGGACCACTGAAAGTACCAGGTAAGTGTTAATTTTTTCTTTCAGTTTTTCCCGATTTTCTTTTTTAATAAATTTGATATCGAACATAATAATGTATGTAATACTACTTAGTGCAACATTCTGCAAAACCGAGCATTGGCTTAACATTATAATACATAGGTGCCTTGATACATGGAGTAACACTGGAGTCATAACGATATTGTTTCATTATATAAAAAATAGTTACACTAGGAATTTTTTGCTTATTTTCCGACGAACCTCGGACAAAAATGCGCCGTTAAGAATTTTTCTGGGTAAAATAAAAAAATGATGATACTAAGGGTTAACACCGCTATTCCTCTTCCAAACTTAACGATCCCCCCCACGATTAGAAATCAGCTGGGGAAAATAGCCCAGCTTCCGTGAGGGTTCCAGAGGCATCGATATCCCTCGCCGAATCCTTATCGCGTTCTCGCGAGACAATTCCGCTGAAACCCGACTCCCTTGAGCGCGGAGTCGCTTAATTAAAATTTTTACGATACTCGCGCGACGGACTCGCAGCCGCATTATTTTTCCCCTTTCGACGTGTTCCGAGATGCATCGAAGTCATAAGGCCGGGCCGAAGAAATAAACCCGTTGGCAGCTCGTAAAAAGTAAGGTACACCAAGAAAACTGGTTTGCATGCGCCGCCGTGGATGTGGGCCCAGGCTTGCACAAAGCGTTTACAAGCTCGCAGAGAATCGTCGCGGAAAGTGGCGAAAGCGTGGAGAATAAATTTCACGGCTGATGGCTCGAAGACGGCGGAGCGTTCGTTTCCGCGGTCGGCGGCGCGGTTCCACCGGGAATTCAGGAATTTGTTGGAAAAATTTAAGAAGCGAGGGCTAGCGAGGAACGCGGCCGGTTCGACGGGAGATCCGAAGATCGGCTCGGCCGCGATCCGCTGCCGACCCTCACGATCCTCTTCGGCAATTCGCGCCGTTCGTATAACGATCTTGGCAGGAACAATGACCGTTTACGGCTCGGGGAACGCGGGAGCGTCGGCGTCGTGCCGAACCCGGCGCGATTACGGAAACGCTTCGTATTTTATATCTTTGCATTGGAACGCGCTTAGGAATCCAGGAATCGCGTTCTGGGGAACCAATTACTCGTAACGGTTCGCGAAATCTACGGGGGAAGCTCTGCCTAGGCCGCTCTCTCGGCTCGCGAGCTCTGCCCGATTCCGCGAACCGAACCGAACGGTCCTCTTTGTCTTTTCGACGTGTCGTCCCCGCGCGTCCCCGCTCCCCGACGCTGGCGACGACTGTGCCCGGCCGTGGGCCCGGCGATAAGGGCGCGTAATGATGATTGCTTCGGGGAAATATTTTTTTTCCGCCGCAACACGCACAGTGCCCGCAAACCGACAGTAAAAACTCGGTGTGCGCGACCGGAGAAAAAGATCCGGGGCTTCGTTCGACATCGTAATTTTAACGATTCCGGGCGCTCCCACAGTGCCTAGTTTACGCGTGGCCGAGCAAATTACGGGGTTCCGGTGCTGGCAAGAAAGTCATTCTTTCTGGCACCGAAAACCGACCGCGGCATCGCTCGGGAAGATCCCCGAAATAATCGGTCCGGCGATTGCCCTCGAAATACTTTCACGCGTACACGAGGGAGCGGCCCCGAAACATCCGCGGAACAAAGGGGCTCTCCTCTCGTCGCGAGCGGCGCGTCGCCCCCGCTCGCGTCGCTTGCCATCGCGGGGAGGATATCGCAGAGGGCGACGATCGCGCCGCGAGCCTTATTTCGCCGAGAGGCGATCCTCGATTCTTCTTATTCGGCCGGCGAGCTCGCGCGCGCGCGTTCCGGCATTATAAGTTTTCCGCGGCGCAACGCGGACCAGTAATTTGAGAGGAATAATTGCGGGGCGCAAAAAAATATGACCGTTGGCCGAAAGAAAGGAAGGAAGAGGGAGACGGGGGCGCGTGAGGAGGAAAGGGGCAAGGTAACCGGTAAGGTTACGTACAGATGCGAGTTTGCCAGCATGTCATTGTTGGCCGCCCCGGGCGAAGACGGGAATTCAGCGAGAACATCTCCGACTGCCCTCTTCTCCTTCCATTTCCAGTCGCTGTGCCCCGTGCTGCGAGCTCCGTTCAGACAATCTTCCGCCGCAGGACAGCGCACAGTGCTCGGAATAGGGGTAGTAAGAGACATTTGGCAGAAAAATTAACTTTCTCCTATCGAAATCCACTGAATGTCCTAAATGTCCAACAGTCTCGAAACTCAAAATATCAATAAAATTTAATAAAAATTGTAATTGAGATGAACACTTAAAGTTGGACATTTTAAAGATAGAATTTTTCACCAGATAACTGCTTCCTTCTTGGAGGTACCCTGACGATCCTGTTCAATATTTTCTCTCAATTTTCGTTTTAGAATAAAGAGCATTCTTCTTTGTTAAGGATTAACGCCGTTAACTAAAAATTACTCTTCACAGTGTATTAAAAAAAGTTTCCCCAACATATGATTTAAATCCATTAAAGAGCATTAAATAAACTACTAAATAAACAGTTTTCAAATTTTTTTAATAACAATTAAGTCGAAAAAATTGAAAAAGAAACACTAAATAAACGGCCAATATATTTAATTATAAATCATTAGAAAGGGATAATTTTCTCCTGCCTTTAGGCGCAAATCTCATTCCGATATCTTTTATAGTTTAAAAGTTATACACGAATGTCACAAACTACCCTTATCCCGACCACTGTCCGGCGACAGCGACGCGTCGTACGATCCGACATCGGTGTATAGGTGTATACGTGGCAATGTAATTGCATGCACAGGCTTCTCCAGAAAAATGGAAGAGGCCAGTAGTCGGTGAAAACGTTACACGGTAGCGAAAGGGGCTGTCCGTTCCAATGAAATACGTCCGCGCATCGAACGGCGGAGAAGAAATAATATCGTTTGTACGGCTGAAAGTCGGAGCGGAGCGACGACAGCTCCTCGATCATCGCGAACGCGAGCAGGTTTGCTGCATATGCTTGTCGGGATTCCTCTAGATATTTATCGGCTTTAATGTGGACAAGGGACCTTTCGCTGCTGTCGCTTTCGCGACCGGCTCGCGACTCCGGCTCAACGAAAGTCGACTAAAGGACGAACACGTTCACGCGCTTCCTCTATTCCTCGGCTACCGGAGCCACCGGTCGCGCGGCCACGCTCGGGGTATCGCCGAGAAACGCTGGGAATCGGGTCACCCCGTACCTTTAATCCCTCCCGGCCACTTTCCCTGATCGAGCCACTCGATCGGATATCGCCGATAGAGCGTAATAACGGCACATTTCCTGGCCGATCTACGGCAACACGATCGGACGCAGGGGAGAGGAAAACGTCTGCCGAAGGTTTCGTCCGTCACGAGCTGGCGCGGATCATCCAGGCTGATTCGCGGCTCGCGAGCCGAGCACTCGGTGCCCGCCGAGCGCATCCGGTTCGCCTTTGGCTCTCCGAGCGGCGCGGAGTTCGAGTTTCTGGCGAGGAAGCCGTCTGGCCGGCCGCGAAATGCAACTTTAAAAGGACGGTAGACAAATGAGCGGAGCGTTCTACATAGATCCCTTCGAGAAGATTGGATCGAGTTTCTCGCGTCGTGAGAGAAAAGAGTAGCAGCCAGAGGAAGGAGCTACCCCGGCCACCCTCTTCGTTCCCTCTCTCGTTCGCGAGCCAAACGAAACGAAACGGAGAGGGCCGGCGAACCAGCCGGCTAAAAGAAAAGGATGATCTTTCTCCTCGCGAGAGCTCTGGAATATCTGCACGCGGGCCTATTATGCGAGAGTGATAAATCGACGGGCAAGGCCGTCGGGAATCTCGATAAGGTGCTCCCTCTTCTTCTCCCTGTCCCCCGCCCCTCCCATGGAGTACTCCGCGGCCCTTCGTCTTGCTCAAACTCATCCCGAAGCCCGAGGTCGTTTAAACTATCGGCCATCATCGTCCGTATACCTTAGATTTCTTCTGGTCGGCCAGCGATTCTTAACGCGGCCGCTTCTGCCTCGCCTCCGCGAGGTTACGATGCCGATTTTTCCAACCGCCGAGGACACACCACGATCCCGGATACGTAGCCCCGCGACCGAAACTGGACCGCGAGCAATCGCGAGAGATACGTGCAGCCGTTGTAGCAATCGTAAAGTTCCACGGGAATATTCGTGGCAAGTGGCAGTCGGTCCAGGAAGATCGGGCTTGGACGATAGAAGCATTAGAGGCCCCGTTCGGATCTTCACGACTCTGACGTATCGCGGTGATCTCGGGTAGGAGTCGCGAGAAACGGCGCGGCGGACAGAAGCGGATGAACGATCGTCATAACGGGCTGCGCGATGGAAGCGGGAAATGCGGCGAGATAAGGAGAGTCGCGAATGGTCCCGGAATCCCCGCGAACGTGGTGGCTCGCCGGTACCTACGCGCGGCTAACTCGTGTAACTCGAAACGAACGAACCCGGAGCTGCCCGTTACCACGGGACCCCTGTTTGGCCCTCTCCTCTGGCTGTCCTACGTTTTTACCTCTGGTTCCTCTTCGCCACTAAATGTGCCGTTACGCCGCGAGAAGGGCAACAACGGGCAACGAAGCAAAGTAGCCGAGCGTATGCGACCAGCGGCCGCATCGACCGGCGCCGAACGTATCGCCGGCCCGGCTCGATTACTTAGGATTACCTCGCGCCTACGTGCAAAGGATACGCTCTCCTCTCCTTCTGTTACACCGGACGCCGGGGCACCCCGGGAACGCGGCTGCCGGGCGAGCAGGGAACGGTTCCGCGCGAAAACCGGAGAGAAACTGCATGGATGGGAGGAGGAGGAAACAAATGGAATGAGGAAGGAGAAACGAGAGCCTGGTCGTATCGCGGAATAAAAGGGAGCTCGCCAGGGGGAGAGAGAGAGAGAGAGAGAGAGAGAGAGAGAGAGAGAGAGGCGTAGAGCGGACAGGAGACAAAGAGAGAAAAGCGACAGACTTACAAACAAATACACGAGGAGATACACGGGAGCAAGCATCTCTCCCTCCTCCTTTCTAGTATCTGCTGCGCAACCTTTGCGGCGCTCGAGTTCCCGGGTGAATGCAAATGAGACAACCGGGGTACCGGTTAACCACCGCTGCCACCGGGGAAGACGTTCGGCCATATCCATCCTTCGGCTCGTTCCTCCCGGGACGATCGATGACGTTTCCGCGGAAGAATCCCGCCGAGCACTCGACCACGCCTGTCCCCGACACTCATTTCCCTGCTTTCCCTCCTTTCCCGCTTTTGGCTTTGTCGCGACACCGGAGGAAACTCGGCGAGCTGCCTCGACCGGATCGTGAGAACGGCTGGGATTTTAGCAAGCCACCTTGGAACGGTACCCACAATGGAAGAGACGTACGCTCGCGCAGATTCCGGCTCGCGTAGATAGAATTCACGCGGCGAAGAGCGAGGAAGTTAGCGGCGAGCTAGCTCTCGCGTATCCCTCTCGCGACGACCCGAGCTGAAAGCTCTCCCCGGCTCCGCCACCAACCACCGTGCCCGCGAACTTTATGGCTCATGAATGAAACATGGGCTTAACCGTATATTCGCGGGGCTACGTGTTGCAACGGTGGCTTAATGTATGCCGCGATCGCGAAAAATGGCGAACCGATAAATGGAATTAAGGCGGGGACCGGTGTCGTGGTGTCTTTGCGGGGCTGCTCGATATCACGAGCACGGCGACCGGGGCCCGAGCGTCAGTGCCGTGGCCACGGGTCCGCCGATTCCAATTCCACTGGTCCCAGTTGAGAGCTGGGACAGCGTCGTCTCGTTAGAAGTTTAGAGGCTGAGTGGCGTCGCGGCCCAGGGATTAAAACGTCTCGCTCGGGGGCGATATTTATCGGAGGCGACGGGTGGCTGAAAATGCGAGAGGACCGGCGCGTAAGCGGCTACCGGAAACCGGCCACGCACTGGCACCCCGTAAAAAGTTGCCGCGTTAAGTTTGATCGGCCTACTAAAAATGCAGAAGGAATCAGGTAGTGGGTTAAATAGGAGGCGCACGCTCGACCTCTGGTCCACGACGGAAGCGAGTGTCCCCGGGTGTCGTAAAGACCGCGGCCGGAACCCTCTCGCCTCGGCCCATTTAACCGCTTAATGGCGGGTCAAGCGGCAATAACGCCGCCGAATAATCATAAAAATGAGGTTGGTAGCTGCGTGGAACCCCCCGCCGCGGCCGTGTTCGTAGCGCCGCGTTAACGTTCACCGCGGCTCGGCGACGACGTATCTTATGCGGGTCCTTCGTGGAGGCCTGCGACGCGCCGCGCAACTCTGTCAGCCATGTGTCTCCTTAGACACCGTGCCGAATAAATCAACACTCGAGTTTCCATTCACGTACTTCGCTGTATCCTGAAATCGACTCCGCGCATTGTCGATATTTACTTAGGTGCTTCCTCTGTTTCGGGGGACTTCTCCACTCGCCAGGGGGATGAAGGAGAATGGAGCTACTGCTCGTTGGGGAGATGCGAAACGTGGTCGAGTTTGCAGCACGCGGTGGGCCAGGAAAATCACGCTCGACCCTCGACCCTGACCCACGGAAGCAAGCGGTAAGGTAAATGTCCCAATTTCTGCTCATGTCCCCATTTCTGCTCATTTCGTATTTTTCTTATTATTATTAGCGTTACGTTTGTACTATAGTTGCAACAAAATTATTTCAAATTATTGGAACATTCACGCGAGTGTTACGCGAGGTTGAGGCTAAACAAGTACAGCATAAGCAACGAAAAAGTTTTAAAACGAGAGACTCATGATTCTTCGATCGCATTCTAGCTGGCTGTGCTAAGGAACAGCGTCACTATTGGTATTCCATAATTGGGCAGAAAATAGTTTTTGCAGTAAAAGTTCTTATTTAATAACAAAAATATTGTTTTGTGCTCTGGACTTCGATTTTTTTACTATTTTTAATTTTTTTAAGTAGAAAATAGGTGAGTAGGTTTAAGGTCAAGTGAATCACCGTTATGTCCGCATTTCTACTCACCAAAATTTTAGTAACGTAACCTCACAATTCAATGTATGCTGTAACCCCTATTTCTATTCGAAGGCACTTTATTTTTTGTTTATCATTATTTTATGCTTTAGTGTTGCGTTATAAAACCTCTCCATAAAAGATGTAACTTATTTTAACGTGAAAAAGCGACATATTATGCGAGCAGAAATTGGTACAAATGGTGAGTAGAAATATGTGCATCGCTATTTTTCGTGAGCATAAATACGGACATTTAGAGCATTGTATTTAATTACAAATTACTAATAGTTAAACATCTTGAAATATCTTTAACAAATAACTTTTGAATTGGTTGATTTATTATTAAAGAATCGATCAATTACTCTGCAAATTTGGATCACGAATAAATTTTTTACACCTTCTTTACGATGAGTAACCTCTTAAATGAGCAGAAATTGGTACATTCACGTTAGCGGAGACGCCGCTGGTGCCGCTATAACGAACGCTCGAAAGGTGCAGCGTTGCTTCCCGGTGAAAAGATTTCCATGGGAAACGGACATCCCTCGGATCTGCCGTTGAATACCAGTTTCCTTGAACGCGGAACGAGGCTGGATGTCTCGGTCCGGCATCGTACGCGTCGTATAATAATCGAGCTCGAGAAGTAACCAGGAGTACCGAGTAAAAGAAAGAAAGAGAGGAAGCGGAGAGAAATGGCAGGGAGCGAAGAGTAGAGGAGGAGAAGAGAAGAGGACTCTCCCCGAGGGTTCTACCGGTGCGCGCAGTGCGCTTCAATGCGGTGCCCCCGATGATTGGCTCGATTTAATAAGCATATCACGAAACTCTATGATTACGAAAGATCGCGAAAGCGTCGGGCGCCGAGCACGGGTGATCTTTATTTCCAATTGGATCCACGCTGGACCGGGAGGGCTCTCTTAATTGACGGAATGCCGAAGGGGGAAGAGGTGGGTGGGTTCGGGGAGGCAACGGCCCGCATGGGAATTATTTTTAATAAGGATACTCGTTCTCCGCGCCCTCTCCCCACCCGGCCGTGTTTTATCTCTCGCGCCGGACGAGAGTCCAGGGGATCCCTTCGCGCTTATCTTTCAAGAACGCTGACCGATACGGGGAAATTCAGCGCCACCACCCTCGAACAGTCGACGCGACCGTTGTCCCGCCGTTACAGAAGGAATCGAGGCAGCGCTTTCTCCGAGGGGTAGCTCTATAATCATAATTTAGCCGTAATTACATTTATGACCCACTTTACCCTCGTAAATTGTCCACGAAGATCGGGGCCCCATGGTCGTCGTTATTACGCGCCTCGGATACCATGGCCGATCCTCCGGAATCACTTTTTCTTCCTCTTTCTTCGCCCTCCCCTTCGTCCTGCCTTCCCCCTGCGTGCGTACTCGCCGTCGTCGTCGTCGACAGCGCCGCTCTTCGTCCCCTTTTCGACCGTCCGAGGTTATTAAGATCGTGATTGGAAGAGGCGAATGTCTCGGTTCGTCGGGCGATGCGAGTTCATCCACCTTGGAATAATCGAACGGTGATAATCCGAGCGCAGGGGAAACGATAAATTCCAAGTATCGATCTCTTCCAAGGGACGCCGGTGTTCTCCCCAAAAATTACCGCTCCTTGTTTACGGAGGCGCGGAGCTGGGACCGCGAACGTTTCGGTTAATCGCCACCCCCTTCGGTTTCTCCCACCGTGACGCCATTACACGGACCGTAACCCCGACGCGGCCCACTAGAAACGAAGATCGAAAGGATCGTCCGCGACGGTCGGCCCCGAAATTCGACGGTGGAGATGGAGCGGCAGGGCAACATCCGGTGGACGAAGGGAACGGAAATCGGCGCCGTCGCGTTCGCCTTCCTCAGAGGTCAAGACACTCGACGGAGGAGGAACGGGGAAGAGGGCGAGGGGGGGGGGGGCAGTTTCGGATCGATCTCGATGCGAGAAGGAGAATTCGTCGATCTTGCCGGAAACGGTGGGGGCTCGTTTTCGCGGAGGGCAAAAGCGGAGGTAGGAGTGGACGCATTCCTGCCAGGATGAGACGCGGTGCCATTGGCTCCTGGGACGCGGAGCGTCACACCGGTTGGCCGCCTTAATAATATGGTACGGCTGGCCAGCCAGCACCGACGACTACCACTGCCTGCCTACCTCCTTCTGCGTTCCTCGGCTTACCTACAGGAGGTTGTTGCCGCATGGTTGATGTACTCATACCTATCGGCTACCCGCTCGTTACGTTGCCCCCACGACAAGCTCCGCACTCGCGATACCCAGCAGGCCCGTGTTTCCCCATCGACAGCACCCCCTTCACCCGGCAACCTCCACCAAAATGCCCCGCGTAATTTCAGCCTTCGTAAACGATTCTTCCTCTACCCTGCCAGCGACACACCTCGCCCGCGACTCTATCCACGGTGATCGATCCACCTCGACAGAACTCACCCCCTCCGCCCTGAACGATAAGCCTAAGTAGAAGCGATCGATCGCAGGTTTAATGAACCACGCAACTGCACGGTAGGACGAAAGGACGACTATGCCTGAGACGCTTCCCGGCCGAAGCCAATGGGGACGTGACTCGTTTGCGAACGTTCCAGGCGGTGGAAAGAAAGTGCGAGGAAGACATTAGGCATTTCTCGCCTCTCGAATCTCGAGCGGCCAGGGACGAATTCGCGCAAATTTTGTAGTCCGACTTATGATTAGCCGGGGAGGGGCAGCCTATCATTACGCGTATTACCATCTCTCGCGCGATCCGGTCCGAGGCTTCCGATGCCCCGGCACGAAGCAACCCGCCGCGCATACATTGCCGAGTATGCACATTCGGCCGGACCGAAGGCATAGATAATACGGGAGCGCCGCCAGATAATATTACAGTACGCCCAAGACTTTTCGTGCAACGATTACAACGCTCTCCCCCCCCCCCCCCCCCCGATCGATCGGGCCATCTCCCCATCGGGATCACCGACGTTTCGTACTAGTGAACGGCCATTACTCCAGCGGGCAGGCTTTCTTATTCGCTCATTAACGATGTGTTCGGCGGTTATCCATTACCGGCCGCAAACGAACGCCCTTCGGTTCCCAATTTTTTGCGCGCAAAATCAATCGGCACTCCGGCGCATCACGTGATTCCTGTCGCGAGGAGGTATCGCAACAATGCCTCTTGCGGAGCCTCTCTCTCAGCTGTCATGCCTCATCGACGTCCCCCTTTCGAACACCAGGGGAGCGTTTTTTACGAGTAACGTCGATAGATCCGAAGGAAACGTCGGACCGATACCTCCGCGATATCTTCACCTTGCTCCCCTGCCGAATCATTCGGTTCTGCGACGTGCGAAAAAAATGTTCGCTTCACCGCAAGCTTGCCGTTGTTGCGGCTTATTTACTAAACCAGCGATGCGTGGCACACTGTATCGCAGATTATTATTCGGACACCTCCTCGAGAGTATGGTTTTTCCCCCGCGATTTACCCCTTCTTGCTTCGCAGATTTACGCGGTAGCAGAGTGCCTGAATGCTCGGGAGCTAGCCACGATCCTCCATCGAGCTCCGCAGCGCGAGGAGCCCTCGGCGCAGCGAGGGTTAACGAGCTTAACAAATTCCTCGCGAGGGGGCGATCGTCTCGCGGTGTTGGCTGGCTCGCAGCAAATCGCAGGGACTCGCCAACAAATCGTCCGTCGCTGCCGCGTGTAACCTGCCTGCCATTGTAACAGTCGCACTGTTAAGCGGTAATAGTGGACAGGTTATCAGCGGCTGTTACAACAGCTCCGGGACCTTTACGTAACGACCGATGTCAGTTGGCGCGAGTTCGCTTCGCAGGGGTCTGCCGAGGGGGGCCCCGCTGCCAATGCCACGGCGAGGGCCCCGCTCGTACCAACAACCACGGGGCCCCGATAGTATCGCGCTGCGCTCACCACCGGAACCGCGGTCGACGGGGCATTGCTGTGACAAGGACGATCGGCTAGCCTGCGTTCCAACGGCCGACGTCGTTACGGGCTATCGCGATGCGACCGGCCGGCCCATTGCTCCGTCGAGAATTCGGCGGGCATTCTCGACAAACGACGGCCCGGTTGCCGCGAAAAGCCTCGTTTCAATAAGCCGTGGCGTGCGAGCGAGAGAACACAGGTTGGGCAGAGGGACCACCTCGGGGGAAGAATACAAAGTACGGGCGAAGCGCAAACGCCGCGAAATCAATCCCCGATAGCCGGGGATCGGGAAGGAACCGGCTCCCGATTATACCGTCCAGGCTCGTTCCGAAAGATCACAGGCACCGTCATTACCCACGGCGGCATTGGCGTCGAATCGATCGCGGCGTTCGCAATTAAGCCGAAGCGGTACCGGAACTATCATCATCGTCGATGGCTCGACGCAACGAAATGGAGAGAGCCGGTCCGACGACCGGCAGCGATGCGGGCGACGTGGCGTAGTGACACGAAACGACGCGAGAACGCGCGTACACGCGCCGATTGCCTATTATTAACACGGCCAGGACGCGGCCGATCATGCGCCGGGCAGATACACTTTTACGAGCGAGGGGGATATCATCGGGTGGCATCATCGGCGAGCCTCGCGCACGGTACGCTACCAGAGAGGCCCGCGGGAGTGATTTTTGCGTGGGCAACGGCCGTTCCAATAAAATTCGAACGCCAGACAATTTTCGATTACGCGTGATCTCATTAACTTGCCCCGTAGACGCCGGCCCCTCTTCCTACGTCTCCTCCGTCTCACCCTGCTCCTCGTCCCGTCTCCTTATTCCCCCACCCCTCCCATAGCCTGCTGCTCTTTTTCCCTCGACCGCGCCTCCACGGATTTCAGCTTCACTGACGCGCGGCGTCCCGTACGGCTCGAGGTCGGGGGGGGGGCGATCATTATTTTAAATTCGCTCCAAATATTGCTACAAAAAGCGTATATTGCATCTTGCGGTGGTCGAGCGGGCCGAAAGGGATCGGCCGACGGTGGTTCTGGCCGGTGGAGCCCGTCTCTGCGGGCCAGCTCGGGGGCAGGAAGCGAATACGCCGGGGTCTCGCGCGGCTCGTGCGCGAGCGCACGTTGGACGCGCACCGCCGGCACGCACCCACCCTCTGCCGACGATCGGAGAGGGATACTACGCCGGACTCGCCGTGGACGAGTAATTTTGCGAGGTGGACTGCGGAGGGGCAGGGACCGGCAGGAAGAAGGGAGAGAGCAACAAAAGGTGGGCAAGGCATGGTACGCGAGGCGATACGCGGAGTAAAATGGCGGTAGGTACGCGAGAGATCGCGGCTGCGGTGAGCCAGATGCATCAGCTCCGGTGGATGTCGGTCGGGGGATGAGGAGGGGGAGGCCAAAGACGGTGCACAGGAGGAAGAAGATCGAGGAGCCCGAGCCGCGATGGAAGCGAAGCGCGAGAGGCCGAAGGATGGTGATGGCGATGGCGATGCTGGTGGTGGTGGTGGCAACGAGTCCCGGCCAGAAAGCGGGAGGTGGCTTAAAAATGAAGTAATATGGTAAAAATATGGCGGGCAATTTTCAAGAGAGACGGAGCTAAGCCTGTTAGCCAGCGGTCCGCGAGACGCTGACGTAGACGCTGTAGCAGCTACGTGCAGAGGGAGGGTGCGTTTGTGTGCGGGCACGTAATGTCGGTAGGCCAGGAACTCGCGGTAGATACGCCTCACTCGATCCGGCAGCGTAAAGATGGTCGTCCAAGATAGCGTAAAGTTAATAACGAACGACTGGATAGACGCGGACACGGGCCCGCGATGCAGATGGGAGGGATCCTTCGCGGCAGGACGATCCAAACCGCGGGCGTTTTTTTTTTTGCTTTTACGCTCGCCGGGCCTGACCGCGTAAATACGAAATCCTGCGAGCGTGTAAAATCACGATCCACCGGGGGATACCGCTGCGCGACGTGTACGAGATCTCACGGGCGACGTAATGGCGTCCCGATGCCGCGTTACGCGCCTCCAACCCTGCCATTAAGAAGTACAGCAGTACCGAAAGGGTAAAGTAGCTGGGGTTCTTTTATATTGAATTGCTTCGATACTAAACACTCATGACACGCGTACTTTTTACAAACTGTTGTCCATGTGTTTGCAAGTAATTACAAGCAGAAAATTGACGATAGATATGTATTGTTAAAATTATCGAAGTTATTAAGCGGTGAAAATGGCCCCACGCGTCGCGCACTTGAAACTTGTGTACGTGATAGTCTCAGGTGAACCTGTGACCAGAATGAAAAATGCTTTCAGGTGAGTAATTTCTATTCCAAGTGCTACGACGTGCAACTTGCCCATCGAATTTGGACAAAAATTTGTGGTAGTTATGCACGAAAAAAATTTCTTTTCGTGTTTTCACGGGAGAAAATCTTTTTTAATAATTTATAAAAAAAATTCCTACGATCCAATGTTGATGGGGAAGTTCCACATTGTAGAGAAGGGAGTTCTACATGTCCAGTTAAAATTTCAAGTGAAAGTATTCATACGTTCAAAAGTTATGGTGCACAGTGTGTTTAAAAATGCAGTTTCGAGATAAACGGCTTCAAAGTTAAGTCCCCTACTACGCCAAAACCTACCGCTCTGCGTGATCGTTACACGAGGGTGCACTGAATTACATTCTGCGCTATACTTACCGTAATTATTCGAATTTCCTCATACAAATTAGTTGTAAATACTCGCAAAAAGTGACAATTTCAGAACTAATAATAACAAAAATCGATTTTTCGAGATTTCAATAATCCTGTGCCCCTTTAAACACGCCTTTGTCCGAAATGGATCACCCCGTTGCTTCCCCGTGCGTCAGCCATTAGTCGGGAAACTTAATACGACATCGGTTCGCGCTTCCCGAACGCGGGAAAAACTCGCTCGGGCTCGCCTTAAACGCATTCCCCGCGCCGAAGTCGCTAATCTAATATGCCGCCGGAGAAGAGACGAGGAAACCGCACGCAATCTCCTTAATAAAGAAATAATTAATGACGGTAGTCTACGGCAGAGCGTATAAAATGGCGTAATCTACGGCGGCCGGTGCGATTTAACCTGCTGCCGCGAGAAAACATTCTACGAGTTCCTCTCCCTCCTCGTTCCTCGCTCCTTTAATTATTCCCGAGACATTTCTCACCGATCGGAAGGCATAAATCGCGGCACGCATTTTCGCGGCGCCGCGCCGGCACGCACGCGATTACCGGGCATCTAGACCAGCGTCTCTCAAATCTCTGCGGAACCACCGATCCTTGCGCGCGTTCACTCTCGATTCGCCCTCGATTTGTCTTCCCGTTGCGGGCTTCGAAGGTCGCTGGTTTCCAATAGAAATCTGTGTCGATGCATCTGCGACGATCAGGGGGAGCGTGTGCGAGCCAGTGGAATCAGCCGGGCAACGGCGATCCGTTCCGCACCCCTGTCGAGAGGATTCCCCGTGGAATTCGTTGGAGCGTTGCGACCAGGCGTACTCGCTCCTCCCTGTATTATGGCTATTCGAATGGAACCGCGTATCTACTTAGCCTCCACGATGCGCGGGATCGCTCGTTGCTCGGCTTAAACGCGGCGTACAACCACCCGCCGTGGACGGCTAACGAGGCACCGGTACATCTTGCACGCGATTGTACTTGTCTTCCGAGCGGAACGAATAATAGAACCTCCCCACGATACCGAGCCACTTTCTTACGCCAAACAATCGATCCGGCTGAAAATTGAAACGTTCCCGGATGCCTGGCTCTCCGAACGAACGAGCGTACCTAAACGGTCCGCGCGTTCCCCTACGCTCGATCCAATCAGAATTTCGTATTCGACGGCACAGCGGTGTGCTGGCCACTCCCGCGAGCTCGCGTGACGCGTAGGTAATCGTTAAGTAGACTTTTTTCGGGATCTATTCGAACGTACGAAAGGACAGCGAGTCCTTAGTTCGTGCCTCGCACACCGATGAGTGAGCACTGCGCCGGGTTCGCGAGGTGACCGCGGCGATGACTGGGCGCATAGTTGCGTGTACACACGCGTGCACTTACATCATCGCGCGTGCCCGTCACCGTGAACTTACTTCGGAACGGCGCGAACGCTCGCGCCGTGTGTGACACACGTGCCACGCGTGCCTGCCTCCTTGCCCTCGGCCGTCCTACGTGCCCGATCCGACAATGCGCGCCATTCATCGATCCGATTCCCCGATCGATCACGACTCTCGCTCAAGTCCGTTCGACGAGAGAGGATTCCCTTGTCAGAGGAATATCCGGATTATGGGCGGGGACCAGTTGCAAACGATGGCTCGTCGACGCCGGCTGTTCGATCGTTCTAACGAATCCTACGCGGCTGTCGCGTGGTATCAACGGAATCGTCGGGGACGGAATCGGGGGCCCGTAACGTGTAATTTTGATCGACGTACGCGCTGGCTTCTCAGGCGTGACTTGTGACTGGCGAGACCGGGCGACGTAATACGAGGCGAATTACCGGATTAATAAAGCCTCTCGCGAGAAAACCAACGCGTCGAACGTTTCGACTTTATGTAATACCCGGCTCGATCGATCAGCAACGCCTCGAGATTGATCGGGAACGGTTGCGCGCAGGTGTTAAGACACGCGGTCTCGCCGGCCGCGTGAAAGGATTGGTCTACATTCCTGCACGACGATTGTGTACCGCGACGCTGTAACAGCGGGGCCACTTGTCTAACGCGATTCCGCGGGGATCGACGGGGACGCCGGGAATACGTGTCGGAGACACGCGGTTTTCACCGGTTCGTTTGCGCGAGACAGGCGGACAATCCTCAATTATCGCGGTAACAAATAGCTAGGGGATCGCGCTGGAGGGTTCGGCGCCCCTCGGTTTGGTAGCCCTAATCCTGGGGTCAAGCATTCGAGAACAAATGACCGCGTCGCGTAATTTACGACGCCGCGATCGTTCGCAAACGAAAGCTCGTCTTACTGACCCTACCTCGCAGCAAGCGTAATTAATTGATTCAACCTTCGCTCGCGGACGTCCGTGCGTTCGATCCCGGGCAGGATAAATGAACGTAACGTTTTGATTTTTCGAAAGACATACCCCTCTCTCGCTAACAAACGATCTCTATTGTCCCTGACCGTTCGCTGGGAACGAAACCTCCGTGATCCCTGCCCGACGCTGGCATCCCCTTCTCGCCGCCTTCACTTTGTAACATTATTATCCACTGGATGGTAGAGGAATAGTTTTGCGTTCCTTAAACTATCGTCCGCAGTCCATAACGGTCACGGGTTAATCGCACGCCGGCGGTCTACATACGTACGGCGGCTGCAACGGCCGGACCATGAACGTCCGTAACTACTTCACGGCTGGTCTTTCGCTACAGACGCAGAGGCCACGGCGGATCACGAAAGTCGGCCTCTACTTTTCAGCCAGTACGCCAGTGGAGACCGGAGCCTCGAATTTCTTCCTTTAAATCTGCAGCTCTATTTTTCAGTTTTTTAGTTGTGACGTGTAATATATGTAAAGAAAATTCTACTCCAGAATTTATTGCAAATTTTCAATCTGCACCCATTAACGCTTTGTGCAACACGAATGCTACAGATTTGAAGAATTTGCCAAAAATACAAATAAACACTTATCAACTCAGTAACTGCTGGTTATTGTGTTAAAGTATATATTTTTCTATTACTGTTCTCTTTTTAACTTTGACCACCTTTGGTAAATATTTTTCCTTTTCCTCCTTGTAACTTTTAAAGTAATTCAAATTTTATAGTGGGAAGAAAACACTGACAATGAGACCTGTCATTTCAAGGCGACGTGGATGACATTTTAAAGAACTAAAAAACAAGTTAAACCCTCTTTAAAAAAATGGCGAACGAAGGTACTCAACCCGGTCGGGGTAACCTTGACCACACTGTTTAATTGCCTGTTTTTATGAGAATTATTAATACTGTTACAACTTTTACAAACCTATTTAATGCTACAAAAGAGGTAAAAGAATAATACAACCTTTTGTAAAAAAAAAAAAACAGTTTTAAGAATAATAAATATCTGTTATACAATAGATGCTAGAGGAATTATTTTTAAAATATAATTTTGTGGTGAATGTTACTCCATTCGACGGTAATGTCAAGTGAAAGCAACAACACTATAAACATTTTTCTCTAATATCCTCGAAGTTGGTAAAGATGGAGCTACACTCTCTCGCTGCAAGGTCCTCGAATGTGCGCCGCTCAAATCCATATTCACGCGTTCTGCTCGAACTTCGGTGGCGGTGATAAAATTCAAGAAACGCCGGCACGCGAGCCTCGTTCGCCGGCGTTCGAGAGGCGCGGTAGACGCAATAAGAGAGAGTTTATATACGTCACCACGTCCTCGAACGTCGACACGAAAGTGAACCCGCGAAAAGGTCCCGGTGTTATGTCTGATCACCAGCCTCGCAGCCGCGATGGCTCTCTCGCCCTCTCTCCTTTCCGTTCGTTCGGTGAATTTCGTGGCTGACCGGCCGCTCTCCCCCCGAAAAATGCGGTGAAACAAAAGGAGGGGGCCCGACGAGCGAGGAAAGAAAATCACGCTGCACCGGGCCGAGGTCAGAGGAGGAATCATCGTTGACTGCGGAATAAGCTGGCGGCTGGAAGGAAGGAGGCCGATACGCGCGCTGAGATTCAATTACGATCGATCGGCCGGCAGGCCGGCCGGGCTTCACTCTGGACAAATACCGTCCGCGCGAGATAAGGCGGCTCGTTTCGCTCGCTTCCTGGAGCTGAAGGCTATTAGCCTCGGATACGTTTGATTCATTGAACCGCTTTGTCACGGGACAACGCGGACACCGGGATGGTAGCACGGAGGATCCGAGACTGCTCGCCCTTAAGTAGGTATTCCTCGGGACACGTGACATGAAGCTTAGCTAACTTCGGAGATCCCCGTCCCGACGGAGGTATACCTGAATCGCTCTAAGAGCCTGTCTATACCCGGCCGCGTTGCCATTCGGCGAAGACAGACGGAAACACGGTGACGTCATAGCGAACAGAATGAAATTTAGATTGGTCCGTCAGACCCTATTAACGGTACGTGAATAGATTCAATGAGGAGGCTGGATAGCATCCAGCGGGGAATAATGAATGGGAAAGCGTCGGTTCGGGTTCTGGGATGGGGCTAGGATACTTCGACACCGAAGATCGCGCGGGGATCAATCACCCGCATCGATATCGGGAATGACACCCAGAAACGAGTCTATTAGGCGGTCGATAACCACCGGGGCCCGCGTTCCCCGGGACGTAGCCCCTATCGACGGACCCCATCGACATTCCTTATCGACGCGATAATAATTTATTACCTTGTCCACCGTTTCGCTGTTCCATCCGACGACGAACGGGCCCGAAAGGGCACGCCCGGACCGGACAGTCACACCTACGGAGATGAAAATGCCCATTGCTGGTTGACACTTATACAAGGAATTGCTTTTTCCTCGCCTACTTTAGTCGTGGCCACCTCGTAAACCTCGATGGCTCTGTGTTACTTCGCGCGGGCTCGTTCCACGCATGCCCGCCACAGGTTCCCATGGACCTGGGCTGTACCCGCGGCTGGACAGAGTCGTTGAGGAAGATGGATTTATTCGGTAAATTCGATGGCCATTTTCTTCAATGAAAAACCGTCGACATCATCCGACGTTATTAAGGTAACCGAGGGTGCCCGGCATTAATGATACGTAATGCAGAAATACAAAAAGATACGTTTCATCTCGATAATCATCGGCGGAGGCTGGAGCGGACCGGAGGTCGTCACCGGCAGAGGCGGGGAACACGAGTTAAGCCGAGCGAGCGCGTCTCATCTTCGTAAATCGAGTGTTCGACGTCCCTCTTCCAGCCCCGTTTCAATATCCCCGGCTCCGTAAAGGCAATCGCTGATTCACGGTGTAACGATCCCAGGTGTATGAGATTTGCACCTTGCCAGGGCCTCACGCGTCGCGCGCCGACCCGGCCGAACAATCCTTTCGTTTCGTGCCACGGGCCATGCGCGCCCACGGAGATTAAGTACCACCGAGACCCGGGGGAGAAAAAAGAAACAAACACTCGACGACGGCGATGGTACTTTCGAGCGGAACGTCGATTTTCTTGGCGAGGGGGAAGAGAAAAAAAGGGCGCGCACCGAAAACGACGGTAAATTGTAGCGAACGGCAGCCAGAGCGTCCGTGGATTAAGCAGGAAGCAAGGGCGTACCGTTTAAAATGGAAATGAGGGGAGCGGGACCAATGAACGATGTATTTAAAAGGCATCCCGGAGCAGCGATGAACCCTGGATGATTCAGTCTCGGAATAAAACGAACGACAGAGTCCCCTGGGTGCTAATGAATCCGGTTGTAAAAGCGCGAAACAATTTGCCCCGATTCGCGCGTATCGCCCGCCGATCCCTCCGTCGTTTATCGATCCGTGAACCCGTTCGCACCGCGGGCTCCAACGTAAAGTCGCCGGCGAGCCGAATCGCTCTCCTCTCGGAGCAGGGCGGCTGCGAGGGGATGGCATGGTTCGTTGGATTCGGGAGTATCGTCAACGAGATCCATCAATCCTTAACGAGCCGCTCGTAAGAAGCTGCCAGTTTCACTGGTTTGTGATTCAATGTTCATCGAACGTATATGCAACGAATTCGATCAGAAGCGAAATTACGGGCTTACGCTAAGCCGATTCCAAATGTGATCCTCTCATTTTCCATGTCCCTTCCTCCCTTTTTCCTCATTCTTGCGCGTCCTTCTTGCCTCGGTACTTCAGTCCCCATTCGCTGGCGAACAAAAACTTTAATCGCGACTCTCCGACCGTAAAGGCGCCCCCCAGCTTCCGTCCTTCTCTCGACGCCTCCTCGAGCGCATCGTCGCGTCGTCGCGTAGTCGCCGCCGCTCGAGAGGCGAGTAACGTCGTGGCTGCCAGCCAAAAAATCGCGGCTTGATTGTTTTACGTCCGACCGCAGTGCAGGAACGTGCTTCCAGGCAGCGATCAACGCGGTGATCGAGGTTCAAGGCTTCGAGGGTACGTTCCCCTTCGACGTTTCCTTTGACCCGTCGCTCGTTCGTTGCCAGAGCCGAAACCGACTGGACGTCGCGCCGAGACTAGCGAACGATAACGGTGCACCTTTCGCGCCGGTCGATCGCGGAGGAAGGCCCGTCGGGGACGAACTCTCCAAGTGTCGGGTGGAATGGAAGAAGCCGAGATTGTCCTAGCGCTGTTGCGCTACGAGCTTCGCGGCAACACTTCAAGGCCGAGCCAGCAATTTCCATCTTCTTGCGGCCGGCGAGGCGAGCGTAAACGGCACGGAAAGATAGGAGGATTTCTTTCTTCCCTCGGTCTCCTCTCCGCGTCGTCGTTTAGTCGACCGCAAAATTAGCTGCGAGCTGTTCGAAGGGTCCTTGAGTGAGATAAAATAGCATCCTTTTTTGATGCCGCGCGCAGGGACAAGAAAGGGTAGAGTGCCCCTCGCGGCTGAATGCTATTTGCGCGGGGTCGCGAAGCCGATTACTCTGCTCGGTGGACGTTCAACGAACCGAGGGGGAATCCACTCGTTGGTGGTTTCGCTTCCTCTCCGCTTCGACGTTTCCCAGATACCTCGGAACGTCCCACTTCTCGATCGTTCCATCCCCGTAGCCAACGATCCTTCGAACAGCTTTCCAAATTCCTCGAAATTTCACACCACCCCCCCCCACGATTCCACGGTTTCTAAATATACACTCGAGCGAGCTGCTTCTTCCCTTCGAACGGCGATCCTCGCTTTCCGGATTAATTAAACCTTTTTCCCTGGATCGTCCGACCGGTATTCGAGGTTGTACCGAATCCAACCGCATAGTTGCTCGGTGAGTGGCTCTAGGGTCGCGCGTGGTGTCTGACAAAAGCAAGATATACTACTGTATAGCCGGCGCGAATGTGTAGGCCCCGATCAACGGTGCTCGGTGGTGTTTACCGAGGTCGTGTACGGGAGATCTCCGAGACTTCTAGGAGGCGCTAACGAAGCTGCACCCCTTCGCACCCCTTTGAACCGCTGGTCAACGACGCCGGAGGGAAGCGGGCGAGGAGGTGTTCATGTTGTTCGCCGGGGAGAGGGGGTACGGTAAATGTAAATTGATCGAAGCAACGTTCATTAATTAGTCGCGGAGCTGTGTGTCCCTGCCGTGGCCCCGCCGCGTCGCCCCGGCACCGTAGGCCGCTCGCTTCTCTTTCGTTGTTCCTCCCGCCGCTTTATTCCTGGTCCACGGTGCTCGTCGCACTCTCCTTGGGAACCGTATTATCAGACTGCACTCTGACCCACGTTGCATCCTCCGGTCTTCGAGTAGCGAAAAAGGTTCCCGATGCGCGTAGCGCACACTACCGCCTGGCTCGAGGGTAGTTTTCTTCTAGCCAGCGCGTAGACGTCGCCCCGATCGAACAAGGATTAGTTTCGAAGAGGTTAAACGGCTATTCACCTATCGGATAGCTCTCGTCAAAGCCTCCGCTGAGGATGAGGAACGGCCGAGGGTGGGGAACGAAGGAGGCGGTAGGTTGGCCCCGCAGGGGCGCGGAGCAAATTGCATCGTCGTCGTGCTCGTCTTCGCCGTGTGCCCCGAGGTAAATTAAATAACCAAGAGAAACGCGACACTCTCGTAAAACTTGTCGCGGTTCGTTGCCCGCGCTGCGGTTGCTTTTCTAAATAGTTGGTGACAGCGGGCTACGACCGCGCACACCGTTTCCTATACGTTTCCTCGCTCGTAACTTCTTTTACGGACGCGAGCGTTTCACCTGCGCTCACCGGAAGATTACCCTGCACTTGCCGCGAACGAAACGACGAGAATAAACTCATTATCGGTGGCAAGCGGCAAAAAGCACCGGCCGCGTGTCAACGAGTCGACAAACTGTGCACAGGGAAAAGTCTCGGTGATTCATTGACGATCCTCGATCTTCGGGTATTTTTCATTAGATCATTAGCCTAAGATGTATTAATGCTTCCTAAGTAGCCACACATTTTTAGAATCACAAATTTGTCGCGATGAGTTCACCGCACCCCGGCGTCATTTTTGAGTTACCATTTCTGTATTTTTGAATCCTTTAACTTTTCAACGATAAATAATTGTACATTCATAATACTCATATAATCACGCACTAATAGTTTTTTGTCTAGAAATGTAAATTTTGATATGATAAAATTTGTAGTAGAAAAGGAACAATTTTTGATTTTTTTATTCGCGATAAATCTCGTTTGGAAGTCGTAAAGGCGCGACATTTGAACTCGACAGTTGCTTTTGGGGTGCGATAGACCCCGCGTGACCACGAAGGGTTAACGATAGTAGGAGCTACGCGTTTGTTTGCGTAAAGAAGCTACGAAAGGGCGCGATCGGGAGAAAGAAAAGCTCGGAATACGAGGATTCGATTCGGCATTTATCACCGGTCGCCTCCGTGACGGCCGCGCGGAGGGCGCGCGGTATTAAAAGCAATTATTCATCGGCGCGGAGCACGAATTCGTACGGGTCCTGGACGGTCGGTGCGTGTCCATCGTGTACAGAATAATCAGCCGAACGAAAATATACTCGGGCAACGCGTGCACGCACGTTATATCCCTTTACACGCGGGCGTAGCCGCTCGCGCGCGCGCGCGCGCCCCCTTTTTTCGCCGCGATCGCCTCGTAATCGAGTTCTCCCCTTTAACAGGGACTCACCTAATTAAGTCACCCGCGGGGTACCTTGATTTATTCGATCGTGTAACGAGCAACGGCGAGACGCCGGCTGGCCGCCGAGAAATCGGCCGCGGCTCGATTCCGACGCACGATAGTCGCCCGTCGGCTCGGGGTACGCGATGTAAACTTTTTGGCGGTGATCCGGCGAAAAGCCGGGCGATACCTCGCACTTTGGGGGCCACGGGCTGCGCCTCCTGCCATGTATCTCTCGCGCTGAACGTAATGCATGTATCGTTCTGTGCGGTGCCCTCGATAATGCTCGTGCAACGACCCGCGTGTGGGATCCGCGCCGCGCCGCTCACCCGAAAATTTCACGCGCCAAGATTCACCGCGGGGATGATTTCTCTCGCGCACCGTTATATGTATCCCTCCGCTTTCGACCCCCCCGGTCGGCAGGACGCAAGCACGGCTAACGCGGAGCGAGTGGCAGCCTCTCTTCTCCGTCCCTCCCCGCGGCCCCTCGGACGTTCCTCCCTTTGTTACTGCATCGCAGCGACGGGTCTGCTCGGCTTTCGGTGCCCGTGGTACTGCGAGCGAGGGAGCGAGAGGCCAGGAGGCGGCGGGGGGAAGCAAATGTTCGGGTGGAATGTCGGCGCGGTGCGTCGGCGCGCGATGAAAAATGCCCGAGGCCCGAAGGCGGTACGTGCCTCGGAGAGGGGCCCGCTGCGAAACGGCTCCGGATATCGATTCAATAAATGCCTCGATACCGGTATACGGATACGAATGCCACGATCCGCCGCCGCGGCAACCTCTGCGCCTCTTCACGTCCGGGCGAAAGAAAAGAATAACAGGTTCGCCGGGGGGACTCGCGCGGAACAGAGTCCCTGGGAACGCTCGCGGTATTAATTGGCAAACTAAATACGGTAATCGAGCAATTGACGGGGAAAAAATATCTGCTTCTGGATTAATGTGGCCTGCCAAGCAGATGTACTGCTCCCCCCCCCCCCCTCTACTCTTAGTAACGATGGAACGCCACGAACCTCTCTTTGCGCCGAGTATATATAGGTACTTCTCCGTTTCCCCGTTTCCTCCTCCCTTTGCCCTTCCAGATACCTTTGCCCCGGGATCCGTGAACGAAAATCCCCGGCTCCTTTCTCGCTCTCCTATTCTCGAGCTCGGAGGGTCGATCGTAAAGCGAGGGAAACTCCGAGGAAAGGGGCGTCCACGTGAAACGCTTAAATTACAACCATCGGCAAGATGAATCGCCTAACGAACTTTCTACGTGCCGGGGAACTTTCTGTCGAGCAAGGAGGATAGTTTGGGACGAGCCGGTGCGCGAACATAAATTAGGCGACCTATACGCGCGCACACTACACACCGAGCTCCCTCCCCCCCCCCCCCCCCCCGAGCACCGTGGAACGTTCCTCTTCCTTACACCTCACGATTAGCCACGGAGCGTCCAGCTCGGGGCCGAAGCAGTGTAGGTGGCTCGGGCGGTCGACCCGAGGATTTGGAAATCGGGAAATTATTGCGCCGCGGGACCCTCGGCTCGCCCTTTCCCAGGCACCTTCGATTCGACACCGTGAAAAGCAGGGTATCGTTCGTCCACGAGGGTCGGATGGATTCACGTCCGCGGTGGACGATAACCGGCGTTAGATCAGCGTTACGCGGCGTCGCGCCGATAATCGCTTGATTTAAAGCAGTGGCCTTCGCGTAAATAAGGATTGTCCGGTCCGTGGAGCGGGCAATGTTCCGAGGCCGAAGAGCATTAGACGAGCCAAAGATGGCTGGCGCTGGCTCGTCGAGAATTCTCTATCGGCTCTCCCCGGCTGAGCACCTGTAAGCGTTAATTATTATTCCAGCCCTTTAACGATAGCGGGAAAGACCGGTGGAAGCGATTTCGCAAGCAGCACTTTCTATAGCCGAGGCCACGAATCTCGTGCACGCACGAAATTTCCGCCGAAGGGCAGCACGACCGGACAGCGTGCGATGACCGAGCTCGGTAATTAACTCCCCGAACGATACGTTAAGGCGTGAAAATATAAAGGTCTCTTCCCTTTCGGAGCAAACCGAGGCGCTCTCTCCGTGTGGAACGCTCGTAACCTCCAAAGGAGCAGCTTTTTTCTCTCTCTCTCTCTCTCTCTCTCTCTCTCTCTCTCTCTCTTCTCCCTCTCGCCTTCTCTCTCCCTCGGCCGAGATAACGAGCGTGATTCAATCTCGGTTGTCTTTCGACGTTCACGAGCAGCTCGCATTAACGGGGGCTACTTGAAAGTTCGCTCGAGGCTTCTGAGCGACAGCCTCTCAAACGTTTCGTTTCTGCCAACTGCGCGAGAGATGACGCTTAAGTGACCGGAACTTGAACCGCGGAATTTTTTACACGCCCTGACTAATTGGTCCGTCCAGGCCCACCTGCAAATGCCCCTCTCCTCGTTTGCGATTTTCGAGCGCTGGGGCCAACTGGCAGGGAGCTGTTCGCGGAGTACCGCGCGCGACGAAGATGTCTCCTCGCGGCGAGGGCGAGCGTGTAACGATCGATAGCAGCGCGGTCGGGGCGTTGAAAGTGCGTCGCGAGATGAAAACCCTGACGAATCGTAATGAAAGGAGGGCCGCTGGCCCGCGGCCGGCTCGAGTGTTGCGTTACGGGCTCTACCTACTCGGTTGCCGACTCGCTCTCCCACATCGACCCACCTCGCAAAAACCACTCACTTCGCCCGCACTCTCCTCCAAGCGGACTCGCCAACAGCTTTTCTACGATTTCGCGAATCGGAGGTGGTCGTAGCGCCAGCGGTCAAGAACCTCCGGCCGGTGAAATTGTGTGGAGAATTTACGGGCCTCTTACAGGGGACGCTCGAGATAATAATATAACTCTAATAAAGAGACGAGCGGGCGCTCGGGACCACGGTCGATTCTCACGTAAGACCCCTCGAAGCTTATGCCCCTATGAACACTCTTACCGAACGTCCTTTGTGTTCCCACAGCTCGCGAACACGCTGCAAGCTCGCGAGCCTGTTCCAAGATCCTCCAGCGACTGTATCGATAAGTAAAACCGATCGAGCGGTCCGATTTTACGATACGGAATCTAGGAGAGCCTTGGGCCCCGCGAAATCAAGGCGTTCTACTCCCCAAATCCACGCGTCCCATCCCCAGATCGCTCGCGCATGTGTCTTCCCCTGCTCGGGTCAAGGAAAGTGGCATTTTTCCGCGACGCCGTTTCACTTTTCGCCCCGTTCCGGCTGCTCGGTAGGTGTCGCGCTATAAAACCTAAGATCGAAGGGTCACCGAAGGAGAAACAGATCCTCGCCGGCGGAGGAAAGGGTCCTACGTACATGCGGGAGAAATATCCGTCCGTGGAGCGGCGAGGCAGAGAGGCGGAGAGGGGAGAGTCCTCTGCTCGGAGGGTTTATGGTGGAAGTGAACAAAGCGGGTGGCGGTAACACGGCCCGTACGCAGAAGTTCTCGTGTTTATGTGTCTACGGCCGGCCGCGAGTGACACTAATTAATGAAATAATGGCACCGGGACCGACGCACTCGCGAACGAAGGTGTCGAACGTCTCGCGGCGGGGCGTAGGCGGTTATTTACGCTCATTTGCTTTGCACGCTTTTGTCCCCTTTTGTCGCGCTGCCTACCTCTCGCCGCGCGCTCGCGGGTCCTCCCCCTGGTAACCCTTGCGACCTCGCACTCGCCACGGAACCGACGCTTCCAATCCTGGTACATAATTGAGTTTAACCATCCCTCTTCCCCCGATCGACTTGCCCTCCCCGGGTAGCGAAACGGTGCCCCATGAGCCCTCGATTCCAAGGATTCGTTCGCCCCTGGCCTCCTTCGTGTCTCAAGCTTCTCGTATCGCGTGGAAAATCAGTTTTCCTGTTTCCTGCGTCGCCGCGCCGAGGAACTCTTAATCAAGAAATTCGATAGTCTCCGGTTTCGCTGGTTTTCCAAAGCGTCCGTGTAGACAGGGCAGCCGGGGACTCGATACCGGCGGTACAAGCTCGCGGCGCGCTTTCAAGCGGGGAACGCGCGGCCGAGGAGCGCGACAAGAGTTCGTAAATCCGCGCCACTCGGTGCTGTCCGAAACACAGCGGGCCGACGAATTTATCCAATTCCACGGGGACTCGGCGAACGTTTAATATGCCTTGGGATACGTCCGACCAACCCCTTCCCTCCTCCCCCGTTACCCTTCGACGTAGCCCAGGTAACCGGATACTTTGTGTCGCGCGGCCGCGCGCACCGCCCAGCCCGATCCCGATAATTAATTGCGCGGAATCCACGGCTCTGCCTTCGCGAATCCTTTCGATTTCTTCCTCGTCCTCGAGGTCCAAAGCTTGTCGGGGCTCGGCGATACCGATCATTCACCCCGATACGCTACGGACAAAACCGCTCCATCTTCGCGCGAGATAAGCATCGAGGATCTCATCGGAGGAACGGCGTCGAGAGAGCGTTAGATTTTTAGGGGAACACGGGGATTTCGAAGGCTCTTCGAGGCTTACACGCTGCCCGCGTTATCGGCAACTGGAATCGAGGCCCCGTCGATCGCCCTCGAGGATCCGAGTGATTCGCTTCTCCGCCGAGGCGCGAATTGCGACGACGTTAATTCGATATTGTGGAATTGTGATTCGACGCGGAGCCGTGGCGATGCGGCCGAATAACTCGCGAGATGAAATATCTTCCCGGGAGTAAATCAGTGGTGGAATGGACTGCGAGCGCCCGCGGTGTCGCGTTGCAATGTTAATTCGAGTTAATTCGCTTAGGAATTTCGCGTGATTTATTCCTGTCCCACGCAGCTTCCCCTTTCGACCGCGAATAATTCGGTCATGAAGCTCTGAGGATCATCTTGATTAACTCATCTAGCCAATCATCGTGTTCCGCGCTGGTTGGCGATAATCAGCCGCCGCGAGATAGGAAGCGTAACCGATAATATTGAGACATCCGTGTGCCGTGTTCGACTTCGCGAGCCACTTCGAACGGGAGCTGGACGGTTCCATCGCGAACGACGTTTCTAATAGGCAGCGATCGTTACGAGCTGCCGGTGCCGGGATGGCAAACAGGTTTTTCCGTGACGGTTCGTAGGAAAAGTCCAGGAGGAACGGGTGCGCCGGGAATTTTTCCTGCCACCTAATAACTCTAATCGAGGAACGCTGGACGGAGGCTCCGGCGCGCTCGGAATCAGGCAGAAGGATCCCGGCTCGCCGTTGAAAAAAATTACTCGGCTATAATTATTCGCGGCGGTGAATCGACGCAGCCTCCCGCGGGCGCGCAGATTTCCCGACGCTCGTCCAACGCGTCCTTTTCAATCGACGGTGTCCCCCGCCGAACGCAGTCGAAGAAAAGTTAAAGACGCGATGCAGATAGTCGGTTAGAGACGGGTCGTGGCCGCGCAAAGAGAAGCGGTGGAGGAGACGAGCGGAGGAGGGAGCGGGAGGAAGAGGACACGACTAGCGGCACGTTTGAGTATTCAAGTCGTACCGTATCATAAACTGTCCGCCCGCGGTTCCCTCCTCCTCCACAATCCACCGTCCACCGTCTCCTCCTCGCCCCTATATCTCTTTCTATACCTATGTTACCGCGTATGTAGCTACGTGTGTCCGTCCGTCGGTTTGTCCCGCGGGTACATAGTCCTCCGGTACTGGCAACGATTTCTCCGCTCCCCCGGTAGCCCCGCTGAAAAGTCATCGTACCCCGTTGCCTTCTCGAAGGACGCTCCTGGTTTCCTGTTCGCGTTGCGCGGCTCCTCTCGCGTTGCCCAAGAAACAGGGCCGCCTGGAAAAGGCACGGGGAACAGCGAAACGAAGCGTTCCGTACCTTTCGTAAGTTTCAATGTCACGGCGAAGTTATCGAATCAGCTAGACGTTCGAAAGAGCGCACTGCACGCTTCGGGACAACCGCCAGAAGTCTAGAGGTCGTACATTCGACACCGAGCCGCGGCGTTCGGCTTTAAGCTTTCACGCACCCATCAATGGAGCGAATGGAACCGAGCGAGAGGTCCGAGAGCGAGACGCGCAATCCTCACGAACCCAACGGAAGCCTCGAGCGCTTGTTTTTTCTCGGAGTTTTTTTTCTCCAGCCCACTGTCGCGAAGCTTCTTTACGTAAACGCTCCACTGAATCCTTAACTGACTTCTATTTCGCTGGCCATTGCAAGCGAAATAGGGAAGTCGGTCAAGCGGTTGCAGGTGCGAAGGTAAACGAGTTCGGAGCGCCGGGCGGAGGCCGCTTAAAAAACGTGGGAAAATAAACACGCTCGAGGCTCGGTTAGGGTCGTACGGAGTGTTTATGTCACCTCTCGCTCTCTTTCCATTGATCCAGCCGAAGAATGCGCGAGCCGCTGAAATAGGACTCCGCGGACGGTTCTCATGCCTCGGTGGTTCTCATTTCTTCTTCCCCACCCATGATCGCTACTGTTTATATGCTAGCTACCGAATCCGCGACATTACGCTATCTCCGACATCGAATATGCGCCGGGGGCGCCTTCGCTGGTATACACGGGGATAATGGAATTCACGGAAGAGGCCGAGCGACGTTTCGCTGTTCCGTGAAACTCGTTATGCGCCTCGTTATACGCCTTTGGCCGATGCAGGAAATATCGTAAATGCATGGGAATGGCGGTGGCCCGACGTGGAAACGGGTAACGACGGATATCTATCGTATTTAGAAGAATTCCCTGAAGTGTCAATCTCTACTTCTTACCGGCAACACGCGCCAGCCAAAGGTCCGAGGCGCGAGATATTTGTCAAGATCGCGATACCGCAATCAAAGAGCGGTTGTCAGTCACCGTCGAATCCGACTGATTGTTTTTTTTTTTTTCTGCCGCGCGTGTACCTGGCTTTTATTCCCTCGAACGCCGCTTGCTCCGCAGTCGCCTGCGCTAACAATTCCAGTTCTTGCGCGGGTATCGTCAAATTCCCACCGGCTCGCGGGCAATAAACACTCTCGGCGGCAGGCGTTCCTCATCGTTATTTATAGATTTTATAGTATTCGCCGAGCGGAAGGATTTTACGGTTCGGCCGAGGAAGGGAGCGCGTGTCGTGGCGAGTGTGCCCGGGTCTACTAATGCCGATCTTCCGCAACGGCGGTCGTATCGGTTGATAATTAAGCGGCCCGATCTGCGCGACGACATTCCCCGGGCAGGCTAGCTCCGAACAGCTACCATTAACATTCTCTGGCTGTTTCTTGCACTTCCGTGGCGCGCGCGGGCAACGTCGTACGCGGGTTTTTGCGGCTCGCGTGAAAATCGTCGGGTGTCCACGATCGCGTCGACTCGTCGCGCTCTAATAACCTGGCTCCTTCATAAATCCAACCGAACAGAGTAGTCCGCGTGGTCTAAGATTAGCCGTGCTCCCAGCCCGAGGAGTAACGTGCCAACGAGGACCCGGTGGGGGAGGGGCGCGGGGAGAGAAACAGACACGGCCGACATCTCATTAAGATGCTCCACCACGGGAATTACGGTACTTATCGATACTCGAAACGAAACCCGATCGTCCGTGGCAGACAATGCGACCGAGAGTAGGTACGTAGTATACCTATATACTCGTGCTAGGAACTTCTCGATTGATCTCTCCCCGTGCTTCTTTCTCCGTTCCCGTATCTCTTTTTCTCCCTTTCCCTCTGCCGCCTCTATCCTTGCCCTCCCAAGCCCGTGGCCCTTGTTCGCCCTCTCTGTCCAGTTCTCGTTATTCTTACGGTCCTCGAGGCCGCCTCGCGAGGGCACCGGCTCTAATTAACGTTGACAGTAATTAACATAAATACCTGTGCTTCCTTGCTAGAAGCTGGCCGCAGCTCCGCGCTGCGAACGACGATCCTCGACCGCGATTCCCTCTTATCTCGCGATTCCGTGCTAATCGTTCAGCCGTTCCTCGGATTTCCCTCCCACCAGGGGAACGCGTACCATCTCCCACTTCGCTGTCTCGAACACTTACCTAGAACAGAAAGGAACACCTCGGGGTTAGCGAGGGGAGAGAATAGCGCGGGAGCCACGCGATCGTCGAAGGGGCTAAATCTACGATCGACGGGTTGCGCTCCGTCGAAAGCGGCTGCTAATGAAGACGAGTCATATTTGTAAGCGCGGAGCGTTTCGCTGGATGCAGCGCGCGTTCCCGCCAGTCGATACATCGGCTTCTCGTGCCTATCGCGATCACTGCCGACGATACAGCGATATAACGTCGTTATGCGAGGCATGCGTACGCGGTGAGAAACGATCGTAACGAGAAAATAAGAGACGCCGCGCCGCGCCGCGCCGCACCGGCCTCCGTACCGGCGCAGTAGGTTTGCCTTGCCGGTAATAAATACGGCCCAATACGCCGCACGTTATGCCTCTTAACGCGCCCGTTAACCGGCCGCCGGTTCATGCCTCTGACCAATAATCGATGTATGTGTAAACATATTCAGCGGTATCTAGATACGCACGGAACACAATTCGCACTCGCGCAAGGATTTATCGCGGGACCCGCTTCAAGGACAAATCCTCGACGCCTATCGGCTTCCACGGGACTGAGACAAATCTCGTTATCGCTGAGTCACGTGTTTCCCTCGGATCTCGGGAGCTGAGGGGACTCGACGATTGGACCTAGTTACGCGGAAGAATAACAAAGAATCAGTTAAACATAGTAGGGGAGACTGGGGTTAGTTGACTAATTTTTAACATGAGTATCTAATTTTTATAAATCGCAGTTGGAAAGCACTTTTATGTACTTGTTAATTACACTACACACTATTAGACAACCACTTAAAAGACATTGCGAAACAATAAGGAGAAATAAAATATACCCAATAGAAATAAAGCTACCTAGTTTTATTTAACGTTTAAAATCTTCAATTTAAATCTGCTCGGTTTCAGATCACCGAGGATTGGTAGCTTTCTGCATAAGTAGGCCCAATTGTCCTTAGCATCTGTCTCAATCTCGAATCGAAATATATCCATCGTAGCTTGACACCTTCTCCGATACACTTTTATAGACGCGATACGATGCCTGTCGCGCGCGATAGGCACTCGGGTACAACACGATAGATTTTCAATGACGGAACGTGTTTACACCACCGCGGTTGTAGGTTAACTGATAAGGCGCTTCGCACGGTCGCTCACGCGACCTTCCCCACTCTGTCGCCAGATCCTTTGGCAACGCGGAGCGACCGGGCGGGAGCATTTAAAATTCTATTGTTGATAGCTACGTGACTCGGAGTGATTAGCTGTGCAGCACAGGCTATATCTAGGTCCCATGCACTAGATCTAACCATATCATATGTATTTGTTATTAAAATACACTTCGCGTCAAAATTAAAGGAACACTATAATTTCCCGAAAATTTTGGTCATTTTCAAATGGCTATGTCTCTACGAAAAATGGTGGAAAAAATATTTAAAAACCGCATCTTAACGCTTGAAGTTTCTAGTTTTTGAATCAAGGACTCAATTTTTTTTCATCCGTTATGATATTGTTTTATGAAGATGAAGCGGAGGAAATGAATTAAATTGTTTTCCTTTTGCTTCCACCTTTTATCACGCATAACCTTATTAGTTTATCTATATTTTAAGCAAAAATTTAAAGCAATTTAAATTTTTAATCAGATTTTAGGAAGATATACAAAACTGGGGAGCCATAATACCATCTCGTTCTCCAGATATTAATTAAGTAATTCCTCGTTCATGACAATCGCTCGATAAAATTAAAGAGGTTCGACCATTTGTTTCTCTTAACACGTAAAAATAGTAAAATTATTAATTTTCATCGTTTACTTCATTCCTGCAAATAGGTAGTTGCAACTTTTAACGGAAATAATATCGTTGCAAGTACAACTGCTCGGAATGCTTTCCAACAGACACAAGTTGCTCAATATTTAACATTTATTAACACTAGAAATAACTTCGCCTTAACTGTCGGTAGTTCCAGCTAAAGAAATTGGGAACTGTCGGTCTATAATAAATTCGTTAAAAATGTATATGCCATATTTTGCGTGCATATTTGCATCTTATAAATACAACCGAAGGAAAGTTCATTCTCGCCTGGAAAGAATCATTGACTATCCGAATGGAAAGGAAGACGATACAAACGACTTGCTCCGGTTTCCCGTCTGTTTATCGACGCGCGAAGATGACCGCGAGTATTTGCTAAATGCCAAGAACCCCTCGAATGGTAAAAACTCGCCGGCAATCCGACGCTGCTAGTTTCTCGATGGCAGATTACAGTAATGAACGAGGAAATTGGACGGGTATGTATCGCCCCAGCCCGGCCTGTCCGACAGAGAAATCGATATCCGCTCGTACGTTTCAGTTAACGCGAATCGTAAGTGCGCGCTAAAAACTGGTTATCTCGGGGACGCGACGGACGGATATTCCCGTAATCGCCGCTAATACTGGCGTTACCTTATTGAGTTGCAAGGCCCGCGCAACCCTGTAATCCTATCCACTCCGTCGAGTCGACAACTAGGGCCCGCAATTTTTGCAGATAGCCGCGCGTACGTTTCAATGCGGACGAGACCCCGTGGAATCCCAGCTTTTCCCGCGGTAGAGGACGGACGGGGGCAGTGGTCGAATCCGCGACCGACGAGGAGAGAGAGAGAGAGAGAGAGAGTCGAGGAGGAAAGGGAGAAACGGTGGGAGAAGGACGAGACGAGGGGAGAGCGGGCAAGCGAGTCAGAGCGGTGGAAGGCAGCCAGTATTCGAGGCCGTCCACGTAGTGGCTCTAACACGGCTCATTAGCCTACAGCGTCGCTAATGAAAGCTCGTTACCCGGGTGCATGCATGCCGAGGAATAAAAAGAAGAGTGGGAGGAGGACGATGGGCGCGGAGGGGCTAGGAGGGACGGAGAGGTACGGCGAACACGAAGAAGCGCCGGGTGGGGAATCCCTCCGGTGTATTTTGCGCCCGGTGACTTAGTATTCGCAGGCCGCCCCCGCGAGTGCCGTCGACGAGGCTGCCTTAACCACCGGGCAGCACGGTGACGACGTGTGCGCCTATATACGCGGCAACGTATGCCAGCGAGCGCGGTCGGCTTGCTCGCCGCGACGCGACGCGCGGCGACGCTTCGGGGAGAGGAGGACCTTATCTGGAACCGCGGATCTAAGTTGATTGGGTGTGAGGTACAAGGCACTCTCTCGCGCCCTACGTCGAAGAACCGAACAAGGCCGAGGACGCCGGTAACCTTCGACCAGCTACGTGCCTCTCCTCCTTCTACCCTCCTCCGCCCTCCTCGACCGCCTCTCCCGCGCCTCCACCGTTCGTGTTCGCTTTCTCGACGCCGAATTTATTATCTTCCGCCCGCGTCGACCCTCTTGCACGGTCGCGGGATTCTTCCGTTGCCGCTTGAGTTCCTAAAAGCGCCGCGATCCGGCTTTGCCCCGATCCTCCCGAAAGCTCGAAGAAAGCCGCGAGTGCGCGGCGCCTTTCACCGGCGACAGAATAGAGCGGCGGACTGTTGCGCGAGCCGGGACCACGCGCCATAAATCCCTGGGCGAGACACAGCGCCGGGGCAACCGTGCGCGAAATGCTTCCCTTCCAAGTGGGATACTGGCCGGGCGAGCGAGAAATGCGGGGCGCAAGGGTACGCGAGCCGAGGAGAGGACGCACGGAAGCGCATCGTCGCCGGTGGTAGAAGGGCGGGGCAACCTGTAAAAGCTTCGTTACCCCCAATGTCGATCCCCTCGGGATGAAAGGAGCCGACGCCGCGCTGGAGGGGGTGGCCGCGGATGGCTCTTTGCACCTCTGCCGCTTTATGACCGCTAAGTGTACCCAAATCCCATTCCGCGCCATAAAATCCTTAGAGGCTGCGTGGCTCGCGCGGCAGGAGGCAAAATGTCCACGGACTTGTTCGCTCGCGCTTATAGCCCCTGTTCTTCTTCTTCTTCTCCGAGCTTCGCCTTCGCCCGGTGCATTCGCCCGCCACTTTGCGCGCATCAATTCCTTTAAAATCGCCCGCGATCAACGCCTTGTTAACCCACTTTTCGCGGACGTTTCCTCTGCGATCGGGAAAGGGAAAGGAAAAAAGAGGACGGATGGGCGAGCGAGCGACGCGAAACGGGCGGAGAAGCGGACGCCTGAGACGCGGGTGAAATGTGAAGAAGGAGAGAGAGAGAGAGAGAAAATGGTCCCCCGTAGAAAAGAGCACGGCCACCATGGACCGCGATACATCCAAGCCGTGGCATCCCGACGTTATTAGCCCGGCGAATCGCGCGGCTTCTACGCCGTATCCCCGAGCTCCCACCATATTATTACGCGCAAAATGGCTCATTATTATCATTATTATTTCATATTTCCTGCGCTTCACCGAGGCACCGAGGTCCCGAAACCACCGAAAAGCAAAAAGCCCGTCGAAATTAATATAAATAAAAGCTGAGGAGCGGGACGGCCGGGCTCTTGATATAGGAAGGACCGGCGAGCGATGGCTGAAAGATGGCTGGAAGATGGCCAAACACCCCAGCGGGGAACAAGGAAGAGACGAAATCACGAAGAATATGGGGAGGAGGGGTGCGGGGTGAGCCCGATCCCGGGAGAGCGAGGGAGAGGGAGAGTGTACACAGACGCGCGCACACGCGCGCGGGCCCTTTGTACGTACACGTTCGAAGGCAACGAGCTGGGAATCCAAAGACGTCGGAGCTGTATCGTCGGCCGGGGATCCCTAACCGTGGAGAAAGGGAGAGAAAGGGACAAGATGACGGTGGTAGCGGCGGCGAGGAGGGGCGAGGGACGACCGGTATTAACAATAATTATTGGTTCGAGCCTCTCTCCGTCCGCGATCTTTCGAATCTCAAGATCACAAGTGAGATCAATTATGTCCGTCTGATTAGCCCAGGCCTCCGATCGGTATATAGACGCGCGTATAATACGAAAACGGGGCCCCATCTCCTTCTCTCGTGCCCGGACGCGATGCTATACGAGGCTCGCCCCACTCCTCCCTTCTGTCCCTGTTAAACCCATTTCCTCTCCTTCCATCCTCCGTCCTTCTCTTGACTTACGAGCACCCCAATCGACGTTATTACCCGCAGCACCAGTTTCGTAAAGACATGCCACGGTTTATCCGGCGCGAACCGACGACTCAATGAAGTTAGGAAGGCGAGTAAGTTTTAGGGGGGCAGATCGAGGAGGCGACGGCTCGGTGATACTTGGCCCTCGCGTGAGAACCCGGCGCCGCAGATCAGCCGGAACGAAAAAATCGCGCGGTCGCGCCGCAGAAAATCGGCGAGGAGGTGGGGTCGCGTCCCCCCCGCCGAAACCGCAGAGTTTCCTCGCCGATGCAAAGCAATGAAACGCGTAATAGGCAACGTTAAAGCATGACGGCTTGATTACCCGGGACGGAGACTGACGCGGAATGAGTTTAAGAAATTATCCGACGGAGGAGGCGCAGCTCCTCTGCCCTCCGTAGGGTTCAGGGCTTATAATTTTCTCGTGCAACTCCGCAAGTGGCGTGCAAAAATTAATACGCCTGGGAAAAATGAGCCGCAGGAGGATGCCGCGGCCCTGGCCGTTCCCTGCCTCACCGGAGCAGAAGTCGAGCGAGGGGGTAAAAATGCGCGGGGCCTCGGCCGGCGTACAGTGGTCCGAATAGGGGTGGTAGGGGACATTCGGCCGAAAGATGAACTTTCCCCTATCGGAATCTAATGAGTGTATACTACTTCCTAAATGTCCATCAGTCTCGAAACTGAAAATATTATTAAAATGTAATCAAAATTGTATTTAGGACGAACGCTTCAAGTTGGACATTTTAAAGATAGTATTTTTCAGCAGACAAAACTGCTTCCTTCTTAGAGATGCCATGACGACCCTGTTTAATATTTTCTCTACATTCTTTTTCTAGAATGAAGAGCATTCTTTTGCGTTAACAATTAACACCGTCAACTAAAGATTACTATTCATAACGTATTAACAAAGTAAGGCTCAATGAAGTAAAGAAAATTGTCGAAGTTCTTTATAATTAACAAGGAATATCTTTCAAGTTCCATCGAGTTCCACGTTCTAACCAATTGGAATATTTTCGGCACACCTACAGAATCATGCAAACATCATTTCCCCCTTCAGCCCACTCTTCAAGTTATTACTGTTTAAAATTGCCAGACTCGCGTCATTTTACGTATATTGGGCTCTAGGCCGTCGAATAAATGAATAATAAATGAATAATAATGTTTAACTAAACTGTAGATTTCGTCAGAATTTCTCATAGTACTATTTGACTTTTCCTTATAACTTGGAAACGAAAAGTTTCCCCACCATGCGATTTAAATCACTTAAAGAGCATTACATAAACTGCTAAATAAAGAGTTCTCAATTTGTTTTTATAACAAATACGTTGAAAGAAAGAAAAATAAATAAGTAAATGTAAAAAATATTAAATTATACATCGCTAGAAAGGGACAATTCTTTCCTATTTTGTGGCGCAACTTTCATTCCGATATCTTTTATAGTTGAAAAGTTATACACGAATGTCCCCCTGCTTCCCCTATTCGGACCACTGTGCGGCGGAGAAACAGAGGAACGGAATGGTGGTGTATTAAGGTATCGGAGCGCTCCGCGGGATATTCGATACCGACACCGTCCGTTTTAATGCTCCGAACGTGGAATAACGTGGAAGCGAATAGGGAGGTCGGCGCACTCTACGCCTCTAAGCCGGGGCCCTTCTCTGCCGCGTTAGCGCGGTAAACAAGTATAGCTTGCGTCCAGCGAGGACGATAACCCAGCTGAAGCCGCACGCAGCGGAGGTGTAGGTGCGTATCGTAGACGCGAGAGGAGCAGTAGGAAGGCAGTTTGCAAAGTAAAGGTATCCACCCCAGCGTCCCTATAAATTTCGTCCGGCGATAGTTTACGAGGCGGCACCGCCCCGTGTCATTATCGCGCACAGGGGAAGCACCGGGTTCCGGTGGTTGCGCGGTGCGCGCCCTGTCTTCTTCTTCTTCTCCCCCCCAGCTCATTCGACGCGTACACCGTTTAACAGATTTTTCCAGAAGCCCCCGCCGCCGCGGAGACCCGATCCCAACCTGCGCGTATCCTCCGCGGGGCCAGTTCTTCCAGTTCCGAGGCCAGTTAGACTCCTCGTCTGGAAACACGGCGCTATCGCGGCCAGCGCGACCGTTGCTCCCTTGATTTGCGCTAACAAACGACCTTCGGGCTATCGATAAGCGGACTTTGACCGGCAATTAACGTGCCGTGGAGGCTAGCCGGCGAGGTAAGGCGCGGCGCGAGATACGCGGATGATGCGGTTAGTTTATGAAGTAATATCTGGAGAAGAAGCCGAGTCCCACGTAATCGAGAAGGATATGTCTGCAATTTGCCGCGCAACTACCGCGTTTATGCGAGGGTTGTCGAATAACTACGAACATACTTACGACTTTCCTCGCGTAAACGATATTATAAGCGCCTGTGGCTAACGGAAAACGGAAAATTATGCCGCCCCTCGATGGCTCGATACTTCTTTGCCGTCGTACGCCACCCGCAACTGTCTCGTCGAGTTGCGGTGGTAGCAACCTCGGCTCTATTATCCGATCCGATTCTCTCCTAAATCTCGCCTTCGATTTCGAGTCGAGCCTGCAATGGCGGTCCTTTGGACGTCCGCGGTTGCGATTGAAGGAACGGCCGGCTAACCGAAGACGCGGGGCTCGCGCCGTCGCGACGTTCCCCGCGGTATCGCCGTGCATCCTTTCATTCACGGATACGCCGCGCAGTGAGCAGCCTTTTTACGAGCAACTTGTCACCAAGTCGATTTGTCCCGCGGCCGAAGAACGACAGCGAGAGATAGAGATGGAGGAGGAGGGAAGGCAGGCGAGGTCTAGAGGCTACGAGCAAGTGACTCTATCGGCGCGCTAGTAGGACATATCGGATTACGTGTTTTGCATCGGTCGAGAACTCCAGCGGAGGCTGGTCCCTGGACCAGCGAGAGCGCCGAGCGAGACGCGGGGATCTCGATTCGAGGGGAAGAGAGGGGAAGGATCTGGTGGTCGGGGAACCGACGAAGATGGAATAATTATAGAGTGGCGAGAGGCTGGGGCGGCAAGGTATCGAATTTCCCAGCGGTCCTGCGCGACGATATTTCTTTCCCTCCGATTGAACCTTTCTTTCTGCCCCTCCGCGAGGGAGGAGGGGGAGATCTCGGTCGTCGTCCGCGGGACGACGATGAATCCAGCGAAACGCACCTTTTCGAGGTGAGAACGATTACCTACGCTTCTACTCCCTTTTCTTCCCTTTCTCTCGAGCCCTCTGCCTCACCCCTCTCCCGCCATCCCTCGGCCATTCTTCAGTTTTGTTCTTTTGCGAAGCGAGGTTATCCGGAGAACCTCGCGAGGTTATCCTTTACACGAGTTCCTCCTCGACTCGCCGGAGATCGAGGTTCCATCCCCGGGTCGCTCTGACATATTTATCTGGTTCCTCGTTCCCGCCTCTATGAGAATTTCCATCCTCCTTTTCTTCTTCTTCTCGTCGTGCCTCGGCACCGTGGATCAGCCACGGCGTATCACCGCGTCCGTGTAATACCTGTGCACGTTCCGCACACACGGCTCGCGTGTACAGTATGCACACACAGCCGAGCCTCTCTCTCTCTCTCTCTCCCGTCTCTCCTTCTTTTCCCTCTTTGCCCGCCAGAGAAGCGGTGCCTTGCGTATATAACGTAATAGCAATTTAATCAATAAAATAAGAGGATCGCTTTGGTTCGAGCGCGGCCCTCCGAGACTCTGCAATAATTACAACAGAGAATTATGAGCGGCTATACTTGATTGGATCTATACGCGCTTCTCTTCTTCCTCTCCTTTCCTCCAGCCTCCTCTACTAGTCCTCCTCCGTCTTCTCCTTCTCCTCCATCCTCCCCCCCTGCTGCCCCGCTCTCTTCCTCACCCCTTTTCACCAGGATTCACTGTTCTCCCCGCTTTGCTCCCTTTCCTCTCGACCAGATATCACTACTTCTTTGTTCGTTCTGCCGTGCGCGGCAAAGAGACGAAGAAGAGGGCCGGATAGATTCCTCGACGATATCATTCCCTTCTCGTTCGATTCTACGCGGAACGCGGGGCGGAATCGTCGGCGGACGGGACTTGGGCTGCTTGGAAACGGGAAAGTGAAGGATTCCGCGAACAGCCGGCATTTGACCCGGGACAGTAGTCGGGAATAAAGAAACCGCGAGGCACGGTGACACGCCTGCTGCGAGTTAATGAAACCAGCCGGCGAGGAACGAGGAAGAGGAGCGCGACTGCCATCGGTCTCCACCACTGGACACTCCTCCGCGCGTACCACGGCTTTAATCAATATTCAAGTCGCGATTTTCATTATAATTAAACAATAATGACGGAATTATGATTTATTGCGGGTAATCACTAGTTGCTGGTTAGATCGAGGCCCCCTTATTCCAGCTGTAACCCAGCCGAACGTCTCTCCGTTTCTCTCCCTACCTTTCCTTTCCTTTCCTTTCCGTTCCCTTCGTTTGCCGGTTCCTCCTCGAACGCTCACGTCCCCGGTATTCACGGCCACTCGATCACGAACCCGCAGAAGAAACGAGGTGCACGACCTTGACGAGGTCAATTGTAAGCTCCGCACCGCGGTTCGAGTGCAGGAACAAAAGCATCCCCTCCGCGCCCCTCGGACGGGCGAAAGTTTGACGAATCGCGCGGGCGAAGGTGCGCCGAGGCCGATCCGATGAATCGTCGCCGCTATTTATTTCGACCGCCTCGCGTATTAATTACACCTATCGCGTTGCCGGCTATCGGGGCCCGCGTAGGTATCTGGTTCGCGCGAAGGACCCGGGCTGCAACTAGAGCGATCCGGGCGATAGGTCTTGGAATCAGATACGGAAAGATGGACAACGGTGGAACGCCATCGGGCGATGGGCAACGCGGCCAGCACGGAAAGCCCCGCTTTCGTGAGATATTCGATTCGGGATATTTTCAAAGTACCTACCTACTTCGCGGCGTATCGCGGCGCATTAGCTTAGAATGCATTAATCCCGGCGCACGGGGGCGCGACGTTGCGGAGGGGGACTTTTATTCTATCCTTAATTGTACGTGCGCCGAGCGGCGCGGTGCTTAACGAAGAATATATAGGCATTATACGTCAGAAAACGAGTCATAACTGGTACTTATGCTAACCGCCCAGGCTAGGCCAGCGCGGGTACGAACTCGGCCTCTATATCAGACCGATGCGAGGCAGAAGATAGGAAAACGACCTAGCCCAGGCTCGGCGCGGGCCGCTCCTCTCATCGTTCCGTCCAGTTTTAGCCTCGCTGCGCATTATTAATTATTATATCGCCCGGGCAATTAACGAGCCGACCTGGATGCCGCGCGCTCACGGATCTAGTTCTTACTCGATGCTCTCCGGTGGAACTCGATGCGCCGAAGGAGGAATCGGTGGGAGGATGAGTTGGACGATCAGAATGCACGAGCAGCGGTATCGCGGAGATAAGATTACGGTAGGGGGAGGTTGGTCGTGTTGGTGGCAAGGTTTGAAGCAGCGGAGGAAAGGAGACCGGTTCGGTGCATCAGGTGGATGGGCTAAAACGCGACCGCAAAACCGCCGCCAATCGATACGCCGCGGCCCCGTAGCGTTGCGACAACGCGCCCGGCTGGTACCGTGACCGATTAAACAGATGCAGTAGTTTGTCCTGGGGGATCCAACCGCGCTGCGGGGTTCGTGGGTAGGTAGTTGCGTTTGCCTTTAGCAGAAACCGAGCCGGGTTTATTAAAACGTTTTCCCTCTGTCGAGAAACGCGCGGGGAGCGGTCGCGTCCTTAAATCGGCGCACGAGCCGCTGCGGCGCGGACTAATTTAGAAGTGGACTTCGGGGTGCCCGGAGCGAATTACGCGCGGCATAACTCTTAATTACCGCGGCTGTTGCCCCGCGCGCCGTGGAAAAATGCCGAATCGACCGGCCACGGGGAAAGCAGCGTAAGGTTAATTAGCGGGGAACGGTGGAAGCGGTCAGCGAGGCGGCAGCCTTGGCTATTACTTCTGTACGAAACGAATCCTTTACGGTACACAACTAATTGACTTGTGGTACACCGCCGCGAGTTATGTCACTATTTATGCCGGACTTGGATCGGACAGGTGTACGCTGCGGTGGGGGGGGGGGGGGGGGAGGGCGTGTTGCGATAATAAACGGGCAGCGTTTCATTAGCGGCCGCTAATACCGTGCACGCTAGTTCAGCATAGCGTAACTATCACCGGTTGTAATACAACGGTCGGTGATAGTGCCACGAGCAGCCGACCATTAAGAATGCCCGGGCGAATAGCGGCGTTCGTTAGCGTAGCCGGACGGAGGGAGGCTGACGCGAGACGCTCCGCGGACATCCAGATATCTATTTGCCTAGACGAACCCGAGGGAGAAGCCTCGGAGTCTGAACGACCGCTAGGCTGAAAAGGTTTTACTAACCGGGCAACGAGTGCCTCGCAGCCGATGATTATCCGTGTTATGCAGCCACCGCGGTCTCTAGGACACGTTAGGTTCGCCGTCCAAGGTACCCAGGCGAGCATAAATCGGCGGTGCAACGGATCGTGACTCGTAACCGACGCGCCTCCCATCCTAACGTCCGGTACGGCACCGCGGAGCTAATTGACTCGTGCTACGTTGCTCGGGAGTTATGTCACTATTCGCACCGCGCCGCATCCTCCAGCCAATATCCCCGTGGATCCTGCTCCATTCTTCTCTACAGCGGGACAGCGTTCCGCCGCCTCTCGGTGGTATCGCGTTTGCGAGGGGACGAGGGGCGAAGCGAGGGGAGAAGAAAAGGAGCAAGCCGCTCTCGAATATGATATTACGAAGATTGCGCGAGAACGGGGCAACGAAGGGCGGCTCGGGCCGGTGTGTAACGCGTAACAGGGCGAGGGGGAGAGATAAGACAGAGAGAGAGAGAGAGAGATGGGGGTAAGGGGGTGGACGGAGAAGGAAATGCGTGAGATTAGAGGAGGAGGGTGGGAGACGCGAGACGAGGCGATCCCCGAGAAGGGATCAAAATTACCCGATGCGAAATTCCACGCTACCAATCAGCGCGGAGATAATTAAACGAGGGGAGGGTACACCCGGGTTGCGCCGAGGGAGGGGGGGGGGAGTGAGGGACAGGGGGGTTAAGAGATAGGATCGGGGGAGGGGCAGTCGTGGCCCTTCTCGGGGAATGATGGAAGCACCGGTAACCGGCGGAGAACGACGATGAGCCTGTATAAAATGCGGAGGATGACCGAACCGGGGGAGAAGAAGATGCGGAAAAGAAGGGACGAGGAAGAGAGGGAGGAGGACGATGACGATAATGTATATAATAACACGCAACGCTGCGGCGAGGCGAGTAGGCGTTGCTCTCTTTCTAGAGCGTGGATAAGGAGCAGCACACGGGGCAACCTGGAAGTTGCGTAAGAAGCACGACGCGAAGCGACGTCTTCAGCTCGCGGGGTCGCGCGGCGCGGCGTTCTACCGACCGTCGAACCTGTTCCGTTTGTCTCGGAGCGCTCGATTTATTCCTAGCCGGTCATGTTCGCGATACGTGCTCGTTTAGAGGCCTCTATCTCGTTCCGCGATGCTTCCACGGCCGGCCGGCCGCGGGTACACGCGATCGAAATAGTAAAACACGACGCCAACCCCCCCCGACCAGGAAAATCCGTGCAACGAAAATGATGGCAGATAGTAGCCGGAATTAATTGAACGAGCCACGCTCTCTCCCCCTTATCGGCTCGGCCATTTGTCTGGAAATTAATTAATAAGCTCCGTTCCGTTTCGCCGCTAATTAGCCCGCGGTGTACTAGAATCTTTATTAGGTTGGAGCGAAATCTCGTCTACCGCGGCGTTGTACGGAAGAGGAGAGGCGACGGGGGAGAAAGAGGAGGGAAAGAGGGGGAGAAAGAAGAAAGAGCTGTCGCGCGGTCAGGTAGAAACGAGCCACGCAAATGGGATACGGTCAGCCGGAGACGTTTCATGTTTCCGTCTTTGGAGTCTCACGAATCACCGGCATCGCGGCAGCAGTCGGCCTCTGTCTTTTCTCTCCAAACACGCCTAAAAGCCCAAATATTTGACGTTATCCCTGCCGACCGTTGGAAACACGCGGCATGCCGGGCGAGCACGTTTCTTCGGCTCTCTCCCTTTTTTGCGGGCCGCTTCACCGCATCTCGCTGCGCCTCGGTACGCGGTTCGACATGCTCGCAAACGCTGGCAGAACTCTAGCAAACGTGACCCGAGGCACGCGGTTCGTTGACACGCGACTCGCCCGACGTCTCGATAAACACTGACCCTTGGATCTACGCCGGCCCGATTCGTCGTTCAGGAATCGAGCTAATAGAAAGCTTCTCGGACCGACGAAAATCCTCGAGACGATCGAGGGGAGTGGAGTTGGCCGACGCACTGTGGATACGACGTAAGCACAATAACTGGACACGACAATTACTTCCAAACGGTTTGGACTTTCATTGTAAAAATTTGCACACTTTCAATTCGTGTTAAGTGGAATAACTGAGATTTAGAAAACAAAATTGTAAACCTTGTGAGCTTTTTTACAAATAACGAGGAACCATTCCGAAACCGGAAATTTAAAAAATTCTGAAACTTTGTGAATATGTAGGGAATTTCCTCCTTATTACAACGCAATTTTTGTTTGCTACCCAAATTCACTCTGAGGGCGTGTAATTCACCCCTGAAAATCCGGTTATTTTCCGATTTTGTGTTATAACTCGTGAACTGTAACATAATTTGTTTACCAAATGATAGATTTAATTAAAAGAAGTAACTTTTTTTATCTCTTACAGTTCGCGAGTTATAACAGAAAATCGGAAAATAGCCGAATTTTCGGTGGTTAATTTCACCCCCTTCGAATGAATTTCGACAGCAAACAAAAATTGCGTTGTGATCATGAGGAAATCCCCTATATATTTACAAAGTTTCAGAATTTTTTGAATTTTCGTCTTGGGGATCTTACCTTGCACCAAAATTACTAGGTATAAACTGAAATGTTTACATTAGATTTATTTTATTAATCGCAGCTAGTAGCAGGTAATATTTCTACTTTTTAAAACCTTACTATTAAAGGATTGCATTCAGGTATTTTATACCTTGGACAACTTTACGCAAAACTTTAAATTACTAGATGAATTATTATAGTATCGAGTGCAACGCATTTTTATTTTATACAGTAGTTTAGCGATGAAATCGAAGTTAATTCAGAATGTTTTTTGTACAAAATCATTAATAATAAGATACTCGATAACATGTAAAATATTGAGAACTTACGAAGTAATAGAATTTAGACAATAATTGTTTAAAGTAGGGCAACTGAAAGACAAGAAGACTGAAATTTTCGTACAGGTCAGATTCATATACAATTGGATCAAACCTAATGTGAATATAAAGTTCATTTCTTTGTGGTTTCTAATGCTACGAACACTTAATAAAGATTTAATGAATCTATAGAACAGAATTTCGACACTTGGAGTTTTGGTCGATGTCCAAATAAATAAGGCATTCTCGTCCCACTATGCGACGACCGCTGGTCGGCGAGCAAAAGAACGTCGGCGGCGTTGGGGACGCAGCGGAGCTGCTAATCTCGGACTAAATCTTAATGCTTTCCGGCCGGGACTTGATCGCGCGGGCCCATCCCGGCGTGATTTTTTGATGCCCCGGCTCGCTCGCGTTTACGAGCTGTGGGCCGGGCGTCCCACGCTTCACGGTACGCGTAAACAAAGGGGAGGCAAGGATTAAGCCCCGAACGAAGGAGCGAGCGCGTGGCTTTTAGTGCTACCGGATTTTTAGCGCGTTTTAGAGCGTTTAGCGTGTAAATTTGGGGTGACGCGGATCGGGCTGGCCAGCGGCCGACGCGAAGCCGCGGCGAGGACCGAAAGGTTTCGGTCTCCGAGCTAACACCTCGTCGCTAACTGCCTCGACTGTTTTCACCTTCTCCTCTCGCGCCTACACGCCGCACCTTCCGCGGCCTGAAGCCGGGCCCCACTGCACGCGGGTCTCGGCTCTCCGCCGCGTGTTTCTTTAATTTACGTTTACATCGGCCCTCCATAAAGGGACGAGAGGAGACGGAATGCGGCGTCCGCCGCGCCGCCTCGGCGTAGAAGGATTCCCGGCCGGTCGGCAGCCAGGTGAAAAATAAAAAGATCCCGGAGTGCGTCGGTTATGGAGGCCACTAAAATATCCACGGCGATAAGGAGGGTGACGGGAGGCGAGGTGATTTCCCGACGCGCGAACACCTCCCCACCGACGCCTCTCTCCGCGCGGGGAAAACACTCGACGCGCGAGGAAAAAGACGAGAGGAGACGAGCGGAGAGGAGCCAGGCGTCCGCCCGGTTTCGTCCAACCCCGCGGACCGCCGGTTTCTGGCGAAAGCATTTACCGCGCGGTGATTTATGCGAGAGTAGCCGATACGCCGAAAGCTTACGACAGCACGCGACTCCTTCCTATTGCTTCACACGCTTGCCACTCCGCGTAATCTCTTGACGCCTGCCAGGTACTCGTCCGTCTCGCGGCTCCAATTTGTCGGTAATTACGTTAAAGCCTTTTTAACGCTTTTTAGTCGAGGAAGTCACCGGCCTAGAGATAAACGGCACCGAATTGAAATATCTCGGCACTTCTCGGTGCCCCCCCTGGTTATCTGAGGAATTCCACGTTTCACCGTAAGAGAGCCGTCTCCCCGAGGCCACGGACCCGTCTCTCCCTCCCAATCTCTCTCCCTACCTCTGCCGTCGTTCCCCCGCCGCCGTCGCCGAAACCGTTCGAAAATCCAAGTCTACACGATCGAACGGAAATAGGGTGCGCGTGCGTCCGAGGCGGTCGATTTTAATCGGCAACAGCGTGCACCCCGGCACAGCGCGATGCGCACAGGTGCGCTCGCGTCATCGATGCAGCGAAGGAGGCAAAGAGAGAAGCCCGACGCAAACCCACCCAGAACTGCCGCCGTCCGATCTATCCTGCTTGTCAACATTCTCGGTCGCTGACATTATCGTCGCCGTAGAAATCTCGGCGTGCCGCGCGTGCTCGCCACCTTCGGGCATCCACCCCGCGAGCGTGTCCGCGATTAACGACCGTGCGGCGGGAAATAAATCCCTCGAAATACCGAACACCACTCCGGTCTAGCGGCCAATTACCGTAATTCCCATTGCGTCATCGCGAAGCGTCATCCTCCCTCTGCCCTGGCCGCTATTACCACCCAAATGACGCGGCCGAAAAGAAGGGCCGTGGAAAGGAGAGCGCATTTGTACGGCTCGAAATGGAAGGCCGATAAAATGTAACTAGTTCGTCTGGTCGTAACTGACGGCCATTAAAGCCCGTATCTCGCGGCTTTTTACGGGCAGTTTGACGGGGCGAGATTCAGCTCTCTCCCTCTCTCTCTCTCTCCTCTCCTTCCTGGCATTCCTACGGTTCCGCGAGACCTCACCGAACGTGTCAGCGAGATCTGAAAGGAGCCGTAAAAACTCGCGTAAAGATTCGCCGGTATAATGCGCGTCGCTGTACGCTCCAGCGCGAAGGAGTATAACCCTCTGTCGTAACAACCCCTTTAATCGGTTCGCGGTTCACGCTCGTTTGGCCTGATGCCGGGCGACGTTGAAATTTGGCGCTCCGTATCTCGTTGTCGGGGCACGGTAACCCCGAACGCCGACGCAGCTTCTCCTCTCGGGCCTGTGGTCTCCTCTTCGCGCCTCTCGGGTTACCTCGGCCCGTGGACGGAGGGTTGGTCTCTATCGAGCGCGTCTCGCAACACCCGGGGAGAATAGGAAGGTTCGCGCCCGGTTGCGTTTAGGCAGCGAGCAGAGAAAGGCGTAACGCGACCCGTCACCCTTCGCCGCCACGCGATTCGATATCGACCGTGGGGGGGGGGGGGGGGAAGAAGCGTATCTCGATCGCGTGCGTGCGGGGGCTCCTTAAAAATGACTTTGTTTAATAAGGAACAGCCTCCCGAATCGTTTGTAACGAGCTTCAAAACCCCGTCGCGATACGTTTCGTTGGCACGCAACCGCCGGTAAATCATCAATAAAATGCTACGGAGCATCGCCGGCTCGCGGGATAACCGTCTGCGGGCCGGCGATAATAATTACTCGGGCCGCGTGAGTTATTGCCGAGCGTTATTCCGATTACGCGCGGGGAATTAGGAGCGAAGCAAGTGCCGGTCCCGCGGGGCCCCGGTGAACATTGTCAGCCCCGCATCAAAAACGGCAGAATCGAACCATTATTTATGCGAGACGCGTCGGCGACGCGTTTCCGCTTTTGACGTTCCGAGATTGAATTAACGCGCCTGGTGCATTAGCGCGGCCCTCCTCTACCCTTCCGCTTCTCGCTCTATCGCTCCCTCTCCCCTCGCTCCTCTCCGATCTTCCGCGCGAGATACGTAGCCCCTCTTTCGCGCCGCCTTTCTGCCTCTTTCGACCCGTCAAAACGTACATCCCCTCCTTTTACCATTTTATCCGCGCGCTCATTTACACATTGTAAGCAGAACCGCGCGCCACTCCCCCCCGGAATGCCCGCGCGAATGCACGCGTTCGTAGCAACGCTCCGACGAGCAAACTTTGAAACGGGTCTAAGGTGCGCAAATAACCGTGTCCTAACAGCGGGAACGCGTGACCAGCGTACGAGAGGAGGCGGCGAGAAAAATCCGGAAAGCCTCGTGAAAAGAGGAGGAGGAATGGTCCGCGAGCGTGTCGCCGGGACGCCTGCTGGTATCTCCGGACGCATTATGCGCCCGAATGCAAATTCCTGTTCGGCTGGCCGCAAGCGTTTATTTGTCACGCGCTCGCGGATGTACTCGGCGCGGGATAGCTGCGGATAGTACGGTTACCCACACAGTAGGGTGTGTCAATTTTGTAGACAAATTTTAAAATCACTAGTGACAAAGTAATGCCGTTTTTAATCCTGAATCTGAAACTATCTTCAGAAATTGTTTTGAGTGAGGTTTAGCTACTTCAAGTCACGGTTGAAAAAAGTGAAAATTAAGTAAGATTTAAATACAAACTACATATTCGTATACTGCTTAAGGTGGGTCTTGCTTATACAAAAGCATGGAAATGAAAATAAAAATATGTGGAAATTAGTGTTTATTACGTTCACATGAAAATGTATGAAAATGTGTAGTTATTACAAAATGGAAATATATGTAACTTTGGCAACAGCTCTAGCCATATGCCATTTATATAGTAAATTTAATGCTATTTAACAAAGTGCACCACACAAGCGATTACTTGTTTGCTTCTGTTGCGGTTCATAAGTTCAATTATTCTTTTTTTTTTTAATAATTTTAGTAATTTTCCTATAATTTCAAATGAATTTCCAACTAGGAAAATAATGTATTACACCAAATTTAAAGATAGTGGCTAATTTTAAACCTGAAACCATGCCGTTTTTCCACTAGTCGTTTTTAAAATTGAAACACTGAAAAAATTGACACACCCTAAAGACGCGGCACTTTTTTTCAAACTCAAGTCAAACATCTCAAAAAAAAAATCGACAGCTTGGAAGGTCGTATAATAAAAATCAAATTAATTAATCAAATGAACATTCGATAAATATGACGTGTTTAAAGAAAAGCGCCGAAAATTCGAATAAATTTCAAGCCTCTCTTTTGGCAAGAAATTAGAAAATTCAGTAAAAATTGTGGGTAGTATTAAAATCAACGTTGCTTCATTAGTATTTTAAGATATAATAAGCTACGAGTTTGGAGTTGAGTGTTCATACTTTTGTCCATTACGCGTCACACTGTGCGCCCGTCCGCGAGCTTTCAGGCTTCCAATTCCTCCCAGCATCCTCCTCCGCCGTACGCACCGGCCCCGACTGTTTCGCTCCGCCGCGCGGACGCACTCGCCTCTCCCTCTCGCTCGAATTTCCAGCGACCTAGGCGACCGTGTACTCTGCCACGATTATCTGCCACCGTCATCTCTCAGGCCCGCGCGCACTTTTGTCCGCGTATCGCCGCGGCCAGCCTGCACCGGCACATGCCGCTGTCGCTTGTACTTTTCTATTAATTATACAACTGTACTCGGCGCTCTTTAACGAGCTGACAGCGAGCGCGGTGTACCCTTGCTGCGAGGCAACACAGAGGATCCATGGGCCCGCACTATCGCCGACGCAGAATTATTCGCCGTCGACCGTGCGCGCCGGCACCGCGCGTTTTATGAAAATGCAAATTCGAGAGGATTTACGGTGCAGGGAAATCGGCGAGCCGTGCGCTCCGCCGCGATTTACGCGTTATTGTGCTCCGCTGCGTCTCGTCGGTCGATTTAAATCGATCCAGGAGCGAAGCAACAGGGCTACCCGCCGTACATCGGTTTTACACCGATTCGGGCGATAGCGCGACGCGCGTTATAATTGCCCCGAGGCCGCGAGGCGGATCGGCGAGTTCCGCGAGCCACGCGAGATCCGTTCGAACGAACCGCCCCGTTCTCGGCTAATAACGAGCGTGTCGCCTGACTTTTCCGCGAGGCGTAATCGCGTGTCTCGTCCCGCCGAGCGTAACGACAAAATACACCCTCTCGCGCGTCGAAGCCGGTTATTCCGATAAATCGGCCGATTACGCGCGGGATCATAATTAATCTAGGTAAGTGAATTACGCCGCATGCCGCGCTCGCGATTATTATACCGTCCGGCCGTTTATCGATCCTGCTTAAGTGCATACCGAATCGATCGCGGCTTAGCCACGCTCGCATTACACCGCGTAGATAAACACTCTTCACGCGAATTATTCGTAGCCTCTAACGCGGTGCTAGGCATCGGGAACAGAGGGTGCGAGAGGGGGGTGGAGGGAAGAGGGATGAGAAAGAGGGCATCGGCGGCCGGGCGTCACGCTCGCATTACTTGCACGCACGCAGCCCGCGACTCGCTGACTCCTCACCTTGGTTAGTCGGCTTTCACTGTATTTTGCATAATTCCCGCAGAAAAGTGGCGAGACAGTGCGCATTACAGTGTTTCAAAGACGACGGGGTCCCGGCGTCTCCGTGGACGCCGGACGGCTTCCTCGCGGACACAGTAGCGTGGTGCATCGGTAATGCATCCCCCGACATCGACGCGCCTTTATCAAGTGAAACCAAATAGCCGGCTATTACGGGGATAGTAAAGACGGCGACGTTGCCCCGAAACTTGGCGAAATCACCGGGGCTCCTGCCTGTTGCACGCGAACTCCCGCGAGCCGGCGTTTTCCTTCCAGCGATGCAGCCACGTACCCGGCGTACTCGGCTCCGGGATCGGTGCTCTCCCATCGGGAAAGGGAGCGCGATTTTCAGAGGCTCTCCTATTTCGCAACGATCGCCGTAGCATCTGGTTAGCGATGCTGCCGCGCCAGATAATCCCCGGGCGAACGCGGAAGCCGCCGTTTATTTTACATGCGTTGCGGCGCTAGTTAGGCGCGCGCGCGCGCGCGCGCGCGTCAATAGCGTCGAAGATTTTTTGCTCGGGCGTGTAGGATGAATTCGATGGCTCCCGATAAACCCGTTTTATAAATCACCGGAGCACGCCCTCATGAGAGCCTTGGGAATCGTTATTATCGCGTATTCCTTGTTTGAGCTTCGTTGCCGTGATCCGGCGCGAGGCGCTCGCCCCGCTTTCGACGAACCCGCGGCACGGTTGCGCTCGTAGACGCCGCAGGATGGGAATTAGGGGCAAATAAGTAGCGGCTACCTAGGCAGGATGCGCCCGTATAGAGCGGGAGCATGCAATTCATGAATGACGAAGGGGACGGAGGAGCCGAGGTGGGCCGGACAGGCCGAGGAGGAGGAAGTCGCGCCGAGGAGGGCTACGGACGCAGGGCCCGCCGGGCCTGATGCGAGATTAGGTGGTCCTCTCGCCGACGTATCGCGAGATACGTGCCTCCCGATGGAGCCGCGTGTTACACGTGACAGTAATGGCATGTAATCCAGGAACAATATTCCCCCTAAGTCCGGCTTTAAACGGGAAATGTTGCGAGCGGTGTCGCTTATCGCGCGTCGCATCGATCGGGCCAACCTGTTACTTTGTACGGCTGTTATATGGGCGTTCGCGCGCCACCGCGTGCTCTCGTCTTCCGTGGATTAAGCCGGGGACTACGGCTATCGATTAAACGGAAGTGCCGATGTCGAAACGCTGGGAACTAATATACGAACGTTTCGAAAGGTGACGGAAGAGGCGACTAGGGAAGAGAGAGAGAGAGAGACAGAGATAGGGAGAGAGAGAGAGAGAGCGAGAGAGAGAGAGAGAGAGAGAGAACTGGCCCCGGGAGGAGCAGCGGAAAGTGGCGCCTATGGAGCATCGAAGCGTCGAAGGATCGACGGACGAGTGCTATACACATAGCCGGGCGAATATCGCGGGTGGGGGCTTAACGGAGATGAAAGAGCCAGGGAGAGTGGAACGGAGAGAGGGAGGCAGGAGAAAGGGAGCGAGAGCGGAAGCCGCGCGCCCCCGGCCGACAAAATGATCAAAAGGCAAATTTCGTACATTATTTTCACTTTAATGCTACCGTATCGCAATTTATGGGAGGGCCGGGATTTATGCGGGCGCGTATACGCACCACAGGGCCTAATCTGAGAGGGCCCACCGGACAGAAGTGTTCCCGGCCCGTACGGGGCGAGTAGTCGCGGGCGCGCGGCCGAGCGGGAGGACGCGCGCGCGCGCCTCGCCGGGCCCCGATCGTAAAGAACTTTGTATTAAAACGTTGTACGTCCCGGACCGTTTATGTCAACAACCTCTGAGTTGTGTGTGGAACGCCTCACGCTGCGATCTTAGGGTCTACGCTCTGTGCAACGCTCGTTCTGGCCCCCGGGGCAACTCGACGGGGATGGTGCTGCCGCATCCTTTTCCTCTACGGCCCGCTTACAGAACCGAGCCGATCCGACCGATCGTGATCCCTGGTAGATCGCTAGATCGGTAGCTCTACGATCTACGGCCGCGCTCCAGAATAGGATCGATTCAGAACCCGTTACCGCAACCGATAACTCTACTCGTCTTTCCGGGCCCCTTCTTTTCCTCGTCTCCTCCTTTTTCATCCGCGTCGTTGCTCCGCGCGTCTCCGCTACGCATGTCGACGCGACGGTGCGCGACGAAGCTCGGTGCTCCTGTCGGCGAGTCTGTTAAGTAATTGCGAGAGCCGCTTAGAGAAGTAAATCGCAGGCGGTGTATTATTCGAATTAACGTAGGCGACGAGTTGCCCCGGCACCGTGCTCAAGAAAACGGGACGGACCTCCGTCGAAGGCGCATTAACGCTCGTCCCGATGGACCGCTCTCGAAATCCAATCTCGCGAAGCGAATTTCTCACGTAAACCGGGGGGAACTCGCGGGTCGAGTGGCCGCCGCCTGGCCGTGACGGAGGTTCGTGGGCTCGATCGACAGAATCGTTACATCCGTCGATAATTAATGGCGACCGTGGCATCCGCCAGCAACGGTCCGATCGAGGCAATAAGGGGGGGGGGGGGGGAAGGGGGTAGGAAGCAGCGAGTCCGAGAGATAGGTGCAGCCGACAGACGCGATCCTTCGAATAATATGCAAGCTCATAATTAATTTGCCAGCGAGCGTAATTAACAAGTGGTCGGACACCGTGAGTGGGATCGAGCCGCTACCGGATTCGTACTCGGCCCGATATCGCGGCGCGAATTTCGAAAAGAGGCCCCGGGGAAAGGTCTCGTCACTTGGGATATTAACCCGGGCCCTCGCCTTTGATCGGGCGATCGGGCGTAACGAGGTGGGGACGCGAGAGGCGCGGACGCGCCGAGAAAATCGAGCCGATGAAAAGTTAAAAACCATCGGGGGCCCCCGAAGACTTTTAGCCTTCGCCGTTATATTGGCAATCGACGGAGACTGACGGACAGGTATCGAGAGCCTTCCCCGCTGCGCGCTCCTCTCCTCCTTTTTCCCCCGTGAGCCGCAGATGACGTGGAAGAAGCTGAAGAAGATGAAGAAGCAGAAGAAGAAGAAGAAGGAGAAGCGGCCGGGGAAGAGAGTCTTAACCGCGCTCCGTCGGAATATGGTCGCAATTACCGCGGGAGATTAATGAGCCGATGCTCGCGCGATGCGAGAGACTGCTCTACGAACCGTCCTCCACCTCCTCCTCCTCCTCCCCCTTCCCTTCCTTTCCATCCTCCTCCGCCAACTTCTCATCGTCCCTGTCGAGAAAACGACTAATTCATTCTGCGAGACAGGTCACGTATCTATTCTTCTTGTTCGCGTGCGAGCGAGAAAGCTTATAATTAAACCGAAAGATTTAGTATCGACCGCTTTAATGTCGTTACGAATTCTTTTCCCCCCTCTGCTCCCAACCGGCCGTTTCATGTCTCGCGCAATGATTCAAGCCAGTCGATGAACGATCGCAAACATCGTGTAGATACCGAGCCACGGTTAACCGGATTACATTTCGCCGGCTCCGAAGGATCGCCGATAGGTTGCACTCGGGAGAAAGCGTTTGCAGCCTCGTTCCATGGGAATGCCGATCGTTTCGACGATTCCCATCCGAGCTTAACTTCCGACTTCGCGAGAGGCCTCCCTCGTCCGGACCAGGTCCCGATCCCCGCTTTAATTAACGGAGCCCCGCTCGGTTCCTCTCCTTACCGATTCGACGTTACGCAAATACTCGCGGACGCCGAATAGCCGACCCCGGCTACCGAGTCCAATTCCGTGAACGAAAGCATACGAAAGTAATACGAAAGTACGGGGTAAAAGAGTCAGACGCGCAATAGCTGTCGGCGATTAACGAGTGGCAACGCGCGTGCGCCTCGCCAAGACGTTTCCCTCGCCATGCCTGGCCCTTCTCCCTCCTCCGTTCCCCTTCTTTTCTTTGACCCCTCTAATTAGCCGTCACGCGGCAGCCCGATATCGCCGCGGAGTTAATATCGTGCTAGCTGCACGATCCAGATCCTCCAGCAATATTAATAATCAGTCGTTAGTCACTCCCTTTCATTAGTAAGCGGTCCAGGCGAGGCTCGTTTTGGAAGCCGGCCTGCCAACCTGTCTAATTACCACCGATTGTGCTCGCCACCCCGTCAACCCCATCGCTTAGAATTAGCTTCTTAGCCTGACAAATGCACCGAGAAATCGCTCGACCCCCGCAACTTTAGTTTTCCACGACCACGTTCGTCGCGAATACGTGCGCACGTTGAGGAAGAGAGTAATCAGGGGGAACGAGCCGAGGCTTCGAAGAGGCAGATGTTTGCTGGGCTGTGAGCGATCTACCAAGTCACGCGGCACGTAAGCAGCCCTCGAGCCTGCTCCGAAGCTAATCCCTAACCCGAGGGCGCAGCCAGTGTCGCTCGCGTGCACGCGCGTGTTCCGAGTCTCTGGCCACGGCGAGAAGCGTGCACGCACCTACGCCGAGGACTCTTATCACCAGAGGACAGTCGTCGCGACGGCGTATCGCGCGCGTAACAGGACGGGGCCGGTGAAAAGACCGAGCTGAGAATTATCGTATGTTAAGGGGAACACCACTGTGACATCCAGAAAAGAAAGGCATTTTTAAGAATTTCTTTCAGAAATGATTTACAGTTTTCTTCGAAAATTTTTATTACCTACCTTTAGTACGCTGTCTCAAGAGGTTATACGAAAAAAATAAATAGGAAAACATCCATAAACTTGAATATAATAATTAATCTTCTAGACCCCTCCACGCGAGCTGGTCGAATCTGTAACTATGGAACGGCAGGTCCGAAATCAAATTTCATTTTTTTTTTATAAACTATACGAGTGTAGTTTCCGTTGTGCGTACCGATTTCTTAAACAAATTATTTTTGTAAAAATGGTACGCTTTAAAAGAATAGTTTCGAAAATCCGCGAATAAGATGGACAGTTTTTCGAGCGTGTTTCAAAAAGTTTGTTTTCAATCAAAAAATCCATACGCGCAACGGAAACTACACTCGTGTAGATTATAAAAAAAATATGAAATTTGATTTCGGACCAGCTGTTCCATAGTTACAGATTCGACTAGCTCGCTTGGAGGGGTCTAGAAGATTAATTATTATATTCAAATTTATGGATGTTTTTCTATTTATTTTTTTTGTATAACCCCTTAAGACAGCGTACTAAAGGTAGGTAATACAAATTTTCTATGAAAACTGTAAATCATCTCTGAAAAAATTCTTAAAAATTGCTTGCTTTTCCGGCCGTCACAGTGGTGTTCCCCCTTAAGTAGTTCCTGGTCCCTGTGTCTAGTTGCTGCCGCCGCGAAAACGCGAACACAACAGCAGCATTAGCAGCGACAGCCCAGCCGCCCCCCGAGGAGGGAGCTGGAGGGCAGAGGCGAGAAGAGTTTGGCAACCAGTTACCATCTTCCTATCCCTCCGTCCTTTTCCTTCGCCATCGAGGCTTCCCCGTCTCTCGCGTGGTAACCTCGCCCGAAAAAAGCTATTAACCGATATCCATCTGAGGTCATTCCTTCGTTCGCGCTTACGTACACTTGGCGCGTCGTGGCGCAGAGCTGCGAGCCGTTTTGGACGCTATCGCGCTTAGCGGAATGGGCAATGCATCCTGCCAAAGCCCGGGGGCGCCAAATGAATTACAATATTTCATTCTCACGCCCTTGCATGCCCAACGATGCCTCGCAACTGCCGCCGCGTCGCCGGGGTCTAATTGCATTTAACTCATTATTGGTTCATCGGCGAACTGGCCGCGACCGTACGACACACGTACCCGCCGTTACGCTCCGGCCGGTCTCCTTCTTTTTGCGCGTTCCCTCCGTTGTAGTAGCCACTGCTGACATCTCAACCCCCCTCCCTCTCTCTCTCTCGTCTCCCTCGTCCCCTTTCGATATATCCGGACGTCTCCTCGCTGTCAAGATTATTACCGGTCCTCGTTTTTTCCCTCGAGCCGGCAGCGACGCCGACGTCCGACGCGTTAATGCAACCACCGATCGGCCAATTCGAAGATGGCCCACAGAGGAATTCCTCGGTCGCGAGTGCACGCACGTCGTATCGCCACCGGGACGAATTCTCGCCGATAAGCGATCGTCCTGAGAACGGCCGGCGGTGGATGCTTCCTCGAAGCGTCCCGGGGATAAATTGCCGCGCCGATGAGTTATGCGAAGGGGTTCCTCGGTGACGATCGCCTCGCTACGATTTTGAATTCGCGGCCAGACCGACACCCCCCTCCCGGTGTCCGTCGTTCCGCCAAGTAGCTCGCAGATCCCCTGTTAACCGCAGCAGAACACGATGCCGTCGTTCGCCCGAGCCCCGCAGTCTACGCGGATTATTATAATTAGCTTTCCGTCGTGTATCCTTCCCCGTTGCAAAGTTCCCTCGTCGTTTTAGCAGCGCTAACGCTTAACACTCGTTACGGCCAGGTGTACAAGCGCTTGTATCGCAGCCTCCGAGCATCGTCACCTTCTCCCACCGCCTTTCCCGCTCTTTTCTCTTCTATTCTCCCTCCTCTATTCACACGGCCGTTCCCCCCGGGGGCATACGCCACTCTCTAATTGATATAATCCACCGCGGCGGGGCTTTGTTACGCGGGAACCGCGGATTATACGGCTCCGCGCAATTAGCCGACCATTCCGTAAGGGATGTTAATACACCGCTGGTGTACATTAAAGCTTCCCCGCTTTCTTTCTCCTCCTCTCCGAGCCACTGGCTCCCCCTTCCCTTAACCCCGGCAATTCGCCTGCACGCCCCAGCGTCGCCCTTCCCCGCTCGCCCGCTCAGTAATCCTCGCGATATCTTAATCCGCGACTCGCCAGCGTTTACTTTTAACTCGCGCGGGCTCGTTAGGAGCGCGGGCCCTCGTGCTGCGAACGTCCGCCAGCAACGAAATTAATTTCCCGCTTTCTCTCGTGTCCGACTCGTTACTGAAACTGCTCGCCAGTGCCGGACCACCGTCAAGCTCGATTAACCGGCCGATTTAAAAGGAGCAGCGGGCCCCGATTGTCGCTGATTCCGTTTGAGGCGCGGCTGGCGACGCTACGCCGCGCGCCGGGGCAATGCCTCGTGCGGGGAAAACGTCGGTGGTAGCGCGAGAAGGAAGAAGGTAGGAGGCGTGCACGCGATTTCTCTTCCCGATGGAACGTAGCGGCTGTAAAGCTGTCGACGCGAGGCAACCGGGCGGGGGGGTGGGGGGGAGAGAGAGAGGAAGAAATGCGATTCGCGTTATTTGATCCTCCTGCCGATCTGTTGCTCACAATCAGCCTTGGATCCTGTCCCGCCATCGACACACTGACGTCCTTCTGCCACGCGTGATTCTCGTCCCCCGGTGTCCCGTTAGCCGACGTTCACGCGAATCCACGTTACCGGACGATGTACATACCTACTACCGATCCGAGATACCGATCGGATGGCTTGCTCCGGTCCCACCGAGCTTGAGAACTCCGCCGATCGGAATCAAAGAATGCGGCGGTCCAGCGAACCACGGAACGATACGGAAAGTAAAGGTACGCGCGCGCGTTAAGCCGCGTATTCACCTGAGCATTCCCCCGAATCAGCGTCGCGCGAGCGCCGATTTGCTCGCAACAGTCTCCGTTAGTACCGATCCGAACGAGAATAAAAATATTGCAGCAGCTACTGGTGCTGGTTTTATTGTGTTGTAAGGTGACATGTGGAGTGAACGAACACTTAAGTTACATGACAGTAAATGAACACTTAACAAAATCAACAACACCAACAATAAAACTTACTTTCAACTTAATGAAGAAATTAAAAAGAAATTAGTTGAATAAGTACGTATTGTGTAAAGTTTAACGTGGAAAAAGCGTGGGAGGATCTTAATTTTTCGTATGATATGAGCAGCATTTATTTAAGGATGTATCGGAGGTACAATATTAGACAAAAGTATATGAAATTTGAAATACTTGAATATCTACGTCTTACGCATAGTAAATCTAGATGTAAGGAACTCGAACGACAGTTGGAGTCCTATTTTTACTCCTAGGAAGCTATTTTTCACTTTACAAATACTTTCTTAAGCATTATTTGCTAAACTTTTGGTAGTGAAAATGCTCTGAATTCACAATTTTCTCAAATTATAATTTATTTCTTCAAAACGGTGTAGTGAAAACAATTGAAACTCGGCAGATATTTTCATCTACCCATATACTACATGTAAAAAAAAATTGAAAACATTGGTACCATTTCTTCAACATTTTTTCAGCTGTTTTATCTGTCAAGATCGTCTCTTTTCATAAAAGTACATGTAAAATCAGTGTAAATTAAAATCGTTATAACTCAACAACCGTTTAGTGTATTCGTTTAAGATTATTGGAGCACATCAAGAAGATTAGAAAGAACAATTCCACAAATTTTCATGAACTTGGTACCATTTTGAAGAAAGGTCCGATACATCCCTAACGGGCGGGTGTTCATTCACTGGACAAATCAGCCTATACGTTGCTTCAAAAAAGGAATAAAAATGTGGAATCAGGAATGATAAATTCCATGCTAAAAAGGTCTGCGCACACTTGTCAATACCGTGTCCGTTCCGACGTACGAGTGGTAAGAAGAAGACTTCCTCTACGCTCCTGAATGCTCAGGTGAATACGCGGCTTTAATAACAGACGGCAAGCAAGGCATCCGCGATATGCAGCCAACATTCGGACCAAACGAGAGCAACAGGAAAGTGGCCCGACTAATACGTATCGCATCGCGAGCGCCGAATAGACGCCGTAAACGTAAATACCGCTCTGCCGGCTCGCAACAACGAGCGGGGGGGTCGTTAAAGGATTGCCGGGAGGTAATCGGTCCTCGCCGGAAGGACAACGAGATCCGGCGCACCACGAATCTCGCTGTTCGTCTAAGCCCCGATCCCAGCCGAAATTACACCGAAATTTCGCTTGACGAGCTTTTTCGGGCGCGTTTAACGACGCCCTGGCCCGGCCCACGGGCCGCTCGGCATTCTCGGAAACTTGGCCGCCGCGCAAATAGAAATTTCTGGCCGTTCCGCGAATTCCTAAGCAGCTCGCCGAACGGAATTCGTACGCGAGCAACGAATATATATGTAGCCACGTACACGGCTGGTAATCAGCGGTCGCGGAACTCGATCGGGCTCCGCGGATAATCGACCGTAACCCCCGCAATCGATGGCCTGGCAAAACGAGCAGCGCGCGCTCGACATTCGCCAGCGTCGATAGGCAATATTCGTTTTCCGGTTTACAATAATTACACCGCCGCTGGCCGCGATATCGAGCGCTTCGTATTTTATTGCTCCCCCATCGATTCTATCGCGCCCATTTTTCAGCCTTCTATCTAAGCACACCTCCTCCTTTGCCCCCGCCGCGCAACCCCCGCCCCACCCTTCGGTAATTATCGCCATTCCCTCCGTTTCTTTCCCTCCCTCCTGATCATTCCATCCCTGCCCCCGATTCTCTCTCCCCCGCTGCCGGCATCTCGCGTACCGATCAGAGCTCTCAGGCTTTACCGTTAGTCCCGTGGCGTTGGGGAACGTCTGGCACGTATGGTTACGTGCGTGCGTGCACCGTGCCGATCTGCCGCGAGTACAACGCCGCGACAACCGAGTCGATTGGCTGGCTGGCTGCCGGTGATCGCGAGGCCACCGAATAAGAGCGGGGCGATACAGATCGGAGAATCGGAGATGCCCCCGGCAACTATACAGTCGCGTGTACGCGAACTTTAGGGGCATCCTTTCCTTTTTGCAGCGACTTGAAGTTGATAAAGAAATACGGCGGACGGTCCCGGCCGCGGCGGTTCGAGAATGATGAGTGGCAAAGCGAGAAGAGCGACTCCGAAAAACCGCTCCTTTGTCGGTGTTGTCCTTTAAATCCGTTTAAAGGGACCACCGACGGGCCTGGCTGATTAATAGTCCTCTCCCGGCCGGTGGGGCCCGGTCTCGATGACGAATCGAGAGTGGTACGGGGACAGCCGGCAAATATGTCGGGTTCACACTTGCCGGCAACCTTCCGGATTATGATCGTCCCCGATGCATTCCTCGTTCTAGCTCGCCGCGAGGGACTCGCCCGCCGGTATTTGCCGAGCGGCTGTTACCTTTTAACACCTCGGCGAATACGCCGACGGACCCGCCGCGATACACAGTACACACGGCGGAGGTGGTGTTCATCGATCGCCGCGTACGCAGAGGAGCTCGGGAGCTGAGGTCACCGCGCGACCTCCATTCACGTATCCCCGCGGAGGCTTTCCTCGCGTGCGATCCTGTTCGGGGGGAAGACGACGGAGCCGGTGGACGGCGGCGGGAAGCGAGCCGTCTAAATCGGTCATCTCGGAAACAGCGCGCGGCACAGCAGCGTTCGCGGCCGTGCACGCGAGCGGGCACGGGATGAGCTCGAGGCGAGGTAGCGAGAGATGCCACCACAGAGTAATTTTACAGCAAATAGGTTTACACAGCGCTAGGCTGAAGGTGGAGGTACGAGGAGGCGAGATACAGCTGTGGGCCGCCGCGGGGTGAATGCACCGAGGCACGTATACAGCCGGGCAACTGCTGCCGCGGCTATTATTCTCAATTACCATCGGCTATCAGGCATGTCGCGACATGCGCTTTCGCGAATTTCACGAGAATCCCGATCGCCCCTCCACCCTCAACCCCGGTCCCGCTCCGTTCCCGAGGCGTAGGCAAAAAGCAATCGAGCCTCGAGGACACAGAAATGGTCGCCGGTAGAAACGACAAGATACTAATATCGCGGAGGGCCTATAATAACGCTGACTATTCTCGGAATGCGTCCGGCTACCCGAAAAGAGGACTAAGCGCACCGTGGACGGACTACTCTATGGAACGGGAGGCCGGGGGAGCCGGCCCTGTAATTTCAAGCCCGTAATGGGCCCCAGTCTCACAATTAGACCTTCCTGCATCCTCCGCGTCTTTCTCTCTTTCCACAACGGTCCCCTTGTCCGTCGCAGAAGGCATTTTTCTTCCATGTCGGAGGAGTTCCGTCGAATCCCTCGCATCAGCCCCACAAAAGTAATAAAACTCCCCCACCGCCGTCCCCGCCTCGGCGCACCGCCCGCGGTACAGAGGAAGTTTCTTTGGGCGACACCGCGAGGGAGAGCTATTGCGCGACCGCCTATTCACCCGGCTTCGTCCTTGTCCCAGCCGGGGTATTCGTCCTAGAAGAGGATGACGCTGCATGACTCTTCGCTTCGCTCCTCCGTCCCCAAGCGCTTCTACCTCTACCCTCAAGGACCCTTCCAGCATAATTACATAGTGGCTTAGCCGTGCCGCGGCGAAGAACGGGCCGCTTTCATCGAGCCAAGTAATGGCTAATCGGGACAGCGGTAACGGCGGACCTTTCGATACCATTAGGTTGGATTAGAAACCCACTTACATCGGCGCGGCACTACGGCAACGTTAATCGAGCGCAGTGGTAGATATACTACGCGCACGCTCGTTACGTTCACATCCGACGAGCTACGTAGCAGAAAGGTGCGAAGCCCTCGTTTCCAGTAACAGAGATCTAGCTCCGCCTAACCTCCACCTTCGGGGAAGCATCCCGTGTCATTAGAGGCCGTAATCATAGAAATTATCATCCTCCTTCCGCCCCTCGAACGGTCGACCTTTCCAGGCCTACCTTTCGCTGTCGCAGCGTGACGTAACAGCACTACTCTCCAGAAGACTATTACCGCTAATTCGAGTTTCCCTCGTTAACGAGCTCCTCTCTGGAAGATGAAGAACGCGGGGTACTGTGCCGCGAGCGCAGGTATACATCCTTCGATCGTCGGACGATCGAGAGTCCCCCGGTGTCGGCTCGTACACGTATCGATTATACCGGGAATCGCGATACGGTTTTTGCCGCGGAACGGTGGGGCTGCGCGGGTAAATCGACAGCGGAGGAACGCGATATTAGAAGGGCCAAAGGCCTTGAGGTGAGCGGGGCGCGCCGCGGCCGGTAACGTGGCGGTCCGAGTTCGGGCTACGAGATTCGCAAGACGGTGGACGGAAGAAAGAGAAACAGGGCGAAAGAGGTCTCGAGGTCGTTTCTGGGCGTGGTAGCATCCACCTTTACTACATCTCCGGTGTACGTATAGCTCCGCGGCCGAGAGAGGCCCTCGTCTCTCTATAACCGTCTTTTCCCTCGCATCCTCCGCCGCGCCGAGCCGCGGCTCGTAGAGGCTTTCGGTTCTCCGGGCCATTTATTTTTTCCGAGCCAGCCTCCAGGGCTGTCCAAACGACGGGCCTGACGGCCCTGGACGGAAGGGGGGGGGCTGGCCTATTGTTTTAGCCGGGTACGGTTAAATTGAAGCCCCGAGCGATCCGCGGCCAGGCCCCCGCCGCGAAGAAAAAACCGACGTGTCCACGTGCTTTAACTTGTAGGCGGTTGTTACGTGCCCGTCCTTCGTGGCTCAGCTTTTTACGAGGATGCTTTGCGCGAGATACATGCCCCGCCAGGGGAATCGGCGAGATCGTTGCACCCCCTAGAATTCGCTTGGAACAGGAAGGATCGAGCTGGCGGCCGAGTAAGTTGCGTTTCGGCCGGCGAGGAGGATCACGGGGGGTTACGGGGTTACGAAATGCAATCCTCCCCTTCCCCTCTCCCCCGGGGTCCCGTCCTCCCCGCCCTTTCGAAGTTCCGTGCTGGCGCGAGGATCGAAGAATGGAGCGGGCAAAAAATTGCGAGTACCATCGGCCCATCTTGCCTCTCTTCGTTGGCGTCGCGGGGAACGTTGAACGGAGATAGCACGCACCTGGACGAACCGTCGGATCGGCGCGGCGTGGCGGGCGCGCTCGAGGTGAACCGGAGGAGGAACAGAAGTGTATCGACAGAGACAGTGCTGAAGGGGAAGAACAGGGACGGAGAGCGTGCTGCCTCTGAGCGGCAAACAAAAACTCTAATCGAACTTTCCGAAGCTCTCCGCCGGGTCTTGTTGGACCTTTTATCACTCCGGCCTTAGGGTACCGTCCGAACGCTTATTTATACATACACGGGCCCGCGAGGCGAGTGTGCGTTTCGCCTCTCGGTTATTAAAGAATGGGCGTCCCCGGCAACAATATTTATTTATTATTTTCCGCGACCCCTCCGCCCATAAGGGATCTCGCCCTCTGTCCTCTTCCCTCCTCGGTGTTGCGCCTCGGAACAAGTCATCCACGCGGCCGCACAGTGTAACGAGTATATAGGAAAAAGAAATCAAAAATCAATTTTCCATTAAGATACAGTTATTTACACGTAATTGATACGTTAATCATATTTATACCCAGAATAATAATTTTTAACATAAAATAATTCTTTAAAATATCATTTTCAACGTAATAAAAGTAAAACAAATGAAATATATACTTTTTTAAATACATTTAAACAGAAATTAATAACAAACATGTGAAACAATTATAAAAAATAAAATTATTTTTTTAAATAATTCGTATTGGTAATGAATTTTAAATTATTCATTCTTATTATACATCTTCATCACTAGCAGTTGAATCTGAAGGAATTCAAAGCACACAGTGTCATTCATAATTCAATTTTCGAGCACAGATTTGTCTAGTTTCTTTGGTTTAATTATATGTGGGAGCAGTTGGGAGCAGATAAACTGAAATTTTTGCTTTTTCGAACACGTGCCGTGGCACTGTGCGGCCGCTCGAGACGCGGCCGCGTGGTAGGTACATATATAAATCCACCGCAATCTACGCTTCCTCGCGTCTCTCCCGTTTTTCTCGGCAAACCAATCGATCGCCGGCGCGTCCGTGGCTACTTCTAAGTCAAACATCTGTTCCCGGTAAACGCGGACAGGCGTAATGCTGTCCACGTTACAGCGGCCGATGCCTTTAAATGCTACCAACCACCTCGTCGATAAGTGGCCAGCGATTTAACGAGTCTCGCCGGTCATTCGCCTCCGCAATACCCGATCATTTCACTCGGGGCCTTATTAGTTGATAATGACACCGTGCATTTGCACCCCGAACTGGGCAGGTGTTCTCGTTAAACGTTTCGTACGAAACGCTGCCGCGGCTGTTTGGCCTCTCGGGCCTTTTCAGGCACGATGCTTTAACGAAACTTTCCTCCCCGTCTAATTGCCTCCGCGGCTCTATTCCGCCCGGTGGCCCCGCTTTTGTCTCTCGCGGAGGCTTGCCTCTCCTTCTCCCCGGGTTCCCGAAGGAACATTGGCTCGCAGCGCGGCCGGCGCCGATGTTCCTCTGGTTAAATATTAATTATGTATGCCTGACGGTGTACCCTGACGCACACGCACTTTCCTGAATACGGATAGGCCCGTCTTCTGCCCTCGTCCACCTTCGCCCGTCCGCCTTTATCGCGGCGTGGAATTGCGCTAGATGTATAGGTCTGCCGTGGACGTAACGCCGAGCCACGGGGGGTGGCTGTCTTCCTTTGCGTTTCTCGGCAGCCTGCGTCTTTCGTTCTTCCCGTCGTTACGTTCCTCTTGGAAGCCATCGAAAGTGGGATGGTCACCGACGTCCGAGAGCTTCTCGGTATCCCCGGTGACAATTAGACCTTTCCTCGAAGGAAGAGGGACGAGCTTCGCGAATCGAGCGTAGGGGAGACCGGGGCTGGTTGTCCCAAGGGGTAGGTTGACTAAATTGTTAATAACTTTGCACCGACATATGCTCCACTGCGGAAACATTCACTGTAGAAAGAAGTCACTGTTACTATGCCATGCATTTATAATCGCCCCGCGATTGCACGTTTCTTAAAAGCTATCAGCGTTTGTCGAAAAATTCACTACGTAAGTAAATATTTTTTCTCAGAATAGAATAAATGTTAAGGGACTATTTTAAAGTTTCTTTATTAGACGATCTATTGACATAGTATTTTCGTTTATACATAAATAATTTAAGGTTATACAGATTATTGAAGTCAAAATGATCGGTCGAGGCTGGTTGCCTAATAACGTTAATAAGGTTTAAATGGTTATTTTGTTATTCGTAAAACGATTTTTATTTTCAGTTTAAATTTGATTTTTTGTTCGAGTTGACAAAATTTTCAGCTTATTATTAAAATATGAAAGAAAGAAATTAGTATTTTATAATGAAACAACTCTTGTGACATTGTGTTATTTTATTACCACTGAGATAAGTTACTAAGAACATTTTCTTAACTGATTCTACCTACATGTAGTCAACCTACTCCATACTGTAAGTCAACCAACCCCGATCATGGAAGATGTTAGAAAAACATTGAAATACTTTAAATGTTGTCACATTGAGTCAACATTAATAATTTAATCAGATATCCAAATGGATATCCTAGCCAGATATACTAGCCGGTTTAATGATATTTCGCCCACATAATTGATTAAAAATCAAAAACTGAAGAACTGGCCCACCAGCCCCGGTCTCCCCTACCTACTCTGCTCGGGAGATCCCGGTGCACAGTAGGCGCGGATAGTAGCAGCGTAAATCGAGCAAGATGTGAAGAAGCGCCCGGCGCAAGGAACAGTGCGTGGCATACGCGGCAAGATATGTAAATGGACAGCGCAATTTGTCGTCGGTGCGCGGTCGGCCGTTAGAGCACGTCTCGGCAAACGCACTGGTAGAATGTGCTTCCTCGAGGGTATTTAGTGCTTATACCTGGCTTGCCAACATCCACCGGCCTCCGCAATGACAGAAATTGTATGCTAATTAGGGGTAAGAGTGGCATGCCGAGCCGAAGTGGCTAGGCACGGTGCCCTTAGACCGCTCTCGTGCTCCTCGTGCTCCTCGTGCACTCCTCGCCCTTCCTCTTCTTCATCCTAGTCCCCCGCGGCCGTCTCCGTCGTCGTCTTTGGCGTCGTCTTCGGCGACGACTTTCCTTACACGAGCTCGCATTATATTTATCGTCTTGAACGGGCCCGGCAGCCGCATTCGTACTCCCCGGCCTCGCTCTACCTACCTCGACGATGCCAGGCCCGCTCGCAGAGGTCTATCCGCAAGAACTGGTACCGCGAGATCCGCGGAAAAATCCGGGACCGTTTAACGTATAAATTGCCTCGTACTTGCGAGCGGCCGCGGAGCTTCCGTCGCGGCGATCGGGATCCGTTCGACGGACGGGATCGATGCTGCGTTTCGAGGGGAAACCGTTGTCGGCGCGCGAGCCCCGCGCGGTCGCGGAATACCGAACTGACTTGGCGGTATTCGCGTAATGACTCGTCGAAGCTCGTGCCCCGTCCGCGAACGAGAGGAGAAACTTCAGACGCCCAAGTGGCGGATGATGAACGACGAGACCGAGAAGGGAAGCGGCGTCGAAGAGAGACCGACTACGTTGATTGGTTACAAGCAGAGGCTCTCACCAACAGCTGCCACCTAGACTAATATCGCCTGCTAACGGCAAGGTGTACGTACCGCGAGGCGGTTTAGAGGCTCTATCTAGTCGTGCATCGGGCATCCCCGACCGAAGCTTCTCCATTGGAGGTCCGCCTGCAAGCCGGGGCGACGTGTTCGCGGGTGCGTCGTCCACTCGACGAGCACCGCGTGCGATTTTCTCTGGAAACGCGCTCCAACGGCGCGCCAGCATAGTTGGGTCTTTCTCCGTTCGCCAGCGACGCTTTCCCGATGAATATCTTCGGGGCTCGGGTAACAAACGCGCGCTCCTCTCGGCCCGCTAATCGGCAACAGGGAGCCCGTTGCATTTCTCGAGATCGAGGTTCCGGACGGAGGAAAGCGATCGTTAGGTGCGCTCGGTCGTCGAATAAATTAGCATGACTAGCTAGGACGGTGGGTAATCTGCGACACGAGGGGCGCTAGCCTCGTCACGAAAAGAGGAGCAGCGGGGCGACGGGCGACGGTGATGAAGCAGAAGACGAGGAGGGAGGGAGAAGATGGACCGCCGCTGCGCTGACCTTCTGCTTGACCCGAGACGCCTCCGCAACGACGACCCTAACCATCCTCGTGGTGGTTACGGTCGCGATCGCAGCCCGAGGAGCCGCTCCCGGATTTATTTAATTAGTCCTCGAGGTACTACCGTGCCTCGTCAACGTGTCCGTCCAACTCTCATTCTCCTCCTCCTCCTCCTCCTGCTTCCAATCTCTTTTTCTGCCTCCCTTCCGTCCCCACCTTCCTGTCCGCTGTTTCCCCGTCTTCCCTTCCCGTTCGCTCTCCTACAACGTCCTTACGTCCTTACGTCCGCGACTCCAGTTCTCCATCCCCCCACCCACTCGATGCACCAACACGATCGCCCCTACGTACCCACCGAGCCCGGGTTGCACGTACCGCAGGCATCCGTACGCGAGTGCGAGCGTGCTGGTATACCGATGCTAATTAAACGAAACACAGACCCTAGATATTTATCCCACGCTTGGCGACGTCCTGCTGCCCCTCCGTGAGCTACCGCTATCCTTTCTCCGACTCCCCAGTCACGAGGCAGATGAATACGTCTATAAATGGTGACCCAGTGAGTAGCGGACAAAAGACACCCGAGATTCGTTTTCCTCCCTCGACTCTACGCCGCCCCCTTTGGCCCGTCTCTCGCGGCTCCGAGCACTTTCATTCGCGCGGCCCGATCTGGAAACTCGCTGCGCCAGCGTTAAATGAAAATTACAGAACGTTGCCAGCCCGACTCTATTGTATCCCCGCCGCGGAGCCTACGTTTCGCCCGGCCGGCACTATCTCCCTTAGCTCTCCTCCCGTTTCTTCGTTTTCTCTCTTTGCCCCGGCGAGTACGACTAATGCTAACTATGTTAAGGGCCGGACGAGAATGTTCCTCGTTACCCGGCTGCCCCTCCCCTTCTTCGTAATCGGGATATAAATCTCGATTACCGGGGAGCAACGGAGCGCCAGCTCCGCCGCCCCGCATATTTCGGCCAGGAACAAAGTTTTCTACCGCATAATGCGCCACGCTGGAACGTTTATTTACTGCGCCGGCCGACTTTCGACGCTAATATCCCACGGTGTCGGAGGCAAACCCGCGCCTACGCCGATATAATGGGCCTCCGGGCACCGAGCTCAGTCCCTCCAGCAACCCGCCCCGTTTACAAGTGTTTTCGCGCTTCGGGGGATTCGCCCCCGAAAACAGCCATGCGACCTTGATTAATCCACCCGCGGAAACTGCCTCCAAGGCTGATGCAATGTAACCGCCCTTTACGGGGGTAGTAGAATATTTCAACTTCAAAAAATTGATTATTTTTTTACTGATTCTGAAGGTCTTATCCTTTATGGAGATTTTAATCGAAATGACGCAGAAAGAATTCAAATAATTGTAGAAATTTATGAATTTCTTTTAAAAAAACTATTGTTAATATTGCGTTAAACTCTTTTGGGATATAATAAAGCAGCTTTAAACTTGTAGAATTTTTTATGTCGATCCTTCTAATTATTATTGATTAATTATTGTGACAGCACCTGTCACAATTATTTGATTGCAAAAAGAAGAAGACAATTTTCTTAAAGTTAAGTAATTTACGTTGGAAGTAAACTGACAATTTTAATTTTAGTTCTTATTTATAATACTTTTTTCTTCGATATAAAGAATAATATAAAAAATTTGTCTAAAGATAAAACTTACTTTTTCCTTCAAATGCTATAACTCTCAATTTTTAATTTTTTCTCTTTAAACTGGACCAATCCCAGTGTGAACTATCTAACTTTAAGGAACCTCTATTTTTTTTGCAATCAGATGACTGAGATCGGTGTTACACGTCCCACCAACAGGAGTTACATCATCGAAGAGATGTACAAAATTCAAAAACAATTAGGATCGACACAAAAAAATATTTCCTGCCAGTTTATATCATATATCCCAAAAGAGTTTAATCCAATATGACCAACAGTTTTTTCAAAAAAAGAAATTCTTAAATATCAGTTACTTCTGGGGCTGTTAGACGAGAATCTCCCCTTAATCAGCGCCGAACAGTTCGGAGCGGAGTCGGTATACTTCGCTCCGTCCTCTGTACCCCGGCTCAACGCCTGCCTTGTCCGTAAACCTTTCCACCGTGCTCGATCGATGTATTGTATTACCATTACCATTTTAACCGATGCTAATGCAACGCGTTGGTAGCCGATGCTAATGTTTTCCGGTGCGCGCTCTGTTCCACGAGCGGGGCGAGTTCGTGGCCCGAGGAACGATGTTGCATTCATCAAGCCAGATGATTTGAAAAATCTCAAGGACCCTCCTTTCTTTGGGTCTTTAGCACTGTGACGTCCATGATTTATAGAGTAATATTCACCGGCGTATTGGCCGGCGAAAAAAGGCGCGTAACGTTAATCTGAATAATGAGCCTCCGGCATCAAGCGTCGACCGCCACCTTTTCATTGCTATCGATAAATAATGTCCAACCCCCTCCGTCTCCCCCCCCCCTCGCCCTTTCCTCTATACGCCGACTCTTTCTCGCCCCCCCTGCCCCCTTGCCCTTTCTGCACCCCCTCCGTCTTCGGGCCATTTTTCCCTCGCCATTTACGTATACCGATTCCCACCCATTCTGTTCGCGCGCAACACGTTCGAAGCGATCCGATTTCCCTCGCGATTCTCTCTCGGTCTGCCTACTGCCTCCGCGGTGGAACCGCTCGGCGACACGTGACACGATTAAGCACCTTTCGAAATCAAAACTGACCGTTCGAATTTCGAAATACGTTAACGAACGATCGTACCCGTTCCAGGGGCCAGCTCGCTTTTTCTCGTACTTTACGAGCTGGCCGACGCGCAGATTCGATTTAAACAATCCGCGGGAATTGTTTAACATTTGCATAATGTATTCGGGCGGAGATCGGAACCAGCCAGCGGCAATCAAAATGACAATCGAAAACGCGGACGACAGGGAATCGGGGAGAAGTTCGAATTTCGATGGGCGCCGATTCTTGCGTCAGCGGGCTATCTGCATACATACGAGCCGGCTAATAGGTACAAGCGTTCTCCAGAAGAGCGAAGGACATTCTTGATAAATGGAAACGCTGAGAGATTCCGAGGTAAAAATAGGCGTGACAGTGGCCGTCGGTTAAATCCGATCGAGATCGTGGACCGAATGGAAAGGCGACGTTCTCGTTGGCCCGTGTGTCTATCCGAATGCAGATCTGAGACCGATAAAGAGTTCAATTTCGGATCGCGTGTAACCGCGACGAGTATCGAGGCCTCTTTGCACCAACGAGGCTGCGGTGTTCCAAAGATACCTGCGGCAATCGACTATCGGCGAAGTGGCGGAATAAGCGAGGTTCATAGGACCACTATACCTAAATGGGAATTGGATTCGCGAGCTCTTCGATAGAGCGATAAAGCCGAGGCGGACTCGGAACTTAACGTGGAATGGAGTTATACTGCGGCGACGGCGATTCCACCCCTCCGGCTGGAACGGAAAGGGAGGCGAGGCGAATGCACGACAGAGGGGCCCCCGCGTTGATATCTATTTTCCCAGTAATGTCTACGACGAGCGGAGTCAGAGAGACAGAGAGAGACAGAGAGAGAGACAGAGAGAGAGACAGAGAGAGAGAGAGAGAGAGAGAGAGAGAGAGAGCGACCGAGCTTGGGAAAAGAACGAAAGAAAGGAAAAGGGGCGCAGAGGCAGAAGACAAAGAGCGAAGGAGACGTGGCGAAGGATGTTGGAAAGGGCAAGGATGCGCGGGTCTGCGGATTGTGCTCCTGATGCCGCCACCTCGCCTCCTTTCCTTCCCTCTCTTTCTCGATGGCAGCAGAAGTAGCTGCTGCTGCCGCGGCAGCAGCCTGGAGGAGGGAGGGGCGCATTGTGTGTTTCCGAGAACGGTGCGCTTATCGGTGGATCTGTCGCGGTAATGAGGTATCAGCCACCAGCAAATAAACGAATAAACGTAAAGAGGATGAGGTGACGGTGGCGGCGGTGGTGGTGGAGTCGAAGGTGGCAGTTGAAGCGGCGGCGGTGGCGAGAGAGACAAAGAGCAACGGAAAGAGAGAATGGGGGAGGAAGATGGAGGTCGGAGGGAGGCCGGGAGTGTCTCTTTGGCTAAACACAAGGAGAGGAACCAAGCAACCGAGCGGCCCAGCAGCTCTGGTCCTGCCGATACAATGCTTCGATTAAACATTCGCTGCCTAAATAATCAGCCCGCGCTTCGACCCGACGAAAGAGAAAGGAAGAGAGGAAGAAAGGGGGGGACAGAGGAGGAGACGAGCCCTCTGCCGAGGCTCTCCCTTCCGCGCGCGTACCCCGAGCGAAGAAGAAAGAGAGGGCGATTCCGGTTCCGAGCGAGTGGGAATGGAACGCGTTCCTCGCCGTTCCTCGTTTTCGATCCTCGATCCTCGATCCGCGCCAGATCCCTCTCCCGCCTGCTCCTCCCTTCGAACGTTCCTCTTCGTCTTTGCCTTACACTTCGTCGGCTCCCCTCCCCCGCCACTTCTTCACCTCCTCCATCTGCCTCATCTCCTCCTCCCGTTCGCCTCCTCGGCTGTACCTTCGCTCGCGTCCTCCCTCGCCACCCTTACCGTAAGTGTATATACGTATTATGCAAAGCGGGTAACCGTAGGTGGCCTAGGGAGCCGGACGCGCGCCGTGTAATTAATACCGATGCTCTCTTTCTCTCTCTCTCTCTCTCTCTCTCTCCCTCTCCCTCTCTCTCTCTCTCCTGCCCGCCCGGCAGTATCTCATTCCTCCTCCTGCTCATTTCTACCGGTCCCTCGGTTTATTGTTCGAGCGTCCCGAGGCCTGCCTACGTCCACCGCCGCTCCGATCGCGAAAGTGTAACGCGAGGGTCACTCGGCTCTGCCCTCCGATCGCTGATTATCCCCCGGTATCCGCCGATCACCGACGATCCGAGATAAAAGAGCAACGGTAAAGGGAAACTATGCGACGCGGCGAGGATGGCTGTTTAGCATTCACCAGGCAAAAGCCGTTTAACTTCCCTCGACGTTTACATCTCGCTAGAGGAACGCTCCACGGAATCGGCCAGGAGGTGTCCCCGACCGCTCCAGGAATAGATGTTTGTCTAGGGCAGCGGCGCGAAAATCCCGGAGCCCGAGCTTCTGGATGCAGCGCCGGTCGCCCGGGACACCGGGGGCCCTCGGGGATTGAGTTATCTGTAGGTGAAAATCAAGCGGTAGCGCGTGCCTCCAGTAAATAATCCGTCGCCGGGGAGCGACGACGGTAGCCCTCCTGGCGAGGTTCTAACGGGACTCCGGGGACAGGCTGGAATTTTCAATGAACTGCGACCATCGACACCCACGCCCCGATGTTCCCCGCGTGGACATTGCCATTAGCGACACGCACCTCCGCAGCTTCCGGATGCGGCGTTCGCGATATTATTCCCGAGGGGCGCTCGTCGGAGGAGCGAAGCTTTTGCCTGATTTAGAGAGAGCCACGATTTTCTCGTGAAAGACAAGTGAGTCGCGAGGAGAAAGAAGAAATCTCTGTCGCCCTCTCCGCGGAGCAGAAGTCTCTGCAAGATTTCAGGATGACGCTGGCTATCCGCTATCGTCAGCCTGAATCGCGCGAGATGTACGCCTAACCATCGCGTTTAAATCCCCCGCTGAACGGGTCCAGCGAGATATGTAGCCAAAGAGAGGCGCGCGAAGAGGCGGGAGAGGAAAAAGGGAATAGCTGGGAACTATCCGAGCAGAACTCGCGATGGTTCTTTGCCCAGGCGCGCGTAATCCTGCGAGCGAACCGGTGGCGGCTCTGCGGAAAAAACTAATCTCTTATTACAGCTCGTAAAACATAATCGTCCCTTCGATTAACGCGGTCGCAATATTATCGGCCACGGGGGATGACCGTTGTTGTTCGGTGCGAGCCGCGGCTCGCCACTCGACTTCATTAATTAACGCAATTTGTCCTTCTCGGAGAAAACGAGCCCGCAGCAGCGGCAGAAAATAAAACGCTAACGATAGGAGGATCCTCTCCGCTTACGATACAAAGGGACGTCGTTAGAACGCGTTGGAAGACTAATTGCGGCGTGGCCGTTGCCGCGTTTCTTTTGCCCGCTTCGAAGGACTCGTCGCGAAAAATCCGCCCGGATAAAACTTCGCTACGGCGGACAGTGGTTCGAGTACAGGGGAGAATGGGTAATGCCGGTCACTTAAGCAATAAGTGTAATAGAACCAAGATATGCGGTGCAATATTTCTTGAAAATGATTTTTTTGTAAACTTAAAACTATCAGCCTGTTCGTAGGATACGAAAATAATTAATATTATATTGATTTATTCAGTAAAGTTACAAAATACAGAAAATATGCGTTTGACCACCATTGTCCACATCTACGGGTAATAGCGGTCACGTTGTAGGCAATTACGGTTCAGGGGATGCTAAATTTTTCGCATATGTACCTATCAGAGATGGGCAAAAATTATTTGAAATAAAAATTTCCTACACAAATTTTTATTTCAAATAATTTGTTACTCATCTCTGGCACCTATCCATCCGCCGAGTCCTATCCACAACATTCAGAATTATCCCAGAGGCCACTAGCAAATAATACACTTGTACACTGTTTTTTCAAGCATTTCCCCAATTCTTAATCTTCTGAATAAAATTCTTCTAATGCAGAAAGACATTTTTACTCTACACTGGGGAATAATGGTAATCACGTTGTGGGCGCTAAAGTCTCTACTTTCCGCACATTCAACCCTTGTTGCGTGGAACGCCGTGGAACATATAGTAAAACCCCGTTTTAATAGTGATGCAGAGAAAGCTGATTTCAAAAATCAGGTTTTAAATTTAATAACTCAGAAATTACAGGAATAGACATAGTTTTATAACTGATAATTATAGTTAAAGTACAACACTGTCGTTTTGTTCTTTTTCCTTTATTGAATTAGTCATATTTTTATTGTATTGGTATTTTTAGTGAAATAATAAACTGTGATAGGAATCGGGTTTGTTTTCTAACAATTTGAAGCCCGTGTAAACCCAATACCGCGAAAAAATAATTTTCTCCAGCTAGAATGTAGTATACTCGAACCACTGTGCCGCGGGGCGCGTAATTGCTTTGGAATCAGCGGGCGAGCCGCCACCGTTCGATAGCTACTCGTTAGCGACGCTATTCCCTCGCTGCTTTCGCGCCACAGTGACATCGGACGAATCCCGAGAAGCGGACGAGTTAACCTTTACGGCTTCATAAGTTTGTAACCTAGAAATTTAACAGACCCAGTCGCTCCTCTCAGCGTCAATGCTCCTTCACCCTTGTAGTCGTACGTGGCGCTGTCAGGCTGTCACGCCCGAACGGATATGATTACGAGACGTGCCTATAGACGACACGGTGGTCGTTACAGAGTAACCGATACCCTACTCCCCGGTGTACCCCATGTACCCGAGTTTATCGAGCAATGCTATCGCCCAGGCGGTAATATTACCGCTCGGCAGACTGCTATACTTTCCACTTAATCAGATTCACGCAACTGGTCGATCCTGATTTTCTCGGAAACTCGGACGAGTTCCTCTTATCGATGAATCTCATTGGGACCCCGGAGGATACCTACTATTCCTAACAGTGGCACGCGAAGGAGCCGCGTTAATCGTTTCGCGATCCCCCTCTCCGAGGGGATGATCGTTCGGAACGGTGGAACTAGAGTTTCTAAGAAGATTGTTTCGTCGCTCGACAGCCACCGTCGACGACAACGCGGATGAAGTTGCTGGTCCCTCGACCCTGCACGCACCCGAAACTTACGAAGCCCGGCCCCGTGGAATACAGAGATATTCCTGGGTTCTACCTGCGACGGACAGGAGGAACCCTCCGAAAGCAGCGGCATTAGGATGCGCGGGCGTCCGCGTATCCCGTTTCAAGATGGAGATAGCCGGGGCTGGCTGTGATCCCGTGGCATCGCTGCGAGGAGTGAGGCTAGAAGGTTCGTCGGGCACCGGCTCGTGGAAGAAGGAGCCCTCTCCGTGGCCCTTGACGTGCACATTTATCACCCTCTATTGTTGCACGGTCAAACATCCGGCCTCGCGGGCCACGTACGGAGACCCAACCCCTACCCCTTCGCGAACAATTGAGATTCGCGGGAGCAGGCTCGTATATATCCGAGTTCCCTCTGGCTGCGGGGAGGCGGGCGGAGGGACAGCGAAAGAAAGAGGGGCTGCGAGCGAGCCCGAGTGATCGTGGTCGACAGCTATCGCCGCGTCACCTTCCGCCCGGATCGAGCGCACCGAAAAAGAAGCCCTCCCCGTGTCACCGTGGGCAGCTTTTATCACGACGATCGCCGTCGCGATTATTCCCCGCGGCTGCTTGCAATCAGGAAAATTGATTCCCTACGAACGAACGGTGCTCGCCCATCCGGCGCGGCCGGTGGAGGAGTAAAGTCAGCTTTTAATAGTAATACCCGTGTTCACGTCACTATCCCGCGTATAATGTATTCGTCGAATAGTATTCCCGAGAGTTATTGCGGGGCCCCGACGACTCGTCGCGGTGCGCTACGAGTATGCGCCTGGATATCGTTAAATCGAAAGACTCCGGCCATCCTGTCCCGCGGTCCCCTTATCATCTTTCTCTTATCTCCAACGCAGCGCCTTGTTTGCACATTGTTTTTCCCATTAACCCAGTCATTACGCGTCGGATGCATTGTCTCCGGTACCCTGTACTTTGCGCGTACTCTATGATCGAAAGTTTCTACGTGGGGAACGGTCCCGTGCTGACTCGGGCCCGTCCCGAGCCAGCCGGGCCCCGCATACCTAATTTTCCATTATGCTCCTTATCGGAAGAACGGAACACGTTCGTTTCCACGAGCGGGGCGTCCTATCCGGCCAACCGAAAGAAAGCGCAAGAAGATGTAATCCGAACCACGATAATCACCGGTCCCCGGCTCCACGCGAACCGGCAACATCGAGAGGTCTCCTGGTTACACCTCTCGCTCTCCATTACGTAGGGAAGGTTCCGCGGGTACGCCGGGCCCAGCGAAACTCTCACTGACGGCAACATCACCCCGGACGTTATTCCAGATCCCCCGGCCCGGCAAAGATGGCCGGGGACGTTAACGCGCGGGAGAGCGCAGCTCGGATTTTTTTCGGGCGGAACGCGAAGAATCGCCTTATAAGTCCCCGCGCAGTCAGAAAGCTGAGAAAAAAGAATCGCAGCGGGAGGAAGACGAGCGAAGGAGGGAAGAACGAAGGAAGATAGCGGCAACAGAAGCGGCGGCGGCGGTGGCTGGAGCAGCGGTAGCGGCAGAAGCAGCAGCAGCAGAAGTTGCAGCAGCGGCAGAAGAAGAGGAAGAAAAAAAAAAGGCGCGCGACAGTCGGCGCGGCGCGTCCGCCTGCCTCTCTGCACGACTCGTTCCCTCCGCGATACTCCTCTCCGCGTTGTCCTTGTTGCTCCCGGCTGCTGATCGGCTGGCCCCGAAACGGACGAATAAAAGGGAGGAGGGCAGGGCTCGGTGGCCGAAGAAAGAACGCCGGAAGAAGAAGAAAAAGGGAGAGAAAGGACGGAGGGTAGATGGAAAAAGGGAACGAGAGGAAGAAACGAGACAGTTCGTGAATCCGTGGAAAGAGGGGAGAGAGGTCCTCCATCGTCCGTGCGTTTCCTCCGGTTGCTCCCGACGCCGGGCGGGAGAGGCCGGGGGCTCGCTTCGCTCTCCAACCGAAAACTGTCCGAAGATCCGAGATATCAGTTATCAATTAACCGAGGGCACACGGAAGGCCGAGACGCATTTGGTCTTCGTCCCTCGCCGACCGTCGCTGGCAGCCGATAGACGCACACGGCCGCCGAGGGGCCTGCGCGGCCCCGTTCTGGCTGGTTCTGGCTGGTTCTGGCCCCGGCCGGGCCCAGCTCACCGCAGGGTAATTTAGAGACTGACGTGGCTGTCGGGGCCGCGCGGAGGGAACGAGGAGGAACGCGAAGATAGAGGGAAGAAGAATGAGGGAGGAGGAACAGTGCGCGCGGCAGCGGAAAAAGGGGAGCACAGGAGGAATGGCAAAGACCTACGGTGGAAGACAGCTGAAAGGGGAAACGGGGCCCCAGCAGTCGGGGCCCGATCGCCGAAACAAATGCAAAGCGGGGACCAGCGGGCCCCGACGATCCGCGATCGAGGACCCTCTTCTCGGTGCTCGCGGCACCGCCTTAAAGTATCCGCTGCGGCCCGCAGCCTCCGAGGGGATGGAGCTCGGAGGAAGGCTCGCGAAAGCAAACGAACCAACTGCCGCTGCTTCTGCCGGCTCTTGTCCCCCGATCTCACGGGGTGAGACAAAGATTGCTCGCGGGACCCCGCGCCGCTACCCATAATTCTTTCAACGGGCCCAGCCCCGTGGCTGCTCCCAGGACCGATCATTGCGTTTCTCGCAAAGTGACATCGGGAGCACCGGTCGTTACCGTGGGCAAAAGGGCCGCGCCTCGACTCCAGCCGCTTCAAACTAATCCCTGCCATCGCTTTTGCATCGCCGGTTTCGAGGCTCCGAGTGGGCTAGCCCCCTCTCGTCGTTTAACTGGCTCGATCCAGCCGATCAGGTCAATAGCGGAATACCTGATTATCCGAATTGCGGCAGCTCTAGCCGGCCGAGAGCCGAGATTCGCTCCTGAGATTATTCTGCCTCGTCAATTAGCAAGGCGTTTCCCCTCGCGTGTTTCGGCTGAGCTTGTAGGGGAAATTAGGACAGAACCGGGTACCTGGGTAAAACCGGGACGTGCTACTATTTTTAAAGCGGCCCTAAATTTTCCCGCGTCGTTGCAGCGACATATTGTCGGGATATCCATCAACCATATTTTAAATCGTGATTTCTTTGTATTTGTGATTGTATTTAAAAAAAAATGGATATATACTATTATTTAATAAAGAGTTTATTCTAAAGAATCATAATTTCAATTTCTTTTTTACATTAATAATCTCAAAGTTATGAGCTTTTATCCTACCTCTACGAAATATTCCGACGATCGACGTGGAATAAGTAGCTACTTACATCTCCCTCTCCCTCGATTTTGATACGAACGCGCCTCGATCGGCAGTACGTAATTGCCGCATGCTGACGAATCGGGTCTCTTACCTGGAAGCAAAAGAGAGGAGCGTTAGTAAACTCAGCGTCGTTTCTAAGACGAATAATTAAGATACTTGTCTCGCGCCGAGACTAGCAAGAGGAAGAATCCGTGATTTATAGACTTAATGCAGGTCAGGGGAAGTTGCTCCGCAGGTACGACGTACCGGTTCCGGAGTTAATCGCATAAATTACAATTATTACTACGGCCGTCATTCTTTTACGATACCTCAGCCGTGCACGCGTTCTGTAAATCACGCGACGCCCGGCCGGCGAATAAAGGGGCTCGGGGTGGTGTGCCGTGCGAAATGAATGAAAGGGGAGAATCGTGGAACTCTAAATCGATCGACGGGCAGGGAGCACGATACCAAAGGAGGAAAGGTGCGGTGGTTCTCGCCGAGAGATTTAAATTATCCTTCGCGAGAGGCTCGCGCCCGGCCCACGAGGAGCCGACTACAAACGAGCCCGGAGAATTATCGGGGATCTTGTCGATTCTCACGGCGAAGGCGAAAAATACACGCGCTCGGAGTGCAACGAGCCGACGCGCCGCGACGCGTCGAATTCCGCGTATTTCTTCGGCAACTCGCGCGGCCGCTTAACGGGAGAGGCCGGCGAATCCGATCCAAGTTGCCGATTTCGTACCAGTCCCTGGTCCTTCCCCATATTCTTTGAACGTCAAACGGGGACGCTCCGCGGCCCGATCTGATTCCAGGCAAAGTACGCGACCAGCTCGCGGAGCCCGCAGCGTCGAGGTGGGGAGAAGAAAAGGATTTTTTCGTCCGTCGTTTCTAGTACTCTTCTCCCAACGATGCTCTCGTATATTCGAGCGTAAAGAGGACCCGCTGGCGCGTGTGTGCGGCGCAATGTTTGTGTCGGTGATATTTACGGTCAGATAGAATCAGCCCCCGTGCGACGTAGACGAAAGAACGAGAAGAAGCCTGAGCGAAGGAAGAAGAGTGGTCCCTTTCCTTCTGCATCGAAGGGGGACCGGCTTTCGCGTTCTGTGCCCGAACCGTGTGTGTGCCCGCGCGCTCTGCGCTTTTTTTGCGGCTTCAATTTGAATTGAAAAAGGCTGTGGACACGAGGACAATAGGTTGCGCCGTCGCTGCCGCCGCCAGATCCTCTCGGTTACTCTTTCCTCCCCGTTCTACCTTCTTTCAGAACCACCTCCCACTACTCCTACCCCTTTGCTCTCTTTTTCCCCTGGCAGCCGGACGACGACGCCGACGCCGACGACGATGACGACGAGCCGGGGGGAAAAAGGATTCGCCCGGGACCTCATCGTCCCGCAGGTATACATCCCATTTTTCGCCCCGTTTCTCCCCCGGCGTTCAATGTTTCCTCGAGCGGACGTCGAGCGACTCCTCGACCTCTCTTTAAATACTCTCCAGCTAAGTATTATCATGTCACCGGTAAAACAATCACCCTCCCCGTGGTTATACGCCTTCCTCGTTGCTGGCGTGCCTCTTTGTCCGCCGTTCCCCTCTCTGTCCCACCCGCCGTTTGTTGCTCCGTCTTTTTCTGCCCGTCCTCCTCTCCACGAATCGGTCCGCTCTACGTCTTTTTCTTAGCCTCTCTCTATCTGGGGTCCTTTATCCGTGGCTGCGGCCTCTCCTCCCGCGAGCCCCGAGATCTTTCGTCTTCGTCTCAATCGGGTCCCCGCGGCGCTTCCCGTCTTGCTTCCCGACAACGCGCACAACCACGAGGACAATCGCGGGCCCTGCTCCCTCGGACGTAGAATCAGATATTACGTATGCACGGCTTAAACCGCAGAGAGCAACCTCACCCCGGCCGTCTATCTTTTTCTCTTCCAGTTTCTTCTTGTTCCTCGTTCCTCGTTCTTTCGTCCATGCGCCTCCGAGATCGTCCTCCCGGCCGCCGTGCCGCCACCATCCTCCTCGGCCCCGCCGCTCTCCCGATCCCCCCCCCCCCCACTTCCCCCCGTCCCTCTTAACCTCCGCATTCGAAGAGAACGACCCGGCTTCTGAATACCATCGAGATGCTTTCGAGCGGCCGCGGCCGAGTCGGTCTTTTCAATCTCACCGCGCGCCTCTGTCCCTCTTTCCGACTTTCTCGAGAGGCAACGCTATTAGCCTCGAAATTGCCGCCCCGGCGATCTTAATCGTGCCAGCCGCCGACCGCGATCAAGTCGAGCACCGTTCGCGTGCCGCGAGCTCTCCTAGTCCGGCCACTTCCTGGTCGACTAATCCTAAGCCCGGCGACTCTCAGTCAAAACTGACGTCTGTGAAGTTGGCGCCCCCAAATGCGAATTTTTCGAGAAAATCGATGACATTAGTTTGTCCAACAAAAGTTTCGTTTGTCCTTCAAAAAGTATATATAAAAATTTTGATGTTAAACGATTTTATTAAAAATGCACTAAAAACTAAAAAACAATTCTTTTCTTGTAACTACTACAATTCTCATGGTGTTTCTTCACTTTAAATAAAATCGTGGAGCAGGATATGTAAAGAAATAAAAAATAATTCACGAGCACCCCCATGAAACCTTTTTAATGATTTGTCAGTGGGAAATGAATATCCACTATTTCTTCGCGTTTGTCCACCCTTCAGAAAAAAATTATGAACAAATTAAACAATTTGTCATCAGCACACCCACGAACTATGGACATTTCCCACTTCTTTGTAGACAAATTGGGGAATTTTTGTTTACCTCTTTATAACGTTTTATTTTTTTTTGAAAGGTGGATAAACGAAATTTTTTGTCGGACAAACGTGCATAAACAACGATTTCCCAATTTCCACTGGATCTCCGTCGAACGGGTATCGGGCGCGCCCTCGAACAGCGCAACGAGGATAACCAACGAGCACATATCCGCGGTGATTTAAGATCGTTAAATCCGCGTGATTCCGGCGTCCCATTGCGCATGGTCTCAATCCGATCTCGCGGCACGCTATGGCTCGCGGGTTACTTAAAAGAAGAAGGACACCCTCGGGAGGAACCGAGGTAGCCGGCCATCGCTGAAAACAGCTCGTCCACGGTGCCGCGGCCGATTTTATTGCTAATAGGAATCCAATGAACTCAGAAGCGCCGATGTAATTTCCTTCCCTTAACGATCTTCGTTCATCCTCCTCTATCTCTGCCTCCCTCCTCCTCTCTTCCAATCACTCTCCACACCCTAATCCGCATCTCGCCCTCCCGCCTCCACCGGTGTCGCGGCTTATATTTCACGAGTATTTTCCTGCCGACGCGTGTCCGGTCTCGCAACCCTTCCAGGCCCCTCTCCCCCCTACCCTCCTTTTCCGTCTGCCCCGCGATGAAGTATGCTCGCGTGCAAAGTCGATGTACGTTTAAGCGCGGCATCGCAGGGAGAGGCGAGTTGCGGCAGGGGGGGAAAGGGGCCGAAGAGGGAATTACCGATCGCGGCGCGGCGCGAGAGGAAAAAATCGAGAGGGGGAGAAGGAGCAAAAACGAATTTACGGCTATCCGGTGGCTTTATCGGCGCGCCGAGGCCTCCGTTGCTCGCGCGAAGCCGCTCGGGAAATCGTCACCGCTTGATAGAAACGAAATAGCTAGACCGCCGGCGGGCACGTCCAGTTCAACGGGGCGGCATTGAAATTCCGTGAAGCCCCCGAGGATTTTGAAAGACAGCGTAAGCATTCTGGGCACGGCACACGTCCAGTCGGCGAGCCGCGAAAGAGCAAACGGAGATGCGACGGATACGAGGACAGAGAGGAGCCACGTCTCGTAATAACGACTGGCTAGGAACTTCCGCCCGCGCGCGACAGAACCGCCAGAAGGAGAGGAGGCCCGTCGGAGGTCCAAGTTTCGTGTTCACAAGCTCGTTCTCTCCTCCTCCCCTGTTCCCATTGCTCGATGCCAGCGGTAAAAGGGGCACCGCGCGACCGCCACTCTGTCCTGCGTACGATATCTTCCACGAGTCGCATACGAATCGCTTCATTTCGCTCCTCTCCGCGAAGGCCGACTGCATTTCTAATTCCGGGTACGCCGGTGATCTTGTTGTAGAAACCAGGGAAAGCCTTGCCGAACTCCGTTTACAGCTGTCCGTCCGAGCTGCATGCACGCTCGGAGGTATCGGCTCCGCTGGTGGCTGTCCCCTGGCCAGAAACGCGGCGCCGGAATTCTCGCTGTCAAATTAAGACGCGGCCCGTAATATGTAAATCGTCACGGTGACTATAAGCAACGCGCGGCTGGATCGTTAATCATTGCCCCGGACTCTACGGGTTCCTATTAACGTCCGGAGCAACGGAGGACTCGATCGGTAACTTGGTCCTAGGGAGGGGAGGGGGGCTTAATTTATAGTTTCGCTCCAATTGCTTGGCGCGTTACGGAAATGGGGCGGGTAGCTTTTCAGCGTAATCGTCGCGGGGTTAGAGCAATGACCATTAACGCGCGATCGCGGTACCGATCGCCGAGTTTCCCGGTTTTCGGCTTGGCGCGGCTCGGGCATTAAACGGGCGGAGGCAGGCTCGCTGAATGCAGCCGTGGAAATAATTTCGGCAACGGAGGGGGCAGGCGAAATTGGTAGCCTGAGTGGTGGTGGTGGCCGACGGTGGATGGCGGTCGTAACGGCGGAGAACGGTATTTGGTGGCGGTACGGTGCGTACAACGGCCTAATGGCTGTGCGCTGGACGAACACGCTTTTGTCGTGGAGGGAACGAAGGCACGGAGGAACGGAGGAGCGAACAACCACGACGATACACAACGCGAACGGAGACGGTGGTCGTGCCGGTTACACATGCGAACGAGGATCGCGTGCTTCGAGTCTGAAAACAAAAGCGACTCGCCGAGACTGACGGCGAGCCACGGTAAAAGAGCTCCTCTCCGTCCGGCCGGGGAATATGGGCTAGGGAGGACGGGACAAGAGGGAATCCAGTCCAGCTGGTAAGAGACCGCTGGAGAGACGGACCCAGCGAGAGGAAGGACGCCGCGAGCTCCGCCTAATCAACTTCTAGCTAGGCCCTGGATCTTTGATAGCTCGCGGATTAAGGTAAATGTCCCAATACCTGGACATTTAAGGTACGCCGGAAACACGTTTGAGAGTTTTTCAGTTATACAAAATCGATTTATATAAAAACGATTTTGCAATTACATGGGGCATCGTGTGTACTTCATCATTAAAAAGTAACAACGTATAGTAGGATTGAATAATTTTGTAAAATATTGAAAATTCATAGTCCTTACAATGGCCCAATATCTGGGCAGCTTGACTAGTATGTCCCGGTGTCCCGATTTTACTGTCCCATTACCTGGACACATGATGAAACATCAGCAATTTGGATGTTTTCTAGGGAAATTAAATAAAAACAACACAATAGTTTTTTCTTTTGCCATATTTCTTCTGTATAAGTAATTTATTCAAATCAGTAAACAAACTTATCAGTAAAACAAGATAATAAAAATACAAAGTAATAATTGTTAAGGTGTAAAGTAATTATTTTATTATTCTGTCAACAATAACGCGTACTCATTTCACAGTTTGCACACATGCTCAGGTTTAGGGTCGTTCCGAAATTTCACTGTACCAGTAGACAGACACGCGAATAAAAAACTAATACTAACTTTAATTTTAATCTTCCAATAAAAAAATAATACTACTACTTAGGTACCATTTTTCTAAAACTGTATAAGAAAAACTACTTTAATAGTATACTTAAGGAAAAGTAGAGGCTGCTTAGCAAATCAGCTAACGGCAATACTAAAATGGTGAAAATCGGAGAGTTCCAGAGAATTTATTTTTATTACCAGTGTTACAACTTTACTAAGAAAAATATGTATATGAATATATTTTATTAAATATTTGAGTAATTGAATAAAGTAGTTCTTTTATGGATAAAGCGAATATTAAATGTAATAATCAACATTATTTGCACTTGTGTCCAGGTATTGGGACATTTACCTTACAGTCTCTCTCGACTGTTTCTCTAAAAGCACGTAAACTCGCGCGAGCCAACCATGACGAATGACAGCCGTGGCCCTTCGTCGAACGCCTTTCCGACGGGCAGTGGGAGAAATGGAAACTCGCGCGGCGCTGAGGCTCGGGGACGACGCGACGGGGTACACGATCCACGTCGGTCGGAGCGTAGCAAATCGGATGGAAGTTTCGGCGATACTGCGGGCGCGTTGGGCCGGCAAAACGGCGCGGATGCGTGCTTAAGGACAGAGCATGAACGGTTGCAACCCGACACCTGATAAATTCGATATCAACGGCCCGCCCGCGCCTGGGCCCGCATTTAGGTCGGGGCCCCTTCTACGGCCCTTCTTCTCCATCCCTTTCCGATTCGCCTCCGAGTATCCTCCCCCCTTCGTCTCTCCCTCTTTTCCGTCCAACTCCTCTCGACCTCGTCCCCCGTTTCTCCGTCCTGCTCGCTCCTCGAGCGGAGCGCAGAGGATCGAAGGAGGAGAGAAGGAAGAGAGAAGGGCGCGGAGGTTGTGCAGGACGATCCCTCTTGCCGTCTTTATTCGACGTTGCGAGCCGGCAGGCAGAGGCGCGCGGGTTCCCTTTTTTTACAGCCGAGTCGGCCGCGAGCACTGCGTTTGGCTGAAATTTCACCGCTGGCCCTTCTCCCTCTTTTCACCGACGCGAGCTACGGCCCCGGGGAAAAGAAGCAACTCGACCGCGACAATAACGACAGCGGTGTGCGCGCACGCACACGCGCGAAACCTCCACGGGGCCCGAGCGAAAAGTAGACTGTGGATGCACGTTAACCCTTCGACGGTGGACAAGTTTACCGCTCAAGTTCAAATGCCGAGACAACTCGTGAATGTGGGAATACCGAGGGTCCCCCCTCGATCCCCCGCGCGGTGGGCTTCGATTTTCAGTGGGGGAGGGGTACCGTTTGCATTCCGTGGCTCGTTCGCGCGTCTCCGCGAGTTCCATCGTTCAGCGGGAACACGAGAAAAAAAGGTGGGCAGAATTTAAGGGACGCGGATCGGTACGCGGTGCCGCGGCGCGACTCGTCGATCCTTCCTCAGGGGTGGAATGGTAGGAGCAGAGGAGGAAGGGCGGGCGACGGCGTAAATGACGATCGTAACCGGCAATGTACCGAGCTCCTATCGGCGGACAAACGCCGCGAATGTTTCATTCCTCCGTGACGTTTAACCGGCGAGTTCGGTATCAAGATCGTCCATCCCGCTGAATAACCGACCGAAAAATCCCCGCGTTCCTGGAGAAATATCACGAAACTGCGAAAACGAGGACGCGAGCTCTGTAGGCGCGTCCACGGATCGCCGTGGCAGGAAACGAAGCCGCGCGGAATGCAATCCGCTTTACGTGCGCGCGATTGATCGCGGGATCGTTGCTTTTGCCGATCGGTGGAAGGCGGAAGGAGTACGCGGGGGAAAGGGCGAAGGAGGTAGAGGGAATCGAATACCTCGAATTCGCGTTAATTTACTTTCGTCGATTGGAGAGGGGCATGGCTGGGGAAGAGGGGAGGTGGACGAAGAGGAGGTAGGCATCCTCTGCGAGTCGCGGGCATGCTTTATCGAGCCTATACGATCTTCGCGGGCCGATAAAGTAAATAAGAGGGCTCGCGTCCCTCACGAACTTAACCTAAACCGCTAACCTCGCCGAGAAGGGAGGAGGTCGGACAGCTCGTAGGAGGTGGTGGAACGCGAGGAGAAAGGAGAAAGATTTCGGTAATAAACGCGCGTGGGCGAGGATCGACGAATTTCACAGTAATTCCCGGCTCTTTATCCGGCAGATACCAATTTAAATTCTTTTAAGGTACTGCTCGTACGTTTTCCTTCTCCCCGCGCGCGAAAAGGGAACCGGTACTTTGGGGGAACCAACGAAACTGCTTCCACAGTCGGTCCTGTTAACCAACTACGTACGTCGATCGTAGGTATTGTCGCGAGACACAGGTAGAACGGTTGCTTTCCTCGGGGGCCCTTCGATCCTCCAGGACCCGTCAACGTGGACGCGGGGGCGCGTGCGTCATCGATCTCTCGCGGCGAAATCCTCCGCGCCGTGGACGCCCGGCCCGTCGCGACTCGTGACAATATTAAATAAATAGCCTGACGGCTCGAGACACGGCAGGCCTCACGGCGGCGGAGCTTTACAGGCGGCGATCGTTGGCGGCGGGAAACGCCGTGAGCAGAAAGAGAAGAAAGGGAGTGCGCGGGAGGGGGGGGTGGGTGAGCGGGCGACGAAGATGGCCTCATCCACGGAACGCGGCGCGGCGGTAAGACCAGTTGAGAAATGACAACAGGATCGTCGACACCTCCCCTGCATCCCATCGCTTCTCTCTCCTCTCTCGGTCCCTCGGTTCTACGCGCGTCTACTCGCTTCCTACCCCTACATCCCCCGATCGTTCCGCCGCCACCTCCGCCGTCTTCCACCATCGCCGTGCATCCTCCAGCGTCCGGAACGTTACGTGCACGAGCCTCGTACGGCTTATTACGAGCTATAGGAGAGGTGTTCTCGCGGCGAGCCACGCCACTTACCGGGATTGTTTAGCGGCGTTTACGCGTCGATTGCTGACAGGGGGGTCGTCCCTGCGGTACCGTATTATGCATTCGTACGCGACTCGCCCGCGCTCTAGCCATCGCCCGTTCCCTCCGTGCTCTTTGCCTGCTCGCGGTCCATTTCCCTCCTCCGACCCAGCCTCCCTGGTCAGCAAGGGTAGGAATAGAAACGAACGGGCTCCAGAGAGAATAGCCGAACCCCGAATCGAACGAGAAGGAGGATAGCTGCGTTGCCTCGTTTACCCGTGCTTCACCCACTGATCTATTTCCGTGCCACTCGAGAAGTAGGTCGGCTCGGTGAGGCGTTAACGTAACAAGGCCCTCGAAAAAAACGTGGGAAAACAAACAGGCCCGAGGCCCGGCGAGGGTCGTAAGGATCGAGTGTCTCGCTCTTCTGGCTTCTCGCTCCCTCGCCATTGATCCCATTGACGAATGAATGGGAGCCGAGAGTGGCGCGGCGTAAAAGGCTTTTGACGGCTATGACGACGAGTCGCAACTATGGACCCGTCCTATCGTGCATTAGCTCCGTGGGATCACGAGCAGCGAGATAGCAGCTATTCCGCGACACCCGGATGCGGACAGCCGTGCTCTCGCCTCTCGCTTTTCTCTCTCTCTCTCTCTCTCTATCTCTCTCTTTCTCTCTCACGATAGAGATCTTCGATAGTGGTCAGCCGTTCACATCGGCACAGGATACGGCGCGCGCCTTAAACGGCCGGTTCGCGCCGCGATTCTTCTTCTTCGCACCGAATTGTCGTCCGGCGATCATCAGCGTCGCCTCCTTTCCCGGCGAACGTCCGCTCGAATTTCGTCGCGGGACAGACAGCATCGATCGCGCGCCAATCGCGGCCAGGCGTGGCTCCATGAGAGAGAGAGAGAGAGAGAGAGAGAGAGACTGACTCGGTTGAGAAACCCTGACGCTTCGAGGAGGGTATCCCTCGGACACTTGCGAGGAACGAGAGAGAAGCAGGGAAAGAGCGAAGAAAAGAGGATTGGATGAAGAGGAGGTGGGCCTACGCAGCCTCCTGCGAAGTAATATGCTCTCGCCGCATGAGGTCCTCCCTACCTCCTGGCTTCGCTCACCCTCCGGGCCCCACGGAACCCTTTTCAGAGCCTGGCCAACGCGCGTTCCTGCGCTACGCCAACCTCGAGCTCCACAGTTGATCAATGTTTTAATTGCCGTTAATGATTCGGAGATATCTCTCACGCGTCTAAAAGCGAAGAAAGACCGTGCCGAAGGTGGGAAGAGAGCGAGAGAGCGGTCAAACAGATGGGACTGGATAGAGAGAGAGAGAGAGAGAGAGAGAGAGAGAGAGAGAGAGAGAGAGAGACAGAGAGAGAAGGGAGCAAGGATCCCTTTACTGTCCACAAACGTACCTCAGGGAACCGCTCCTTCGAAAGGGTCTTTGACTCTTTTCGTGCCCGTGGCCCATTGTGCGATACTTTTCTATAAGAGTCGCACATTTCGTATTCATTACAGCGGCCTAGGTGTACGTATCTTCGTCGGGGCCTCCGCGACACGTAAGCGACACTCCCGGCGAGGCAAACGCGTCGCTAGGGCCATTTTCATCGATCCGCTGGCTTTGGCCGTTTCTGCGACCACGCCGTTCGTCTCGCCGAGGGTTTCGCGTTCATCGAATTACGCGGGGCCACGCGATCGCCTCCCCTCCCTCCTGACGAATCCGCTACGTTCGTTCCCCGCGAGGGCATGGAAAAAAAGGCGCCTATGTCGAATCGAGTACCTGCTTCTCCTCGATTTACCGGGGGCCCGGCGCGCACGTGGTGGAGCAGAAGGACGCGGCGGGTGGCTGACCGAGAGACGGGGAAGGCCGAGGGGCCGAAGGGGCCCGGGGGCGGCCAGAACGAGAAGGTATATGAAATAGTAACTGTCAGCGTGTAGGCCAAAGTTGATGGCACATTGTCGTATTAAGCCGGGGGTAATTTGTCTGGCCTTCTTTCAACCACCCACACCCGGCAACGGCGGCCGTTCGACGACCTCTGCTGGCCTTCGATTCGACAACGCCACGGCATGCCCGCGCCCAAGCCTTCAACGCACGCGTCTTTCGACCACGCGGTCCGGCCGACCCTCCCCGACCGCCAGGAAAAATAAAAAAGAAAAAAGACCCCAGCCGAGAAGAAGATTCCATATCCCCGACGACACATCCAGGAGGTGGACGTTTACGCCAGGACCGGCTCTATAATCGAGCCGCCTCCGTCGTCGGCTGGATCGATAACGTTCCCTATAAATACACTGGCAACCGTCGGTGCATTTAATTTAGGAGATCTCCTAGGAAATCGGACCGACGATACTCTTCCGTCGCGACGTCACCGCGAACGGTGGTCCGACTCGATGCCAGGCACGCCTAAAAGACGCTCGACCGCCGTTCCGTCCCGTGAGAAGACGAGGCTAAGTTTTATGCTACGCAGCCTCTACGCCGCGCTGGTCTTTGTTCGTCCGGCATTCCCTGTCCATTAAGTGGCTGCGTTTCCTGGGTCTCGTAACGGAGGCAGCGCGGAATAGCCGCGAGGACAGCTCGCGTGCGTGCCCGGCGCTGCGACAGGAGCGCTGGGAATGCGTGCATGCGAGAACGGGAGAGGCACGTACAGGATTACACCTGCGAAGACGTTCCCGCGCGGAGGAACGGTAATAATAATTTGGAGGAGCGGCGGTATTTGATGTCGAGGAGTCGCCCGCTGGGTGAAGCGCGCGACAATGTCGTCCCCGCGGGACCTCCTAGCACGCAACCCGGCCTAATCGATCATCACTCCCGGGGGATATTAAAAAAAAAAAGCAGCCGTGTCTTCGCCAGCCGAATACACTCGGTCATCGATTTCGCCTCGGTCGCCGTTAATTAATTCAACGAGCGGCGCAGCTTCTTGCTCTTATTGCTAGTCTATCGTCGCTATTGAGCAGAAAAATAGCATCGGCGACAGGTACCGATTAGAAGGATACTACCAAATCAATGCTATCGATACCAGACTGGAAATTATGATGCGGTATCGAATAGTATCTAAGACGGAGAGTCATGCAGTACCCAAAGCTAGTTCTCGCTTCTTCGATCAGATATTACCACTTTATTTCAATTAACTAATGAAAATCAGAATTCTCTATAACCCCTTTTAGGGGCCATGTTGTTTACTCCATTGCTCTCGATATTATGAGGCATTAAACATATACCTACGTTGATATCCAGTGGGTTAAAAGTTATTTTTTAAAGCTGATCTTTTGTTTCTCGTGTAAGTAAATGAGTTTGTCCTGTTATGTATACTATCTGTAGTCTATTAAGTTTAATAAAAAGTCCTAGTTTTGCAATATTTTTTGGTATATAATATACAATGATCTAAAATGTTTCCCCGTGTTTGTCGTACAGTACCGATCATCCAACTGTTGTGCAGTACCGACCAACAGACTATGTCAACCAGTAGGGACCAAATTTTTCTCATCAGTAAGTTCAATTTGTTAGCAACTCAGATTAATTTATTAGATGTTCATTTAGCCTTCCTTCTACCTTTTCTCGCAGAAAAATAAAGTAAACAAGGATAGGTATGATAACCTAACAAACAGGAAGCTAGGATTTAATGCAGAAGTTATACAGTGTGTTATTTGCAAGCAGAGTTGGGCATTAACTAAATAAAAAATGATGTAAATAAGGATCAAATAAAAGTAACTTTAACTTTAAATTATTCGACGAATAAAGTTAATTTTTTTATTAGATGAGAATTTATTCGACGAATAAACTTCATTTTTTTATTCGTTGTTCGAAATTTTATTTAAATAAAATTTTGGCCCATCTCTGTTTGCAAGGAATCATTTGACAAAGATTGGGTGCAGCGTACCGAATGTGACGGTTGGGCACACGTCGAATGCACAGATCAGGAGAATATTAATTATTTTACTTGCGAGTTTGTACAACTATAATTTGAAAAAAAATCTTATATTGTACTAATTAAATGTCTTTTCATTAACATTGTTAATCATTTAGAGCTAAAAATCTACTAATTTAATAGTTGGTCGGTACTGGACGACAATTTCTCGTTTCCTGGAAATCACAACTTTTTTACTTTTACGAATTATCAATTCTTATTATAAAATTTCACAAAAATAATTTCCCTCCTTTTACTAAGTTCTATCTTTACTATAAACACGTTTTTGAATTTCTGCTTTTTATCGACTCCACCCCAAGATATAACAAAAAAAAACTTAGAGCGGTCGGTACTGCACGACGCCCCCCTATGTATCAGAAATATTTATACCCGTTTGATACTTCTATAAAAGTATCGATATCCGTTTGATACCTCACCAAAGTACCGATACCTCTTTGATACTTCTATGAAGGGATCGATACCCGTTCGATCCGAAAGTATCGACACCCATTTAATACTTCTATGAATATTTAGCAACATTTAGCTTCAGCCTGTTTCCAGTACACCACGTTGAATTATTATTCTTATTATTCGGTCTCTGTCATTTCCCGCAGCAATAAATAAGGAACGCCCGTTTCGCGATCCCACGAATCGAACGCTAATTTGTTTAGATCCCTGTCGAGTCGCTTAATGTTGCCTACTCCTCGAATTACCCGTCGGGCAAGTTTCTTTCGACGCGGTCGCCCGAGTGGATTCTAAATAAAAGCGATCGCGACGTTTCGAACAAAAGAGTCAGCTTCTTTCCTCCGAGCGTATATTACGCTCATCGATGTCCTGTCGGGCGGCCCGTTAACGACAGGCTAATCGAGGCGAAGGAATTCGCATATTAAGCCGCGACCCGATCGAGGAGGGAGAGGACCACCTAGTTCCGCCGCCGCGGGAGAAAACTGGTCGTCCCCGTAGACTCGCGGGAAGATCGATAATAATCGCAATCGCGTGCAGGGATCGTCGGGGTAAGGAGTCGCGGGAATAGCCCGGGAGGAAATACGAGGAAATACGAGCGAAGGTGGACGCGGCCCGCGAGTCGCGAGTCGCGATGCATCGCTTACGCACGCGCGCGTGTATATGCAAACGCGCCGCATGGGGCGACGAGACGGCCGACAGAGTACACGAGCAGCAACAGGAAAAAGAAAAGGGCTCGGCGAGGGACGCCGGACGGGGTGGGGGAGAGGTGGAGCGAGCCGAGGGACGGTGGAAGAAGCCGAAGCGGAGGAACAAGGGTGTAGGTACTTCTGATTCTAATTACCTCGAGTTACGAGCGGACAATCGGCTGATCCGGCGTGGTCTACGGGGGTTTTCTTGCCGCGCGCCGTAACTCCGATCCCCGTTGCTTATAGGCCGCGTAGCTTGGTAATGGGCTAACCAGCCGATACGATACGGTTACGGGGTGAACCAGGCCGCGCGAAAACCATTCCCGTGCATCGCCCACCCTCTATCACCCTCGAACCTCCGAACCCCCGGGCTCCCCTTTCCGACGTTTCGTTCGACATTCTTCGGCCGTCACTTTCCTCCACCGTTTACTCGCTTGTCAGCCAGATATGACATACGTTGCTTAAGAATATAATGTAATAATAAGTAGGAAAGGCAGGCGTCCTGGCAACTTCGATAACGAGAAGAAAAAGAGATTTCTTTTTTCCCCCCGGCTCACCTTGGTTCTGTTCCCCGTACACAGGCGGAACCACGAATCACGAACCGTGACTCGTTACATTTCGGCGCCTCGATAATGAAAAGGCGTGGAGGATGGTGGCCGGGAAGACGGCCGCGTAACGCGGTTAATTTACCGACGCCGCGTTCACCCGCGTCCCGTCTCGGCCGGGCGGGAAATCGCGGGCCTCGACGAGATCGTAATCGTCAGCGGGATAATCGCCGGTCCGGCGATCTCGAGACGTTCCTCCCGTTTCCGATTGTCGTCCCGATAAATCGAGCTCAGCTTGGCTCTCCTATCCGAGCGGAGGGCCGATTCGTTCGAGTCCCCGCTCGATAGGCGACAATTCGTTTTCCGTTCGTTTCGATCGTTCGAGTCCGCCTCGAGCGCGCGCCCGAGAGACACGAATAAACGCTGGACGAGCGGAGTCAAAGAAGAATGGCAAATTACTTGACCGCGAGCGCTCGAGGTGACTCGAAGGAATTCCAAGCCCGCAACGGTGGATAGATCGCTGGGCGAGAAACGTCCTTGAAACGATCCACGGATTATTCTCGGCGCCTTCGACCGGAGGCCGTCGACACCGTCTCGGAATTACGCGAGCGTCCATGCGTTTCCGCGACGTTCGAACAGCTCTCGCCGGAACGTCCGAGGCGGCCGCCCCGGCGAGCATTGCTGCCTGGGCAGGCTCAGTCGACGAGTTTCCGCGAAAAAGGTCACGAATCTATCACCTATCTCCCGAAGCATCGGCGAGGAGGAGCGGAGAACAGCCGGGGGAAGCGTGGAACGTGAAAGACGACAATGACGATGCGATCTCGGGGACACGGGAGAGGCGTTTCCGTTTCCACGGGGGGTAAAGCGCGTTGTAACGCGGTTACGCCACAGCCTCGCTCCATTACGTCATCGTCGAAATTGGCCGCTGCGGTTCCTTCGTCGCGAGATTAGGCGCGAGGCGACGGCGATGCCAGTTCCCTTCGAGACCATCGGCGGAACGTATCGCCGAGCCTCGGAGACGACGGAGCGGGAGCGCGCACCACGCCTCTGCGATACGCTCGCCGCAAGAGGAATCGTGCCCGAATGAAAGGCGAGGCGGAATAACGAGGGGGAGCCGCGAGACGGAGGGCATAATGACCGTGACATTACGAACGGAGTACCCGCGCCGCCCGAAAAGTAGACTCGTTTCAATAGCGGGGCATCGTCACTCGGCCGGATGCGTGCATACGAGTTCCTCGTCTTCGGTGGCTGCCCTCGAAGCTGTATCTCGCGGACGAAACTTTGCCAGGCGGGACGGTCGCGAGGCGAGCCCCTCGCTCGGGCTCGGGACCTCGACGCCGCGAAACTGTTGGCTATCTCCTGTTGTGTATCTGGCATATTGTTAAGTTAATTGAAACGGCCGATAAAATCGCAATGTTTTTGACATTAAGTGAGCCGCGAGCCTTTAGGTGGGAGACAGAAGGAGACGGGCGGAGATAGCGAGAGGGAGCGTGTCTGCGAGGGAGGAACGAGGAGAATGCAGAGTGAAAAGAGGGCGAGATACGCGCGCGTGTATATAGAGCCGAGCTCAGGTAGATAGGACTGCATTGGCATCGGGAGCAAGGTGTATCCGTGCCCGTTGTCGGCGAAAAGCCCCGAGGACCGACACGGGACCACCCGAATGCTCGCTACCCTAGCCGACCCGTGCAAGTAGTATTAGGTCGCCTCGGTGAGACAACGAGGCACCTGCCCACTCGGCGGGGAAGGCTTTTCACGAACGCGCTCGAGTGGATGCTGGAGGACGCTGGCTGGAATAGATCGGGAACGAGGAACGGTGTGACGCGGCGCATTCCTGCAAGTAGTACGCGATTCAACACGAAACGAGCGACTCCCAGCGTGTGCTCCCAGCGGCTCGTCAATTTCCCCAGCGTTCTTTCGAAAGCAATCTAACCTATCCCCTCGTTGCTCTGCTCGAGAGAGCTTCGAGTCGCACGCTCGTCCCCGGGACGAGGTCTCCTCCTCAGTCGCAACCTCGTCACCCTGGATCTACCCGCGCACAGCCCGGGCGACCTGGGTTACCGCGATGCTGACAGGTCTCCGTGGTATCGGGAACGTCGGAGCTGCGACAACGCGACACCGGGCAACAGGAATGTCCAAAGAGGAGCAAACAGTGGTAGACGCGCGACACCGCTACGCTGGCTCTCTTCTCCCGACCGAGGAAACGGGCCTCTTTAAGATGAATTACAACCGCTCGGCGCGTATAGCCGCTTAGAAAGTCCCCCGGCCAAGGATAAAAAGCCAAGCCTCCCCGGTGGAACGGGGAGGAGTAAAATTGGCCGCGTAGGCTGGGCGTCGATGTAACGCGGTGGAATCTGAAAGGTTTACCCTGTCGCGATTGCATATGAAAGCTTGCAAGCGCATTCAGAGATCCCGGCGAGCGTTTCGTCGCTCAGCGGGCCGCCTGCGCAGGGCCGAGGGGCCCCGGCCGTGGAAAAGAATCGAAGGACGATTAACTGGCTACGAAGGAGGACGAGGATCGCGAAGACAGATCAACCGGTGTCACGCGCGCCGGGCTTATTTATGCATTTACGAGATTCAGGATTTACCAGCGCGTTCCGCGTGCGTCCGTGGCACGAGGTTCCGGGGGAGTCCCAGTCCCGGTACCGGTCCCGAGCCCACGGGCCCCTCGGACACAGATAATTATCTGCGGGACCTATAGCGTGCCTTATGCTGGAATGCGTTTCTTGTACGGCCCCGACACAACTGATGCTCGCACGAGCCCCTTTCTGCTACCATCTACGCTGACGCTATTATTTCCCTGCCGCGCTGTTTGCACGACTATTTACTGCGTTTGCATGTGAATGCCGCACGCGGCCCGGGTTATGTATGCGCCAGTCGTGCGCCGCGTTCTGTACGTATATCCAGCAGAGAGTCGCGTACGCGACACCGGAGAATATCTGAATGCGCTCGCGAGCGTAATAGCGCAAAGTCCCACGGCTGTGCGAGCCTCCCGTTCCCGTTCCGATATTTAGCGGGACGTCGATAGCGGAGCTAAGTAGCTGGGGCAAGTTTTGCGGAGGAAGGCGAGACGTTTCGCGAAGCTGTTGGCCAGGAGAGGTTGAGCAGAAATCACGAGTAGCCACCGCGGCGGCGATCCACCGCGATCCCGTGGCAGATTCTTGAGTTATCGCGCACCGACTTAGGTAGAATATCTCCTCCATCATCCCTCGCAGCAACTTTAAGAGGGACGAACCCAAACACGAGGAGGCGCTCTGACGGACGGACGCAGTTAATAATTCGTCCCGGGCTCGTGTAACCGACTGCCGCTTCGTGCCCGGAAATCCAAGAAGCGAACGTTGCGAAAGGTGAAACGAAAGAAAGGGCAGCGATCCTATCTCGCGGAGTAGCGCTAACGGGATTTCCAAAGCTCCCCTGCGCGACCGGGCGCGCTTGGAAAAGTCCACGTTTCTGGGGACCATCTCGATCGCTGTTCCTTCGCAGCTAGCCCGGCGTGTAACGTACCTAACCCCAGAGTTAATAAAGTCCTCGCCCCCTTCGCCCTCCCCCATTTTCTGCTTCTTCGTGTTCGCGTCTCCTGCCACGCTGCCACCCTGTTTTCTCATCTACGGCCACCGACCACATCATCTTCCTCTGCCACTCGGGCTCCTCCCCTGCCTTCCCGCTCGCTCGCACCCTCCTCTCCGTCTACCTTACGAGCACCGCAGACACCGCCGGCCGGACACCCGTAAATTATTTTCTCCCGAGAGAGAACTCATCCGGAGGAACCTCCCTCTCGTTCCACCTCGCGATTCCACCTCGCCTCTCTACGCTTCAACCGGCGCTTCTAATACCACCGGGCGAACGAACAGCATCGTTGCCCCAGCTTGCCCTCGCTTCCCCAATTTTCTACTTCGGTGGGCGACTTCGCTCGCGAGGCAGCAGCACACTGACGAAAAAAATAGCCGGGACGAAAATCGGTAGCGAAAGGGGGACGCCCGAACGGGATACAGCCTATTCGCTGAAACGCAGGTGGCTCGGTGCTCGCGATCGCTTCAAAGCCGAGGATGTTCGTGGTCCGAGCGTTTCCCCGGGCAACAAGATCTCACGAGAGATGAATGGCGTTGGGAATCCGTCATACCGAAAACGCCCAGGGCCGCGGCCAAACGCCCGTTGCACGCACACGCCGAGCGTGTACGCGTGTTTCCAGGCCACCCCTCGCGCGAACCGTTAAGCCGAGCAAATACGGCATCGAGCGGCCAGATTGAAAATCTGAATAATTCGCATTAACCATCTCAACCGCGCATACTCCCGGGACGATTTATTTAATTGCACCCGCGTACTTCCAGCGGAATTTCAAGCGCGAATCCGTGCGGCCAACTGGACACCCTCGCGCACCATCGATCGACGACCCTCGTCATTCAACGCTAAATCGCCGTTAAGGGGTTAATTCCGGTTAGACGGTTTGAAAATACCGATTTTTTTTCTAACCTTTCTTGAAAGTTGATACATGTCCTCAAGAATGTACAGCTAAAATTTCATGGAAAAATTCCGATTATTTTAACTTCTACGGATGAAAAATTTGAACGCGTTTTTCTCGAAACGTCATTTTTTTTCACATCGTGAAGATAAAATCTCAAGATCTATCGAACCGATTGCTTCATAAATTTTGCTACTTATTCTGCACACCTATGACTCTCGCAGGGACTACAGCCAAGTATTTTCATTCAGCCTAACCTATTTTCAAAATGGTACCAAGTTGATGAAAATTTGTGAGATTATTCTTTCTAATCTTCCTGGTGTGCTCCAAAAATTTTAAACGAATTCACTAAACGGTTGCTGAGTTATAACGATTTTAACTTTCTCTGATTTTACACGTACTCTTATGGAAAGAGACGATCTTGACAGATAAAACAGCTGAAAAGATGTTGAAGAAATGGTACCAATATTTTAAATTTTTTTTTACATGTAGTATATGGGTAGATGAAAATATCTGCCGAGTTTCAATTGGTTTCACTACACCTTTTTGAGAAATAAATTATAACTTGAGAAAATTATGAATTCTGGGCATTTTCACTGGCAAAAGTTTAGCAAATAATGCTTCAGAAAGCATTTGCAAAGTGAAAAATATCTTCCTAGGATTAAAAATAAGACTCCAACTGTCGTTCGAGTGCTTTACATCTAGATTTAGTATGCGTAAGAGGCAGATATTCAAGTATTTCGAATTTCATATACTTTTGTCTAATATTGTACGTCCGATACATCGTTAAATCGACGGCCCCCTCAAGTTTCTTCCTGTCATGAGCGTTTCGGTGTAATAGGCAGCTCGTAACAAAGTAAGCCGCTGAGAATGAACGGGCACGAATTCGTGAGCGAAATAATCTCGAACGTGAGAATGCAACGCCACGAAGAGCGTCGCCCCCTAAGCCCGGCTTTTAACCGCAATTATCGCGTTACAGTTTCGTCGCGCGAATCGATTTATCCCGGGCAGCGTTACCCCGATGAATGAGGGACGATGACGAGAATCTGGAATCTTCGGATAGCCGGGGGCGCTTCAAACCAGCTCGTGGCGCGCGTATACGGTAGGAGGTTTTTACCGTCTCATATAAACGGGCTATCTGGCTGAATAGTCGAGGGCACATTGGCGTCGCGCCGCTCGACGGACCACAAGCTGGATTAATCGCGCCCCGTCTTTATTTTATCCTCGCTACCGTGTCGGAATTCGCGCCTGGGAATGTCCGCTCGTCCCGCTCGATTGCTATCCGTCTCGGTGCTTCGGAGCCCCACCCATTCGCGAGCGATATTTAAATAAATCTATGGGGGGGAGAAAAGGGGGCCCGCTGGATTCGAAATGCAGGATCAGTGAAAAACAATTTTTTTTCCCTACTCCTTTTACGTCTGGGGAATGCAAGGTCGGCAGCGACACGTCCATCAATCGTCCGCGAAGATGGAACGATCGGTGGACGCGGCTTGTCCTCATTAAAATCATCCTCGTTAAAAATTAAATGCCGGCGAGACGGGAGGGAAGAAGAGGGGGCGAGTACGGCGCGAGATAGCCGCAGCCGAAAAGGCCGGCTTTCGTCGGAGCGGTTACGGTAGCTAAATGCGAAAAGATTATTAATAACTTGATCGTCGATCGGCGGTACGGCGTATAAAATGCTGTCGATATATTTCATGCGTTTTTATCGGTGCCTCTCATCTGCTCCACTGGTAGAAAGTTGCGTGGAAGATAAGTGGTGTCGAGAATCTGGAATCTCCGCGTAGCCTCGGGCCGCGAAACACTTTGCACGCGTGCAGCCAACGGTTTTTGCCGGGCATCCTACTTGCGTGCATGGATCGCCGGCTCTCCGCGCCATCGATCGGTAGCGTCTAATGAAGGATTCGGCCGGCGTCGCGCGAGACGCTACGGCTTTCCTCGAAGGCCGGCCGAGTAGAACGGCCGGAATAGGAGAGGAGCATAGCCGACAATGTGGCCGAGGAGCCGTGGCGGAAAACAGGCGAGTGGAATCGGGTTGAAAGAAAGCCGGCCCCCGGTTTGTTCTACGCGGGTAATTACCGGGTAAGAATTACCGGTTATCAACGGAGGCCGTTGGTAAATGCCGCGGACAAGCGACCGAACGTAATGCAGAGGCGGTGCATGGCCACCGGCGCGAAACAAACGCGGCGGCTCGCGTTTACGCAAGGTTTTTCCTCTAATCGGTAGAATCGGATCGCTAAGCAGCCGCTAAACGCCCGGTTACACGGTACGCTGCAACCCGAATGCATCGCCACGGTTCCGTTGCTGCTTTACGAGCGAGCGAGCAAGTCGGCGCGCGGGCTGGTGTGCAGCAATTACGAAACTTCCTCCAAGAGAATCGCGATTGTGTTAAATTCGCGCCTGTTAACCAGCCGGTCGCGAATGATCCTCGAGTCATCGGGACGCCGAGGCGGGCGTCCAGCCGCAGTTTGGCGTGTGAAGCGTTACGTTACCGGGGAATCGGATGTGTCCGAAAGACGCGGTGACCAGAAGTAGTCGGCGGCGTTAACGGCCGATTCTGAGCAGTGATAATAACAATAGCCGTGAGTTACGGCATAAGCGCGGCCGCATACCTAACGCGCCTACGTTGGATCCCAGCGCACGGCAACACCGACGCCAGGTGCCTACCTACAAAACTTACAATCGACGCTAGGATTCGCGAGAGCATCGCGTCGCGACGCGATAGGCCCATAAAACTCTGCTCGCAACAAAACTTCGCGTTTACGACGAATTTAGCCAGTGGAGGAAGCGAGCACTGCTCCAATCGTGTATCAGAAAGTTCCTGAATAATTAAGATGGCTGCTTTTATGCGCTGTAAATAATGCATCGCGGACGACGGGCCGAGCTTTCCACGGTAATCGCGAAAGGATGTGATTTTTCAGGCGTGCCGAGGAGCGAGCGAACTCGTCGCTGAAGAATACGGAGGAATATGAAAGAATATGGAAGGGATAACAAGGTGTTTCCAACGGAAACATCGGCTCGAACTGGTTTCGAGGATCTCGCGAGCCCGTGGCTCTCTGCGCTCGACACTGTTACAAAACTGATGCACCGGAATCCGGTAGAAGCTGCCTAAAGCCTCGGCACCTACTGTCCCTCGAGAAGTTTACTATCAATTCCACTTAGCGACACGTACGGACGCGCGTAAATATCGTAGAAGGGTGCTCGCGCAGCTGAGGAGCCTTTAAGCTTTAAAGGATGGCGATAAAAATCGCGACCAACGGATAAATCATCTTCTATCGCTTTGCCTTTCCTCGCAGTCGCCCGCACCGTTTTCAAGTGGGGGTCTGAAATTGAAAACGAGGGGTGCCTGCAGCGACGACAGAGGTCGATCGAGCTTCCGATTTTTCCGGCGGAGCGGGGTTTAAGGGAAGAAGCGGAGGAGTCGGCCGCGGATGGAGAAACGTGAAACAGTATCTGGGGAGTGAAGCGGGAGGGCAACGAGTGCCACTATAAGATAAAGGTGTATGCGAGAAGACGAAAGATAGAGTGGATACTACATCGCGATAGCTCGGAGGAGGAGGTCAGGAAAGTCGAAGGGGGAGACGGAGAGGGAAAGCAGCCTGGGTGGAAGGGCTCGGGCTAGGATGATGGTCGGCAGGCAACGGAGAGGGACGAGATAGATGGGGATTGCTGATGGCAGAAAGATGAAAGAAAGAGGAAAGACCGGTGGTAGGAGGGACGCGAGGGAGGTGTACGCTGGGGGTCCGAACCCTCCCGCGGCGAGAACCTATCGGAGCTACAAGAATTTTTCACGTAATAACCTGCAACGCCTAGAGAATCGATTGATCGATTGCCCGACGCACGATTTTGCCTGTAAACAGACTCTCCGCGATGGTTTTTCTCGGAAGGACCGGCTGGCTCGTACCGCGTCTTCCATTCCGATGGTAATTCCTCCCTTTCCGCGAAGAATCGACGAGCCGATGATCGATGATAATTAAACTTTATTCCTCGATGCCGGAGAGGATCGACGCGGCCGCGGTCGCGCGCAAAATAAAATCGCTGGACGTTCCCGAGCGACGTATCTGGGGGGACACGCGTGCTCGGTAAGACGAACGTTCGACCCCTCCATCTTTAAATATCCGCGAAATATTCGCGCGACTGCCCGGGCTGGTCCTTCGTTCCGAGGGGGCGATAAAATTGTCGGGGGACGCGATGTCCACTGTCTTTACGAGTCGATAAAGTGGTCTTTCGCTAATGCTCGCGGGCCATTAAAACCCGGCGTGCCGTAATCTCAAAGTGCTGGACGCCGAGTGAAAAGCAGTTATGCAGATTTTCCGCGTAATTGTTATCCCCGCGGTGTCGGTGTCGATAATTATTCCATCGTCGCTTTTACGAGGATCCGCAACTTTGCGACGCGCCGGGGCAGACTGAAAGGACTCGCCAAGTTGTGAATTGCAGGGGAACGAGCCGGCGCTGGCCCCTGCGACGGAAAAAGCTGCGGAAGGAATGGATAAAATCTCGCGAGGCATTCTCGATTGCCGCAATTATAAATGGCAGAGCGTAGGTAATAAGAGGGGGCATTAAAAACGAAGAAATTACCGCTGGCCGACCTCTTTCCTAATAGCAGCGCGGGGTTTCCTTGCTCGCGAAAATTTCGCACGGTCTGGCGGCGTTAATTGCGGTTCCGCTTGGGCTCCGACTGCTAATCAAGCGCGTACGTTCAATTACCATGTGTATTAATCTTCGTTACATCTTTCGTCTAGCGTTGCCGCTCTTCGTTAGCTGCTATCGATCCAGTTTCACGGCTGATATAAGTAACGCGGTTTAATTCTCGGTCCGTCCCGAGCGGATCCGCGAGGTTGATCAGCCGGGGCACGCGATGCGACACAAGAATCACGGGCGGATGAATTGAATCTCGCCAGTCACTCGGCGATCTCGTTGACGAACCGTTGTTGTCGGCGCACCGTTAACCGATCGACTCGTTCGTTGTGCCGAGCCGTCCCGTGGGCGAGGATAATCCACGGAACGAAACCTGGCCATCCACGAATGGGTACCTCTTCCTCCGAATACGCGAGTCGACCAATTAGTCATCCGGCCTGCCACCGATTGCTCCGCGCGACCGCTAATCGATCGATTACCCTTATCCGCGTTTCGAGGCACGGGGAACGTTTGAGGAAGCATCCAGCAAGAGAGAAGCCATCGAGCGAGCGGGCACGGTGAAACGCGAATGCAGAATTCTGCTGCGATAATTAGGCGCGCGCGAGCTCAGCCGACCGGCCGTCTGGCCGGGACTTGGACAAAGTACGGCGTGGCAGATTCAATGGCCTCGCGCCTATGGATTTTCCCCGTCTGGCAGCGGCTCACCTTTGTGTAAACACGAACTTGCTCTAATTAAAGCGAATCGAATCGAAGCGGAGGCACAGAGGCACACGCACACAGGCCCGCGCAGGCTCGCGCGGCAGCCACTCGAAGCGATCGTGCCGACAGCAGCAACAGCGCCAGAAGCCAGTCCTCGCTCCTTCGATCGGCCTGGTTGCTCTCACCTACCAACCTACCTACCAACCTACATGACAGACACGCTCCGTTGGCACACATTAATAAACAGCGCAATTCGCTCCTTGCCTCGCTCTCTCCCTCCCCTCCCCGTCACTCCTCCCCATTCTTTCTCCCCTCTGCGCCCTTGTCGCTCCTTATCGGTCACTCTATCTCCGTTTGCACGATCGCCTTACTTTATCGTTACACGCGTCGCTACGCTATTGCGGGTCATGCCTGCGCAGATAGGCGTAGAGGCAGGATAGATGTAAGTTCTGCTAATTGCATCAGCATACCAGTTTACCGTGTCAAACTGCACCTGCGCCTGTTACGCTAACGCGAAGCCCGAGCTACTCTAGCCGAGATCCCCGTCCTCCTCTATTTTCACTCGCCCTCTTTCACATTTCTCCTTTCGTTTTTATCCGGATAGAAACCGGGTCGCGAGCCTGACACTGCCGCGAATCGCGGAGTGATACGTATAATCGCGATTCCCTCCCTCGTTCCCCCGTTCTTTCTCCGCTCCTCTTAGCGATCCTTCAGGGAGTTATCGAGATAACCGCAGACATTTGGCAAGATTTGGAGCGAAATCGGAAACAAACATGACCCAAACGTTCGCTCCATCTCTTTCTATCGGTATTTCTGTCTCTTTCTTTTTCTATACAGTTTCTTTCTCCGTCTACTTCCGCTTTTGCTCCAAATCGCAGCCACCAATCAGCGACGATACACGTTGTTCCGATCACTCTCTAGAGCATCGCTAGCTCCTCTCGCTCTTGTACTCCCCCTCGGCGCAGCCGGTTGCAATTACCGATAGGATCGGGTCGCGCTGTGCGGTGCACGTTCGTCCCGTCCACGACGACAAGCGGTCCAGTGTATCGTCCCAGAAATCACGGCGAAACAGAGGTCTCCAACCTTACCCTTTCCCGGTGCAACGTGGCGAGAGGATTCCAGCTGGTCGCCGGCTCCCGTCGCGCCGAGGTGAAACACGCACGGGGAAAACGCCGATCCCCCGCGTTTTCGTACCCGCTCGCCTCGATCGGACTCGCATCGCTTAACGCCCGAGCGAGCTCCTATTATAGCCTCGCGAGTATCTCGATGCACGCGCCGTGGAAAAGCCGCGGCCGGGAATAGAAATCGTTAGAGATACCGCGTTATGAGTAAGTCACGAGAACTGCTTAAGCTTTCGAGATAGCGAGCCGCAATTAGCGATACGATCGGATCGCGCGATGCAAGCTCGGGCACCGTGCGCGGCGAAGAGGAGCCCGGCGTGTATCGGGCGAGCGATCGCCATAAAGAATACACAGAGCCATCGCCGTTCCCCAAAAAGGAGGAAATCATTCCAGGCAACCGTGTACAGGTAGAGGTTAACGGATTCCGTTCTGGACTTCTGGTCGGGTACAGAAGAAACTGTAACTTCTAGCTTCTAGCTTCTCGCGATAAAGTCTTAATTATTAATTAATCCCTCGTTGACACTCTGGCTGTGAGCCACCCATAAACTGATTTCCACGCGCTGTACCTTCTAGGTGGAAAGTAAATACCTTTTTGCCAAAACCGAGTTACATTTTTTTTCTCAAAATATGATATCTGAACAACAATTCCGTAGTTTTTGAGTTTGTAATATTGAAATTTGTAAAAGTTACAAATTTTTTAAGATTTTCTTTTCATGTTTTCTCGACACATGGTAATCTAGAATTTTTTTGCAAAAACTGTGGTAAAATGTGAATCAAGAAACTATTGGAATACATTCTAGAGACCTTGAAATTGACCCGTGATTTTTTCATAACGATTGGATTTGAGAGATGAGAATGGCAGCCTTAGAAAAATTGTTTTGCGCTTGAGCCACCTAGGTATATAAAAGTTGATCGAAAAAGGCGGTGTGTGAACGAAGGGTTAAATTATATTTATTAATATTTCTAATTCCTTTAAATTCCAAAATTTTACACGCCTTTTCCGTTAACATGTAAATATAATTTTACGATCGATTTCCTCGTTCGTTTACAGCCAGTGTGCGGGATGGAGTCGCTCGCCACGAAGAATGCGGTGCACGTTCATGAATTAACGTGCAAGTTTTACCAGCGACGTGGACAATAAACATATAAGCGATCGATAGGCGACTGCGGTCGCCGAGGGATTATTTTGCGCAACTCTCGACAACGAACCTTAACGCGTCATAGAAATGATCAGAGCTCGCTTTCTGTCCCCCTTCCTCCGTCGCGCATTTCTTCTCGCTTCGCGCGGCACGCACGCGGCAGAGTTATGCATCTCAGGTGCATAGGTTCTCGGTAAACCGGAATGCAGATAACTGCAGACTTCATCTCTACCTCTCCCTTCTGTCTCTCCTTCTGTTCTCTCGCCGTGTCTGCCATTTTTCAAGACGCGGCCCGCGGAAGCTGGGCCAGTGCTTCGAGAGTCCCGAAAGCACGTACGCGCGAGCGAAATAGTTGGCGGTGCTAATTGAGAAACTCCTCGGAACGCGATCGTCGGGAAAATCCGAAGAAAATGACACCGACGAGAGCAGAAATTCCGTGGCAGAGGCAATGCGACTCGGGTAGCTGTTGCTCGCGCTCTCGTTTATGGCGAGGGTTGCTGAATTAGCTACGAGGACAGGTGCTCGATCGACATGGGTTTCCAGCGGACGAGGTCGATAGATAGCTGCCTACACGGTTTCGCACCATACATCACTGGGTCGCGTAATGGATGCCGGGCAGCTCGGTGCTCTTCCCCTCATTTTCTCTTCTGTCTCGAGCCCTCGTAATTGAAATCGCGCGCAAACGACCGAGCGGGGCGGTATTTTTAAAGGAGCGGGAACGTTAAACGATGTTCGAGGGCAAATATAATAGACCAGCGGGGCTTAATCCGCTTCATACGAGGGCAGATATAAATTGCCAGTCGCGCGCATTAAAAGTAAGTCGGAGAATTAATTACCGCGCCTGTATCTTACTCCCGGCCGCATTAAAAGTCCCAGGAAATTATTGGGATCGTTTAAAATCTTTATGAGAATGTATCCAGGTATAATCGTACTTGGCTCGTGATCCTGTAACGCGTGTTATTGGCTCACCGTGGGCTTTACGTGTATATGGGCCAGTGGTTGCTAGCGAGCGGGCCGATACCGAGGACTCTTAATTATTCATGCAACGAACGAACGAACGAATATCCTACAGCCCGAGAGACGGGACACGGAATATACGCGTATCTCTTTCCCTCCCTCTGCCCTGTTTTCCATTCCTCGCTCCTCTCCGTCCCTCTCTCTCTCTCTCTTTCCCTCTCTCGTTCAATCCGGCCTCACCGAGCGGCTCGCTCAATCTCCTTTTTCATTTTGATTCGCCCTTGTATCTGTTCATGGTCTTTCTCTTTCGGCGTTCTATTTTCTGCGTCGCGGGCAGGAGAGTAAGAGAGAGAGAGAGAGCAAAGGCGAAATAAGCGACAGTGAAAACGAGCAGGAGGTTCCTTTATTTGCGCGAGCAAATACGCGTACATTTGTACGGGTGCATCGAAATGGAGGTTTGCGAAGCGGTGCACGCCTGCGCGCAGCGCGCCATGCATACACACGCGCATAGGCGAGTGCATGGGGCAAACGAGAACCGGTAGGTGGTTCTATCAGGGGCGCCCTTCTCGCTCTCCCCGGCGAACCGTGCAAATTGGTAAACCTCCGACTAGCTTTCCAAACCGGGTGACGCTAATAGCACCCTCTGCCCCCAGAATTCTACTAGCTCTTCGGCGTCTGTTCCTCGATACGCAACCTCAACGTTCAGCTGGGCGATTCGCGGCGGGGGTGGAGTTGGCGTTGGCAGCCGGAGGAGCAGGGGAGCAGAAAAGGAATTAGAGGGTAGGGGAGGTAGAAGCAGGAGCCGAAGCAGAAGCGGAGGGAGAAGGGGAGGTAAAAGATGAGAATGAAAAAGGACAAGAGGATGCATCGCGATCGGACGGCGCGGTGTGTGCGTGGGTAATGCGTGCGGAGATATGCGTGCGTGCGTGAAGCGGGACGCAGTGGAGCCGCACGCTCGGGTATAACGCGGCGTGATTTATATTCGCGCCTCAGTTCGCTCTGTGAGGGCCGCATACGTTCGGATACGTCACTGGTGTGTACGGGGACGGTTCGACTGTGTGCCAGAAGTGCAGCGTTCTCTCTTCGGGTCGTCCGCTGGGCCCGTTCGCCCGGTGGTTGCACCGTGACGGCTTGCACCCGGCCTTATCGCCACTTCCGTCATCCCCGCGCCTCCACGAGCCTCCAATTAGACGGCTCTAATTGGACGGCGAACGGCCGCGTCGTAATAAGAACTCGCCATCTCTCTGGCTAACCCCTTTCGCCTCTCCCGTTCCCCTCCCCCTCGCCACTCCCATATCCTCCCTCGGAGGCCCTCAGCCTCCCCCTGGACCTACTGCCGAATCTTCGGCCAGAGATACCAGCATGTGTCGCGTGACACATCTCTACGCGTGCATTCGATCGGCGTGCATTCAACTTTTGTATCTCCAATCCGTCCCTCGATTTACGACTCTTCCTCCGATCCGTCGCGATCCTTTATTTTCGATATCGGTGGACCCCTCGTACAGTTTGCGGCGTGGCGGAGCGATGCTCGCCCGGGGAGACCGGCGCGGCTCGCCGCTCGGCCCGAAAGTACGCGTCCAAGTTCGTTATCGAAGCTACGGACGGGTCACGTACGCGTTTTCGGCAACGCGGCTGACAGGCACGTCCGTCCGTCTGGGCGGGGTTCGAATTCGTTACACAAGTATGCTAACTCTCGGATCCACGCCTCCCGGGCCCAGGGAATCGGGTAACAGCTTGACGTTCGTCATAGAGCACCGTGAAAGCTGGGCCCCGCAATGGGTTCCCTCGACGAGGACGCTAACGATCGACGGACACGCGGCCCCGAGATCCGAACGACACCGGCTAACGGGGAATAAAATTCTTCAACGACCCACCCCGGCCACTCTTCTTCCGGCGCTGACGTATTCGTTAAGTATCGCGCGAATCACCGGGTAAATCGCTAACGAGGGAATTAAGATGCGAACGCTCGTTAGGGGACGGCCGATAGGGAAACTGCTGTGTCAACGACTACGACAAATCAGCCAGGTTTCCCTGGCCCGGCCGGGCGATTCCAACCACCGCAGTGTCGCGGCACGCGTTCGAAAAGCAAAAATTTCAGTTCTGAAATTTTGTATTTCAATTCGTGGAATTGATAGTGAACAGTCCTCCGATATAAGAACATCGTAACTTAGTAACATAAATTTCTTTTTTTGAAAATCAGCAAAATATATCCTTCTTTGTTTTATTAATTAAAAACTCTTGCATTTAATTTTTTACTATGATTAGTTCTTTTCATGTCCTTTAATTTGGTATAAATTTTATCTGCTGCCGAGTGCTCCCGCATAAGAAAAAATACACATAATAAAGCGAAAAAACTAGACGAATCTGTGCTCGAATATATATTTATAAAAGACACTGTGCTTTGAATTCCTTCAGATTTAACTGATAGTGATGAAGATGTACAATAAGAATGAATAATTTAAAATTTATTATCGATACAAATTATTTAAAAAATTAATTTTATTTCTTTTATAATTGTTTCATATGTTTGTTATTAATTTGTGTTTAAATGTATTTAAATAAATATATATTTTATTTGTTTTACTTTTATTATGTTCAAATACATATTTGAAACAATTATTTTATGTTAAAAATTATTTTTGAGGGGTATAAATATGATTAACGTATCAATTAAGTGCAAATAACTATATCTTAATGGAAAATTGATTTTTTTCCCCCTATGTACTCGTTACACTGTGCACCGCCGCGAAATCCGCCGAGCCGTGCGCCAAATGTACCTGTACACGTACATCGGGGCGGGCCGCTACGCGCACGCGTGCGTGCAGACGATTGTCGGGCGAGTTTACCATGTTCCGGCGGGATTCTCCTCGTCCGATCTGCTCGCTGGACCGTCTCTGTCCTCGTTCCGTCTCCCGTCCCTCTCGCTCGCAGCTTATTTCGCCGATCTGCCAGGCAGAAGGCAAGCAGCCTCGGAGACGGATCGCGTGTTCGAGAATGTCGTTGCATGTTTAGCGACTCGTCCGCAATTACCGAACCGGCAAGACACCGGAGACGGGGACGGAGACGGAAGAAGAAGACGGCTGCGCCGGTAACGACGGTACCGGTCTCGTCTGGTTGCCGGTAGCGGACGCCTACGTTTCCTAGCCCTCCCTCGCCGTTAACGCGAACATAAGCCGTCGGAATACGGTGGACGCGTTATCTCGGCCGGCGTACAAGGTTCGCGCCGTGAACTAGCCGCGATCGTTCTCGTTAGCCGGTCGACGGGACTGAATCCGGGGCCCCGTCGAATCTAGGAGATTACCCCGGGAACAAAGGGACGCCCGGGTGAGAGGATTTCACCCGTCGGCGGGTACGAGCGAGTTCGGAGCGTCCATCTACGAAGCCCCTCGGGCTCCGACCGATTGTACCCTTTCGGGAGGCTAGGTAACGCAATGCTCCGAATATTTGGCAAATGACCAGTTGCTTTTCAAGGCAGAGCGAAAGACACGCGGCGGTGGATGGTCTCGTCTATAATGAGCGAAGGGGGAGGGAGAGGATCGGGACGCGAAAGAACGCGTATACCCAGGTATAGAAGCAGCCGCGATGCTGATTCGAAAAGTGGGAGGTTGGCATCGCGGTGAGGCTCGAAATGACACGACCCGGCAAATTATACCGTCTGTCTACCTAGACTCTAGACGAATGGTATACCTTCGGACAGGGATCGGGGTAAGTTGGCCGAGTCTCGGAGAGACAAAGGAGCCACGGATAGCGCACGATCATTTGGAAGATTCGGAAGGTTCGCCGCGGCGCCGGGGGATCGTGAGGAGTGGCCGTTTCGGGGGGCAAACGTTCGCGACGAATTCGAATTGGGATTGGGAGTTCTTCGGGGGACGATGATGATTCGCGATTGGAATAGCTGGCCCCTCGGGCGGCTAACAGGGACGGGCGAGCAGAACTCGAAGGAGGAAGCCGCTCGTCTACTGGGCAGAAAAGGGAATTGCCTCCCATTTCGGCGGTACGGATTCTTTCGATACTCCGGCGGTTTTCTGCTTCCGAGCGAGTCATGCTGCCGGTGATTCGAAGAACAGGGCCGGGACTTTGCGAGAGATCGAAATATTCATCCCCGCGGTAGAAACGATTGGCGTACGCAATTACCAGGCTCCTTTCTTACCGGTGGCCCAAGCAGTAGCATCGTCCTTCTTTCCTTTTTTTCTCTCTCTCTCTCTCTCTCTCACCCTTTCTCACCCTCTCCTACTCTCCCCCATGCTCCCAATCTCCTTCGATACTCCCCTCTCTGGCTCTCCGGCAACTTTCGTCTCTTTCATCTCATTGGCGCAGGCCGCGATACGTACCACCTTTCCTTTTTTCCCTTGCCTCCTTCTCTCTTTCCCCTTTGGTACCTCGTACATCGGGTACACCGGTGCGCGCCTCTTCTGGCTCGCCACCTTCGCCCTCTTTCTCCTCCTGTCTCGCTCCTCTTTCCCTTGCATCTGCGGCCAATTCGGAGCGATGAAGCCCCAGACGAATCGCGAGAGAACACGGCATACCGCTGCTACAGTGCCCAGTCATTTTGAAAAATACCCCGGCAAAATGATTCGGCCGCTATTACGATGGCGCGGCCTCTACTTCTCCCTTTTCCTCCATCCTCTTCCTCCTCCTCCCCCTTTCTCTCCCCCTCGCTGGCTTCCCCTTTCTGTCCCACTGCATCGCATTACCAGTCCCTCCGCGTTTCCCATTCCTTTCCTTCCGCCAGTTTTCTTATTTCCCATCGGGCCCTCGGCCCCTTTCGCGTCGCCACCTCGCGGTCCTGTCCCGTTCCCCCCGATTTCGTCGGTCGCGGCGTATGTACGCTCGGCAGGGGGACAATACGTAGACGAGCGGCTCCGCCGCGACGGAGTGGATCCGAGAGGAACGGCAGGAAATTCGGTACGCGTTGTTCCAGCGGCCCGTAACGAACGCGCCTTGCGTCTTTTGCCTTTTGCCTCCTGCCTCTCCTCCTCGTCGCGAGTTACGCCGAGGAGGGACGGCTACCTTTCCCCGCGTAAATACGTACCGCGCGTCGTGTAAGCTCCCAATTAAAGTTTCGGAAAGAACAGGCTGATACCTATCCTCCGGACGCTATCTGTCTTTCCCTTTTCGTCCCCGGTCGGTCTCGGACCTCCTGCTCGGTCTCCCCGTGCAGGCGAGGCGGTGCGTTTTCGCGTGTCCTCGTCATCGCGTCTCCTCCGGTCCAGTCGACTTCGCCGGTCCCCAGAATCTGCTCGGTCCATCTGAAGCGCAAGGGACACGGGGGACCGGGTAGGTGAACCGAGCCTGAGGAGGATTCCGGGTAGGGGGCCCGGCGGATCCGGAGGTGGAGGCGGGTAGAGGAGACGTTCACCCCGGTAGAGTTGGCAGGGACAACCACCGGACAGATACAGATATGCTAATACCCGAGTCGTTTACACGTGATATATAGCCGGGCTGACGGACACACCGCAAGGGGCTGGCCGCCGTGCCGTCTCTTTCGCGGGCATCTCGAACGCCTTCGCCCGAGCCTCTCGCCCTCCCTCCTCCGCCGCCACTTTCGATAAAACTCCCCTCGGCCTCGCCATCCGTCCCGCGGAAACCAGCACCCCGCTGAAATCCCAGCGGTAGCCCTACTCCCTGTCTCGGGTGTGAGAAGCTCCGCGAACACGTATCCGCTTCGGGGTGAATCTCCCTTCGAGCGTTCTTGCGTTACCAGAAATAATTGGTAACAGAATCCCCCCCCCCCTCCGGACTCCCTCCGTTCTGAGCTTCAACCGCCTCCCTTCTCTTCACCTATTTCTACCTACAATCCGGACATCGAATCCGGCCGATGAAGAGGCTCGCGGCAGCCGAAGGAACGCGGCCAACGCAGGCGTCCATCGGGCGCAAGAAGAGGAACGCTCGCCACGGATGGGCATGAAGAGGCTAGAGGGGGGGAGGGGAGCCGCGTTCCCCCGGCCAGTTTACAAGCCACTAGAGCGATTTTTTTTCAGATTCGCCGGAGAGACACGCCACGGCGCAAGAACGTCCGATGGGTTTTGGAGGGAAGGGCGAAGGGGGGCTCGAGACGCTGCCGGAGATAGGCGGATAGACAGTTGGAGAGAGAGGAAGGTATAATCACTACAATTACCTTACCGCCACGGTTTCGCTTCCGAGAAGAAGAAAAAGAGAACGGGCCGGAGGATGGAAAAGAAGAGGAGACTGCGGAGGAATGGTTTGGTGGCCGCGAACACAAGAGGGGCATTACCGTGGAAGGGAGAGGAAGCGAGATGAGTCTCCACGGCCATAGCAGCCCTTGTATTATATCCGAGCGAATCGCCGGCAATGATATCCGTGCCTTTTGTTTCGTTCGGCAGAAAACAGCTTTACGCGCATCCAACGATATCGGCTCGGCTTCCAGATGGATCTCCCTCGCTCTCCTCTCGTTCCGCGCCGCCGTTAAACCCTCCCCTCGCCTCGCGACGTACACGACTCCGCCGATCCTTCCCCCTCCGTCGCTCCTCATTTTCTGCCACATTTTCATCATCTTCTCCTCCCTTCGCCTCCTTCTTACTAGCTGACTCGGCGATACGGCAGATCGCGCGGACTAATGACGAGCCCCCGGGCGACCCTTTTCGAGCGCTCCGCACGCTCCCGCTCCCGACAGACGCTTCCCTCCGCAGCTTTAGCTATTTCAAGGTTTTCCAGACACAATCGCTCCGGAGAGGAAACAACGACCGCGCTGTGCTTCCTTGCCCGATCGAGGGTGGCTCTTCTCCCCTCGAAGCGTCTTTGCTCCGGACAGAAATTTCGAGGGAGCGTCTGGAGGTATCGCGTGAAGCGGGGCTGCGCGACGGTCACGCTCGGAGGAGGGAAGGTATTCCGCGGTTGTTCGGCCGAGGACTCGCGCGGAGCGGAGCGCAGCCTCTTTCCGAGGGAAAGAATGACCGAGGAAGAGAAACGGGAACGAGCCGGGGAAACGAAAGGGAGGAAGGGAGCGAGATGCCTGGGCGAACAGAACAAACTCGTAAAGCCGCTTAACGATCCATAATTTTACAACGTTCTGTAATAACCGTGCTCTCTTCCACTCCTCGAGCTCCTCCCCGGCCCTTGTCCCGCCGTTCCTTCCACCTCTTCACGTACGCCCTCTACCGACCGGGTCTAGGCATCGCGAGGCCCTTCAGCTGGGATTCTAGGACGGTGGGTGTATTTATCTTCGTCCGTGGCTTTCAAGGGCGCGACTAGTCCACTCCCCCGTTCTCTCCGACTTATTTTCGGGCCTTGGGAATCCCTCGCGAAGACACTGATGGATTTTCGAGCGGCCAGAAATTCCGAATCACAGCTCGGAGTTGCGAGCCCGGCGGTAGGTACTCCCGCCCGAACACATCGCGCGCCCCGGTCGAATCGCGTGGCGCAGCGCCAAAGAGAGAAAACCGAGCGGAGGATAAATGCGCGCCGGAGCTCCTTCCCCCGTCGCGGAACGATGGAAAAGGGAGTGTAACCGAAAAAGGACCACGCGGAGTTACGTCAAGTCGAGGAACGGAACTGATAGGGGGCGCGACGTCGAATACGCGCGATAAAAGAAGACACGGCCGTCAGTGGAAACAACACCGTCATCCTCGAAGTCAAAGAAGTTACAGCTGCGCGAGAAATGTTAAAAAAAAAAAAGAAAAAAAATTACAGAATAACGCGATGCCTCCGCGCGTCACGCTGCTAACGGAACGAACCCAGCGGCGAGAAGGAGCTGACGTGAAAGGAGTAGGTGGACAGCTAGAGTAGGTTCCTGAAACCGACGGAAAGGAGCGAGTATCGAGGAAAGAGGTGAGATTGGTCCGTGAAACGAGAGAAACAATTAAGCTCTTACAGAGTCACCAGGAGGTCGCCAATGAAACGAGCCAAGCCAACGGAGATCCTGCTGCTCCTCCATTTCTTCGAGTTGCAACTCGCGTTACATATATACCTCAAGGTCTGGAACGAGCAAGCCGACGGAGATCCGATAGCCCGGTTGATTTTTAAGGGAGAGCCGGACACGCGTGTACCGGTGTCACGCGCGTCATGCGTGCCCGTGCGAGTACGCGCGAGCGTTTCCCACTCGAGGGTATTAGTGCGTGTTCGCAGAGACGTTAGATGTACCCGCGAGATATTCGTATAGCTCCTAGCGTGACAGGCTTCTCCTTCGCGCGCGTATCCCTCTGCTTTCTCTATTTTCCCGGCTCTCTGATTTCCTGTCGATTTCCTAAGGATTTTCGATCGTTATCGGCTAAGTCCGAAGCATCGCGCCGGAACGTCCTTGCGAGTCGGAGAAACGGCAAAGATCGCGCTGCCGAGGATTCCTCCTTTCTCCCCCTCTGCTCTCCCGCGAGCTACTTCTCGGCTGCTTTAAAAACGCTGCACGCATCTGCCAGTTTTTGCGGCTCCGCTGGCTGGCTCGCTCGCGTCGCCGGTCGATTTCGGGCCACCGCTACACGCTTACTTTCTCGCGCGTCCCACGAATTTATCCCGGTCGAGTGCGCGAGGAGTAGAATCGCAAGTACCTATAAACTTCTCTCCGCACATCCAGATTCCTCGATCCGTAATCTCGCTGATCGGCGCTCCTCGTCGCGTTCGATATTCCTGCCTATCGTTCGATTTCACTATGATTATGCAAATTCCCAGCGACGGGGGATCCCGTCCCGGCGAGAATCGACCGCGTACGGCGGCAAGAACAAAACCGAAGGATCGCTCGATCCGAATGGGCGTTCGTCCTGCGGGGTAAAAATCGCGACGACAACGACGCCGGTAATGACCGCGATAAGGGGGCTGACGTCTGGCGCGACCCAACCCTCGTCCCCTCGACGCTCCGCGCGCCTCCCAACCGTGGTTATTGATTTATCCGCCTCGGCCTACCAACAAATAATCTCTTGTAGCAATAATTGCTGACAATATACAGCGTGGACCGCGGCCTCTCCGGCCGGGTGAACGTGCATAGGCGATATTTACAGTCTACTGGCCGGCGTCGTTGAAAGCGGTGCAGCGGGATGCGGTGTCGGGGTGCACCTACGTACTCGTATACCTCTACGCGCCCCGGCATACGTACCTATGTACCTGCGTACGTGTAATCGGATAATATGTTCCGCAAACGTGCCCGTCATGGCTACACGCGAGCGCGCCAACTCTTTCGAGAGTGAACGCACCTACTCGATCGCCGCCGACAAAACATAATAGCCGAGGCTATTTAAACAGTAACGACCACCGTCTCTTTCCTATCAGCGCATCAACTTTGACTTCCTTCGGCTCTGACCTCGCGATAATAAAAGGGAACCTGCTAGAATCCGGATGATATTTCAGTTGATCTGCTGCTCCCTTTTCCGTCGAGATTGGCGCAAAGTGGCCAGCGGAACAGCGGCGCTAAACCGTTAACGGTGCACGGAGGACTCTCGATATCGCGTTACCCCGGCATCCGACTATTACAAGGATTACGCGGCGCAAGTGCGTAGCGACGCGTATCCTGTACGCGTCACGCGAACACCTCGGAGAGCTGATTAGACCCCGGCGCATGCCGCGGGCTTTCCGAAATTTTCGTAGACTCAAGGACGAAATTTGCATGCGACGCGTTTAGGCAGGGATAATACTCGACAGAGTTGGGTCGGTGCGTGGTGGTGCGCGAGGCGTCTACGTGGCCCGAAGGTCGGTGGCGAGGCTATACGCTACCTAAGCCGACCCTAATCGACGCCCGGTCCAGCGGCGTTCAGCGGTTAACGATTCGCCGATTTTTCATCGGGGTCGCGAGAATCGAGCGAGCCGCCCGGTTATCCGCGCCGTTTAGCTTTTATAGGGTCGCTCCATTTGCCAGTGGTGCTTCTCGCGGCTGGCCCTAGTGTTCTCCGAGTCGCAGAGCGGACCTTGGACCAGCCCCGAGTCATGCTAGAACGGTGAAGTTAGAGGGAACTATGCCCAATCTACGGAATAATTTCCGGCAAGCTAAATTTTCGCATGGGCCTCTATTTCGTCGTTTTAAACGATGTGTCAGAAGTCCCCATCGATCCGGCATACGCTAATAATTTTACAAAGGGTTGAAGGTAATAAATGCTGTTTTTCGCGAATATCTAGTTATCTAACAGTTTTACGACGAAAGTAGTTATTCTGACATTTGTAGCTTAGGAAATTCTGTACAAAAAAGGTTGTATGAATTTTTTTGTAGATGTAACCATTTTCGTGTATTCAAATATACCATTTTTTTGAATTTCCGGGTTCGGGATCTTCCCTTATCCAAAAATACGAGGAGTGAAGCTTTGTAAGCCGTCGTACATGAAAATGGTTACTCCTACGAAAAAACTCATAAAAGCTTTTTTGTACAGACTTTCGTAAGCTACGAATTTCATAATAACTATTTTTATCGTAAAACTATTAGATAACGAGATATTCGCGAAAAACTGTTTTCCTTTTTACCTTCAAGCCTCTGTAAAATTTTTAGCAGATGTCGAATCAAGGGCGTCTTTGACGTATCGTTTAAAACGACGAAATAAAGGCCCGTGCCAAAATGTAGCTTGCTGGAAATTATTCCGTAGATCCTAATTTCACTGGACTATACACCCTCCGCTCGCTCGCTTCCCTTTTTCGTCCCGCGACTTATCGCGCCGACCGAACACTTAAAGACAAGGGGTGTGCGAACCGCGAGGAGCTACGGAAGTTATTAAAGGGAGAGGAATGCTCGCGGTGAATGGAGCATCGGGAAGTAATCGTGGGCGTGATGCTGCGCGGAGCCTTGGGCCTCCGGTAACGCACATCGTCGACGCTTTCCGGGTAATATCGAGAGCCCGGTTGATCGCGGACCATAACAGTACCGCCTAGCCGCGTACAGAAAATAGCGGATCGCCGAGTAATACGCGCCCCGCGCACGCCAGATACGGCTTTCCGATAACGATTTCATTTAGCGGATAGCCCTATCAGCCTGCCGGCAACGCGCGATCGACGTGTCCTGGATAAAGCTGAGCTCTGTTTCGTTGCTCGGTTCGGCGACGAAACGGGCCGGACAGTGAATCAATTTCACAGGTAGCCGGTGCGCGTCGTCAATTAGGATCCCGCGTTCCGACGCGAATATTCGTCGGGCTTTGTTAATTTTACGAGGGGAATCCAGCCGTAAAATACAGCCGAAGCTCGGCTCTACGAGCGGCGGGTTTGCACGAATGCCGATATAATTTCGGTGACTCCTCCGGCCGGAACACGGTCGCTCGCGAAGAAAATCCCGGTCCAGGGAGAGAGGGGCGACCGATAATTGGCCGTTGCCGGCCGTTTTCGCGTTACACGGAACCCCATTAGGCGAACGATCTGTCCTAGCGCCGTTCTCCGTTCCCTTCCATACCCGAAAACGGGGTCGAGGAGACGTCGACGCCTCCTTCTCCTCTCCCTTCTCCTCCCCCCCCGCCGCCGCCCCTCACCGCTGGTCCTTTTTTCAGCCACGACCTAAGAAAGTCAAAGGTGGTTCTCTGCCACGGGGCACGGGATCCCCGCACCACTGGTATTCGTGATTCCGAGGTAAAGGAACGCGCGACAAGGTTTCCAACTTAAAATTCTTCCTGTCCCTCCTCTCTCATTCTCGCTCGCTCTCTCTATCTCTCTCACTCTCTCTCTCTCTCTCTCCTCTGTCACCGTCGTCGCGTCTCCCTCTACAGCCTCCTCGTTACACCGACGCGCCTCGACGCGAGCAACTACGAAAAGCCGTTTCCACCCTCCGAGAATTCGGGACCCGATTCCTCGGAGGCGCGGCTCTCTACGATCCTCGAGAAACCGAGAAGCTTGAAGCGTCGCTCCAACGGGAGCGAAATAATTCGAGCGTCTCCCTCGGAGGCGGTGTCGAAGTCGAAATTCAGCGCAAGTAATCGCCAATAAATTTCGGCCGCGTTGACAGGCCGGAGTCGTAAAACTCCCGGAATTTCGGCGATTCGGAAGGTTAATTACGCTCGGATGTCGAGGAGACGTTGCCCTGGTGCCACCGTGAGCCGACGTTACTTTGCGTTACCCTACGCGCACGCAGAGGAGACGACGATCGCGTAACAATAATTCCATCGTTTAGATGACATCTGACTGCCGATGCCCGAAGCAACGTGACGCGTTGTTGCGCGCTCTACGGGTTTCGATACCTAAACACCAGTGGAAGAGTCTCGAATTTGACGGAGCACGCTGACGGATAACAGCTGATTCACTGGTTAAGGAGCCCGATAAATCGCGCACGCTATTCTAGACCGCTTGCCGAGGGGCGTCGTAACGCTCGAGGGGCAGCGAATAATTTGGTATTACCGCTGGTCGTATCCCCCGTCGATTTTAAATTATAATGAGAACGGTATATTTTGGCGTTAATAAGCGATACCGCGGGGAAGCGTATTATACCGGTCCCATTAGCACCGAAATACCTGCGCGGCTATTTATCGCGGCTTTCCCGGTTTCCGTTTCTTAAAAACATCACCCGATCGACATACATCCCCGTAATTATAAAAACTGTATTATCCCGAACGCCGCGGTATTTCAAGGCTAATGATTTCAATTTAAAGCCAGGGGGGGGCGGGGAGAGGGTCCGGGCGATTCCTCGAAAGGGAGCGCGCGAAATAACGAAAATGATTCTCGCAGCGAGAGATCGACGATTACGTTTCCATCCTCTTTCCCTCTCCCCGAGTCGCCCTCTCGTTCCCTCCGCCGCGACCAGTCTGTTTTTCTCCGGCTCCCACTCGCTCGTCCCCTATAATTCCCCGTCTTCGTTTCTCTCTATCTCGGTTTCGCGCCGGTACGCGTTCCTACGTACGTACACAAGTACGTCGTTAGCGCGATCCGCTAAGGGGCTGGTCCATAAATTTGCGATTCGCGAAAATATCTCGGCAGACGGGCAATTAAGATATCGGGAGCGAGAGAGAGAGAGAGAGAGAGAGAGAGAGAGAGAGAGAGAGAGAGAGTGAGAGATGGAGATTGCGAGAGCGGGGAGCGGAGAAGGTGGAGCGCGCGAAGGAGGCGAGAGAAGGAGTAGACGGCGGGGAAGAGCGAGTATCCGAGGGAAGCTAGAGGACGAGAGGGCGTCGGCCCTGAGCACCGGTCGAGCATCAGGCATCAGGCATCAGGCATCGTGTGGTATCGGGGAACACACCGCTTAGCCAGACGGACTGGCCTAGCGTTAATTACGGCGCCGCGCCGTGGCCGGCCGTCAGCTGGAAAAAAGCAACCGGAGAGCCCGACCTCGTAAATGCAATGTTAAATTAAGCGGCGTGGCCCTCGCCGGCGATCTAATTAAATTTTCGCGCCAATGAAAAAACCATCGGAGCCAAGGACTTCCCCGTCGGTACTCCTCCGGCAAACGCCAGCATTCGCTCGTAAAATCGCTCCCTTCATCTTCCACTTCGCGTTCAATTCCCTCGTCGCCGTCTCGCTCGCGTGCACCGCTCACCCTCCGTTCTCCCTCTCATGCCGGTCCAAGCTCTTCCTCGCACCCCTCCCAACCCGACCAATCACCACCTTCCTTTCTCCTTTCTTATCGTGCCTTTTGTTTTGCAACGCGAGAAACAAATCAGTGTCGCGCGGCCGGAGAATTCGCGACCTGCGACAAGCGGCGGGAAAGTGGGACGGCCACTTGGTGTCCCGCTGTACGCGGCACCTTGAAAATCTGCATACGCCTGCTCCGTTTTAAAGGCTCCCTCGACCCACGCGGCCGACTCGGCTCCGCGAGCCATTAGCCACGTTATCGATAATTAAAAAAGCGTGGGCACATCGCGACTGGACCGATCGAGTTCTACCTGGCGAATGATACTCGCGCGCACCCGCGTCCTGCTTTCAAGGGCCATCGGTCCGAAGCTCGCGAAGCGTTCGCTTAGCCATAGAAAATTGTGCACGGGCTGGCGATCTGGCTCGATAATATTCAGATAAACCGACACACCTGGTCGCTTGTCCCGCGATCTCGACGCGACAAAGAGGCTCGGGCTCGCAGCCACGTAGGTTGGCGAAGCCGTAGACGAGAAAGGCTATCGCCGCCTGTAGCGACGCGATTAAGGCGACTCCGAAGCGTCGACGGGGGAAAAATGCGGGAATACCGATCGATAGTAAAGAAAACGTCCCCTCGGGAGGAGCCGCGTCGCGCGTTGTAATTAACCGCCGACGCGTTTCGCGCGCTCAGGAGACGTCGGTTGGATCGCGAAATCGAACGGGAGAGGAAGAGGGCGTCGGTCATCGCGGGTCATCCCGGCGAGAGGGGAGCCTTCTCTCTGTAAACGCGTCAGGGGTCGTCCCGCGAAACTCGTTGCGGCCGAAACTCGAGGGCAGACGCCAGAATCGCAGAAACGAACTTTATTCCGCCGTGACAGCGCCGGTGGGTCCGGCCGGTCCCGCGTTCGCGTCGGTGACAGACGTTAAAGTATTAGCCGATTGCGCGTATCCGATGTCCCTTCGAACGAGCCCGGAGGATGTGAACGAGGGAACAGCCGAACATGAAGGGGAAAGAAGAGAAGGTGAAGCTGAGAGGTGGAGTAGGAGAAGGAAGAGGAGGAACCAAGAAGGGAACGTTCCTCGAGCCACCCACCAAAAATAAAATCCTCTTTCCCACCCGTACTTTTTCTACCTCTCTCTCTCTCTCTCTCTCTATCTCTCTCTTTCTTTCTGCGACGTGTCGCCTCTGGCAAGAAGACCCTCTTCCTCGATATCCACCCACAAAAATGCAACGACCGTCACTCCTCAGCCGCGTACCCGTCCGCCGACGGGCCCAGAACCTCTACGGCGGGATCAATGACGCGCCGGGAGAGGGAAGGAAGAAAACCGAGAGGAATGCGCCGGCCGATAGACTCGGGGAGAATCGAGATCGTAGCTCGGCGCTCTTCTTAATTCTAGAGGCATTACACGGGCAGCGGTTGGCTGGAGGATAGGCGTTAATGCGAAGAGGGGAAGCAGACACTTGGGTCCGTTTCCGTCAGAAGATGCCACTGCACGAGCGGGCCGAGAGAGCCGAGCGTCGAACGTAGCGTGAACCTGTCCACGGTTATAAATAAGGCCCAGGGGTCAGGGTGAGGGCCAGGTTTACGAAATAAATACCGTAAGTTATGCCGGGCCGCGAACAGAGGGGCTAATTCTACGATTTAACGTGATCTGCTAAGGTGTCTCCTAACGCGCTGGCACCCGCGCACAGCCTCGCTCCACCGAAAATCCCCCGAAACGCTCGTAAGTCCTCGCAGGGCCGACTTGGAAACGTCCGAGCCTCGAATACCCCGACGATCGCTTGGCCTCCCCTCTCTCTCTTCCTCTCCACGGGCATTCCTGACCTCCGGGGTCAGCTGGTGACCACCGCGGTCTCGCTCTTCCTCGTTCGAGCATGTTTCGCCGGTGGAGTTCGTCGATGCGATTCAACGGCAACGGAAACGGAGCAACCGCACGCCGAATCCGAGGCGACCGAAGCTCATAGATGGTCGGGACGTCAACGTGGATCCTGCTGTCCGGCAGATACCGCGCGGCGGCAGGATATACGGAGGCGTAGACGATTTTTTGTCCCACCACTCCGCACTCCCCCCCATTGCTCTGTTCCTCTGTTCCATCCACTCCTCTACACCCCGCTCCTTTTTTTCTCTCTCCCCGTTATACCTGGCAAAGCCTCCAGGCAACCGACTATTGTGCGCAACAAAGCTACACTTTTCTACCCGATCCCAAGCCTAATGGATAATTAATTTTTGATAAATCGTCCCTTCGTGACTGGCGTCGACGCGCGGTCTAATTTGTTTTTCGATTTTTCACAAAAGCACACAACCTTTTCCATCCACCCCCCCTCGCTCCTCTCTCGCCCAGCTGCCTTTCATTTTTCTCCGCTCCCTCCCCCTCTCTCTCTCTCTCTCTCTCTCTCTCTCTCTTCTCCACCGTCCACTTTCAGCGACACGGCGTCGAGATTCCGAGCCCTTTCTCGAATTCGTCGGCGTGCCAGCGCGTCAGGATACATTAGGATAATACGACGAACGAGCGCCGTAAACTCGAGAGCTCGGACCGAACGGTGACTATTGTAAGCCGTGATTTACATTGACTCTCTCCTCCTCTCCCTTTCTTCGGCGGGACGCTATTAACTCTTTGAACGTTGCACAATATTTTCGAGATACCGGAGGAGGGTGCCCCTGGCTCGTATAGCAAACGGAGCCGCGGTAAATATCGGGGAGGTGAATAAAGGCGGTGGCGAGGTACACGGCGCGGATCTGCCCGAGCGGGTCGCTAGTAAGCGGATCCCCGGATCCCAGCCGCGGGAGACAGGCACGTCGATGCTCGCGGAGCAAATTTCAGATGGCAAGCGGGATAGTTAGCCCGGGGGATTAGTGTTGCGCGGAGTCGCGTGTTGAGTGGCGCGAGGGGACTGGGCGAGGGTCGAAAAATCGCTGGAACCCGGCGAGATCCGCGTACGAGGGAACGGAACTCAAGGTCGTCGGATGCGAGGGAGGAACGTGTTGCATCGACGTTGTAACGACATATAGGTAAAAGAGGCGAGAGGTAAGGATTCGCCCGAAGCGCTCGCGTGGCTACCATTCCGCTTGTCCGGGGATCACGCGCGCGTCTCCTCGTCCTGTAGCCTGCACGCAATGCTACCGCGCGCGGCACACCGGCAACCCGCGCGCGGAATCAACACGCTCCGATGATTGCTCTGCAAACGAGATACGTGCAACGTCTCCTCGAGTCTCGTTTCTCCAATTCCCATCGCAGTTTCTGTAATTATTGGTATCCCAGAGCAATGGTGCCCGGGGAGCACTACACTTTCACCTTCGGGCAAGGACAAGCTTCCCAGCGGGCGAGGCGCTGATAAGATGGCAGGATAGAGAGCAGCTGTTTGGACCAGCGATCGTAACTAAATAGCGATTGGATCCGAAGCTCTTCGAATCTATATATATCACGAAAACTTTGAAGCATTTCGAACGTGAGTCGAAGCTTAAAACTCTTGAAAGTCTTGATAAGACTTGAGTCTTGATAGGTCTTGAAAGTCTTGATAAGACTTGAGTCTTGATAGGTCTTGAAAGTCTTGAAAGTCTTGCTTCAAAGTCTTGGTAGGTTTGGGAACCGTATCTACGTATCCCGTAACGACTCGGGACAATACAGTAATGAACCGCGACCCTGGCGAGACCCTCTGGCTTTCAAACCTTTCAAACCTTCAAGACTCCCAAGACTTATCAAGACTTCCAAGAGTTTTAAGCTTCGAATCATGTTCGAAGTGGTTCGAAGTTTTCGTCATATACATAGATTCGAAGCGCTTCGAAGTGCTGTGCTTCAGATCACATCACTAATCGTAACTGCTCGCAGAAGAAATAGCAACGTCGAATGAAGCCGGACCCGAGGAACCACGAATGGACACAAGGGCGAAGAAATGGGAATTTTTTGAGACGTGCTACTGCGAGCGAGCGAAAGGTCCTGGCCAAGATTGAAGTTTCAGAGGTGCAATTTCACTAGCCTACTGTCGGTCAGCAGTCTCAAGTCCGCCTCTTCTCGTCTCTCTCTCTCTCTCTCTCCCTCTCTCTCTCTCTCTCTATCCCTACCCATCCCCCCGCTCCCTTCCCTCCACGAATCTTCTCAGCACCGCAGTCCCGTGCCATCTCATCCTCTAACTTTACCCTGCCCCCCTCGACCCGTATACAAGCCCTCCTCCTAGAGGTAATTTACTTTCCATCCTGCTTCGTTCGCCGCGAGTGCCAGGTACGTTCCTTTTTCCCCTCCTACTCTCCATCCTCTTCTACTTCTTTCCCTCGGATGCGCCGACTATACTCGATACGCGTTAACTGTATCCCCTTCTGGCTCCGCGTATACATATGCCGTGCGCTCGAGGGCGCTCTAAACAGCGCGTTTCGATCGTTAAGCGATTTTTAACTGGACCCAGCACCAATTTCATTTGCGTACGCGAGGAGCGGAGGCCTCGCTATTACGGGGGCAGGCAATATCCAGCGGGATCCTCATTGACTAGGTCGTCCACGATCCTTGAAGCCGCGAGAGCTGGGGGAGTGGTGGTGTCGTAGCTTGACCGAATCGCAGCCACGAAGTTACTTCACAGTGCCCACTAGGTACACGCATCGCTCTCCCGTTTATTCCTCCGAGCGTTCCGGCTTATTGTTAGAGAGGCAGTAGATCCGCATTAGCGTACTCCTACCGCAGTCGAGAGCTCTGCCTCTCTCGTCCCACCCCTTTTTCTTCTCGTCTACTGGCCTGCTCCTTCTCTATCTTCGCGGTCGGGCCGGCAGGGTCTTCGTCGCTCCGACGGCGAGCGCGAGAAAAAGACGAGGAGGACGGAGGAGCCTCTCGCAGGAGGAAAGGAGAGGGCAGAGAGCGGAGGGCTCTCGCTCGCGCTCGCGTACCATCACCGAGGCCTGGTATAATTAATACGGGCCCCGTGGAATGCCGGTCGCCTCACTCTCTTGGGCCCTTATCCCCTCCCTCCTCTCTCTCGCCTCGTCCACCACGCTCATTCCGCCTTCTCCTCTTACTCACCCTCGTCCCCTCCTTCCCCCCGACCCGCCCGGCTCCGCCGCGTCCCGTACACATCCGACCAGTTTCCATGCTCTCACCTAGGCCCTAGCCGGGCTCCGGCAACCCCTGCCCACCGAAACCCTACCAGCCCTCGTCCCGCTCTTGTGTTCTCCGAGGGGGCCCGCGCCCGAAAAGCTTGAAAAGTGGAGCACGCGCAACGAGGGCCACGACAACGAGCCGCGACCGCGACGACCGCCACGACAATAACGGAAGGGGGTCTCTCTTTTGACAGCCGGACTCAAAATATTGGGCCCCGCGTGGCCCGTGGACCTCACAGAAGCGTAAACGCGGCGGCACCGCACCCGTCCTCGAGCCGAACAAGGCGGGACTAATTCGTTTCGCATCGAGCCAGCTTTATTCGGCGACGAATCGGCCCGAAATTTCCGAAGGGCAAACGGGCCAAAGGAAAAAGAGAGGTGGCGACGGTGGAGGAGAAGCCTGGACTGGGCCAGGCGGCTCTCCTTAAAAGGTGGAGCGCCTTCCCTTGGCTTCGGCCGTTTCGCAACCGAGCTAACAGCGCGCTTTACGGTGGACATTACGTCCGCGCGTAACTCGCTCGCGGCACAGCCGATTTCTTGGGAAAATCGTTAGCGCCGGCACCGCGGCGGGAATCTCGGAATTTCACTTTCAGCGGACTCCGAGGAGCGACACGTCCCATCCTCGAGCCACGGAGAAAGGCGGCCCGTGTAATTTGTCAGCCGCTTATCTCCTTGTACTTTTCCCGAGCATTCCGTGGGGCGAGCGTTATCTGCGCCGCGCATCGATGACGAACGGGCCCGACTGGACGGTCGTTAATTAAAATGTATTAGACCGGGAGGAAGGCGAATAAAATTCTAGCCTCGCGCTCGGCAGTTTCTTTGAGCCGAGCGGCTAATAAAACCGTCCGCGTTCCTTTAAAGGAGGCAAAATCGAGAAGGCTACTCCCTTCTTCACGTTCGAATCGCGCACCGCTCTCGTATCCCTCTCCCTCCCTCTGCCTTCGGCTGCACGCGCTACTCCGACTTAGGATAAACTAGCCCCTCGTTCGGCGTCCCGGTTTCTGGTCCCCGATGTTTGCTCGTGCCTTGTTCTCGGATCGGTCGCGCCTACCTTTCGTCTCGGCCGGAATTCAACTTATCGCAGGTCAGTTTGGGGAGAGCCAGGGACCAGGGAAACAGGGGAAAGAGGGAAGGGGACGAGGAGGAAGAAAAACGAGGGGCGTGAAACGAATGGGCCGGGAGGGCGATGAAGCTCTGGATCGAGTTTCCGCGCGATTCGACGTCGCGAAGGATCCTCGGCGCCGTTGACAAAGCAGCGGCCTGAAAAGCAAACAAAGCGCCGAGTTGCCATGAGGAGGATTTAGAGCTGGATTCCCCCAGGTGTGCCGAGAACGGGCCTCGATAAGGCCGTGGCGTGGCGGGGTCCTTGAGAGGCGAGAGAAAAAAAAAGAAGAGGTCCCCGTGGTAGATTGAAAAGTTTATTTTCCCCGGCTGCCGGGGGACCCCGGGTTTCAACGATCGAGCGAGGGACGAGCCAATTATCTTAATTTCTCGTGCTCGCCTCTTCGCCCTATCCGCGGGGCCCGTGGGGCGCGGCAAACAACGAGGGCAGAGATTAGGCAGGGCTTTCGAGGAGGATAATAGAGTTCGAGGCGACTTCTCGTCTTTTGAATTTCTCATGACTCACTACCAGGATCGTCATTACGCGCTGCGCCGGCAAATGAGCGTGTACAGGCGAGGGCCAGGCGTGGGTGCAAAAAAATCCTCCGGTCCCTGGACGTCCATGAAATTAACTTAATTTCCCCCGATGACACGTCCAGACGTTGGCGTTTCTTTTCGTCTGCGTTTCAGTTTTCGCGTGGCTCGCCTTGAGAGGCGTTACGCGGACAAGGATGTCTCGCCGCGCACCGCCCGTTCCCTCTCGAGTTTTAATTACTTTAATCTCAGCGGCGACGACGACCACATGGCGCTCCGGGTCGTCCCTTAAACTCCATTCGAGCGGATTTCAATGACCTTAAATAACTGGGATTCCTCGACACCTTCGCCCCTCCGTCTGATCCGTAGAAATGCGCCGCTGGGATCGTAAAATTTTAAGATAATTTCTACGGGGCTCTCGTGCTTTTTCCCGGCCAACAATCCGGGCCCGAGGAGGCCGGGAGAGCCGGTCCTCGGTGCTGGCGTAAAACGACCTCGAACGGTTCGGTTAACGAGAGAGCAGAAAATCCAACGCTTTCTCCGCTCATCCATCTGCCTCCGCGTTAACACCGCGATACCTCCGCGATCTTCTCCGGCAAAAGCGGAGGAATGGAGCCGGATGGGATAGCTAGGAGCTCCCTCGAGCCCGACGCTCCCTCGTGGACTTGGCTCTATAGAGCTTGCTTGCGGGAAACTAGAAAGACGCGCGCCGAAAGCTCGCCGGTATGTATTCCCATGGACGTTAGCTTCCCCCCAGGGTATTATACGCGCGGAGACGACGAAAGAAGTCTCGATCCGTCGAGTCCCTATCGGGAAACGGGACTCAGTCGTCCTGTCCGCGGCGCACGACGCGACACCATAAAAATTCGTCGCGCGGGCCAGTCGTCCCGATCGCGGGAGAAAGGAGGAACGAAAATCGGCCGTGCTCGACCAGCGGGGAATAAAACGAGTCGAATAGGTCGGGCTCTCGCGGTTTAATTTATGTCGTCGTGGTAAAATTAACATGATTAGGCAGCGTGGTAAGCGGAGGGCCTGTTGAATGCAGGCGTACATCCCATTCGCGATCGGCGGCTAAAGCTGTATGATAAATAACGCGAGGCCCATACGTTACATGCCGTGTACAAACGAAACACATGTGCGGATCGTAAAGGAGAAGAGTCCGATGTCGGATGGGATAAAGGGAGAGGAAGAGAGAGGGACGGAGAGGGAGAGAGGCGAAGCAGAGGGGGGAGGGGGAGAACGAGAGGGTGATAGGGGGTCCGATGTGAGTAACGAATATCTGATAGCGAATCCTCGGCATTTCCAACGTATTCCTCGGGCCTGGAGAACGAATGCGGGCCCCTCTCGACATCGCGGGGCCCCCCGCGCGTTCGCGAACCGATGCCACGGTACTTTTACCCACGCACTCGTCTGCGATCACCAGTCACTGCCTCAAGACGCTGCGAGTCGCTGCCGGTGCAGAGCCAAACACTTTCCAATCCCTCTCTTGCTTTCTCGAAATTGAAACATTCTCGAGATCTTGAAAGCACCGAATCATCGCGGCCAACTGTCTCCGTATAGAGCAGATCTGTCTCGGAGTACTTTCTGAATTTAGGCGACGCCTAATTTCGGATTAAAGAGAACAGAGAGACTCCGAGTGAGAATTGTCTGGATGCCTCTAACGATTAATGCAGCTAACTTGGAAGGACCAATTTTCAGCGGCGCGTGGGAAGCGAACGAAAAGGGACGGGGAGATCGAAGACAGCCGCTAAGTTAGCCGGTCGAGCCACCGCTGACTGAGTATTAATAATTCATACTTCAATGTCAGCACCGTTTTTAATTCTCCCATCTCCCCCCCGTAATTTCGGGCTAACGTTTCACTTTTATCGAGTAGTTCCTGCCTCGTGGTCTTTCGCGCCGCGTCGTATTATAACGTCAAGGGCGTGTAATTAAATTTTTAAACCGGCCGACGTGGAAAAATGAACCCTCGCTCGGGTGCTCCGTCCTCGACGCTTAAACAACCCTGGGATTCGATAACGATCGCGGTCAACGTTCAGGCGCGCCTTTCCTCGATCAAAGCGCGGACCTTTCTGCGTCCACGAATTTCCCACGTAGCCAGCAGTTGGAGTTTTCGAGGTGCGCGGGCCCTTCGGGTCCCTCGAAGGAGCACGTGCCAGTAACACGCATTCCCTTCGTCAGCCCGTTGGTTACAGATGGCGAGCGTCGGCGGCGGTGGTTGCGCTCGAGTCCGCTCCAGACGCACGATGTAACGCGAGAGAGAAAGGTGGACAGGCCGAGAGTAACTTTCAGTTCGGGTTACACGAGCTGGAAACGGTGGGCGCTCGAAGCTGCTTCATTCACGCGGCCTGCACTCTCGCTGCTCGGGTCCACAGTTTACACGGAACGCGTCCAAAGCTCGCGAAGCCCCAGATCAGGACCCGGGAATTCACTCTTCCCCGCGAACTTTTCTGGAACGCGGCAGCGGCATAACGCGTGGCTGCCCGTAATCATTGCCCCCGTCCCGCCCCGGTCAGTCGCGTTGCCAGTCGGCTGGCTCTAACGGGACGGATCTACTCGGGGAAACGTAGATCCACTCTGACACCGTAACGATTTCGACGGAGAACCCTTCGACCGAGTAATTCCCGTGGCTTTCCGGGAATTCCGAGGGCTCCAGCAGCGCAGCAATCTACTTCTGACGACTCCTTTCGGAGGACTATTCGAGTAACGAGGGTCAAGTTACACCTTGACCGCACAATCACTCCAGCCCGGGCGTTCTCTACGACAGGGAGCGTGTGACACGGAGAGGCCGCGCTCGATCTCAGATACGAATCGAGGAGGAGCGTCGACGATCCTAGAAACCGTAGAGAGCTACGCGCCCGGGAAGAGTACTTTTAATAATGGGGAAAGGGCTGCCGGTTCTCCGGGGGAAAAAAAAAAACTCGTCCCCGTCGACCACCCCGCGTGCCGCGGATGCCGAATCCCGCGACACTATTCGCAGGCGCGTTATTGAAAACTATTTAAATAAAAATACCACTTCGAAAGGGGGCACCAGCTCCTTACCCGTCTTACCGGTTTACAAATACCGACGCGCGTCAAGTTTGATCGAACCGCGAATATTATGCGTGACGTATATGGTGTCCGAGATATATACAGGCGCACGGATACATGCTCGACGGAGGTGACGTACGCGCGCGGACGTCGTGAACGGAGTCCGCTGCGAAGTGTACATCGAGCGACAGGTGGTCCCCCGGTCCCTTCTACTCCAGAGATTTCGCCGGGCTCGCTCCTACGCCGACGAAATTCCTTTCTATCGGACAAAGGAACGAGGGCAGAGCGAGCTGCGCGCCGGCGATATCGAAACTTTCCGGCGATCTTTCAATTTTCTCGAGTCGGTACCGCAACGCTACGTTCCGCCAGCCGTAACTGGAAAGCGTCGAAGAATAGGAGATAGTTCCCGGCCGCGCACCTAAAATCAAGCCCGTTCTTGCGCCCATGGGAAGAGAGAATGCCGCGAAGATCGGCAATTGCATTCCGACCTCTCGCGGCCGCCTGTATTCACCTGACCGATATTACACCCAACAGCATCCAGCGAGAGCTTCCTGGTTGCAGGCGCTCGCTCGCAGGGGAGGGGGGACCGGGGCTGGTTGTCCTAACGGGTAGGTTGACTAATTGTTAATAACTTTGCACCGACATAGGCTCTACTGCGGAAACATACCATGCATTTATGTTCGACCCCACGATCGCACGCTTTTTTAACAATTATCAGCGTTTGTCGAGAAATCGACTACGTAAGTAAATATTTTTCCTTAAAGATTTTATTTTTTCACGCTCTATATAGTTACGATAGAATAAATGTTAAGGAACCATTTTAAAGTTTCTTTATCAGACGATCTATCGATATAGTATTTTTGTTTATACATAAATAATCGGAGGTGATATAGATTACTGAAGTCAAAATGATCGGTCAGGGCTGGTTGACCAGCATGTGTTAGAAAAACATTAAACAACCTTAATTGTTGTCACATCGAGTCAACATTAATAATTTAATCAGATACTCAAATGTATGCCTTATCGAATATACTAACCGGTTTAATGATATTACGCCCACATAATTGATTAAAAATTAAAAACTGAAAACTGGCCTACTAGCCCCGGTCTCCCCTACTCAACAGCCGCGGGAGCCAAACAATGCGTTCATTTTGTAACAGACAAGCGACGCTGCCATTGGATCCTCGCAAAAAAAAGCCACGGAGCACCGATATTGCCGTAAACGCGCGTGGATTGCGTTCCAATCGAGACACCCCGGAGGCATTGGTGTCGCGGTTAATGTGCACCCACAATGCGATCGTTAACTCACACGCGTGCCACGCGCACGTGATAAATCATAACGGATATCGCATTAAGTATTACGCGCTAGGTTCGTTGAATTGCGATAGCAGAGTGGACGCACACGGCCAGCCCGTCCGTGTGCCACTTGCCCGCAACTATCGCAATTCGCCTACGATAGGCCAGCGGAGCCCGGCAGGTACCCGGGTCCGCGCGCGCGCGCGCCTGTGTACGTATATGAAACCGATTCCCGGGAAGGCATATAAGCTAACCAACCACCTGCTGTTAGTCTGATGCCCCGGCACGACGTATCTTTCTCTCCCTTCCTCCACTTTCTTTTATTCCCTTTTTCCGCTCCTCTGCCCTTCCCCGTCCGCCGCTCTTGTCCTCCGCGCGCCCCTATCCTCTTCCACTCTTCCTATTCAAACGCATTACGGCATCGCGCGCGACTTCTTGCCCGGCGGACGAGCGGGCCGTGGCTAGTTATGCAAGCCGAAAACTCTCGCAGGGCCGCGGGAAGGACGCCGGGACGACCGGGCTCGCAGATAATGCAGCGACCTCGCCCTTGCCCGCGAGACATCCGACATCTTTCAAGCCGGAGTTAGCGCCGATTCCGCGATACTTTCGTTCGTGAAATCGACACTTTCACCAGCGCGTCGAAAGGAGAAGTCCTATTCCCCCTTTTTCTCCGGGGCGAGGAAAATCTATTCGCCACGGTTTAACCGGCAAGTCGTTGATCCCGGCGATCGCGGAGGATGACAGATTGAAAAAGCATCGAAGCGGGATCGGGCTGGAAAAACGCGGCCACACCTTGCCGATAATGATAACGCTGGCGGATAAACACCGCGTTTGCAGCGTTCCCGCGGCGTGACTCGCGCGAGGAAAGGGGATGAAGAGGACGAAAGAAAGGAAACGATCCCGGTTGCGCGGGCTCGATCCACGAGAGAGCGTTAAATTGGCTACCGCTACGTCCCACCTATAGTTTTACCGTTGGACGCGCTTGGTCGGTCGGATTGCACAGCCACCGGTCCGAGGACGATGCAGCCTAATAACGCGGCGGACGTCGACCCGATTTCCAGCAAATTAATTAGAGGCAGGTGGCTAATCGCTCGTTACGCTGGCCGGGAGTTTTCCAGCTTTCGCGGCGGATCGCCGATAAGCCGAGGAGAAAGGAAAAGGAGCAAGCGGACGCGGGATGAACGGGACGAGCCTGTTCGATCTAGCGCGCGGAAAGGCAAGCTGACGAGTGGACTGACCTCCGGGATAAGTTTCCGAGGATATCTCTCTTTCTCCGGAGCGGAAGCCCGGCGATGCCCGCGCTGGACGGGGAACGCGGAAACACGGTCGAGCGGCCAAGTAAGCGGTCAACGGTAAACAAGGCGTTCGTTGATTGAACGGCGGCTTAATTAAAAGTCGACCTCGCCCCTGGCGCCCATCTCATTGCCGATTATTTCACCGTGGCCCGAGCGACTTTTGTACCATCCCCGATAAAGATTCAACGTAGGCGCCGGTCTCGCTCGGCGTGCCCGCTCGCGAGACTCGCCCCGGATCCCATTAGCCGGCAGTCAAACGGCAGAATATCGAGACGAAGATATAGACGCGCGTCCGCGGTGATTGATTCGCAAGAGACGGAGACGAAGACGGAGACGGGGACGCGTCTACTCGCTCCCCGATAGCATTAAGCCTAGTCGCCTTGCTACGCTGCAAATTTATCTGACGGCTGAATTTATTACCGCGGACCAATTACAATGTACATACACTGGGTGCGCGTTACGTGATCGATACTTTGCCGGCTATTCGCTATCGGGCGAATAAATCCAGCCGGGAAACGACAGCGCTGGCGATGTTTCTGGCTGGTCGATGCACCGGGATCTCGAAGCTCGAATCCGCGAGCGGCTGGAGCTCGGTCTAATTAAAATAATTAAAAGAAGAATTAGACTCGACGTGCCCGCTCGCGTCTAATTCGCGGGGCGAGCGATCGCGACCGTTAAAAGTAGTCACGGTACTTTGCCCGCCTTATCTAGCCGTTAATGACATAATTAGGACGTATTAAACGGCCGTAAATTATCTATACCAACCACTCGCTGGATTAGCTATCTGGCTAATAGGAGAGCTGCCTCTTACCGCCGCGTCGAACATTCGTCCGTAGGTGCTCGACGAGTTTACAACTCCGCGTCGCTTCCCGATAGTTTGTCAAACGTATCGCGGGTAGTTGGTGCCGTCTGTGCGCCGTAAAGTCAAGCTGTGAGAACCAACGGCGAGGCTAAATTTCTCCGTTAAGGATAGGCCAGGCTTATCCCCGCGCGGCAAGTCGATTTCGCGCGGAAACTTATAGCAGGTAGTCGGGAAAGTTTAGGCGGAGCGTTAGAGTAATATCGAGGAAGAGTCGAGCGAAGCGACGGCCTCTGCCGCGTCGTAAACGCCGTACCAAGAGGTATTCGCGGCAGCGGGGAAGGTCCGCGGATCGATCGTATATCAAATTGTAATAGAGAATCGACCCCGGCGATATCCGAACGATCCCAGGGTATCCTAGGCGATCCGTCGCCCTATAATTATCCAGCGGGGTGAAGTAAATCCGTAACTCGTAATAAAGCCCGGCGACTCAAGCCGGCCCCGGCCAGTTCGGCGGAAATAAATATTTCACGCCGCGCCCGGTCGGTAGCCGGCAGTCCAACGCGGACCTGTTCCCGCATGACCGTCGGCGCGATCGTGCCGGACGCGAATGTGAATTAATAAACAATTAAGCTGTCGGCTGCTGCTCTAACGTAGCAGCTAATAAAATAAACAGCTCGTTTCAATGTTCTGCCCGACGAGCCGGCGCGTCTCGCCCGCCGAGACCAACGGCGCCCGCGCCACTCTCATCGATTTAACGTCGATGGACCGTCGAAAATTGACAGCTGGGTGGCTCGCCGCTCCGAGGTCTCTCGAGCTTCGGCGCGGATGCGAGGGGGGAGGGTGGGTCTCTTTAACATCCACGTTTACGCGAGCGCCTCCTCGGAGCCGATAAACTCCGCTTATCGATCGCGTCGATCGAACGTATCGGCGTAACGACGAATTCCCGTGGAAGGTCCGAGGAGATTAAGAAAGTGGGAAGACGGAGGAGGCAGAGGAGGATGCGGCGGGTGATTGGAGCGGAGAGTGAGAAGAGAGGCGCGGATCCTATCGGAAAGTAATTACCGGGCCGGTCGTGCGGTGGTAATTAATCAAATTCCGCGTAGGGATGACGCGACGAAAACGAATCGGCCCGCGGCCAGCAGAATCCATTAGCGAAACACACGTGTCCCGCGCGTATTATTTCGCGGCGGTGCGCGCTCCTCTGGCGGCCGAGAGCCTCGGTCGCGTACGCTGTATCCAGCTAGAGAGCGAGCGGACGGACGACCTATCGAGCGAGTTGCCGCCGCCTGCATTAGCTCGGCATTAGCTTCCACGTGACGCACGATCCTTCGATCTTGCACCTTACCCGGCTAATTGTGCGAGCCGCTCTCCCGTTCAGGAGGAGAGCCGTGACGGATCGACGGGTCAATCGAGGTCGTCACTCGGCCCATCTACGCGAATCCCTCCATCACTCCGCGGCAATCTACGATCGCACCTTCCAACAGATTTTCTCAAGCCTCTTCAAACACGGAACAGCCCGCTACGACATAATAGGACCGACCGACCTGTTCGCTAATTATTTAGCCGGCCCCTCCCCACCCCCTCGCACAACCGTTCGAGCCTTTCGATTTCGCGAGCCGTGCTCCGATTAATAAAGAAACCAGCGAGGAAAGGGGACACGGCTCGACCGGCCCGAGAAAACCTGTCGTCGTAACGCGAGATGCGTCCGCCGGATTCCTCCCGCCGAACGAGCACAGGAGAGAAATGCCTAGAACGGCCGTCGATAGTCCCTAATGGGATTACGCGTGAAGTTGAAATAGCGAGACGCGGGATACAAGCGAGGATGGCTGTAAGATCGGTTGGCAGGTGTAAAAGCTACGAGCCAGTATCGGCTTTACCAGCGTTTTTCCGGGAGAATCGCATTCCCCGTATAATTCGCTGGCTTTGTGGAGTGCGAGTCGGCAGGCGATTTCCAGCCGAGCGGAGGAAATCGTCCCCGAGTTAAAGGAACGCGCGAGGCGACACGCACACGCTGGCAGACGTGCGAACGGGGCCTCCGTCGTTGCACGTTCAGCCCGTCTCGTATGCACTTTCCCGGTGCAACGGTCGCACCAAGTGCATTGGAAAGTACAGCTCGCACGCAGTCGCCTGCCCCTCGCCCCTCTGCCTCCCCCCTATCGCGATTGGTTACCTGCCTTATAGCTGGCACCGATCTGCCTACCGAGCCGCTCGCTTTCTCTCCCGACGCCTCGATGCATACACCTATAAGTATACCTGCACGCACTTACGGATCGGTTACCCTCGATCGTTTCGTTAAACGTGGAAGAAACGTGGCCGACAGCCTACGGCTCTCCCCGATCGGGGCCGATCGATCGATCCGATTTCTCGTCCCCCCGGCGGACGTGGGATCTTGAAAATCCCGAGTCCCCGGCCGGCCAACGCGACAAATTGCCGCGCTCGCGCCCTCGCTTTTCCGTACCGTAGAAATCTCAATTCCGACGCGCTCTCGGTTCGGCTACTTCGCCGGCCGAGGGGAGGAAAAATTCCGATACGTACACCGTTTACGGAACACGCCGGCAGGAATTTTAAGAGGAGCAGCGAAGAATTTCGATAACGATCCCGGCCGGGGAGTAAAATTCAATCAGTCGCCGGTTCTGCGCCCGGCGAGAGTGTACGCCGCTTTGGCATGCAGCACGGAAACCCGGCTACAGAATCGTCGCCGATATCGCTCTCTGAATCGACAATCAAAAGCTGCGTGTGCAGTTATGCGAACGAGCGAGGCGACGGACCTCTCCGCGCCTTCGTGCGCGCGACAATTCTCCCGCGGGAAAAACCAGACACCGTTGGAGAAAGCGAAATTTCTCGCGGGACCGAATGCGAGCCGCTCGATCATACGCCATCCTATTAATGCTTCTGCCGGTTAAACGGCCCGCGTGAATAGCGCGAGATTGTCGCGTCAACTCGCGCAGGATTCGCCGAGGCGACGATAATCATTGGGCACGATTGGTGAAAATTGTCGAGTGGATGGAAAGCCGCGGGATGTCTAATCGACGTCGTAATTCGACGCGCGATAATTGCGGCGGGAGGAACGAGAAAGGTGCAGGCAGAGTTGGGCATTAACTAAATAAAAAGATTATAATACAAGTTACTTTAACTTTATTGGTTATTCTAGGTTCGAGAGTCGATTGACGAATAATAATATATGTATGTATTATATTTGTCCGCGAATTTCTTCGTAACTCCTGGACCGATTTTTGCGAAACTTATTGCATTTACTTCGGCTTCGATCAACTTGGGTCGTGGAGAAAGAATTATCAAAATCGGATCGGTAGTTTTGAAATTACACCAAAAACAAGAAATCTGTTTCATTAACCGACTTCATTATTTGAATAAATGTAGTTATATAACTTAAATAACTCACAAGTAAAAGATAAAATAATTTAAAATATTAAAACCTACTTAAAAAAAAAATAAAAAAAAGCGCTGAAAAATAAAAAATAATTTTGTTCCTGATTTAATCTACCTACGATTCCCAATTTTTTTATGTCGACGCCTCATCATTTCCATCCTGTAAATCTGACGAGGACTTAAAAGAATTGAGAGTCGTAGATTAAATAAGGAACAAAATTATTGTTTACTTTTTAGCCCATTTTTATTTTTATTCTTCGAAGTAGTTTGTTTCCCCCTTGCGTATTCCAGACCCTTCCTCTTGTCTCGACTGCGTTGCAAACCTCTCGTGCTACTTCTTAATCCACGCCCGCTCGCCACTCGCACATGTATCTACTATATTCGAGGTTCCTTACCGGTTACCGCGATCGCGTGCCATCTCCGCGTTAATACCGCGCCCGATTCGTGCCTCATAATTGTCGCCCCTACACGTTTTTCACGGCATTATAATTCCATCGGTGGGGGTGTATCGATAAACGGACAAATAATACGGCGATCCCGCCTCTCGCTACCGCGTATACGCGTCCCATAACCGAAGGTCTTTGTCTCCTACGGTTACGCAATCGTGAGCGCGTGCTTTGAGTGACACCGCGCGCGAATCAACTTGCATATCGATGGAGCAAGACACACGCTGCAAGCATACACGCGCTGGCGCGCACAGTGCGGGTCAGCCGTGGTATCCATTGGTATGCCACTTCCTCCATCGTTGCTCGTTCTTGTTAAGCTACGAAACACCGCAAGGTAGCCCCTACGAGGGTCTCCGGCCTGACGGAAACGCGAGGACGAACGGTGAACCGATCGACTCGTAGCTCACCACCCACTGACAGAGCAAGAGGACGTTGAGTAATCCAGGGACACGCGGGAAACTTGATAACCGACGTTCACTTCTCTCTCTCTCTTTCTCTCTCTCTCTCTCTCTCCCTCTCTCATCTCGCTCCTTTCGCGGCTGCGAGGGAAACAACGATGATCCCGCGCGCGATACCCCGGCGATCTTATTTCTCGTTATCACACGATCATCGCACCGTTCCGTTCTTCCCCCCGGTGGCCCCTCCAGTGTTACGTGCCAAAGATTTTGGATTCCTCAACAGCCGCGACTTTCTAACAGCGGTAATTGCGCCAGGGTGCGCGGAGAGCACCGGCGACGACAGCCGCGTTTCCATTCGGTGAGAGGCGAAGCGATTTTCTCGTCGGCCCCGGTCTCTATTATCCCAGAAACGGAGGTAAAGAATGGCGCGTTTAGCGCACGGCCGTACGCCGGTTGCGCAATTTCGCGGCGAGCCGAGGAGCAGCGCGGCATTTTGCGCGGAGGAAAATCGAAAGCAGAGCCTAGGGGCCGCGGCGATCGGTTGCGCCGACCGGAAAATATCGCCGCTTATCGGAGCGGATCTCTGGTCCGGCGATTCGGCGGGATACAGATTGCATTCTATCGGAGGGATAGAATCGATCGAGGAATAGTTCGTCGCGCGCTGGAAACGGTGGGCCTCCACGGGGCAATTAAAATGAGGGACGGAGAAAGAGGGCGATGCTTATGACTGGCGAGAATTCTAGAGCAAAGGAAGGAGGAGGCGAACGGTTGCACGCGGAGGTACAGAGCCGCGATCGCAATGTAGCGCGAGCGGAGTCGCGCGGTGGCTGCGGCGACCGGTGCACGCGAATGCATATACATATATCTCTGCCTCGTCGTTGCACTCGGGAATGCGGTCTATAGCGCGTAGGATCGAGAGCGGACGAGCGAGCAGGAGGCAGAGAAACAAGAAGAAAGACGGGGCCGGATAGGGACGCGGTGAAAGAGCGAGAAGAGTACGAGGGGGCGGAGGGGGGGGGGGAGCGAAGGATCGAGGCGAGCGAGAGACCGATGCGAGAGAGGATAGAAGAGGGAGGAAGAGGGAGAGAAGGAGAGCGTGCACGGCAGTCGTAAACGGCAACAATTGCTGCGGGCGTTGCCACTCGAAAGCTCGAGTGCCTAATGCCAGATGTCAGACGGTGGTTAGAGTCATTACGGTCATCACTTTGTACCGCGATACACGATGCGCAACCCCGCTCCGGCCGACTGATGCACCGCCGGAGCGCGCATCCTCCGCGTCTAGGGACCCGATCGAACCCCGCGATCGGTCCGACCGCACCGGGTATAATCGATCCTCTCCAGACGGTCCAACGACCGATCGCCACCGTCCCCTGGCATTTTCAACGCGAAAACAGGGGACGTGTTCCGAGAATTCCGTGATCCTCCTTTTCCTCTCGAGCCGGAGTTCAAGAGTTCGAGCTTGCCGTGGCGAAACCGCGAGCGAGCTGCTTTATCCGCTCCCGATTCGTCTGAATCGAGTGAATTCTGGGCAGAGTTTAAAAAAGACAGAAAAAGAAGAAGGGGACAGCGCGAACGGCTAAAGCGCAAGTGGAGCAACGTCACGAGGGCTCATCTTTCCGCGGCTCTCGCGTACATACTCGCTTGTTCGTCGGTGGTTAAAGGCGGACGCGCACAGCCGGACAAAAGGCTCCGTGGCTTAATGATCCTCGGTTGCCAGTTAGGATGGATAATGGGAGGCTTGCGCGAGGATGAATTGGAACCCGTGTCCTGCCACGCAGAATAGAGAGACGGATACGAGGCTCGGCTGATGGATACGAATAGTTTCACGCGTGAACGCACACACCCGTCCGCGGGGCACGTACGCGTCAACACATGCCCGGCCGCGAGCGTGAACGGTGGGATTCTCGGCGCCGTGGATTCTGATACGGAAGAATAGTCGAGAGAATTCGACACCGTTGGAGGGGGGGAGATTTTCGAAAGCCGTTTCCGAGATACATCTACGGCGTATCTTACCGCGACTCGGGCAGAGGCGAGGAGAAACGAAACGTGAGAAAGGGACCAACGAGGAGCGTGTAAGAGGACGGAGGGAAGAAGAAGGCGAACAAAACTCGAAGGGGTGGAGCCGGTGCAAAGGGGGATGGAGCGAGAGAACCGCTGCCCGGCCGGATCGGTGTCGAGGGGCCTCTGGGAGAGGCTGGACGAAAAATCTGTAATTATAATAATTATAGCCGACCGGGCAACAATTATAAATCATCATTGAACTAGGCAACGAAACGCCAATAAAATATATATCGCACGAAAGTCGGGGGCAGTCATTAAGAGCGAGTCGCGGTTCACGCACCCACATAGGGGAGTAGTAGTTGCCAATATCGCACTGGTCACCTAAATCGTACCTCACGAATTTCTCAGTAATTAATGAATATAAACGACATCTGATGATAAAAATATCGAGTAAACGCGAAATAAGAAATAGAAGCAAAACCTTTTCAGCTTACACCCTCTTTTGTGCGTGCTAGAAACATTTAAAAACATCAGGTATGATTGATGTAACTTTTTACCAGTTTATTTTAGCTGATAATAATCAGACAATGCAATTTTGTCCTGTAGTTTTGTATTTTTCTAAAAACAAGTTTAATCTACAATATTTTACATTCATTTTAAGTATATATTACATTCATTATAAAGTTTAAATGGATATTTATAAATACATTGACCGTGTTTCCTAAATCGTACCACTACATTCGTACCAGTAGAATTTGACGACTCGTATGTTATATAGTTTATGTACATATATCATATTCATAGGTTATTGTGGCCTGTGTGTGATCCATATACATATGTATATGTAACTATATAATAATCAGTACTTTATGTTGAATATTTTCTTCTCTATTTGTTATTAATACTATTTTTAGGTGGAGGTACGATTTAGGAGACCGGTTGCCTAAATCGTACCTTTTACAGTACGTGACAAAACGATTACTAACAAACTAATTTGTTCTGAACCAAAGGGTAAGCGTATAATATTAGGTGCCTAAAAGATCAAGCTACAATCTCCAATAGTCATTCGCGTTGAAATTAGTAGCAAATACGAAATATAACGTAAAATGTCTTAAATGGTACGATATAGGCAACCCTCCCCTATATATATACATCCGTATGTCCGGTGCGGATGGTTGCCGGATACGGCCGTGTGCGGCCCACTACCCAATTGAAAAATGTACTCGTTTATTCCTCGCAATTTCCATCGGCATTCGACGTTCGGCATTCGGCATTCGGCGTGCACCGGCGCGAGCATTCACCGCTTCTCCCTTGAATGCGGATGACAATCCAACGGGAGAAAAAAGGAGGCACGCGTTTCGCTCCGTCCAGATGGACGGACGAAAGCTCGCGGGAGAGAGCGAGGTCGAGGGAGGATTTCTCTCCTCTTTTTCTACCGTCTGCCCTTTTCTCTCCCCTCTCCCTCATCCCTCCGTCCTTTCTGTTCGAGCCACTCGAATCCACGGTCCACGGATCACGGACGTTATGAATGACAGACGCTTCGTCACAGCAACAGCGACTACCTCGCGGCCCTCTCCCCGCGATCAAACGCGCGGTGTCCGTTTCATCTTCCGTTTCTTTTTCGCTTCCGTACCCTTTCACCTACTCCGCCATTTCGCGGGACGAACCAACGCCACCAGCCGAGATAGAGGATAAGATTTTTCCCCGAGCCAGTTGACGAAGAGGAAAACTCAAGATCGAAGGAATATCGCGCCGAGGGGAGGGGGGCATTCAGTGTCTGGTAGCGAGCCGACGACGCGTTGCGTCAGAGGGGTTTCGCTTTCATATCCGCACGGCCGAGTGTGTCGGGCGAGAAATTTTGCCCGCAAAGAAGTGGGTTACTGCTCGTTACTTCAGCAGCCCACAAGAACCAGTAACGACTTCGTTATCGTACGCAAACGAGCGCATAAGTATAGTATTACTTTCGACGATTACGCGGAGCGTAAGACGATCGTCCTTAAAAGGCGACAGGCCGGTAACGCCCGCGTAATCCCCTTCGCGGGACGCTTCGACATCTCGAATTTCAGAAACCCGCAACTCCGTTGGCACCTCTCGGATGCCCAGTTTCGCGAATCAAGTCTGCGTGCGCCGTGACACGGGAGGGGACGGCTCGTCACTATAGCGCGAGGTACCTATCGGTGATCGGCGAGCCATCGCCGTAAAGGCAAATACGCCCGATTGCGCGGCTCGTAAAGCAGCGTCGGTGTCGAGAGCAACTTGTTCTCGCTCTAACAGCGCTTCGGGGAAGAGCGTCTCGCCGTTCTCGCTACAAAGAAAACGAGGCTGGCAACAGGTTTCCCCGCACGGGTGGAACGCGCCCTAGCCAGGCCACGTGTTCGGCGTGGCTGAGTGGCGCGCGAGTAGCCAGCGAGCTTTTCGACCCGAGAGCCACGCGATTTCCATCCTCTCCTCCGTCGGTATTCGTACGAGCGATGCTTTTCCGATTCTGGTTCCTGCGCGACGCGGCTCCTACTCTTATTCCCTCGATCGCGCTCGGTCTATCGAGGCGACGCGAACCAACGTTAGCTTTCGTCGATGAGGAGAGGGCCTCGATCGATAACTCCCCACGGAATATTCGCGGCGCACGCTAATTGCGACACGCCGGGGAAAAGCTCTCGCGGCACCAATTACGAGTTTCCCAGCGTAACGCGGAATGCTGGCGCTCGAGGCTCGCCGCGGCACCGGTGCCCTTTCGGCTTAGCTGCGTTCGCGGGAACCTTTAAACGCGACTCGACTATCCATCGAGACAAGCGGCTTTACGCGAAACCTTCCTTTTGCCGTCTTATGCAAGGGTTAAAGTAGCCCGGCGAGGCTGCTCGACCGCTGTCACTTTCGCGCCGACGCGCTTCGATCGCGCTATTAATTCGCGGCCTATCTCCCGCGAGGATGTCGGCAATCGGTCTCGATGACAGATCAATTAGGATGTCTCGCGTCTATAGAAGATCGATGAACGTCTATCACCGGGGACGCTCGTGCACGGGAAAACCGCGTCACACGATATTACGCAACGGATATTTACATAACTCTCGCGATGCCGACAGTTAAACGGAATTGAGAAGGGTCGGATGCAATAAGGGGACTGGCGCTCGAAAATGGCAAAAATTATTGTCTAAACGCTAAGAAAGATTGGACAGATTAAATGTTGTTAAACTCTATTTTAACGGTCAACGCGAGTGCTAAGACTGATAAGTATCGCATTATACGTGGCTGCTGACTGTTGGTGGCGCGCGAGATTTATATATATAGGCATATCATCTACAATTATTTATTAATCAGTGTGGAAGTGGCTGAAAATGTTCCTCGTAGGTATCGTACACTGGGGGGATATTGGCACGTTTTTAGGGACATTTTGCTATATAATATAAAAATTAACATTTTTACATTTGCTTTAAGTATCCTATTATTACTCTTTTTCTTCCTGAGTCACATCGAACAGTTGATGGCTATTGTAATAGTCTTAATCGACTTCTAATAACTTCCAATCGTTATTGTAACTCCGTTGACTTCTTCAATAATTCCTTTAATTCCTTCAATCACTATGCCTCGACAATTGCCTCGATACTTTTTAACGGCGAACGTTGAAAAACATGGATTATGTCTAGTATTACTTTTTAACTAAATATTATTACATTTTTCAACAGAAGGGTTTTGTGCATACATTTTACGGCTCCGCTAGTTTTCTAAAGTTATGTCTTAAGTCTCATAACGATCCGTTAATATTTACTCGAGTCATCGCAATTTATGCTTAAAGAAATAATGACTTTGGACGATGAAAAAATTTTTGTTTGTAACTTTTAGCTCGAATACTAATGATTGGCTAACCAAACTGTAACTAGAAAAACTGTGTGCCGTGGCGAGCTTTAAAACACTATCTTTTTTTTTAAAATACACTTTAATAACATTTAATTTTCCAATCTTTTTTAGCGTTTGGACAATAATTTTTCCCATTTTCGAACCCTAAGTAGTATGACATGTCCAGTGAATGAACACTTAAGCTGCATGTCTGTTAAAATCAGTATTCAAAAGTCCCCTGAGTGTTATCGCTATAAGCGAGCTGTTTTATTGCTAAATTCAGACGTCCCGCGACACTATTCTAATTAACAATGTTTGATAGTCATAGCTTTCATTAAAAGTTTGGCAGGGGACAGGTCCCCTAGTCCCCTTATTGCATCCGATCCTTCAATTGCGGTTGCTTCGTTCCTCGAGCCGATCGTCGCCAGCGTACGTGCACGCGCGTGCAAGAATGATAAAGCGACTCACCTTCAGGAAGCAGCGTCCAACGGGCATGTCCTCCGGAACGGTGGCGTTGTACAGGGGCTTCTCGAAGATGGGCTCGTTGTCGTTGAGATCGTGGACAGTGACGCGTACCGTTGTGCTGCTGCTGAGAGGCGGGCGTCCAGAGTCTGTCGCGACTACCACTAGGATCGGCGCGGGATCGGCTTCGCAGTCGACATGGGTGATCGTGGTTATCAGGCCGGAGGTCTCGTCGATGGTGAACCAAGTGGAGTTCAGCAAGGAATACTTGATGGCGGAATTCGCAGCTTCGTCGAGATCCGTGGCGGTCACCTTCAGCACCGGCGTGCCTGGCTCCGAGGCCTCCAGCAAGTGGGCCTCGTACCTTTCCTGGGCGAATTTCGGGGCGTTGTCGTTGACGTCGGTGACCAGCAGCCGAAACGTTCGCACGGCTCTTAGCGGAGGAGTGCCGGCGTCGGTCGCCTCGACCGACAGATCGTAGACGGGTTTTTCTTCGCGATCGAGCGGCCTCTCTACCACCACCAAGTATATGATGTTGTCCCTGGTGGCCAGGCCGAAGTGTCCTTCGCCGCCGGTCAGCGTCACCGTCGCGTTCGAGTACTCGGTCCTGGAGTCCGGATCGCTGACCGATATCCTTGCCACGAACTCGCCCGGCTGCGCGCTCTCGCTGATCTTCGGGGTTGCGTCGTCCGACAGGAAGATGACCGTGATCGCCGGTTGATTGTCGTTGACGTCTGTGACGCGAACGGAAAGGAAGGCGCTCGCCTCCAGCGGCTGGGCGCCGCAATCCCTGGCCACGATCACCAGCTCGTGCCTCTCCTTCGACTCGAAGTCCAGCGCTTTGTTCACGTACACCATGCCGGTCTCCGGATCGATGCGAAACATCTCCTCGCGGTCCGACTGCCGCCGATTAATGGAATACTCGATTCGCCCGTTGTCCACCGCGTCGCTGTCCGTCGCGTTCACCGCGAGCACCGGCGTGCCGACGGTCGCGTTCTCCGGGACGCTGGCGACGTACCTCGTCTGGTTGAAGATCGGCGGGTTGTCGTTCACATCCTGTACCGTCACGTTCACGTGGAGCCTGGAGCGAAGAGGCGGAGCGCCCCCGTCCAGCGCCTCTATCACCAAGTGGTACTGGGACCTGCCCTCTCGATCCAGGGACCCGGAGTTCTGCAGATCCAAGTAGAGAACCCCGTCGCGGCCGCGGTGCTGGGACAGCCTGAACGCGTCGCCGTGATTACCGGAGACGATCTCGTACCTCTGCGTGGAGTACTGGCCGAGATCGGGGTCCTTGGCGGGCGGCAGAGCTCGCTTGGCGTCGCGCGGCGAATTCTCCGGGAACTCCACGTCCACGTGGTCTACGGGGAACGTAGGCGCGTTGTCGTTCTCGTCCAGCACCTTCACGACCACCTGAATGTTCTGCGGCAAGGCGACCAGGCTGTAAGACGGTCTAGTCTCGCGATCCAACGCCACTTTTGTCCTTATCTCTCCCGTCGTATGGTCGACCGTTAGGTCCGAGTCAACAGCGGGCCCGGAAACCGACACTATCAAGTAGGGAGGGCTGTCGGCGTCGATGAAACCCACCCTGGTGCCGGGTCGCGCATTCTCTGATACCTCCAAGTATCTGACGAGCTCGGACCACGTGCCCGGGGCGAGAGTCGCTCCCAGGACGAGGAACAGTAGCAGGTGCCGCATCCTGGGGCCTTCGCAACCGCCGCCACCGCCACCGCCACCTCCTCCTCCGTCTCCCGCTATTATCTGGATCTTTCCATTCCTGACCGATCGATCGTGAGGGGACGCGAGCACCGCCGATGCTTCCAAGGGTTCGTCATGCGCGCGAGAGAACACCGCGAAAGATGGCAAAGATGCCGAACGCGCGGCGTCTGCTAGCCTCGATATCAAACGACCGACAGCAGAAGGCGCGGGTATCCGATCCACCAGCACATTGATCACCCACCAGCAACACCACCACCAATCACAATCACAATTTCGCGTACAACCGCCGATCGTCCCGATACAGGGTCCTCTGTCTTGCAGTTCCTCAGCGCGACGTTCACGAACACTCTGCTCTCTCTCTCTCTCTCTCTCTCTCTCTCTCTCTTTCTGCCAGCGGAAATTCTTACGGTGGACGTAGGCCTAACTTGACACCGTTCCGCGTCGTCGTTCGCTCTCCGTTCTTCCTCCCTTCGCCCTCCCGTTCGTTCTAGCAATGCTCGTACGTGCCCGGAGTAGCTTCTCTCCGTTTCTCTCTCCGCCTGCCGGGGCCTCGCTACTCGCTGTCCTCCCCGTTGCTAGGATATCCTCGCCTCGAGATATCGCGCATTCCTCGCGCTAGATCCGCGCCCGATAACTAGACGATCAACAGGAGGACCGGTCGCGAACCCCTCGCGATCCTCTCGCGTCCGGAACGCCCCACATCTCGTCCCCCGTCGGGCCCGCACCAAAAATCCACACCCCCTCCGCGCCGCTTCGGGGCCTGATCTCTATGCCGTTCGACGCGCGGCTCCTTTTGTCATGTTTGCTGGAACGCGCACCACGCGAGTGCCCCCGTCTTCCGGATCGTCGATCAATCCTCTCGGAAGTTAACGACCAGGCTGGACCAGTTGGACCAGCGAGCGAGCGCGCGAGACGGCGAACCAGCCGAGCCTACTCCTTCTCCGCGACCGAACGCGTACGCGACCGTGCTCGGCGTCGAAAGGGCAACCGGCGGTGTTCCCGGTCACCCTGCTCCTTTCCTGAAACTGTCAGGCAACGCGCACTACCGCGTAGAACACGGACCAACGCGACGCGGATAAGACGAGAGAAATGTTGTTTACGCGTAAACGCGCTTGCCCAACCTCCGCGACGAACCGCGCCAGTGCACGTATGCCCGATCGGCTCACGACTTCTCTCGCGTACCGAACCACCTCTACCCTTCGATTCTAACCGACCTCGACGAATTTCAACACCTCCTCTCGACGGACGACACCCTCTCGCTATTCGCTCCCGGGGACGGTCCCATCCGTGCGTCGGATCGTGCCGAGTTGAGTATCGGCTCGCAGCACTCGATTCGATCGCACAGCCACGGCTATCGGCCTTGAGCGCACGGACCCAGCGGCGGGTTTACGGTCTGGCCGTGGTTCACTGTTGCCCCGGAACAGTAATATGGCAGAGAAGCAAGAGCAGCAAGAGTAGCACGAGGTGTCGCGTACGTGGGCCCAGCGTCCGTTCCGCGCGGCTTCGAGGTTAGGCATGCACTGACATGGCGGCACCTGCAAGGCCTACCCTTCCCCTAACTCGGTGGACTCGGCTCGCTCGGTCAGGGGGGCCCGGCTGGGCCCGAGCTGGCGGCCATCTTGGAGAGGGGAGCGGTAGTACGAGGCCCGGCATTCAGCGCGCTTCGCGGCACCGAGCAGCTAGACTATACCAAACTCCTCTGCTCGCTCGCTCGCTACCTCTCCCTCTCTCTGTCCACCGTTCACCTCACCCTCGCCCGGACCCTCGCCGCCTCCTCTCTCCCTCTCTCTCCCCGTGAATTTCTCGTTGCTGTCCTCCTTTAGCCGGCTCGCCGCCTTCCTACCTACCTACCTGAGCGCCCGGTATGCGAGGAACTGACTTACCGTCGGCGCTCATTCCGCGCTGGGCCCTACGAGCCACTTCTACGCCCGTGCCAAAGGTCCAGGAATTTCATGACGTGACGAGAAAAAGATTCCGGATGGTTTGCATGCTCGCTACGAATTTTCGCTCCCCGAACCCCGGCCGAAATTATTGAAACTGGACCGAACGTTTAAGTTCTCCTCTGGTCGGATGCAAATTCGAGGGTAGCCGAGCGTTTGGCGTGGAAGCCGATCGATGCTCCGCCGCGTTATCGTTACCGGCACGAACTATTCGCGCAAATACGATCGGGGGATACCTCGGCCGGGAGTTCCGTCGGCCAGTACGCGGTAGAGGTCGCGAGATTTGCATGCTAAGAGGAAGCGGCACATTAATTTTGACGATCCGTTAACACTTCCCCGGGGAGGGCACGGGACCGATGTTGGTTACATGATGCATGAGATACCGCGCGACGATACTGCCCCGGCCGGCGCTTCGAACTCGACTTTCCGGAATAATTGCGCGCTTCGATAATATATTTCGCAACGGGCACGCGCATAGATCAGCCGGTGATTTACTCGCGGCGCGCGGATAGAGCGTAAGTGATAAATTCTCGCGTTAATAATTCCGTGCACCGCCGATGACTCATGACACGGCCGGGTGCGACCGGCGGTCTAAAAGCGCGGCTCTGGGGGAGAAAAAAAAACAAATTAACCAATTCCTCCTACCGGCACGCGCTGGAATTTCATGTACGCCGAGAATTCGGATTAGCGCGTAGGATACCCGCATTGCAGTTACCCCCGCCGCACAGTGTGCGATTTTGGACAAAAATCGCTCGACAGCGCACATCTTGACCGATTTCAATAATTTTTTTTTTAAAATACTCGTAAAGGACTCAGCAATAACGGAGTGCTACAGTAAAACCTGTATCTGTTGGTCTAACCTATAAAAACATTATTTAGCATAACATAACATAAAAACGTAAACTTTGGAGATTAAAGTTATTAAAAATTAATTTTCTGTAAATTTAATATTAGCTATAAAATAAAGGATTTATTTCAAACTTAAAAAAATTTATATTTTAAATAAACTGTAAGTATAGCTGATTTAAATCTAATATTTTTAAATTAAGCACTCCGTTATTGCTGAGTTCGTAACGAGTAGTTTAAAAAAAATTTATTGAAATCGGTCAAGATTTGCGCTGTCGAGCGATTATTGTCCAAAGTCGCACACTGTGCGCCGCGATAGACTGGTACGATTACAGAGGGGAAACTCGGCCCGATACTCGAGGCTAGAGGTCTCGATACGTTAGCCGTAGAAATTAGTGGATCGAGCGGTAAAGCTGTGGACAACGCCTGAAATGGATCAACGACTGATGGCCCGAGAGGAAGATCCATCGGTGCCGTCGGCTGGCGCAACGCTTCTCGTAGGTCGAGGACCCTTGGACTCCTCTACCTGACTCTACGAGTAGGCAGATAAATCCGCCGCCTACTACTACTCGCTACGGACAATGCGCCCGAGACGGTGCATCATCGTCCGTATTGTTTGCTCAGGCATCGGCCACACAGCCCGATCTTTCGCAGGTGCTGGAAGCAGGAAAGCGACTCGACCTCGAGCGCGTAACCCGCGCTCGCGCGCGCGCCGCGAACCAGCGGCCAACTCCCTCCGGCCTCTCGCCGGCTTGAAATTGGAATTTGTGTGCGCGGTATATTAGAATGGAATAAATTTGCGTCGCTCGATCCACCGCAGGCCCAATTGTCTCGCTTTTGTTCTTCGGGGCGCATACGCCGCTGTCTCCGCTCCGCTTTAACTCCGCTCCTCCAGATACATGTGCGACGTCGATCGGGGGCAGGCCCGAAAGCAAGATATCGACGGGAGACTCTTCTTCTTCTTCTTCCTCCCCTTCTTTATAGTCAACATTTTTTTTCTCCGTCTTCTTATTCTCCCCATTATTGTCCTCCTCCTAATTCTCCTCGACTCTCGCGATTCTTCCTTCTTCTTCCACCTCATCCTCCTCCGTCTCTCCCCCACCCCCACCCCCCTCCCGCCTTCTCGTTGCATCGATACTTCTTTTTCTTCGTTTCGACAGAGAGGAGCCATGCAACAGAAATGCCATTGTCACCGGCCAGACGCCTGGCCATTAAAGAACGTCAGAGGTTTCTACGAAATCCTCCCGCTGTACGCCAATTTCGGCGCGACGTGGTGGTACGGTCGCTAGGGGGAAATTACAGAGTTCGGGAATAAAGGGTGAAAGGAGAAGGAGATAGGGAAGGCACGGAAAGAGGCGAAAGTGGTCTGCGGATACGAGGAAAGAATACCTCGCGATAATCCGAGGAGGGACGTGGACCGACCAGCGCCGACGAGCGTCTCGTCATTAAGCGAAATGATTGCTGGTCGCGAGAACCACCTACACCCGAACATCGCTGTCAAGGGCACGATTCGCTGAAAGATGAAAGACCGCGAGCTTTCCTGCCGGCCGGCTTCCGGGCCTGCTCCTATCATCCCACCCTGCCGAACCTGGCTCCCTACCAACGCGCCTACACCCCCTCCTCGCCCTCCAACGACACAATGGGAAAAGGATTGCCCCCGTTGCATCGGTTGGTGAAGAAAAAAATCGATCCGCGAAGGAGATGAAGGGGAGGCGAAGTAGACAAAGAAGAAGTAACTACATTTCTTGAGAGCGGAGGCGCAACGATGCTGCCAGCCGGACCGAGCCGCGATCGAGTTACGAGTTTCGAATGTCCGCAGTAGTCGTGAGCGGCTCTAGAGTTTCGCGCTCGAATTTCGTAAAAAACGTGATTTCGAGACCTCGATAGATGATTTTGTCCCGCGATCACCGATTCCCGTTCCCCCCTTTCTCGACCTTGCGATTCCTCATCCGCTCGTCCCTGCGAGGGCCGCGTGACTTCTATAAATCGCAACGTTTCTAGCATTCTCTCTTGTCTACCGCGTCTCCTTTTCGTCCCGTTAACTGTAGCAAACTTGTACTAACGTAGAATAATAGAGTGGGGGAGAAGGGACGAGCGGAGGGGCGAGGCGAGGGGAAGAGGCCGAGGTAAGAGATTTCGTCGAGGCGTAGTAGAGGGGCACTGAAAATTGGGAGCTGGTGGGGGTGATGGAGACCAGCCGCATAATGACAGGGTGCCTCGCGCCAAGGCCCCGCTAACGAACCGGCCCACGGGACCAAAAGGGTCCGGGCTAGGAGACGACACTGTATTATTTTACCATTTCGGGGGTCGGGGGCATCATCAGAAATCATCGCCGAATCCATATAATCAGTAGACGGTTACGTGCAGCCATGATTTTAAGAGCAGGAAAGAAGGGGGGGGGCCGGGAGTGGTGGAAAAGACGGAGAGAAAAAGGACGAGGCCTAATAAGGCCAACGTTGGTAGGTACTTCGATATCTTCGTCCTCGTTCTCGCCCTCGTCATCGTCCACGCCCGACTCGAAGATCCCGCGGACTTTGGAGTCCTCGATACGAACTTATAGTACTCGTTGGCGGCCACTAATGACACGGACCCGATAAAAAGTAAACCCCTTCTACCTCCCCTTCCTTCCGCCTCCTGCCTCCTCCGCCGCTATCTTGACGCGTTGCACGAAAGGTAGGTTTTAAAACGCTCCAACGAGGTCGCAAATGCTCCGCAGAGCGATTCTGGAGCGCGATGAGAGGGCGAGGACTCGGGATCGCGCGTGGAAAAAAATGCACGCGTGTGCACTTAGCTGCGCTCTTTGGAAATGACCGACGGCCAGAGGGGGCGAGAGGGAAAAGTGAAGGATATCCGACAGAGACTTGGACAAGATGAGAGTCTCTCGACTCTCTCGTGCCTTTTCGTTATTTATTCGCTAGCTTCGTTTCAAGCGAAAGACAGAGAAGAGAACTCGTCACCTTCGAGTCATATCCGCGGACGCGGGAAAACGTACCCTGAGAATTCCTCGCGAAACCGCTAGAACGGCCGTTCTCGCGAGGGCACGAAGAAAGAATGAGAATTTAATGCCTGGAATCTCTGTTATTGCATTCACGGGAAAGCGCCGAGAACGTCAAGAGCGAGGCAATAAAGAGCAATATGCGAGTATACCGTGAAAGTTGATCGATAAAGATCTAAATGAAAGTTGTTGGTGGATATAAAACGCCTCTCGTATACGTACTGAGCCCACTTTGCGTAGGTACGACCGGTTTGTTACAAATCGAGGAAAAAAAGAACTACGCGTCGATCGATAACTTGAATCTTCGTAAAAATTGATGGAATAAAAATCACCTGCATGCATGGGGAGACTTCGCCGCGTTTCCTTGGCCTCTTTCGTAAACTAGAAAAGGAAAATTCTACGTGAATGGAGAGCCGAGGAGGCGCCAAGTACCTTTGGCCTCCAGAAAGGGCAACAATTCATCCGAAAATCCCGTGGGAGTGTAGGGAAAGGTGGAGATCCGATACGTAACCAGTATCGACACCGCGACACGCGTTATCTCGGTAATTAGGGGCTTTCTCTGGACCGAAATATCGATGTTGGAGCCTCTCGAACTGGTTCCAGAATTCCATAAACCGTGTCAGCGGATCGACCGTCAGATAACGTATTGACAGACCGACCGTCCTCTTTCGTCCCTCCTTTTCTAATCTTCTATACACACCGGGAATATTTATTTTCTCGTGATCCTCGATCAGCCTCACAATATGTTTCTCCGAAATACCTCACCTTCGTTTCACGCTTCTTATCGAAATAAATCCTCGCTCTCTGTAACACTAATTTACCGCGATCTTAATAAAGTGGGCTTTTACAATTCAGAAGTACGGAGAATTAGTCTTCCCTTATACAGCACACCTACTCTAATTAAACAGATAAATGTATATTAGTACTTACTAATGCGTTCACGCAGTCGTGGTAGAGTCTATTAACACTTCGGATTAATTTCTAGAGTTCCAGAATGCTAGAAACACCGCCTACGACTGGCCTCCTGATCCCCTTTACATTCAGATACACGGAAAGCTTTAAACCCATCAGCAAAATGGCGCAGGCATTTTATATAGGCGTACAAACACGTCAGAGTATTCACGAGCGATAATCTTTTCTTTATGCTTTTTCCTCTCCTATGAACGTTTCTGTCACAAGTCTAAATCTATGTACGAATTGTTCTATGCGCGAGCATCGAGAAGCAATATACTCTTCAGGTACACCATCACCAATCGATTATTTCTAACCAAGTACTAATAGCAGTAAGTATAATCATAGTAATAATATGTGAACATAATTGCCCGGCAGTTTCGGTTAGCTATTAATTGCTTCCTCCGATATATTTCATACGAGGTGTCATTTATGACCGCCTTGCTAGTACAGAACACGATGGGAACAACTCGATATTGCCTCTGGCGTGGCTGGTCGGCGATCGAGACTTCAATCTCGACCCCTTTAAATCCTGAGTACGCACATACGCGCCACTTCCACCGATGCGTTATAAATTACGAGGCAATTCGATTTCATAGGTGAGAGAGACGATTCGTATATTCTATGAGTAACGATTCCGAGTAATCGTCATTGGGTTTCAACACTCTTCCATCGACTTATGTTAACCTAGCTTCGTTGCAATCGCATCGTACCGCCCGAACGACATTGTACTCGCCAAACTTCACACTTTGGTTCGCACTTTTCTTGATTTCTATAGAGATCGAAGTCTGCTTCTATCGATGGTCTACGTAATAGCGAATTCGGTGCCTCGCACTGATAGGTAGAGCTATTTTCGTTTCTATCAGAAACAACCAGTCCAAGTCATTTTCTGGCACCAGTGCAGAGTCAGTGCGAGACACCGAATTCGCTATAATACTCGATGACTGCCGGCTGTCCGTGTACAGGTGTGTTCATACAACTCGTATCGAGGACGAAAGGCGTACGTGGTGCCATCTATCAGCGGCCGCGAGAATAAGAGACGGTACACCGTTGGATAATTACGTCATAAACAATGAATATCAAATATCTGTTGTATATCTTTTTTCTTATGAAATACATATTTAAATATATTTAAGTTTAAGGTAATATATCGTTCTAGAGTTTATGGTTTTAGAGGGACAATAGGCCAATACTGAGGCTTTGCTTTATCCTTGTGCCTGTCGACGCTAGTCTGAAGAGCAGTTTCCATAGCTAGTATCGTGGGACTAGATTCCCCGTACAATAGCTTTGCGTTATTGTTCCTAGCATGCATCCACGCAGCACCACCTTGAATACATTCCTCTTCGTCCTTGGCGAGTGATTCGGCTTCCCTTTTCTTCTTCAATTCAAACTTATGCCTTATACTCTGTTCAAGAAAGCTCATCATATCTTCGTTCACATTGAACTCCAAGTTCTCGTTCTCTTCCACAGATTCTGAATCTCCAACGTCTTCCTCCTCTTCTACGTTCCGGTCCTTGTAATCTTGGCCCTTTTGCGCACGCCAAGAACACTGTCGGGCATTCTGACACGCCAATAACCTTAACTTATCTCGCAACAGTTGATTCTCGTGCTCCAACGCGAAACAACGAGTCCTCCACCACGTGACGTTGTGTCTGAAAATGTTTACATTTCCATGGTTCGCAGGAAAAATGAATACCCGTGTCTGTTTATCAGAGGACGTCCACTAACCTCTTTTGCCATTCCTGGGCAACTGTATAATTCTCCCAAAACGAACTGGCCTGCATCGTATTTGGAAACAATCTCTCTTTAACGTTAAATCTATTCGAATATTCAGAGATGAATCTCTGACGTATCGCAGACTTAACCTCAAATTTGATTTGATTACGACGTCGCTTTTTCAAGTGCCTCCTCCTTTTTCGGCTTCTACTATGCTTCGCAGTGATAAATTCCATGCCTCGCGGTTACTCAGTTTAGAAGAAAAAGAGTTCACGTTCGTAGGAAAACCATTGTTCGCGTTTCTGCGAACATCCCCGCGAAACGATTAACATGACCAGTGATGCCAGAACCGTGGGTTTTCGATCAAAAGATCCGGTGTTCAAATCCCGTTGCGGAGATTCTACTTTTTTTTTCTTGAATTATTTCCTTAATTTGGCTTTCTATATTCTCAGAAGACTAAAGACTTGGAAACTGTTAATTTGCCAAGAATTTTCGAAGCTTGATTTTGCTGCTAAAGATGCGATCCGTACAAGCCAGGAGGGGATCGCATCTTTAGCAGCAAAATCAAGCTTCGAAAATGCTTTGTAAGTTAACAGTTCTCAAGTTTTTTGTATTCTGAGAATATAGAAAGAGAAATTAAGGAATAATTAAAGAAAAAAAGTAGAATCTCTGCATGTCACATGACACTGAGCAACATGAAACATCGACAATAGGGCTTTAACGAATATTCGAATAATCTAAGTATTCGAATATTCAAATACCAGTGAATTCGAATAATTAGGAGTATTCGAATATTCGGAGTGATCAAATTTCGGATTCTACCGTATAGGAATCTGAACATGCAATATTTCTTCACACTTAATCGTGAAATTCTTTTCATATTGGCCTTTACAATAATTGTTTGTTTTTCAAACGATAAATTTGGAACTTTATTCATCTTTGGTAAATATTCAAATACTCCTGATTATTCGAATAGTTGAATAATTACAGCTCTAATCGACGACAGACGACAAACAGATGACGGAAATTTTTAATATTGTTTTGACGTTATTCAGATTACTGTACATGATACGCAGAGAAATTATCCATCCATCGAAGATTAAACGGGTGATTTTTATTAGAAATATACAGTACTGTCGTGAGGCTTTATACAAATATGGAAATGGTGTTTAAACTTAAAGGAAAATGACGTAAGCACGCAACACCAGTCGAAGTCAAAAAGTAGTGACAATTGTTTCTGTGTGCCGTTCCGAAATCATCGTCAACCGAAATTATCGTTTAGACGAAGAATATATATATATATATATATATATATATGCGCTTGTAAGAAACTACCTCTTATTTACTAAGTACGCGGTCTACAATCTCCTCGAAAGTACAATGAATTTTATAAATATCTCAAAATTCAACGCTAACTGATAGTAGCTGTCGGTGTAACTTGGTAAATTCGAGGTAATATTTCACGTTTATACAATAAAATTACAAGTCCAACAATCGAGACACATACCGGGGCACGTAGCCATCTCGGTCGAAGTAATTCATTAGATATAAAGTATGTTAAGACACCCTTGTAAAATTCCGCAATTTCGTAATACACGAAATACGCGATAACGTTCGTTGAGAGCCAAAAAGGCGTCGTTGCATTGTTCCAAACGAACAATGTGTAACTTAGTCCTCCTCGAAAAACAGGGCCACAAATATCCTTTGGAAGGATTAAGTCTTGTAGAATTGACTGCGGTGCACATCACGTTTCTCAAATTATAATGAACGACCGTTCCTGGCCTCACATATACGATAAATTCAATCCCCGCTCGAACGACACTTCGTTATTCCCAAACTTGACGTTACCATTCTCTGTACTATTTCTCCTGGAGCTACTGTCGGTTCCGTTTGATTCGTCGTTATGGCCAGATGCTTCTCCGTCTTCCAATTCACAATCTGACGGTGGTTTATTTAAAGATTCGAGACCAATGATCGTGCGAACGTTGTCCGGTAGCTGGTCCTCCACAGACATTAGTTGATGATAAATACCTTCTGCTTTGGATAACGTCCACGGTAACTCGATATGAAGCGAAAGATCATTTATATGCTGCAATGCGTACAATCAATTACCAAACGATCACTTCTCGAACGTGTTATTTGATATACTTGCCTTCAAAATCTCCGTGAATCCGTAACGATTTTCCATGAGTATGGTTTTCTCCGTGTCTAAAATAGCTGCGCATAAGAGCAGGTGGAAATTTTTGCACGGCAAATCGGTCCACAATATTTCCCACAGTTTCATTATATCGACCGCGGTGAACTCTCTTTTAAATAATACCAAAAGCCAGCGGAAGCAAAAGAACATGTTCCCCGAATCCTGGCGATTTAAGTAATGAGCTAATTGCGGGTCCGTGGTGCTCAAGAGAGTGTATAATTGGCACAATTGAGCTTTCATTCCAGCCTGATCTATCTCGAAATTGGTACTCTGTTACCGTGTATAAGAGATTTGTTTAGAAGCGTTTCGTGAAGTTCTATAGTATAGGGTAGAATAAAGAACCTACGACTTTGTCCATGAATCCAACGAAGCACCAAAACGCATCAACTTCGCTCTCCATTAAACATAAAATAGGGCTAAGAAGATCGCTCATACCCTGGACATACCCTAAGTCGAAATTATACATCACGTACGTCATGAGAATGTCGTACAGTTGTACTAAATGTGGGTTGTCGTCTCCCGAATAATACGCGTGCGTTCTATCCGTCCTATTAACATCCTTCTCTGAAATTTGTGAGGCAAGTTACGATCGACGTCTTGGTAGTTAGGAATTTATTTAAACGCTTCGCTTTCAGGTGTTACCTATCAAACTCTTTCGATCTCGATAATCGGAAAAGTTCTTCTCTTGCATAGCAGTCATTGATCTCCATTGCAATTTCATCGTGAAATATTCATCAGTCTTTCGTTTCTTTAGCTCTAATCTTTCCATGTTCGTAGAGTTCCAGGGATAGTAATTTAATAAGAATTTCCATACTTCGAATCGCAAGGATGGAGTAATGCCCTACAAAAATTTTACAACGGTCAGTGACGACTTTTACACTAGCTTCTGTGCAATATACCCATTTATACAGAAGAGCTTCGTATTTAAATAGATATGTACGAACCCCGCGAAAGATAATATCCTTCACTTCCTCGTGATTCAAAATTCTCCCATCTGGATCTTTGTATCTGTTCCACTGTTCCTGCGACAATGGTGTACCTAACATAACAAACTCCATTTAGATACTTTACAGAAGCTACCTTAACGAAAATCTATTTCGATTATACCTCTAGGGCAAGGTGGTCGCGAAGGTAATGCTACACCCAATCCATGCGCCCCGATTACTTCATATTCCTCCCCATACCCTAAAGATAGCGGAGGATGAGGGACATCGATCGAAAGAGAATTGTTCAATATATCCGCGACTGCTTCCTCGACAGGGCGTTTAACAGGCTCTTTGTACACTACAATTCAAGTTCACACCCGAAGGTTCTTTAAATTTGAAAAATCCGTCCTGGTTGTAGCATCGTTACCC